>CM020187.1:8067113-8194967 GCA_009805545.1 Oryza longistaminata | reverse complement strand
AGGGAGCTGGTGGCCGGCAACGAGCGTCAGCGCAAAGGGCTCGAGGACCGCATGTCGGAACTCGGGGATAATGTCACGCCCGGAATTTCTATCCAAAATTCCAAACGCTTAGATGTGTGTTAAACCCTCGTCCAGGAATTAGCCGAGGCACACAATAACAAATTGATAATAGAGTACAAATAAATAACTATTTAATATTCACAAATAATAAATTATTACAGAGGTAGATAGTTCCTCCCAAAGAATAACATTCTACGCAGTGGAAAATAAAACTAAAGCAAACTACGGAACAGCTATGGCGACTCCACACCACAGGCATCTTAACCAGAACAAGCTTAATCCTCCAGATCATCACCTTCGCTGAGATACTCCTCTTCTGATGATTGAATTTTGCAAGAATGAGCATATGACATACTCAACAAGCCACACAGCAAATATGCAAGTGCACAAGATAACAAAGGATGGCATAATATAGCTCATTTGCTTAAACATCATTTAATAAATATTTAAAAGAATAGTAAAACAGTTGAATATTTAATCAATATTAAATAAACACCATACAACACACCCGTATTGCATAGGCCCAACCTCATATGAACAACCATCCCCGGTTGAACAAACCAAACCTCCAAACCAGGAATATACCATTCCAAACAGGAGTCACATTAATTAACACCGTTACCATTTAATGAATAATGTGAGACTAATCATGAAAAACATTGTTCAAGTCACGCATAACCGCGGGTACGGCTATTCGAATAGATTAAACTCTGATCAGAGGTGTACCACTGTACCCACAAGACACAATCCCACAACATATCACCATGCGCCTCAGTACCACCACGGCACCTTGGAAAGGAACTGTGACAATACCCCTCGCACAACACAACTCACCACAGCGCACCGTTCCTGGATTATAATCTCCCCCTCAAAACCAGAGGCAATGGACTCCCCAGCGACCCCCACGGACTTCTCGCCGCTTCATAGTCTGGCACACCATAATGAATCATGCTATACAAAAGATAAAGCCGTTGCCCACGCTGGCTTCTGGTTGGCACGGTAAATGTTTCACAATAGTAGCTCGCGAACCGGTCCTTAATTGTCATGAGCACAACCATCAAAACCATATGCTCACAACCCACCTTAACCAGGTTTTAATTATCCATTAATTAACTCGGTCTGACCGAGCAATACACGCCGGTCTGACCGGCAACCACAACCCGGTCTGACCGGTCACATGAAATAATGAACCTGCGATTCACCTGTAAATCCAATCATCTCCAAAACCACTTCGTGAATAAATTTCAAATAACAAAACCAATAATCTCTGATGCCAATTGTTCATCACAAAATAATAATAAAAACACCTTTGATTTTGCAGGTAAATGAGGGGTGTATACACGTCGGTGTGAGGGTTGTTGATTGTTAGATAAGAAGAAAAATTAAATAAGAAGTAATTAATGAAATAAACAATACTTTAAAATCGTCACTTATGTATTTTGATACAAGTTTTAAATCCAAAGTGATCATCTATTTTTAAAGGGAGAAAGTAATGAATACTCATGAAGCGGCTGGTCGTTGAAACACTCCCAACTGTTGCATGCGTTCAACAGCTAGATAGTTATATTTTTTTTCACCACGAATGCCCATAAATACCCTTACACATGCGAAGCAAAGAGATGATCGATGTTATACATCGATCAATAAATTATTTGTTCTCTATAAGTTGGTATGTGCTCCTCCCTGCCTATACATATGTACGTAGACTCAGACTATCTAGACTTGGAAGGTATCAGGAGCCATTGATGCGACCGAATACGTCACTGTGTGTCATTGCCGCCTCAACCTACGTTTGGTCTTGCACGCCAACGTGTGATCAGCCGCAGATACTGCGACGCTGGCCACACCTCCACGCGATTTTCGCTCCGATGGCCATACCCGCCTGCGAAAATAAAAGGCCTACATCGGTGAAAATGTTTTTTCTAGCAGTGAGCTCAGGTGATTAGTGGCACAGTGCAGCAGAGCATGGCACCCGTCAAAAAGATTTTCACTCCCCTGCATACTGTGTGACATTCCTGCGTGAGCGCATGGCAGCCGGTAGGTACTCCGAGTCCGAGAGGCGGATATGCCTCCTCCAAACGACAGAGCAAGTGCAATGCTAGTTGTCATCTCGTTAAGGTTGCCGAAGATTATTGTGTAATCTTCATAGAAACCTGTCTGCATTGGGTTGGTCTATCTTTGTGCGAGCTTGTATCACCTCTCCTTTGTCAACGTGTAGCATTTTCTATGGGATAAATTTTGGAATGCATGGAGCATCCATGATATCCACTTGTATGATTTGCTTTCAGTTTAAGAAGGAATTAATGGTCAATCTCTGCACAGCAGCATTTGACAAACAATAAGCAAGAGTTTACTCTTCATTCAGTGTAATTTTCTGGAGTAACGACATTCAAATATTAAATTGATTCTCAGAAAACCGTGCGGGTATTTTTCAAACAAGCAATATATGCAATTCGCAACATAAGTAACTATGATGCTTCATACTCCCTCCGTATTTTAATGTATGACGCCGTTGACTTTTTAATAAACGTTTGACCTTTCGTCTTATTCAAAAAATTTATGTAATTATCATTTATTTTATTGTGACTTGATTTATCATCAAATGTTCTTTAAACATAACATAAGTATTTTTGCATTTGCATAAAAAATTTGAATAAGACGAATGGTCAAACGTTGGTTAAAAAGTCAACGGAGTCAGACATTAAAATATGGAGGGAGTACTATTTTTGTCCTTCTGTGTGTGGGGGTGAACCTTTTCCCATTCTTTTTCTTAACTGCAGATTATTGAATGCATGCTTGTGTGCTAACTATTGATTATTCCTTTATAGTAGGTTTCAAATGTATACAAGAAGGGTCAAGTTGGTTCGTCACAAAGCCACACCATCTAACGAGTATATTAGCACGTACAAGACATAATGGATGCACTATATATACCAGCAGATCAAGAGTCATAGTCTAATTGAAATGTAAAATTTCCCTCGTTAATTTTTAGAAAAAAATTAGAAGAGATATACCAGCATATATATATCCATCCTAACCGCACTAGAAGGCGAGAGCTACCACCGAGACAATGTCTGAGAGAGTACCACAATATTACTCTTCATCTTCATGATCATTACAATTAGGTATTTCCATGCCGCATATACTATTTAGGGGCTTATGAGGCATCAGGAAATGGATGTGCAGCAACGCAGTGGTTGTTCATTCCAATGATATCTGATCGTCGTCCGACTAACTCCGATCAGGGGCATTCATTCGATCAACAAGATCAGGTTTCTGATCGTCCGATTAACCGTCGATGCCGATCTGTCCTACTAGCGATCAATTTCAGATCAAGTAGTCTTGGGCTGCATATCTGAAGTTGGGCCCTCAGCAGTATTGGGTCGGCCCATTGTCCTTAGAGTTTAAGACACCAGGAAACAGCTCGCGTCCAACCCTCTCCCAGTCCCCACACGTGCTGCTTGCTCTCTCCCCAACTACCACCGTTTTTTAATAAATGACGTTATTGACTTTTAAACACATGTTTAATAATTCATCTTATTCAAAAATTTTATGCAAATATATAAGAATAAATCATGCTTAAAGTATTTTAAGTGATAAAATAACTCATAACAAAATAAATTATAATTACGTAACTTTTTTAAATCAGATGAACAATCAAACGTGTGACAAAAAGTACCTCAAGATACCGGTACCTCACGGTACCAAATTGTTTCTGATCATTGGATCTAACGATATCTATCATGCCTAGCTAGCTAGATCCAACGATTTAGTACCGTGAGGTATCGATACCTCGAGATACTTTTTGCTGGACCGGAGCAAATCTCTTGAATATATTATTAGATTGACCACAATTAATTGAACTAGTGATCCATTGGTCAAACTGGTGAACCGATAAATCAATAGCATCACCGGTTCGACTGTCGGTCCGAATTTTTTACTATCCTTGCAAGCCTATCAGCTCAATTGATTTCTTAATTAATAAAACAAAGGACCGAACAGTACAACGAGCTCACTAAATTGTCAGTTATGAGGATGGCTATACAGTTGACAAGCTAGCCATCTCTCCACAAGCTCCTTCTATTATATTAGCGTGCAACCATTTTGCGTGTTGGCGAAAAAGCCATCACCCCACAAGCTAGCTATATATGTAAACATATTGCTACATGTAGACACGCACAATGAGAGATCAAGGATTGCTAGGATGCAAATAATGGAGTAAAATAAACAGTAAGGCTGGACACGCACTGCATATGCATGGAATGGCAGTAAATTAATTGGCACTAACATGAAAGATAAAGTCAATATATATCTATCTAGGTATTTAATTAGGCTTTAGAGACATCAGGAATCAGTGAGGGTAGTGCTTATACTCGACCGTCGCCGGTTGTTCGCGCGGACGCAGGATGAGAAATGGCTGCAGGAAGGATCACGAGGTTGATCAGTGCTTGATGACGATGACCCGTAAGAAAATAGTATATAAATACTTTTGAATTTCTGATATTCGGATGATGGTGTTCACAGAGACTAGGATTCAGGTTAAAGAGATCATGATAGTATGTTCAGTGCCTAATCACAGGTGAGCCTGGGTGTGTGAAAATAAATGTGAGCGCGGCTTGACAAGACTCTTGTGGTATACATACGTATAATAAATGTGCCGTGCTAGCTATCTCGGTATACATCTATTTGTGCGTTATGATGTTTCTTTTCTCTTTTCAAATAGGTCACTAATTAATTAACTGTACATCAAATAGGTCACTAATTAATTAACTGTACATCAAATAGGTCACTAATTAATTAACTGTACATCAAATAGGTCACTAATTAATTAACTGTACATCAAATAGGTCACTAATTAATTAACTGTACATCAAATAGGTCACTAATTAATTAACTGTACATCAAATAGGTCACTAATTAATTAACTGTACATGTGTGATCGAAAATCAGTCGAGGACATTTATATTAATTTATGTCAATAGGAAAAGGATCAATTTCCTATTGACATATGCTTGAACGAATGATATGCATCTCCATATGTCTGCATTTGTGCAGTTTTTCGTTTTTATAGCACAGAAGATAATATTAAGATTTTACTCTGAGTCCATAGTCAAAACTGTACATATACGAAGCAGCCTGCATCTTATTTTAGTCATTGACGAAATTAGCGTTGTTAGAAAACGATAGGAAAATAAATGATAAAAAACAATAGATCAATCATAAAAGACACGAGATTTAACGTGGAAAACCCTTCCAAAACAGGAGAGAAAAAACCACGGGAGTCAGCCAGCAAAATAACTTCACTATATCAGGGTGAGATTACAATGTTGAACGACGGCTTGCAAGAGGTATATATGAATGTGAAACCCTAAAGGATAATGATCCGCTTCGCTCCGGCCCAAGCCTACGGCTTCAAACGGGCCTCCGTTTCGCTCCAGCAGAACCTGGCCTTTATTATGTGCAAATAAATTTGGATCATAACTCAACACGCGTTACCACATTATCATAGATACATCACTACTACAATACCCATTTTTCCGGGCGGTTGGATAGATTATCCCGTGCGGTCGCCCGGCCCGCCTGCAGCTCCTCGTCTGGGAAAATCTTTATTTTCGCGTGCGGGCGGGCCGACCGCACAAGATAATCGATTATCCCGTGCGGTGCAATAAGGCCGATAGCACGGGACAATCTATTATCCCGTGTGGTCAAATTATACCAACCGCACGGGATAATAGGTTACCCCCTGTTTGATGAAAACAAAACAACGAACACATAGAAAATAGGGAAACCCTGTATTTTATTAATTACGATTCATTAACATGAATGTTTACAAATACATGAGGGCTCCTGCAGGAGTTCGCCTTTTGCCTTCGTGGGGAATGCTTAATGGAAAGGTATGCTGAGTGGAGATTGAGGCTACCGGTTAATTACATCCATAGGAGTGAGCCTATGGAACACCTCCGATTAAGCTGCGCTTTGTGATCGTCGTCTTCAAAATTGTTTGCTCGCCGAAGGTTGAGATTGGTGCAGATTTAACGATGAATATAGTGAATGTGGAACGGGTGGCTTTGTTTCGCCAAAACCCGGTCACACTACACTACCATCACGTCGGTGTGAGGAGGGGATTTGGTGAAGTGGGTGACCTTTGGCTCGTCGGTGCCCAGTCATGTATCCCGGCCTTCATCAAACACGGATTTTGTGGTTGCTTTTGCCTAGTCAGTGCCTAGCAACGGTGTATCCGGCTCCCGTCTATTTTAGATGTGTCAATAGTATAGTGACCTAGCCTTGTCGGCACTCGGCCATGGTTTCGTCTAGCCTCGTTGGTCATAGACAAATGAAATGAGTGAATGGCTGCAGCCTTATTGGCTCTTCGCCAATACGTTGTCCGACCTCGTCGGTCTCAGACATAGCATAAATATTGATGAATCGGCCATTTCAACTCGTCGACATTCGGCCATGATGTCGACGTGTATTTTAAATCTGCACGCCTTGCCCTTGGCTAGCATTGTTTTATTTAGCGAATAATGCTTATCTTCAATAATTGTGAGAATTGCTCCCGTCCATCCGGTAGAATTTGGAGAGGGATAGAATTGCTCCCGTACATGATATGCACGAGGCAAATATGTAACTGTTCCGGCATGAATATAAATATGTATAAATCATGGTTGGTCTGATACCAATAAGACTCAAACTCATCCCAAGTTTATACAAATAAATATCTCATCCAATATTTGATATTGATAATTTAGACGGTCCAACCCCAACGAGGGTTAGGCTCATCTTGTATTTATTTGCAGCCCATATTAATCGCTTGACAAAGATGACGTGTGCGTGTGTATGTGCCGCTGGGGTACTTTTATCCATGACTACAAGTTCACAACGCATCCACGACGTATTCATCAGTTCTCCACTTTACTGATTTACCATCCGGGCTGTGCAACTGCACAACGCTACGGTGTGTATTTGCTCCCTCTAGGAGATAAAGCCGGGCTATGCATAATATCTGCACAGCACTACGGCGTTGTTGTGTTATCTTGGATAAGCAGCTTGACGGAGAACGAGATCAGCTTGTTGTTGATGACTCACCGATAGAGATGCCATCAGCGCCGGCGACTACAGGTTGCTGATCCGCGATCACGCACCCTGTGCCATGCGCATGCATCTTCTTTCTGATCTCTCTGCGAATATATGTGGGTGCGGGTGTGTACCTCTAGGGCATATATTGCTGCTTAATGGCGCAGCGCTTCCGCCGTGTGTTCCTCTCCTTTCTCCGTCACGAGGGACGGAGTCGATGCCTTTTATAGGCAGAGCTAACGATGGATGGATCAGGCTGAGACTCTCAACCGCGTCCGCAAATCTTGGGCTAATCACGCTTAAATATTTGATCTCCTCCGGATAATGGACATGCTTAACAAACATGGTACTTAATTAGTAAGCAAATAATGCGCTGATGACAGTGGCCCTGGACATCATTTGCACGCCTTGGCTGTGCTTGCCGATAATCTAGATATAATCGTCATCAATCTGACGTGATTATCAAAAGCAACCAACCAACCATATGGCTAGCACTAGTCAATTTTCTCCCCCATATAATCTTTGATAGCTCATACTTTTCATATGATATATCCTATTCAAAATCCGTTTGTACTTATGGTATCTACTCAAAATATAGAACAAAACGAGTCCAATATTGATTATATTTGGATGTCATGCGATATTTGAATTTTTCTGGACCCATACATCATAGAGACACGCTCCACATGTATTTAGTAAATTTGGGCTGCGAATAATATTCTCATATAAAATTAATACCCAATAATTTATTATTTCTTCTATGAATTTTTAGCACAAAAATTCATCAAATAGATGCCCCCCACCGAGTGCAGTCTGTACGCGAAGCAGGACGAGCTACACTCACTGAAATATTCAGTAGTATTGTTTTGGAGGATTAACCCATCTCCGTATGGTATATGGTTTGATCCACAAGCTAGCTGGCCATCAAAATGACCCTAGCAGATTATGTGTGTGGTCTGATGTGTATTGAAGCCGAGTTCATATATCATACGGACTCCTGGCCATACGTCCTATATAAATAAAGTCTGAACAGCCTTTTAATCGAGCAATTTAAAACAGAGCTCATATTAGATCGTCAGGACCTGTTTAGGTGTAGTAATTAAATTCTTCGATCAGAGCATCAAATCAGACCTTGCGATAAAGACCTGGTAAGCACGGCTTCCTTTCTCCTTTCTAATTTGCTCTACGTTGTTTCGTTCTCTCCTTTTTTTTTTCTCTCTTTTTTTGGTAATTTGATCTAGCAACGCGTAGGGAAGTTGCTTCAGCGTTCTTTTTTCTTTCTCCCCGTGGTTATCATAGCAGCCATCGTTGCTTTTCTTTGCTTAATTTCCAACGCATGTTATTTATTGGTAGCAGTGCAAATTAACAGAGATCGACTGGGGAGAGTAGTCGATCGAGCTCCTTTGCTACTGATCAAGACAAGAAAATGCAGAAGGCTAGTGATCGTGCCGATCGTGGCAGCGCGTGCAACCCCACTTATACTTGGCAGGAGATCCCAGATGATCCACCATTGCCTGGCCATGATAGTGATGAAGGCGTCAAGAAAACTGCCCAGCAACACAAGGGCCTTGGCATGCAAGAATCCTCACGGCGAAAAGACCAATATAAGAAAAAGGGACAGAAGGTAGGTTGTGAATCATTAAACTCTTTTGTGAAGGGACAGAAGGTATCGGTAAAAATTTGTTTCTTCTTTCCTTTTCTTTTTAAGGGGAACCCTCACTCAAAGGCGCCCTCAATCTACACATTGTATAGTGGACCAACCAAGAAGGCACCAAGAGAGGATAATGGCGAGATGCTTCTTTGGCGTGATGATTTCAATTTTTTCTATCATATTGACCAACAACCTGTCTCACCCGAAGATGCAACGGTAATCGGGGACAACAATGAATGGATGTGTTTATGTCTCAGGTAGCCTCTTGTTTGGACATCAAATGGGGCCACCGACTTATTCGTGAATCAGAGTATAGACTTCTCTCAAAAAATCAAGGCTGGTATGTGTTCCGCGTTCCAACACCACCTCCCAAATTATTTATTATTTATCCAAATGTGACGTTTGTTTTTCAAGATCATCCTGAGGCACAACCAAGGGAACAATATGGTGACTGCATATGCTTAAAACCAGTGTTTCATCCTAAGAATTCGGGACCTCCAGAGGTGCTCCAATACATAGCTCCGTTGGCTCAACATTTCATTAATTCGGCCTCAATGAGATGGGTGGAAGACCAGCCCCTGAAACTTCGTATGCAAGTTCCATCATATGACAAACTTCTACTATGGGCTCGCATGATGCTAGTGAACCAGGAGGACTATGAGTATCTTATAAGGGCTGATATTATTCGTGGGGTTATGGCCTCAATTTATCGATGCCATGTTGACCCTTCACTAGTGGTTGCGTTCTTGACATATTGGAATGTCGACGCGCAAACTTTAATAACAAGTCAGGGAGAGATGGGATACCCTCTCAACACATTATATGATGCTATGGGCATATCCTTCTCTGGTCGCCTCTACGAAGAATATATCCCACTTCCGTCTACTTCTTGTGAACATGTGCAGATTCTACATTCAATCTATCCATTTCTACGTGGATAGATCACTTTTTTGGAACACAGCCTGAAATTTTGAATCTCTCATTAGGAAATTATGCTGACCCCAATGATCCTTTGCTCATAAGAAAAGGTTTTCGAGTCGAAGTTCACGATGATTGACCAATAGCCATATTCGGTGATTGGGAGATATCTTATCAATATCAATACCCACCACTGGTATATCGTGCTGCTTTTATTGCCACATGGCTATGCACTTATTGTGTTCCATTTGAAGATGGGCACTTCATTCGCCCTGAAGTTTTTACCATGGCAGTAGAGATCGCCAAGGGTCATCGACACGCGATTGGCGTGGCAAGCATGGCAGTATTATACCGCGCTCTGGATGAAGTGTATTACAATATAGTTGCTGGTACAACTTCTGCAAGTGAGCGTACTCTATCCATTCCAGGACATTTCATCATGGGATGGTTTGCTTCGTTCTGGCGAGATGCTCCAATGCCAACATCTTCTGCCCAGCTCGTCGCTTGCCCACCTTTTATCACTGACTTCAGAAACTACGCAGCGGTGGATATCCAAACGGCTCACAGTTTCTTTTGGGAGTTCAACAATGATGGTACTGGCTTACGTTTCCTGGATTTCTTAGGGCGATCTGAGGTGAGATTTCCTCATTCCGGAGAAGCAATTTATATATGTGATGATCGCACACAATATCGCAACAGCAGAGCAATCACTATTGCTGCCATTGACATGCTTGTCAGCTGTAGTGTGGGTGCTGTCACCTACAGGAGAGGCGAGCGCTTTGACAATCTAGTATACTGCCCTCACCGATTTGCTCGGATGTTCAATTGTGATCAGCACATTCCAAACTTTCTAATGATTGCAGCTCAAGGGACGCGTAGTCTTGATTTCATTAGTTATTTGCACAACAATTCTCGGGAGGAGTCACAACAACTTTTACAGCGGCGACATCTCTCTTTTCGTCGACCAAAAGGTCACTCATTTTCTGTCCAACCTCTCACACGGAGGAGTGGTCGCACATTGGATTATATCAAGTGGTGCTCAGAAGCTTTTAACTTCCTGCGAGATCCAAGCTCATTCTGGTCTCGCACCAGAGGCTCAGAGCAGATCAGGGCTGCACTTGACCCATATGAGTCAGGTAAGTGCTCTTTTTTTTAATAATATAATACCTGTTATTACTATTATTTTAAGCCAAACACATTTTAATAGTGAAATAACAGCATAGTTATTTTCATCTCTATCCAACAGAACGTGTCCTTTTCTGTCCCCTTTTTTTAATAACCAATTTTGCTTCTATTTGTTTCCTGAAGTACATATGTATATGTTTTCTATAGGAGAGAAACCAGCCCCGAATACACATGCCGCATGCTCAACGAATTTAGAAGTTGTCTCGGCAAAGGCGAGTCAACCATGGAAAAATATTGATAATATCAAAGTGTGCACAGTTCCTCCACCTTCGAATATTTTATGTGGATCATCACAGCTTCCTCAAAAGGAAACATAACATATCTATCAGACCACAACAGATGTTGATTTTTCTGGCAGAGGATCAGACATACCGTGTGATATTATTTGCATCATGCCCCCAGCTCAACCTGCTAGTAAGCTTCTTGATGACGACCGGATGGAGTTTCTTGACAAGGCAGTGGACCCCAAATCCACTAGTAAGGATTGTAATGGGGATAATTCTGTCGTACGGGCAGGAGAAACCACTCTGTGCAAGGTACAACTGATTTATTTTATTTTATACTTCTCTTTGTACATTTAGTTTTTTCCTTTTTTTTATGTAATCAATTTCACACACTGCCCTTCTTCTCATGTGCTCAAGTTTCACAAGCAGTGAACATGAACTGTGGCGCAGAGGAAAATTTCCTGCTCAAAGAATTTGATGGGAACAACCCCGTGACCCTGCCGAAACTTTCAGATGTTGTTTCAGCCCGTGGTCTTAAACATGTCTGGTCTGAGATCTAAGCGTTTCAAGAATTACTCAAGCAACGCCCGGTATAGAGAGATATTATTCTTAAAGAGATAGGCATTAACCTGGATCTCTGGAGTAACTTCTTCTCAAAGCCACCTCCTAAAATAATTAGGCTAATGGAAGGGTTACACGTGCTTAAGGGAGCGCTATCGGAGAAAGCGCCACTGCCAACTACTAATCTTGTTCTCGCACAACAGGACCAGATTAACCAACACGTCGATCTGCTCCGCACTGCTCAAGACAAGGTGGAGTCATCGTGCGTCGCTTTGGAGGCACCGACGAGTCAATATAATGTAGAACAAGCAGTAGATGAGGGCAACAAGAGAGAGTGCTCATGACAAGCACGGAAAATTAGAGCAGAGATAGCAGTGTTGCAAGCAAGACTTCCACAAGTGGAAGATGCCCACTCCAGTGCACAACACCGACAAGATGTTGTAACAGAGAACTTCAACTCCCATCTCGAGCGACATCGTCAAGCTAAAGATCGAAAATCTGAGATTGCGGCGCACTTAAAGCAGGCGAGCGTGCACCAAAAGTTTCTCCAAGATATTATAGACTTTACTGAGCCAGACGAGTTTGGTCTATCTCAATATGTCTACAATTTATTTGATTTTTTCATGGGCTGCTCATTAGATGAGTAGACGCTAGTTTCAAAATCTTGTTTCAAGTTTGAAATAGCTCTTCAGATATTTTATTTGTTTCCAATATAGCGGAGTGAACTCCTTTATTGTTTTTTTATATATTCTGATTTGCACCAGAACAGCGGAGTGAACTGAGCGTTGCATTGTTACCAACAGTATTTGTGCACTGGCTTCTTCCTTTTTTCTTTATATATATACATTTCCTCACATAAAGGATGCTCACGTTCAATTTTTTTAGTGGCTTTACTACTGTAGCAGTAACAGTAACGCCACTAATTCTTCACGATTCTGGCTTAGCCATGGATTTCAAATTTTTTTCTGGCTTTTAAAAGACCAGCCTCCCCGCTATACAAATTATAGCGAAATCCATGCAACAGTGTAAATGTCGGTAAATATACCATAGCTAAGATTCATGCCATGACATAAAATTCCCTGTGGCGAAGGATCATGTCACGACGTGAGAACAGAATTTTTTTTTATGAAAGCGTAGCGAAAAATTCGTGCCACACAATGATGATTATATGGCGAAGTAATCATGCCACCTTATTTATTCTATTGCGACCAAAACAAATCGGTGCCAACCAATAGAAAATTAATCAAGCTGGACGCGACCGTTAAAATGCCATCTTATTAATAAGAACACTGTAGGAAATTCGTTAGAGTGCAAAATTATTGGGATTAATCGTCGTCGGGATTAATCGTCGTCCGAAAATCTTGGACACGGGTGTAACCCAATTAAATAATAAAATCACGTACAATTTATAGCATTAATTGTCGTCCGAAAATCATGGACATTGGCATGATCCAACCATATATTAAATAATCATATCACTGTAATAAGAACACTACAGTAAACTTAGTAGGAATAATTCCCGTCCGAAAATCATAGACGTCATCATCCTCTCCTTTTTTTTTTGCCACGTGTTTTTTTTTGCCACGCGTCATAAAGGCCTTCTTCACACACATCTTGTAAATTCAGGCTTCAGATATTATTAGCATATGAGATAGATGCCCCCCACCGAGTAGAGTTCACGTGCAAAGCAACCGGGACTCGACTCGGGGAAACAATAAATGAGTTGTCTTGTTTCCAAGGAGGAGAGAGAAAAAAATATGGGGGATTTTTTTCGTGTGTATTGGCTTTTCTCCCGGTCGCCAAGCTATGAGGTAGCGAATGGCAAACTGATGGAGGATGTAATATGCCCTCAATTTTCGAATAACGACATGATCTCGCTTAATGCATCAGCTCCCTCGTGTAACTTGTGATAATGAGCTCACGTTTCATCAGGATCTCTTGAAAACAAAGGGGTCTTTTCTGAGTTTCCTTCAATTATGTGCCTCATATTTTTTACCTTTATCCCATGAATGAGGATAGGATAAGGCTATACTTCAGAGGTGGTTTGGGTCAATAGGCTATGAAATTTGCCATTACTTTTGCTGAGGGTGGGAGATGACTACTTTCCGCTTTCAGACTGAAGAAGAGCAACCAACCCGACTACAAGCTGCTGCCAAGACATTGCCATACTCATTTTCTTCTTTACTTTTACTTTTTTTTTTGTCTTTTTTTTTCTTTCCTTTTTTTTCTTCAAAATTTGCTGAGTTGATCACCTTCCTTCTTTAGAACTTGGAAAATAGTCACCTCGCCTTTATTGTAGACTAAGAATCCCTCACTGGCATTAGAATAATTTTCACTGCCTCCTCTTTTTTTATATATATAGATCTTGTCGACTCTTCCAGCTTCTCACATAATTCAAGATGGGGAGAGAGAATAAACGACCAAATCCCTCTGAGGGCGGTCAGGCAAAAAGGAAACAAACCGTCAAAGGCCGAAGCACGCAGCACGTTAATCCTCGTGATAACACTCCCGCTGTTGTGATTGATTTAGAAAAGGAGCACAATGCCACCGGTTCCCAGCAAAACCCCGTAAGATATAGCAATTCGGAGAGACCTCAACGCGCTCGTAGAGTAAAAATAGCAGCTCGTAAGGTATGATCAAGATTGATCCTCTTTTTACCATTAAGTTGCTTTATTATTTTGTTAAGGCCTTGAGCAGAGCAGTTCTGCTCAAGTCATGAGTTTCCTGATTTCTCGCTCTTTGTCCCTTTTTCTTTTTTTTTTTTACAGAACCGAACGGCCTCATTATATACATTATTTAGCGGGTACGCTAGTCGAGCACCACCGCAAGAAGAAGCCGGAGAAGTCAGAAACGACGGCTGATTTGCCAGAGGGTGTGCAGCCGTTAAATACTGACGAGGCGGAGAAAACATATGATTTCATGAGTAAAGTTGCCTCATGTTTGAACATTAAACGGGGAAGCCAACTTATAAGCCAGGCGGAAAAGGATTTGCTCACACGGAGCTGTGACTGGGGCCGATTCCGTGTTCCAACCCCATATAATCAATTATCCTTAAGACTCAAGTAACCTGCTTCTTGGCTCTCAATATCAACCAGGGGCTGGACCCGTAGGAGAACCTGGTGATATGCAGATCCTAAAGCCGATTTTTTTTAGTGAGGCTGGTGTTTATGATTTGCCGCGCCATACTGTTACTCTAGCGCAATAGTTTATCAACTCAACGACCAAGCGATGGGTGGAAGGTCGGCCAATGCAATTAAGGATGGAAGTTTCTCCCAATGATAAGTTGATGCTTTGGGCCCGTATGTTATTGGTGAATCCTGAAGAGTCTGCATGTCTCAAGAAGGCAGGCATATTTCGAGGTGTGATGGCCTCGATTTACAAATGCCAGATAGATCCTGCATTAGTGGCCGCCTTCTTAACTTATTGGAATGTGGATGGGCATACTTTAATCACTAGCCAGGGAGAGATGGGTTACCCTCTCCACACAATGTATGATGCTATGGGCATACTAATTTCTGGATGCCTGTACGAAGAGTTTATCCCATTACCATCCACAGTTCATGGGCATGTGCAGACTCTACACAACATATATGCTGATGAGTGTCCCCTACAACTGATTGAGGGTCCCGGACTAGTAATCATCTCAACATGGGTCAATCACTTCTTTGGCAACGACCCTGTGTCTATCCAATCGTTTTTGCCAGACGGCTTTGCTGACCCAACAAAACCCTTATACAAGGACAGGGGTTTCCACGTTGAGCTTCGGAATAACCGGCCAACTGCTATCATGTGTGACCTCGAAATGTCTTACGTATACACCTACCCATTAGTGGTGTATCGTGCAGCTTTTATTGCTGCATGGTTATGCACCTACTGTGTTCCAGTGGAGGAGGGGAAATTCATTCGTCCTCAGGTTTTTACTATGGCAGTGGAAATTGCTCAGGGAAGCCGTCGAGCCATTGGCATTACAAGCATGGCATTTTTATGCGCTGATGACAGTGGCCCTGGACATCATTTGCACGCCTTGGCTGTGCTTGCCGATAATCTAGATATAATCGTCATCAATCTGACGTGATTATCAAAAGCAACCAACCAACCATATGGCTAGCACTAGTCAATTTTCTCCCCCATATAACCTTTGATAGCTCATACTTTTCATATGATATATCCTATTCAAAATCCGTTTGTACTTATGGTCTCTACTCAAAATATAGAACAAAACGAGTCCAATATTGATTATATTTGCATGTCATGTGATATTTGAATTTTTCTGGACCCATACATCATAGAGACACTCCCCACATGTATTTAGTAAATTTGGGCTGCGAATAATATTCTCATATAAAATTAATGCCCAATAATTTATTATTTCTTCTATGAATTTTTAGCACAAAAATTCATCAAACACCCCCCACGGCTAGCACGTGCTAGGGCGACCGCACGGGATAATTCGACCAACACGTGCCAAATTTTTTCATGTATACACTTGGAAGAACATGCATCCTCGATTTTTCTAGTTATTTGCATAGTGATTCCAAGGAAGAATCACTGCAACTTTTGCAACGACGACATCTCTCCTTCCATAAACCTAAGGTCCATTACATATCAATTCAGGCTTTCGGTCGTGTGACCAGACGTTCGCTTCACTATATCAAATGGTGCTCCCAAGCTTTCAACTTTCTGGAGCATCCAGCCTCATTTTGTTCACAGCTAACATGCTCCAGGGACATAAGAACTGCCCCCAAGCCTCATTTTGAGATGATGGCTGATGGCTGCCATCAAGGTCTTGGGCCATCTCTCCCTGTGGTTGCCGTGGGCTTTGGCACAAGGCGATCGACAAGGAAGTTATTTCTTTCATTTTGCAAGAGCGTCGGAGAAAGACGCAATGTGATTTTATCATAAAAAGGATGGACATTCCCCTCAGGTCTTACTCGAACATGCACGTTTCCCAGTACAAGTTCTTGCAATTCCTGGTACATGGCACGCCGATTTTGTCTACGTTTGTCACATTTGCGTTGGTTCACTGTAGGAACATAAGCAGCCCTTGATTGGCTTGGAGGTGTAGGGAGAAGTGGCGGCGCAACACGATGGCCCATCATAGGCTCACGCTTTGCATGTTCCACCTCTCGCCTTTGATCAAGTTGCCGCGGAGGCGACTGTTGACCTAGTTGCGTATTAGCCACACCTGGATGAGGTGGTGTTGGTTCTCTCTTGGGTTCATCATGACGTTGTTGCTGTTGAGATTCTACAGGCTGCCATTGTGGGCGTGACCATGAATTCCAACGCTGAGGCATGTGTGACTGCCTTGGTTGGAAAGAAGCAGGTGGAGGAGACCTCCGCCGCGGTGCCAAAGTCCTTCGCTCGTGTTGAGGGCGGTAGCTTGGCACATAATGCCTAGCACCTGCCTGTCGAGATGACTCCGGTGTTTCAAAATGGCGTCTAGGGGAAGAATGGCTTAGCATGCCCCCAGATCGTGCATATGATTCAGGTTGTTGTGAATAGCGCCTAGGAGAAGAACGCCTTGATCCACCATCATTTTGGCGTTGAAGTTGTTGTTGGATCTCCATCATTTGAGATTGCAGCTGCTGGAGTTGTTGTTGTAATGGGTCTGAATGGGGTGCTGGCACTTCATTTGCTAACGCCGCAAATTTATTTTCATTTTTACTAGTTCCGGCAGTAATGTGACATGCCGAAACTAGGGTCAAAGGCTGGAGATTATTTACTCCATTATTAAGCATACCTCCTGGGAAATTGGCTACGCGTTTTAGGAGACGCGTCCAGAACTCGTTCATGATAGCCTGTCTAATGAGCTGCTTCAACCGGTGTGGCTGATTAGCACACTGTCCCAGGAAGAATGTGTAAGGCTCATTGATAGGATAGGGTGCTCTGACCCTATATCATCAACTTGGTTTTGTTCACCGTTTTGATTGAATTGATCCTTCAACTGAGCATGCAGTTTATTCACTTGGCTCCGCTTCCTCCGGTAGTTGCGCGCAACATTTATATTATTTTGGGACCGAGCGCTTCGAACTGACCAGGAAAGACGGTAAGCCTCCTTGTCAAGCTTCTCCATGATCTTGGTTTCCTCTCGATGTACAGCTAGGGTGGAGTGAAGCTCCTTGGCAGCAGCAGTGATTGAGCTTGTCTTCGAATTTTTCAGCAACTCCCGAGCCTCGGTTACTAAGGCTAACCTTTTCTTCCTAGCTTTGGAACCAGCACGCTTCTTAGCCTTCTTGGATGGTGTAACGCATGAATCAGCAAAGTCTTGCGTCGCGTGGACGTAGACCTTGCCCCCATGCACGATGACCACCAAAGGAGGTTGAGTTCCAAACTGGAGCAAGCACGGTGCCGGCGAAAACTGAGCACAGCAGAGATGGGAGGAGAATCAGGTCCCACTGGGTGTGCCATTTTGTTTGATGAAAACAAAACAACAAACACATAGAAAATAGGGAAACCCTGTATTTTATTAATCACGATTCATTAACATGAATGTTTACAAATACATGAGGGCTCCTGCAGGAGTTCGCCTTTTGCCTTCGTGGGGAATGCTTAATGGAAAGGTATGCTGACTTGAGATTGCGTGCAGTCCGCTGATTCCCGGTGCCTAGCAATGAGGCTACCGGTTAATTACATCCATAGGAGCGAGCCTATGGAACACCTCCGATTAAACTGCGCTTTGTGATCGTCGACATCAAAATTTGGTTGCTCGCCGAAGGTTGAGGTTGGTGCAGATTTAACGGTGAATATAGTGAATGTGGAACTGATGGCTTTGTTTTGCCAAAACCCAGTCACAATACACTATCATCATGTCAGTATACGGAGGGAATTTGGTGAAGCGGGTGACCTTTGCCTCATCGGTGCCCACTCATGTGCCCCGGCCTTCATCAAACATGGATTTTGTGATTGCTTTTGCCTCGTCGGTGCCCAGCAACGGTATATCCGGTTCCCGTCCATTTTAGACGTGTTAATAGTATAGTGACCTGGCCTTGTCGACACTCGGCCATGGTTTCATCTAGCCTCGTCGGTCATAGACAAATGGAATGAGTTAATGACTGCAGCCTTGTCAGCTTTAGCCAATATGTTATCCGGACTCGTCGGTCTCGGACGTAGCACAAATATTGATAAATTGGCCATTTCATCTCGTCGACACTCGGCCATGATGTCGACGTGTGTTGTAAATCTGCATGCCTTGCCCTCCTGGCGAGCATTGTTTTTGTTGTCTTCAAGAATTTTGAGAGTTGCTCCCATCCATCTGGTAAAATTTAGAGAGAGAAGGAATTGCTCCCGCACATGACATGCACAAGGCAAATCTATAATTGTTCCGGTATGAATATAAATATGTATAAATCATGGTTGGTCCGATGCCGATTAGACTCAAACTCATCCCAAGTTTATACAAGTAAATATGCACATCCGATATTTTATCATGAGCGAGAACATCAATATGCATAAATTATGGTTGGTCCGATGCCAATAAGGCTCAAACTCATCCCAAGTTTATAAATATGCGCATCCGATTTTTTATCATGAACGAGAATATAAATATGTATAAATCATGGTTGGTCCGATGCCGATTAGACTCAAAGGATAACCTATTATCCCGTGCGGTCGGTATAATTTGACCTCACGGGGCAATAGATGGAAAATTAGCCAAAAATTGAGCGAGCTCAGTTATAAACATCAAATTAAATCAAATTACATAGAAAGTATAGTGTTTCTAATATTACAAGTATCCCCCGCGACAAATAAGCCTTTTAGTCCACAGCATGTTCCCTCTCCCGCTCTCTTAGGTTCTTGAATTTGGGGTCTGTAGCAAGTTCGCTATGAGGATCGTGGAACTCTCCTAGATGATTGCAGATGCCGTGACGAATGAACCGGCACAAGTCCGCGCACAAGTTGATAAGCGTTTTCTGATTGAACCGGATTGTGTTATAAGGGATGCTCGAGAGCTATGGAAAGTAAAAGACAAATGATTTGTGTTACAGTCAAGTTTAATGAACTATTTGCAATATCTAAGGAGCATGATGACTTACATCGGTAAACTCAGTTATGTATCTCCCACTGACCCTGAGCATCTCGCACACGTAATAACCGAATAGGTTCGTCAAGATAGGTTGCTTATAACAGTGCATACACAAGTGGACACATCAGAAGTAAGAACTAACAATTGTGATGTACGTACCGAATAAATGCTAACATACCGGCCAGCGTCCCCTTATGAACAGTTTCTCTCTACTTGGATTCTTTACGTACCCGCCACGTTTCTTATAACAGCCATGTGCTTTACAAAAATAAATTAATTAATTATGATAAATCTACTTTAATGATCTTTACAGAATGTTGGAATCTTTACGGAAATTGTTTCGAACTTACAAGTTTAGCAAGCATAGAAACTCCATGTACGCGTCCTTGTCATAGTCTGTCGGATCAAGAACTACGACGGTTTAGTCCGTTGGATAGATGAGGTATAGTATGTAGTGCTCGCTGCGAACACGGATTATGAAATTACGTAAGACATATTTTCATGCGCGGTTATTAATATGTGAACGGAAATATGTCGAAGTTGTTTACCCAAAGTGGTAAGGGACCATGATGACTTGTTTGTCGGAGTGTGCGAGAAATGAGGTGGCCAAGTAATTTCCCACCTCGGCCATCTTTCTCTTATGCAGACGCTCGTTGTAATCTTTTTTCTCCTGAGGTGTCTTATTCTTTAGTACCGCACTATCCTCCGATATCCGCACAGTGTGGGTCGTCTCGCAAACCATCGTTTGATTTACATAACCGATTGAGGCCCCCGTTCTTTGAGCGTCTACCCATTGTGACCTGAGGAAATTTGGACGTTAGAATAACTAACATTTATATTGGCAGACATTGGGTAATAACGAAGTACATGGAATGCTTACAGGCACCACGCGCCGACGAGATTGATATCCATTTTATCCATCTTAAAGAATGCGTGGAGGTCCTTGAAACTGATGGCGAAGTTTGTGTTAGGTCCATCCTTGAAAGCGCCTTCCGGGACATGCACAGTAATCATCCCGAGACCTAACTAACTTGCCCTCAAGTACCAGACATGCATCAACCTCATTGGCCATGGGAGTTCACACATCAAGTCGTACAGCAAGAACGGCTTGCCATATTCATACTCCTTTGGCACTTCATCGGAGGTCCAAGATTGCATTTTGTCAGCAAGACCAACAACGCTCTTCTGTGAGTCCGAATACTGATCTGTTCCAACTGGCTTTAGCGGACCCCCTCGACCCTTGAAAGACTGCAAAACCATCCGCGTCTCATACTCTGCCATTTTCTCCTTGTTATACATGGAAACCATAACGGGTATGAGCTTGCGGGCTTCACAGGTAGTTGGCTGCTCCTTTGATGTATCTGGCTGCGGAGGTGGCACATGTTCGTCAAGGGGTGAAGCAAGATACGACTGACGAGCAGGAGACGGCTGCCGAGGTAGGGGAGTTGGGGAGTTAGGTGCGGCTTGTTGCAGAGGTGGAGAAGGACCTCTAAGTGGTGATATTTGTGGGAGTGGAGATCCGGGTGGGGTAGTGCAGATCGGAGGAGACAGCAGTGCAGGAGGTGCAGCCGTATTTGGCACCGATGGAGCTGGGGTCGTCGATGTGAACTGTCTAGTGAGGATGATGTCTCGACGATGTCTCGACATTGCCCCCGTTGTCGCTATCTGAAGTTACATGTATCTTCACATAGCGAAAATGAGATCAAGTTCGAGTGGGACACGGAAGGTGAGGCTGAGACATCCGCACCAACCTTGAGGAACATGGACGCTAAACATTTGTTGACGAGGCATGAACATGTACAAGACACAGGCAACCAAACCCCTAATGTCTAGACATATTTCAGTAAACCTCTTAAAGAAATGTTATGATTGCCAATGTGCATTGGTCCGGTCCGTCCAGGAACTAACCCGACCAAGCGAACTTGGCAACCGGAACACTTCGTATTATACTAATCCGCTTGTTAACGTACTTATATGCACCGAATTAGCCTAATTTAACAAAGGTCATCTAAAAAAACTAATGCCATAACTTAACAAAGTCCATTTATTTACACACACATAGCCATGTTATCAAAAAATTCAGACATCTAACATCAATAAAAAATTATCCTAACTTAACAAAGTCCATTTTCTTACACATACATAGCCATCTTATCAAAAAATTCACACATCTAACATAGCATACATAGCCATCTTATTTAACAAAGTCCATTTTCTTACACATACATAGCCATCTTATCAAAAAATTCACACATCTAACATAGCATACATAGCCATCTTATCAAAAAATTCACAACTAACATAGCAAGTTCCTAACTTATCCAAATTGCATCTAACAAAGTCCATTTAATTCACATCATCTAACATCAATATTAGCAAGTTCCTAACTTAGGATAATTTCATCACAAAGTCCATTTAATTCACAAAATCTTTCTAATTAACATCACAAATACCCTAAACCAACATCATCACATCACAAATTTCATCACATCATCTCACCATCTCATCACATCATCGCAAATTTCATCTCATCACATCACATCATCTCATCTCACACGTCGATCACATCACAAATTTCAAATTAACAAAACCGAGGAAGGATAGGTTTACTGGAGGAGGTCGGGGAGGAGGTGGTCGGCCGGCAGCTTGGGGAGGAGGTGGTTGGCGCCGGCGTCGGTCGGCCGGCAGCTCGGGGAGGAGGTGGTCAGCGGCGTCGGCTTGGGGAGGAGGTGGTCGGCGGCGGCGGCTTGGGGAGGTGGTGCGTCGGCCTACAGCTCGGGAGGAGGTGGTCGACGGCATCGTCAGTCGGCCGGCAGCTCCGGGAAGAGTGGTCGGCGGCGTCCTCGTCGGGGAAGATGCCGGGTCGCGTCGGCGGCGGCTTGGAAAGGAGGTGGTAGGCTAGCGGCTCGGGAAGAGATGGCGGGGTCGGCGCGGTGTCGGCGTGGAGGCGGTCGGCGTCGGCGGCGTAGGCCGGTCGGTGCAGAGAACAGAAGACGGCGGCGGCGAGGGCGAGGTGGTGCTCGGGGAAGAAGGCGGCGAGGGCGAGGTGGAGAGGAGGTGCGCGGCCCGGATCTGGGGCTGCCGGCCGGGGAGGGGCAAGGTGGTCGGCGGGCAGATCCGAAGGGGAGGAGGAGAGGAAGGGCGGCGGAGGATGGGGAGGAGGACGAGGTTGCGGTGGGGGAGGAGAAGAGGAGGCGGTGGCGTGGGGGGAGCGGCGCGGGGCGGGAGATTTTGGCGGCAATGCGACGGGAGAGATTTGGCAGCCTGGCGGCATCTGTGGAGAAAAACGCCGGGACATAGAAATTTTTGGGAGACCCGGCCTCCCTATATACACGTCCATCGCGTGCGGGCAACCTTAACCGCCCGCACCGGATAATCGATTATCCCGTGCGGGCGGCTTAAGTTGCCCGCACGAGAAGAAAAAATGCACAATTTTCTTTTTAAAAAAATCCATGGGATTGAATTAATTATTTTCATATAGAAAAATTAAATATATATTAGTTAATAAGTCCATGGGATTGTATTAATTATTATATTCCATCCAAATTATAGTTAATTAATCATTATAATTAATTATATCACGATGAACCACAAACAATATTTAGTTTGTGGTTAATTAAACCACAAATTCCCTCAACATGCAAATATATATTAACAAAGAATTAACCAGACATGAATTTTACTCGCATCTAATTATTCTTCGTCAAAGATTCATGTAAATAAAGTACTCGACCATCAAATAAATTCAGAACGACATATAGTACGGATAAGCATGGATACCATCTCATTCGCAAAATCGTTTACAAAATAAGTAGTACACACGATCGACATCTCACTAATGTTTGACAATTTTGGAAACACCATCCTTTCGCGCGGACGAAAACAGATCTTCGTCAAGGCTTGTCTCAACTTCCTTGATCCGGTTAGGAAAATCTGTGAACATAGCGACGTCGTCGTATAGGTTGTAATCTGATGCGTCTTCAATGCTATCAATGCCAATGATGTTTTGCTTTCCCGATACAGCAATGGCCATCTTATCATCGAAAGGGTCATTGACATAGAAAACATGAGCAACACGCTCAGCAAGAACCCACGGATCATCCTTGTGTCCTAGCTTGCTACGATCCACAACCGTCAGGCCGTAGTCATTGATGAATACGCCTGTTGTGTCTCTGACCCATTGGCATCATAGCACCGGGATCTGTATGTTAAGGCCATAGTCTAGCTCCCAAATGCCTTGTATGATCCCTTAGTAAGACTTCTTCTCACCTTATGCGTCAAACGCCTCCACCCGAACTCCGCTGTTCTGAGCTGTACTTTTCCTGTCCTTGAACATCATGTAAAACCTATATCCGCCGATGTCGTACCCTTGCCATGAGGTCACAAGGCTAGTTGGGCCATGTGCTAGCATGCGCAAAGTTTTTTCCTCCAGCGAATCACCCAACGGCAGATCTTTCTCCTTCAACCATTCTGGAAATTTTTGTTTCTGTTCTTTACAAATCCAAATGGTCGTTCTTCTAGGGTTGCAGGCTCGTATCTAGTTCGTGTGTTCCTAAATGTACGGCTCGACAATAGCAAGCTATTGCAAAACACTGCTATGTGCTTCCGCTACATCTTTGAAGTCCTCATCATAGAACCTTTTCTTGCCTACGATCCTCGTCCCAGCTAACCGGCCCTCGTGTAAATGGGGGTCACACCGATGGGTTCGGCGTCCTTCATGTAATCTATGCAGCATTCTACCACCTCCTCAGTTGTGTACCCCTCTATCATTGATCCCTCCGGATGAGCTCGGTTACGGACATACCCTTTCAGGACGGACATGTACCTCTCGTACGTCCACATCTAGTGTAGGTATAGTGGACCAATCTCGATAATCTGAGGTACGATGTGGACAATCAGATGCTCCATCATGTTGAAGTAAGCTGAAGGGAAAAACATCTCAAGCTGGCACGCTGTCTCGATTGCAAATTTTTGAAGGGGGCCTAACTCTTCAGGATCAAAAACCTTCTGTGATACTCGATTGAAAAAGTAGCACAACTTTGTTATCACTAACCGAGTGTGAACTGGCTTGACCGCTCTTATGGCAATCGGTAGGAAGATTGTTAACATCTTGTGACAATCATGAGCATTGTACCCAGAGATGGTCCAATCTTTCAAAGATACAAGTTTTCTGACATTTGCTGAGAAACCAGTCGGGACTTCCAAACTATGCAAGCATCTACATAAAGATTTTTTTTCTCGTTAGGTGTTAGTGAATAGCAAGCCGGAGGAATACCGATCTTCCCATTTGACAGCTCTTTTGGGTGAAGCTCATGCCTTATGTCCAAATTCACGAGGTCGGTCCGGGACTTCAACCCATCTTTCGTCTTACTCGGGATGTCAAGTAAAGTGCCAATGGTGCTATCAAACACATTCTTCTCTAGGTGCATTACGTCGATGGCATGCCGAACCTCTAGGTCTTTCCAGTAATCCAGATACCTGAAAAAAATTGAGTGCTTCTTAAAAGGCAGGTTACTTTCCTCTAAAGGTGCATCAGTTTTTTCCTGATCCGTCCGTTTCTTCCTCTTGATGGGCTTCTTCTTTGGATTGCCGAATACAACCTTAATGTTCTTTGTCAGCTCAAAGACAGAGACACCTGTTCATGTTTCAGGAGCTAGATCATTCTCTACTATATTGTCGAATAATCTGGCCTTCGCATGCCACCTATGCCTCTGAGGTAAGAACCGACAATGACGTATGTACACACTCTTGGTTGACGAGGTGAGATACTTGTACGACGTCTTATCGATACATATGAGGCATCTGAACTTCCCCTTAAACTGGCCCGAGAGCGAAAAGTTTGCCGGTAAGTCGTTGATCGTAACGAATATGATGGCATGTAGAGTAAAATGTTCCCTACGGTACTCGTCCCACATTCGTAACCCTTCGTCCCACAGTTCTTGGATGTCCTCCATCAATGGTTCCAGAAACACATCTATGTTAATCCCAAGCTGTCTTGGACCTTGTATAAGGATAGACAAAAGAATATACTTTCGCCTAAAGCAATTCCATGTAGGCAAGTTGTACATCGTTAGCAGAACTGGCCAGGTGTTGTGTGTGCTTAGGTCACCGAACGGGTTCATTCCGTCCGTGCTCAATGCAAACCTTACATTTCTCAGGTCCTTTGCAAATTCCGGGTGTAGTGCATCAAAGTTTTTCCACTGTCGAGCATCGGCGAGGTGTCGGATCTTATCGTCATTTTTCCTACCCTCCTGGTGCCATCTCATCAACTCGGCGTCGTCACGGTTGGAAAATAGCCGCTTGAAGCGATCTTTAACTGGCAGGTACCACATCACCATCCTAGGAATCTTTTTGTCCTCATCCACCGCTGCATCATCTTTGTCGACCACCTCTCCGTTGTAGGCTCTGTTGCCCGTCTTGTACCGACTCGTCCCACATGTTGGGCAAGAGTCCAAATCCGCGATACAGTATGCAACGATTTTCACATGCATGGATCTTCTGAGCACCTAGAGACTATGGACATATCAATTTCTTCGCTTGATATGTGTTCGTCGGTAGCAGGTTCGGCTTAGGAAGCATAACTCTCAAAAGATCCATCAAATCATTGAAACTCGTGTCCGACCATCCATGTCTGGCCTTCAATCTGAGAAGTTCGAGCACCGAGCGCAGGACCGAATAGTCCTTGTCGCATCCTTTCGCTTCGTTGTACAGAAGCTCCTTCGCTGCTTTTTCCAAATCTTCCCAATTGTCCAACCCTCGTCTTGTACCAGTTAGGACCTCTGGTTCAACGTGCCGCAACATATCTTCCAGATCAAAATCAATACCTTCATTCTCTATACCAGAGACACTGTATTTCGGGATGTGTCCCTGTGACATGTCTTCGATTATAAAATTGTATGCATCATCAAAACAGAAATCATCTAACTCTTCGTTATGACCACCGACTTCCCCATGAAAAGTCCATATCTCGTAGCCCTTCTTAAATCCTCGTTCTACGATGTGCGACAATACTTCATTCGGATCTTGCAGCAAAATTTCGTTCTTACAAACTTTGCATGGGCAAAAAATGCTCCTCAAATTCTCCCTCACAGCATGTGCCTTTGCGAGCTCAACAAATTTGGCTGCTTCCTTCGAGAACGTTGGATGAGCTCTTTTCGTGTTGTACATCCATGTCCGATCCATGACCTACAATAAAGCTTGTAATTAATACATCCATGCCCGATTCAAACACTGATGTATTTAAATTGGAGGGAACTAATCACATAGTAATTTAAAGTTTTACGGACTATTTAAACAGCCGCACAACAATTTTAAGCATTAATAAAATATTGTCCATTTCTAAAAAATTGAAAAAAAATCTGTCAGGGTTATGGATACCACGTACCTAATAGTAGTCGACTAAATCTCGGCAGGACCCACCACATACCATGTCTTATACGGACACTGACCTCGGATATGGATGGAGTTCCGGATAAGGAAAGACAACCAGAGTTCTACATGGAAACGACAAAGACTTCTCGGATTGTATACATATTGGTTTCCCTAGTTCTACTTGGACAAGGGGACACCTATGGGTATAAATACAAGGCCCCCTAGGAGGAGAGGGGACACACCCACCATAGACGACACAGAACAATAGATCAAGACACAAGATCAACATACAAGCCAACATACGCCAAGACAAGCCGCCGGATATCGACATCAGATATATGCCTAGATCGGCCCTATCCGGTATCAACAGAGGCCGGCCGTAGGGATCTAGCGCTGTCTCTGATCTCGCCGAGCACAAACTCGAAGAGGAAGACTACCCTGTTGTCGACTACGAGTCAGAACTTCAGACCGTCATGTCGACAACAGTTAGATAGGCTACCCCAAATATTGTACTGGTGTGATTATGGTGAATAAGAGCAATACCGGCTTCGGCCAACAGGATGTAGGGTTATTATCTGACAACAGGAAAATCGTCTCTATAGTAGTGTGTTTAGATGCAGAGAAGAGAAACGATTGAAGATGAATGTTCTTAAAAGCTGACGATCGGACGATGCTAGAAATACAGCAGCCTCCTGGGCCGCGCATCTCCTCCCTCCAAAGCCCAAGCCAGCAAAAAGCCCCAAACTGACCAATCGAGCGATCTTCAAATTGGCGATGCTTCACGCTTACAGTTTTTCATTTCCCATGTATAAATATAAATTAATTAAATCAAGATGGATGGCAACATATATATATATATTCATGACAAAACTAGTTATTGTTCCACAGAGCGTGGTAAGCTAGCTAGAGCTGTCACCACCATGAAAGAGCACAATCTTGAATAAATGGAAAGCAGAAGACAGGGCTGGGGAATGATTAGGATCGAAGAGAATGAGATGTGAAGAATGAATGGAGTCTGCAGTCTCCTTTGGCATCTTGGAGGCCCATAATAAGTTTTTTATTCACGAAGTAATTAACATGTAAATTAGCTAGCTTGCAAACCAAAGGGACTATCGATTCAGGGCGTCCTTTTTTTTTTTCCCAAACACGGCCTACCATTGATCTTCATGCTCTCAACTGTTTGCAAGTGTGCAACTACTCGGCATTAGGTGGTCATGAAATTTTCTTATACGTGAATACTCATAAATACTTACACATGTGAAGAAGAGTGACACTGATGCATACTCTCTGCACATACCAGGAAACACATAAATAAGCATAAATCGTTACCACTCAACACATAAAGCAATAAAATAAAGTAAGAAAAGATTTGCCCAACGGAAGTGTGCGCACCCACTGATATAGAGGAAGTACTCGATCTCATGAAGTCGACCGTCTCATCCCCGTGCGGTCATCTCCTTCCTCATGCAATTGTTTATTTGTCCCCACAGTACTACTACAGAAATGGTTTTTGCAGATGGCTAGCCAGCATGCACGAAAAGACCTTGGAAAATCGATGTTGTCGCATGCGACCGACTTAAGGCCTCCGGGGGACCGGTTTTTGCAAGCATAGCCACTTATGGCCCACCTGCATCCTACTACCCTTCTTATATCGAAAAACCGTTTTCTACAATAGTGCGCCAATCAGCACCGCAGCTTAGCAACATCTCTACTAATATCCTACGATGCAATGCCATGCATATATGTGCTATCACCCGCATACGACTACAGTAACCATGGTTGTACCATCTAGTGATTTGGTGTGTAGAAATGAGTGTATCTGAACTGAAACGTGCATATATAACGATACACTTTTCCTCCATCAAGGAAAGGGGAAAAGTGCTACATGCCAAACAGTAAATGTTCATCTTATCTCGGCTGAATCTTTTCTACCACGAGTATATATCTTTCTGTAAACTTTACACGGTAACAGTACTATATGCGAGTAGTCCAATCTTTTGCCTGCGCACTGCAACTGAATGTACAACATGTCCGTTTGCCCGTTCATATATTCCTTGCTTTGAACTTTCTGCACACACACACAGTACATATATGTTGCCTCAGAAAAGCAAATTTAACCGTACGCTATGCCTAGCTTCTGATGAGAAGAAATGCATGGGAGGAGTAGCTTTGATATACTCTTTTCTACTGTGTACAGCATGATCTATCTATCTAGTATCTATATATCCATCATGCATGCAGATCGAGGTTTTCACCTTTCACCATTGTACATTTGCATGCAGCTACAAAAATGCACTGTGTTAAAAAACGATTCCTTTTTTCACTGCATGCTTCTCTGCCCAACAACAACTGATCAGAATTCAGAAGTAAAGCCTAAATCCATGCCCATCAGACTAATGCATGCATGCTACTGGCTACATCTACATGCGATATGTAGCCTTGCAGTGTGTGTCGCCGTTTTTGTCCCCATACATATATATACTACATATAGCTGGTCCAAACGAACCATGAAGACGAGTATATAAAGCTATATATACACCTTCGGTTCTATGGATTCTTCTGGATTCAAATTTTATATCACAATATAAGCATTGATGTACTGGTTCTCGTGATTTTTATCATTATTAAACATTGATTCCAAACTAATCAGATGGTTGGTATGAGAATGTAAACAATTCAAAATTAAACAAATAACAACAAAAGTGACAAAAAGGAATCTTTTGACCTAACCACGGTATTCACTTAAAAAATATCTATAAAGTCTTATATTTCAGAATAGACACTATTATAGAAAATCACATCAGTGTCACCATCACTACTACCGGTTTGATAAAATCCAGTGTTAATGATTTGTTTCCTGCCGGATAAAACACTCTCATGCTATGCAGATTTAGATATGGTTTTCACGGGTTTTTATTTATTTGATGGTTTTCACCGGATATGTTTCCATGTATATATGTCATATATTTTGAAACTAAGTGTGGAGATTATGGGTACCCCATACCCACACGGCATGGTTATCCGACTGGTTATAGGGGATAACTTATATCTATGGAATATGTAATGGATCATGACTTGGGTATTACGTTTCCCTGTATATTATGATATACTTAATTTTTGTACTTTAACCAAAGTTTAAAGTTATGAAATACTTCTCCATTCTATAAATAATATAGGTAAGAAAATGGTACCAATCTCAAGTACTAGCTCATATCAATCAGCCGAGTTACAGTAGACAAAACGAGAGCAAACTTTTACCACTGCAAGTACGTGGAAAATTCTCTCTCTCTTTTTAATTTTACCCCCTAGCTTGGTAGCTACTGCACGTTCCTCGGCCCAGTCCAGAGCCAAAGCCTAAACTCAAGCCGATGGTTCCTCCAAATAGGGTTCTCTCTGCCTGCTGCTGCTGCTGCTGCTGGTCCTCTCCCAACTCGACCCTGCTGCCTGCTTCCAGCAGCATCCTAGCTTGTACATGTAGCTCTCTCTGCATGGTAATCGAGACCCAGATCGATCGATGGTGACCTGCAGCTTGTGTCAAGCTAGAGAGAATTGCAACCCGGCAGCTAGTAGCTAGCAGCACTAGCAGCAGCAGCAGCACGGCATCGCATATGAACACTACCATGCATGCCATGCCATCGCCTTGGGTCTCGCGAGGAATTGCTGATCGAAAGCCTGCCATTGCATGGCCGCTATCTCCGTGGCGTTTCCCCCTCGCCTCCGAGATGCCCGCCGCGCCCTCTCTGCTTCCATTGCAAAACATATCTAATCTACAATCATGTGTAGAAATCTCAAGATTCTCACAATTAGCTTTTTATTTTGTGGTAAACTCGGCTTCTGACTTCTAGTTTATTTTCTGGATTAATTTTGTAACTAGAGCTACTTATAATTTGGATAAAAAGATAGATCGTTTGGTAGAGCTAGTTTTAGATTTTGGGATAAACTGTAGCTGTTAGAAGCTCCCGCAAACATTGAAACATACCCTATGTATCTTCTCGGGGATCGATCGATCACTCGTCGCTCTCACGTACCATGCGGCGACGAAAGCGACGACGGCGTCCAGCAGGAGGAGGGCCATGGCGGCCATCTCTATCGATCAATATTGTCGATCGATCGATCGCTCGCCATGGCTGTTTCTTGGTTGCTCTCATGGAATGTGAGCGTGAACCGTGTGAAGGGCATGTACTATGTAGTACGTTTAGATGCAGGGTCCAGCCTATCTATGCGTGTATAAGTGCGTATGTAGCTATATAGCTAAGCTAGCTAGTGCATTCAGCTGTGGTCAGGTCAGGTTTTATTGTCCTCCTAGCTAGCTGAGACGATCTCGGGATTCAACATTTCTTTTTTCCTTTTCGTTTCTTTTCTTGGTCTTTTTTTTTTTTTTTTGGTTTGGCAGGAGATGTAGGGCAGTTGAGAGACAGATTCAGGGATGTAAATTGATTGGTGTACGTGTGTGCTGCAATTTTCTGTGGCTTTATATGAGTTATTGTACTGTGGTTTCTCGAATCATCATAAGAGGTGGTGAGCTGATCATCAATCATTTTTTTTCGTAACTGTTTCTGGATAAAGAAACTATATAAGTATGGATATGGATGTGCAATTAACATTGATTGTGTTATTGTGCGCTGGTGCATATATATGTTGGTTTACCCCGAACGTTCCACTGTCTGAAGGAAATAAAAGATGTCATGCCAAATTAATTAAACACATAACCTATCTATTTGCTCTTAAAATCTATTTTTCCCTTGTCATTCCTTTATCTATTGAAACGCTTAGATTCAGAAAAGGGGTAGAAACCTGCACCATATACATAATCCAGTTAATTATCATAATTAAAAAAACATTTGGATAATTCTTTGAAAAAAAAAAAGAAGAAGAAGACGAAGACGACGAGCCAGAAGGGAGGGACAGAGGCCACTGTCTGGTTTTTAATTCAAAGTTTTAGGGCTCGTTAATTAGGTTGTAGCCATTTTTAATCTCACTAAACATTGGCAATGCCCAAAATTTGGCTGTGGGCAAAATTTTGGTAACATAACTTCTTATAAATGTATTATATTGTTCTTGCCAAAACATTGGCAATAGCTTTTTTTTTTTTTTTGAAACAAACCAAATGCATGATCATTCTATTGGCATTGGTTTTTTTTTCTATTTGTGGTTTGTTCAAGCCATAAACTAAACAAGCCCTTAATTTGCCAACTATTTCGTAGACACGTACATGAGTCCTGAATTAACATGTCAGGAACTATTTTCATGACGGTATTTCATTTTATTCATAATAGTTTTTAGCCATCTGGTGTACTACGGTTTCTGGCAGTGACTACACCATTTATTCCTCTCATATTTACATAATATTTTATTTTATTTTATTTCAGAGCATCTTCTCCTATTAGCCTCCTTTTGTCCTTGAGTAAGAGACATCTATCACTTCTCTCTTAACATTTCTTTGAATCTTTTGGTGACATAGAATGGACGCGACCTATATATATGAGGTAACCATATTATAGCTAGATTCATGTTCATGCCATGTATAATGAAGTCTCTTGATGATTTTCAGCCGTAGCATAATTGTCCATTTGAATTATTCTCTCCAAGGTACGCACACCTTGATTATAATTCGAAGTTTAGTCAACCACATGCCGATCTACAAAGAGACTGGAGAAGATGGCACCAAGTACATTGGAAGCACGAGGCAGCAGGAACATGTAAATTCACGGTCAACTTACAACATCCACATCAATCACACGGAAAATATTCACCCATGCAAAACAAACCAAATGGAAAAGGGCGTTGTTGTACACTGTAGTGCACATGAATCGTGATGATCACCAAAAGTGTACAAGCAAGTCAAACAGGTTTCAAGTAAGATCTCAGTTCGAGAACAAACATTTATGCCACTACTGTATAACATGTCCCGATCAATCCACACCCAAAGCTACAGGAATTTCAAATGTTGCATACTCCATCCGTCTATATTTGCACAAAAATTTTGAATAAAACGAATGGTCAAATGTTGGTCGAAAAGTCAACAGCGTCATACATTAAAATACGGAGGGAGTAGTAAATTTCACAAAACCTCGCGGGTTTCTCGGGTTTTGCATTGAGGGCACCCGTAATGTAAAACCACAGATATCATGATTTGTTCCAAATAAGGGAAATGTTCTAAAAAATTAACCCATGTTTAAGTTTATATAATAGTTTTTGGCTAATATTAATTATGTGTAATAATTATAAAAAAATAATATGAGATATTCCTGAGTATACATGTTAGGCTCACTTTAACGAGCTCAGTTATTGGTAGAATGGTTAATTGTTTATATGTATAAGTAACCCGATAATGTGTCATCGCTCGTGGAGTTATCTTGCTTTTTTTAGAGAGCAAGGAAGAAGACAAAGTACACAAGGTGGACGATGCGTGGTTTTTGCGGATATAGCCGGTAAAAACGAGCTAAGTGTTAGAAACTTGTGAAAATTATACCTAAAAATTTGTTACATTTATGAAAAAAAATTACTAAAGATAGGTGTACATATGAGATACATCCTCACCAAATCTCAAGTTCAAACTCAATTTCATTTAAGAGTGAAAAAAAAGGACAAATTTAAGGTGAATAGTAACATGACACTATTCAACCAAAATTTGTCTTTTTTTTCTTAAAGAAAGTTGAGTTTGATTTGAGATTTGGTGAGAATATATTTAATATCTACACCTATCTCTAATATTTTTTCTATAAATTTACAAAACTTTTCGGTATGATTTTCACGTGTTTCCAGCACTTAGCTAGTTTTCACCGGATATGCCCTCGTGGTTTTTAGCCAACTAATGTGAACATACTAAAAATATCATATGTCGTAAGGAACTCGGCAAGGGGTGGTCTCTCGAAATACCAGGAGGGCATAGTTAAGGGGTATTGGCTGCATGATTGTATACTAGAGAGTGTAAATTAAAGATACTTGTATATTAGAAGTATTAGGATGAATTCTTTTCTTATTCTTTCTCCACATAGCCTACGGTTTATTTAATGAGCGAACTTAGTTCTTCTTCTTCGTGTCACTCTACCCTTGAATTAGTTAACCCCTGCTTAGACTCTGACTTATACAATAACATATAAATTATTAGCATAGTCTTCTCTTATCAATCTTCCCTTGGGATTAAATAAATACGATACATTGGAATACTTCCGAGTGAAATGCTACAATGGTATATCTGTGCACTTGTGGATCATATCTGTAACCGTAATATACCAGGAATATTTCTGCTCCTTTGCTAAGAATTATATTTCTAGTAATGTCGTTAAGAAATACCAACACCCTCCAAGCACCATAAAACATTTTTTTTTTGTAGTTCCTCTTTCTGCCTCTAAAAGGATAAAAAAAATAATATATAACACATCAAATATCGGATGTCTATGCCAAAATAATCTCCTATTTCAGTTGATTAAATTTAAGGTTATTGAATTAAATAATGCCCATTGTTTTGATATTTGACAGCATGCCTACATTTGTATGAATGATCACCCACACACACTACTACCTAGTGCTATTAATGAGCCAAGCTTGAGCGAGATCACCCGCCAAGACTCAAGCCCGACATGAGTCGCTTAACATATTTTTGCACATAATATTACCAAGAAGAACTACATTGTTCACACAAACATATTCTCTCCGATTTTGAATGCATGCTGTGCGGGACATGGTATCCGAGTATCTATGGTTGGGCCTTTGGATCGCATAGCATGAGGTGGGCCAGGTAGGCCTAAGTCCATGTAGTGCGTGTGTGGCTCGATAAGGCAATTGATGTTATTCCATGTAATTAGGTGGCAATACCTGGATTATAAGGGATAACCTACTAACCTTAGCCGATCGCCCCCATGTCTATATAGGCGGAGCCGGAAACCCTAATGCGGGGATTTTCTTAGGCGCTACGATATATTCACATGTTGTGTTGTGCATATACTGATACAGATCTAATCTACATACAACTGGAGAAGGGTATTACCTCTGCCGAGGGCCTGAACCAGTATAACCATCTGTGTCACCATCTCTCCTTGATCTTGTACACCCTATAAATTTTATTGCCGATCTAGAGAATCAACACATGCCATCTTAGCTTTTTAATTCTTTCATAATTAGTATAAGTCATATGAAGTTTTCCATCATAATAGTAATAATAATAACTCATCTAAAAATTCGAGGTTTGTTTCTATTTTGTTCATTTCCCTTGTTCTTAACACTACCACTACCATGAATAAATATCACAACTTTTTGAAATGTGGTACAAGTGATGATAAATGGAGTCATCGTTATCACAACTTTAAATTGATCCACTACTACAGAAAACACCATTGGTGTGCCAATTGGGAAACCCCCATAGATGCCAGATTTCCAAACTGGCAACACGGAGGAGGCACTAATGAGGAGGAACACCTTTGATGTTCCACGAATGCACGAGCCGATGCATTGAGCCGGTTCCCATCACACCCAGACCACCATCGATCCGACAACATCCCTAAAGCACACAACACAAATCACCATCGATCCATCCAACAACACATCATAAACACCCAAAATTTTAACTGAATATCCAACAATTTCACATAGCACAAATTGCTAATTGGGACACCAAGGTTGCCGCTGCCAGATCCGCAGGAGTCACCACCATCGAGGGGGTGGACACCACGACGCCGCAAGCGGCGGAGAGGAGGGACGAGGATTGGCTGCGGTGGCGGTGTGGGAGAGAGGAGGAGAGACATCGCCGCCGTCGCTGGATTCGCTCGTGGGAAACGCCACCACCACCAGATATGCTCGTGGGAGTTGCCGCCACCACCGTCAGATCCGCCTTTGGCATAAGCCGCCACCACCAGATTTGCCCGCAAGAGCTGCTGACACCGTCGGATCTGCCCGCGGGATAATTCCCTACCGTTGAATCCGCCCGTCGTCGCAACCGGCAAAGCCGCCCGCAGCTACGAAGAGGGAGGAGGGGGATAGAGGGAGGCACCAGAGTGGGGGTGAGGATAGCACCGGAGAGGAGGCTGGAGGAAAGGCGAAGGGGGCGGATGAAGTGGCGAGATGGGCGAGATAGAGAGGCAGGTGAAGGTGGCGAGACGAGCGAAGAGAGGGAGGTGAAGGGGGCGAAGTGGATAAGGACCACTTGGCTCCCTCTTCCTTTGCGCTAAACAGGGAGGCCAAGAATCCTGACTCTGCTCGGTTTCATGGATGTTATTTTTTTTTATACAAGAAACACCTATAATATATTATAGATGCTCGTTTTTTTAATTACCGGCACTTATATTATATTATTGGTGCTGGTTTTTATTTATAATTGATATCTATAGTTGCTTAAATGACGGTTCTATATTTTTTTTATCCCACGAAGGTGGGAAAAATCAATAGGTACCGGTTTTAAATGAACCGGAATCTACAAGCCATCCCCTATTAGGGATTCTGTAGTAGTGATCCTATAGTTTAATTTGCAGAAAAGTTTGGAACAGCATATATTTAGGAGCATAAATAAATTAGGTTGGTCTACCAAATATTTGGAGTCTTAGTTTTGTAGATAATATTTTTCAACACCTACCACTACCTCCGTCTCATATTATAGCTACCTCTAGCGCATTTAACACATCAGCAAAAATATACTCTCCTCACATATCCACATTTAACACATCAGCAAAATATAAAACCAGATAGAGCAGCAATCCTACCTGCATGCACACCTAGTAGAAAGCAGCATATACACGGCATACCAGGAAAACCTTTCCTGATCATGTTAAGACACAGGGGGGGAGATGAGTACACCATGCTTTATTAAACTAAGTGCCTGCTCATCATCATGATTAGTTTGAGTCTTTACATAGCCATTCACAGACACACACTCTCACAACCAAAGCAAGTAATACTGAGAGAAAAGGAAGCTAAGGCATGCAATGCAGTGCAGGCACTCACACACAATGACACAATAGCTATAGCTGCACTAGTACTGCAGCAAAAGCATCGATCGCTGCAGTGACAAACGAGAGATTCTTTTTCTCTGCTCATATATATCTTTGGGAAGGGAGCTTGGAGAAAAGGCGAGGAGTGGCTTAAGCACCGGAATAAACTCCACTTTTCTTTTGCTTTTTTCTCGCCCCTTTCGATCTGCTAGAAAGGCATCCGTGCACTTAACCCTAGGTACTTTCCTTCTTTTTCTTTCGCCTTTATTTGATGCCATTTTACGTGCACTAGCTAGAGAGAGAGATCCAAGGAGGAGCTGACACGTCCAAAGAATTGTTTCTGGCCGTTGGATCGCCGATGTACGTTTAGGATGGCCATGGAACCATATGGAAGGAAATTTTGGTTTCATGATATTAGGAAAGAGAACAATAGAGCAGGTACAATAGCAGACTATATATATGCTAGCCATAAACATATTTTAAAGAGATAAAAGAAGAGAGAAGAGCAGCGGGCTACAGATCTATAGCCAGCTGCAGCACGGACTCCAAGACGTAATGTGCATATGACAGGTGGGACCAGGTATTAATAGTATAGTAAGTAACTATTGTATGAATTGGCTATTACATTGGCTATAGATGATTTGGAGCTAATAATTGGCTATACTATTAAACTTGCTCTTATGTTCGCTCTTATCGTGAGATTGCTTGGTTGGTTACTAATTGGTGTGTTGAATATGCTATATCATCTGTATGTATGATCCTCTGATTAATCTTATGGACTATATGTTGTTGATATCCATAATAACACATGAGATTGTTGAACTTTTAAAAAACTTTAGGCCGGGCAAAAAAAAATTAAAACTATGTTTTTGGTTTTTTTTTTAGTTTTTTAAAGTAAGCCAATACCTTATAACTGTCTTAAAATGAAACAACATTCACCTGGAGAACAAAATAGTACGTTCACTAGTGAAGAAAAGATTTTTAATACCGGTTGGAAACCCCCTTAGTACCGGTTGTAGCAACAGTGACAAGTAAATCGGGACTAAAAATTTTGATCTTTAGTACCGGTACTAAAGATAACATACCAAGTCAAAAAGATTGTGGGATGTGGGAATTGAACTCAAGATCTCTCAGCTTAGCTCTCACGCACGTTAGGATCCCACCTACAGCACACATTTGACTTTGATAGAGATGTTTTCTTCTTAAACTAACCCTAGAGGAATCTTTAGTACCGGTTGATAACACCAACCAGTACTAAAAATATCTTTAGTCCGGGTTGGTGTTACCAACTGGTACTAAAAATATTTTTTTAGTCGGGGTTGGTGTTACTAAACGGGACTAAAGATCATCCAACATTAGTCTCGGTTGGTATTACCAACCGGTACTAAAGATGTATTTTTTGTCCCGGTTGGTAATATCAATCGGGACTAAAAATGGTTTAAGGGATTTGGACTTTTAGAAACGGTACTAAAGCATATTTTGTACCGGTTCTTAATCTAGCCGAGATATTTGTGATTTTGAGTACCACGATGAAAGATCAGTTCTCCAGTAGTGGTTTCTGAAAGTGGCATCTAAACAGCTTAGGTATTGTTATTGTTGTTGTTGTTATTACTCCCTCCATCCAAAAAGTTTTAATTATATTTTATTTTCTAGTTTTTTTCAAATAAGATAGTTGTATTTATAGTCTCTATGCATCCATGCATTCAAAACATGTTAAGAGAAGAAATTAAAAAAATACGTCTAATATTTTTGGATGGAGTATTAATTTATTTATTGTTTAAGATCAGGCCAGTCATTCATGGATGACTATGAGGTGTGCTGTCCTAAGTTTATCTTGTACAATCTCACCATTGTCCGATGTCTGCCACTTACACACTAAACCATGCCACCAGCTCCTTAATTAGTGAGCTTGTTGTGCTTTCGAGGGGAACAAAAAGAGACATTCCATTACAACGTCAAATTCGGCAACCCTTTGGAAATTGAGTGACAGTACAGCTTTAGCTCTCACGCCCAGCCAGCCAGCTCTCGATTTCTGAATATCCCTTAGCAAAAGCCTCAAAAAGGCAGAATGTCTGAACCAAATTAAAAGGCTACCTTGATGCTAATGACGGCTTCGATCAGTCTACTAGTACATTGTGCCTACGTTAGTTTATTTGTCATCGGCTAGGGCTGTGTCGAAACGTGTTAATTAGCATCAAAATGAGCGAAATCTTTCTTAACTAACGGTTATGATCAAGGTAATAAAATGCAGAAAAAAAAATGGCCGGCTCTCTCCATAAATTAAATAGATTGTGTGATAATAAAAATAGAAAAATAAAATCAAGATGTACTATTGTATAATTCTTAGTAGAAATCAACGAGAAGAAAGGCTGACTAGGAATTTTACGAGAAGCATGTCAAATTCTTTTTTAAAAGATAATGAACACTTCATTATTGAGCATCAAACCAATTTAATTCCTAAATAGTTAATATGCATGAGGAAAAAAACCCTATCTGTATGACAAATTTAAAAGATACTACCTCCGTTTCATATTATAGTTTTATATTATAAGTCGTTTTAACTTTTTCTCTAGTCAAACTTATTTAGGTTTGATAAGTTTATAAAAAAATTTAGCAACATCTATAATATTAAATTAGTTTGATTAGATGTAACATTGAATATATTTTGATAATATATTTATTTTGTATTAAAAATATTGCTATAGTTTTTTTTATAAATTTGGTTGAACTTGAAAATTTTGAATAGAAAAAAAAGTTAAAAACGACTTATAATATGAAATGAAAAGAGTATTGTGCAACACTACTATAGAAAAGTTTTTTTAACCCCAGCCTTATTTTCCATGGGTAACTTCAATTTAGGGCTGCTTTCATGTTATAGGCCACTTGTAACCCATTTATACAGGTGGTTCCTTAAAAATATTGCTTGTGTATATAGTTTTTACGCATGTGGAATAACCAATTTTTATGTAAGATGGACTACATATGGCTCGCTAAACGCCTTCGAAAACTAGATATTAGCCGCATGTATAAATGTTTCCTATACCAGGCAATTAGAAACCAGTACTGAAATTTATTTGTTCCCACTTTGCAACACTTAAGTATGCATACCTAGTTAACTTATTTTAATATTAAAAAAAGGCCCAGAAAATACTGAACAGCATTTTTCCAAGGTCAGGGTCTATTAGCTTTGCCCTACCAAGAAAGTGAGAAAAAACTGCAAACACAAAAGCCGCTACAAAAAAGTTCCTTTTTTCAAAATAAAGAATTGTACAAATATATTAGTGCATGTATTTGAATAAAGAGCACACCCTGAAACACAAAGGCCATCTAATTTCTGGCGCTTAAAGTTCTGATCACCTTATCACGCGCTGCTCTTCTTTTCACTAAAAAGAAGAAAAAGAGAATATGCATTCAAGTACTCCCAACAAAGATTAGGCATGCAACTTTGTAACTGTATCGAACTACGTATATAACGAAAGTACTCTTGTAGAGCTCGTGTATTTTAATCTATTTTCGTCAAAATTGGCCGCATATATAGACGGATGGTGAAATACCACTGCAATGAAATAATTCGGTGTGTGTTTGGTTAATAATGACTAGGAATTCCCCAAAAAAATGTAGTATATGTTTATTATAGTATATTTAAAGTAATTAATATTTATGCATCCTTTTTACAAAAAAAATGTAAAAATGGGTAACTAATTAAATTCTGTCGTTATTACATATTTTCTATCTTTTTCATTGGTTTTTGTTGATAGTTTGCTTGACGACAAACCGATGGAGCATGCATGATAGTTTGAAATAAATAAATAAACTCCTATACGGTCGTATGGACATTGAGTTTGGCGTTGAGTGGATGCATTCTGAGTGTTCAAAGTTGGGTCAAACTGGGAGTAGAAAAGCCCATCGTTGATAGGTCAAGCTAGCACGAGCTTTGCTTGAACTAAAGGCTGAAAAAATGATGATTGTATATATTTCCCATGTTTTAAGAATACCTTTAATTATAACGATCTTAGCATGTATTTCAGATTAATATTCCAATGGTATTTCCAGTGTCAATCATCGTACAACTTTAGAAATCGATTCTCACCAATAAAACCGGAAATACAACCCTTAACAACCGGCCATGTCGGTTAAGTACATATTAAGGTCAAGCCAACCTGGTTTTTGATGGCACTTTTCTTTTGATATGTAAGTAATCTAATTTTTACTGATATGGGACTATTTTATACATCTTTTTATAATAGGATGTTATACACTACTGACTACTTAAACATATTATTTTTACAGCCTACTAAATTATGTTTAATTTCTTAAGAGGTCCGCTCATGGTAATCATGAACCACAGCACACCCGTACTCTATTGCTGCTAGGCCAATACCAGGATGGGCTCGATTCACCCGCCGCCACTGTGGACAACCTTGCCATGGTCCGCCATCACAGTGGACAAGCTCGCATTAATTGATCCCCTTGCCACCGTGTGGATGAGCTCGCGTGGATCTACCCCCACCGCCGTGGATGGGTTTTCCATGGACGAGTTCACGTGGATTCCACTTATAGCCTCCCGATCTGTGTAGGAGAAAAGGCTTAGAGAGATAGGAAAATAGAGAGAGGAGAAACAAATTGAGACTTAGCTTGAAAGAGAAGACCAGATCCGGCAGTCACCACTTCTACTGCCAACACAAGGTAGAAGATCGAGGAGCCGAGGTCGTCGCCCTCCCACTCCATCTCTCGCTGCCACCTAGACAAGCAAGAGGGATGGGGTAGCCGTGAGCTCATTACCCCTCTCCTAGCACTGCCACCCTCACATGCTTCTCCTCTGGATCCGATGACCCCCCCCCCTTTCCCACCAAATCCTCCTTTTTTTTTCCCTTATCAGATCTAGCGGTGTCGTGTCCCAAGCTGTGAGAGAAAAGCATGGATCTGGTGAGAGAGATTGACTGAGAGAGAGAACACTAATCAAGGGTGAGTCAATGAGGAGCAAGAGAGAATAGGGGAGGCTGGTTCCCCGCTGTTAGAGAGGAAGGCGTAGAGTGTGCAAGGCCAGAGAAATATAGACTCGAGAGGGATTGATAATAGAGAAGCAAGAGAGGGACATTGCAGAGATAGTTAATTACTAATAATGATAGCCTTTGGAAAGCTAATTTGTAGAGGCCGTCACTAATAACAATCGCCTCTGGAATAAGTTTTCCTAGACAATACATATGATGTGGGCCCTAGCTTACTGCCATGGTAGATTCTCTTTTATACTACATATACAGCCAAAAGGATTATTTGCCAAAATGGTTTTTTTAGTGACGTATATAGGTGCGGTGTGAAATGCCTGGTTTTATAGTTAAGCTAGAGATGATTTCTAAACTCAGCCATGCCTAAAGGGATACCCTTTTTTGGAAATAATATTGCTATATTTTGTACTCCCTACATCCGTCAAAAATAAATTAACTGTAGAATTTGAACCTTGTCAAAAAGAATCAAATTCAACATTCTTACCTACTTTTGGCGCACGAAATAAAAAAAATCCCTTAAATCCCCTACCAACTTACCATTCAATACAATTTTATATTAACTAGTTGAAACCCTGCATGTTGCTGTGAAAGTTTAGTATAATAACAATAGGTAGAAATAATGTGTATGATAGCTAGACAACATAATCTTAAATAAGTTGATGTGGTTTATGATAATTTAAATAGCATATAGAATGATGATTCAAATGTAAAAGTAAGATGATATGGCTTTATGAGAGAAGAAAAGAAGGGAGATAATTTGGACCATAGATTAGTCATTTAAGGGTTAAAGACAATTGAGGTAATATAGCTTAATTAGAGAATAAATGAGGAATATAATTTGGACTATAGATTAATCATCTAATGACTAAAAACTGCATTAGATTTAAATATTGATAAGTAAATTCATATTAAAATTTCTATAGCAAATACTCCCTCTGTCCTATAATATAAGCGATTTTGACTTTTTGCTTGCACTGTTTAACCACTCATCTTATTTAAAAAAATTGTGCAAATATAAAAAATGAAAAGTTGTGCTTAAAGTATTTTGGATAATAAAGTAAGTCACAAATAAAATAAATAATAATTTCAAATTTTTTTGAATAAGACGAATGATCAAACAGTACAAGCAAAAAGTCAAAATCTCTTATATTATAGAACGGAGGGAGTAGTAATTATATTGTATTTTGCACGGACTCGAAAATCTTTCTAGCTCCGTCACTGAGTACTTTGGTACTTTCATATTATTACTATCGTTGCATTGGGATTATAGAAATAATCCATTTTTTGTGGTACAGACTACAGAGGGAGGGGGGAGTACGTGCTTAACCGGAGAAGCAAAATGGATGGAACGGGAGGGGGAACACCCCCTGCACTTTGTGCATGCATTAGCATTTGCAGCAGCAGCTGTTTGTTGAATTGAAAACGAACGATCGACGATGCATGGCCTAATTCGCAAAGGAAACGTGCCGCATGCAGCATGCATGCCAAAGCCATCGCCATGGCAAAATGCATAGTGGTATGCTATGGCAGAAGAGAACACGAGACACAGAAGAAAGAGAGAGAGAGAGAGAGAGAGAATTGAAGGGAGAGTAGCCGAGGCCGGAGTGAGGGAGCAAAGGCTGACGCTGCTACGAAACGCACATCCTCTCGATAAAGAGACAAACAAACCACCAACAATCCCCTCTCCTTCTTCCTACTACTTCTCCATACTAGATAGAGAGAAAGGCGTTAGAGAGAGAAACTTGCCCATTGGCCATTGCCATGCAAATGCAGTCTATAAAGATAAAGAAAAAGGCATTTGCAGAAAGACAAGCTAGCTACTCATGCATGCAGCAGCCATACTAGTAGTAGATTACTAGCGCATTGCATTGCATAAAAGGAGTAGTGAACTAGTGAAGTCAGTGGCAGTGAGCTTACAAAGGTGGTGGTGAGCTTGGCGAGAGGAAGAAGACGACGTGGTCGAGGAGGAGAAGAGAAGGCGAGCTGGTTGTTGTTGGATTGGTGTGGGGGGGTGGGCGGTGGGGGGTGGTGGTGAGCTAGGGATCGATGCGGGCGGGGGCGTACACCATCCACCAGTCGCTCACGCGCCGAGGCGGCCGCGGTGCTCAAGCTCGCGCTCGCATCGCGCGACGCCGCGGCCATGCGCAGGTCACGCCGCTCCACGTCGCGTTCGCGCTGCTGAGCCGGCGTGCTCGCCGCCGCAGCAGCAGCCGGCGCCCGCGCCGCCGTACGGGCTGCTCAAGCGCGCGTGCCTGCGGTCGCACCCGTCCGCCGCGGTGGCGGTGGCCGCGCACCCGCTCCAGTGCCGCGCGCTCGAGCTCTGCTTCAACGTCGCGCTCAACCGCCTGCCACCTCCGCGCCGCACTCGCCGCCGCCGTCGTCGTCCGCGCCGTCGGGCGCCGTGGCGCCGCCGTTCGCGTCGTCGCTCATCCAGCCTAACCCGACGCTCTCCAACGCGCTCGTCGCCGCGCTCAAGCGCGCGCAGGCAAACCAGCGCCGCGGCTGCGTCGAGCTCCAGCAGCAGCCTCCTCCTCCTCCTCCTCCGCCGGTGGCTGCCTCGACGCAGCAGCAGCAGCAGCAGCAGCCGCTGCTCGCCATCAAGGTCGAACTGGACCAGCTCATCATCTCCATCCTCGACGACCCAAGCGTGAGCCGGGTGATGCGCGAGGCCGGCTTCTCCGGCTCCACCGTCAAGAGCAACCTCGAGGAGGAGAGGGCGCTCATGATGTCCACGTCATCGTCCCTTCCGCCACCGGCCATCCCACCCCACTTCTTCCTCGACCCCAGCATTGGCGTCGGCGGCGGCGGGCGGCGGCGGCTTCATGCTGTGGCCAGCGCCGTTCTTGAGCTCCGCGGCATGGCGTTGCCGTCGTCGTGCAAGGAGGACGTGAGGGCGGTATTGGAGGTGATGGTGGCGGAAGCAGGGGAGGCGGACCAACCCCGTGGTGGTCGGCGACTCGGTGTCAATGGCGGAGGCCGTCGCCGGCGAGCTCCTGCGGTGGTGGAGGGCGGCGACGTCCCGGACGAGCTCGCCGGCGCGCACCTCCTCAAGCTCCAGCTCTCCTACGTCCACGTCCGCCTCATGAGCCGCGCCGACGTGGACGCCAAGGCCGCCGAGCTCCGCCGCAGCGTCGACGCCGTCAAGCGCGGCGGCCTGGTCGTCTACGTCGGCGACCTCCGCTGGGCGCTCGACGAGGACCACCACCACGGCGCGGGCCATCACAACACCGCCTCGTCCTACAGCCCCGTCGAACACATGGTCGCCGAGCTCGGCCGCCTCCTCGGCGACCTCCGCGCCAGCGCGCCGCCGCGGGGGGCGGTCTGGCTCGTGGCCACGGCGAGCTACCAGACATACACGCGATGCGCCGCGCGCGCGCCCGTCGCTGGAGTCCGCGTGGGCGCTCCAGGCCGTCGTCGTCCCCACCGGCGCCGGCACCGGCCTGGCGCTCAACAACCTCCACGCCGTCGCCACCACGAGGTGAGCTCTTGCCTCCCTCCTCCGCCATTTGCACGAACACCTACTGTTCATTCCCTTGTCCCCTGCATGTGTCCCTGCAGTCTGATTCTGGCACTGTCACACTCTCGCTGTCCATTCCTCCTGCTTGTGCTTGGTGTTGTTTTGTTGTGTTGGCTCCTCTTCTTGCTAGCTTCTTGTTCCCTTGCTGCTGCTGCTGCTGATTCAGAGTCAGTGGTCAGCTCACTGTTGGGCATGCAGGCAGCTATGCTTAGCATTTGCTTTGCTGCTTGTGATGTGTTGCTGTCTGGAATAGGAACAGCTAGCAGGACCACTTTGTCATCAGATGTTGCAAGAACCATCTCTCTGAACATCCATCTATTTACTATTAGGGCTTACTGCTTCCGTCCTAAAATGTAAGCATTCATCCGAGTTTTAGTACCAATTAATATCGAGGTGAGAGTGGAGTGCAGAAAAATGCGGGGTGGTTGTGATTGGTTGAAAAGAGAAAATAGTTACAGAGTTTATATTTTGAGACAAACTTTGAAGGGTAGAGCTTGCTATATATTTAGGACTTGGGGAATAGGATGTGTTCAGTTCCACGCTAAAATTGAATGTTTGAAGAAATTAACGGAAAAGTTAGAAGTTTGTGTGGGTAGGAAAATTCGATGTAACGGAAAAGTTGAAAGTTTGAAGAAAAAAAGTTAGAATCTAAAAAAGGGCCATAGTTTCTCTTGTATAAGCTATTATTATGACAGGTTGACAAAAAAGCTTGAAGCATATTTTTCACATTAATGGGTGGGCTTCTTCATTCTTTCAAGATTCAGATTCTGCATGCTGGAAGATAGTAGTAGTAGTTGTTGTAGTAAAAACTTAGGTTCAGGCGGCTTCAGAGAGGGAGAAGAAAAATGGTTGTTCATGGGGAATGTGGGGAGGTGGTAGTGGTAGTACTGGCTTTTTTTGGCTCTGCTGGGGTTGCAGAGATTCCATCTGAATCCTGGCCAGTTTCTGCTCGGCAAAAAAGGCTTTTCTCTGATGCAGCAAACAGTGGCGCAAACACTCCCCTTTTGGTACAAATGGTACACTAATTTAGTAGTCGAAGGCATCACAGCCTGATTCCAGTGCTGCTGCTGCTGCTGTCTTTTGCCCTTTTCCTTGCAATGATGCGTCTCTCATGCACAAGATCAAGTCACATTTGGTTCAGGGTAAAGGATTCAGATAAAGATTCACACTAGATTTCTTACCTGCTGCTATAGTTATTTTTATATGCACTCCTAGTCTCGGAATACAACAGGACTATCCCGTTCGAAAGAATTGGTACCTCTGAGATATCAGGCGATATCTCATAGGTATTATCCCGTCCGAACAGGGTATCAACCGATACCAACCAGGTATCAAGCGATACCTTAAACGTATCATCCCGTTCGAACGGGATACTATCATTTTCCAATTTTTGGGGAATTTTTGAGACAAATTTCAAACTGAGTTTCACTTTCCTGTACTACTTTTAGACTAACTGATACTGTTCACGTCCAGCAATGGAGCTCCTGTGCAGCAGGCCATGGTGGCGACCAACCATCAGCAACAGCAGCAGCAGCTTGCTAGCCCTTTCGTCGCCATGGCCGCCGAGCCGACGGCGTTCGCGGCGGCGAGGGAGGAGCTGGATAACAAGCTGCTGGTGCTCTGCACCGAGTGCAGCCGCAACTACGAGAGGGAGGCGTCGGCGGTGAAGGCGGAGGCGGCCGCCGACGAGGAGGGCCCACGCGCCGCCGGTAATCTCCCCGGCTGGCTCGTGCCGGAGCCACCCAAGGTAGGAGAAAGAAACAGAGATGTGAAATCGATCAGAAAAATGTTTTGATTTAGAGTTCTTGAAATTTGAATTGTGGAAGTGATGGGAATTCATGTTTGAGATATTTTGTTGTGTGATTTTAGGAGAACTATTTGATCGAGCTGAAGAGGAAATGGAGTAGGCTATGCAGAAAGCTTCATCTCTGCGGCGATCCATGCTCAGCTCAGTCGTTTGGAGCTGGAGCTTATGGCTCTGGACCAAGCAGCCTCCTCCCATGGTGGTCAGCTTCTTGCTTGCTGCCGAACGGCGGCGGCAAGCCGAGCATTGCGGGGTTCTTGGGCATGGAGGCGTTGCGGTGGTCGCCGCCGGCGGCGGCGGCGCTGCCGTCCCTGAGTTCTCTGAGGGAGCCGGAGTGCCAGGACGTGACGACGGCGCTCGCGCTCGGCAGCCTCCCGCTCTCGGACTCGGCGTCGTCCTCCGGTGGCGGCGGCGGGCGACGAACGCGGGCGGCGCGCGAGCTGGAGCGGAGGCTGCGCAAGAACGTGCCGTGGCAGCCGCGCCGCCGTGGCGAGAATCGCCGACGCGGTGGCCGCCGGCGCCCGGAGCGGGAACGGGAGGAAGGGCGCCGGCGTCTGGCTGCTCTTGAAGGGGAGCGACCACGCCGCCGTGCGCCGGGTGGCGGCGGTGATCGCCGAGACGCGCTGCGGCTCAGCTGATCGGGTCGTCGTCGTCTCCGCCGATCCAACAAGTCCGGGTGCGCCGACGATTTCCGCTCCGACGTCGTCGCGAGAGCGTCCATGGCGGCGGCCGCCGGTGGCAACAAGCTCGTGCTCGTCGTTGACGACGTCGAGCGCGCGCCGCAGCACGTCGTGGACTGTCTCGTGGCGGCGTCGAGGAGCGGCGCTCTGAAGGACAAGTTCGGCGGCCAAGAGCTCGATCTTCGGCTCCGTCGTCGTCATGACGACATCGAAGCTCGCCGATGCGGCGGTCAGCGGCGTCATCAGCCTACGGCTGTACACGTCGGAGCAGTCGCCGCCGTCCGGCGACCTCAAGAGGAAGACGCCCACCAGTTCACACACCACAAGCGACGCGCAAGCGCGCACGGGCACGGCGCAGCGCCGGCAATGGCCACAGCCTCGACCTCAACCTCAACCTCTTCGCCCACGACGACGACGACAACGACGCCGGAGACGTTGACGACGACGACGACGGCGTCCCGAGCGACATAACCCACGAAGGCGGCGGCGACGACTCCGGCGAGCACGGCCACTCGCACACCCGCCACCACCGCCTCCTCCTCGAGTCCATGAGCCACGCGCGTGGTCACCCTCGACGGCGACCACCACGGCGCCGCGGCCGCCGTCCGCGAGAGGCTGTCGGGCGGCTCGACGGCGGCGGGCGGGAGCTGCGCGTCGACGGCGAGGCGGCGGCGGCGCTGGCGGCGGCGTCGGGGCACTTCGTCGACGAGGTGATGGAGGCGGTGGGTGGCGGAGGTGTTTGAACGCGGCGCGGCAACGGTCAAAAATGGCGGAAGACGGGGTGTTGGGGGTGGGGCCCAGTGGCGGTGGGGCCACGAGTCAGGAGGGTTCATGGGCTCGGTCCTTCCAAGTAGGGTCCATGTGGACTGAGCCCACCCAATTTTTGCTCCCCTTTTGGTGTACTAGACTAGACTACTAGTGTTATTAGTTTTAGTTTCTTTGCATGTAAAAAATTGTGAACTAGGAAATGGAGAATCGGGGGGTTTAATTTATATAAATTCCTTTCAATTGAAATTGTTTGTGGTGAGGGTATCTGGGGTTTAATTATATTCATGTCTTAACTCAGAAACAAAATGCAATCTCTGTGTGATGCAAAGAGTAAATCACTAGATGTGAAATGTTTCTTTTTTTTCTGTCACAACTCGTATGCGAAGATAAATTTTGACAGTACTAATATAGAGTTGAGATTGATAGGTAAAATGGAAGATTGATTTCAAATTGGTCAGATGATTATCACACCCAATTCACATCTCAGAGAAATGATACAACCTTAGAATTCGTTCTCAATTCTTAAAACCGGGTAAGACTTTGCTGTGCCTATTTCCTCTATGGTCTTGACCCATGTAGTGTAAAAATTGGATCAAAACTTTCCTTAAAAAAATGGATCTAAAGTGACTGGAAATTGCTCACATCTCTCCCTCCCATGACAAGCAGCCTATATACAGCCACCTCAAATCTTACTTAGGACTCTTTTTTTAAGTTAACGGATGATGAGTTATCACGAGTACTCCTAAAACATAATATATAGAAAAAAAAACACTTTCCTTCATCAGCATTCTGAAAAAAAAACATTTTTAAATCAACTTTTTAATATTTATTTTATTTGTTCCTGTCTTTAAATAATTGTCCTAAACTCAATTTTATCCTTCATGCATTAGCACTTTAATACAGTGCCTTAGATGCTACACTGATAAAAGAACATAGAAATGAATTCTACATAGTTTTAAGAATTGATGGAAAAGCTCTACTTGAAGTCGAGATAAGAAAATTAAACGGGTGAAGGGATGGGAAGTACATTTTTGCCCTTCAATGTGTATACATCACATGTACTTATATCCTTGTAAGATGTAAAGCATGTGGTTGCCTACCATAAGTTAATACTACAATTCACAGATGTGGCGTATATCTTACCATAGTGAAATGGATGTCCTAATTATCGGTTGGTTGATTTTTCTTTGTGTAAATCTCAATCATTTCATTTAAGCAGCAGCCAATGAATTCTGCATGTATATACTACTTCATTCGTCCGAAAATATAAATATAAGGTGACCTAGACCTATATTTTCAGAAAAAGTCAACATTTAGTTTTTACTAATATAATAATTAAACTAATAGTTTATATGTTTAGTGTCATACATTATATCATTATATTTAAAATACTTCCGTACAATATTAAATTTCGTAGTTGTCGACAATACATTATGGAGAAAAAAAATCAACAGTCAAAGTACATAGGGGCTAACCCAACTTAAATTTTGAGACTGTGGATGAAGTACATGTGTTGGATGCCAAGGGCTTGAGAGGGACAATTGGACGAAAAAACAAACAAATTCCGTGGCCCCTCCCCTCCAAGCTTTTTATCTTTTCATTTTTTTTTTACCTCACTTTGTCTCTCATTGGATTCACATTATTCACCTCTCCCCTCTCTGTCGCCGGTTGCCGGCAAGACCGACGACGCATCCCTTCTTCCTCTGCTCTGCTTTGCTTTTGCCATTCCCCTGCATCTGCATGCAGCTCAGCTGCAGAGCGCTGCTTTGGTCGCATGCTCCTTGCAAAAGGCCTTGGGACAGCCGCCGCCGGTGGAAGAGCAAAGGCTAGTTGCTGCTGCCCGTCCGGGGTGCTTCCAATATTAAATTTCGTAGTTGTCGACAATACATTATGGAGAAAAAAAATCAACAGTCAAAGTACATAGGGGCTAACCCAACTTAAATTTTGAGACTCTGGATGAAGTAGATGTGTTGGATGCCAAGGGCTTGAGAGGGACAATTGGACGAACAAACAAACAAATTCCGTGGCCCCTCCCCTCCAAGCTTTTTCTCTTTTCATATTTTTTTTACCTCACTTTGTCTCTCATTGGATTCACATTACTCACCTCTCCCCTCTCTGTCGCCGGTTGCCGGCAAGACCGACGACGCATCCCTTCTTCCTCTGCCCTCTGCTCTGCTTTGCTTTTGCCATTCCCCTGCATGCAGCTCAGCTGCAGAGCGCTGCTTTGGTCGCATGCTCCTTGCAAAAGCCTTGGGACAGCCGCCGCCAGTGGAAGAGCAAAGACTAGTTGCTGCTGCCCATCCGGGGTGCTTCCTTGGCCGTCGGATCAGGCACCAAGGGCCGTCGATCGATGTGAGCCGGGAGGATGGGGATTTATTAGGGCCGTTTTGGATTGATACAAAATAACCCCTATCAATTATTTGCGAGTGAGACCAAATAATTGATAGTGCTCATATACCCTATTTAGTTATATTCTACAAGTTTCTTTATCGTAATATTAAAATTTAGATAGATTTTAGCATGTATCGTACTACTAAAATTTGGCTAGATTTTAGCACTATAAATAAATTGATAGATAGAGTAGAGAACCAAGCATATCCTTAAGATATGAGCTGCGTTCACATGAGCCGAGCTAACCAACTTTTTAATTAATTAAGATTATATATTCTAAAGTTGAAAATGGATTTTAAAATGTATACCAAGAAATATGGATGAAGAAAGTTTTTTTTAAAAAAAATGGCACCATTTTATGAGCTTTAGGAAGCGTGTGTATGATAATTTGGTAGGAATAAGTAATTTTTTTTATAGGGGAACCCATAGGAAAAACAAGTACTAAAACAAAAAATTAGCAGAAAATTAAAGGTGGTGAAATTCATGCTGCACTCCATCGTAATAGTTGTCAAGTCATACATCTTCGCTTCTCTAAAATTTTAAAACTACAATTATAACATTTATACGACTTTAACAAAGAATGCTGGTATCAGGTGAGAATATGTGGGACATAAGTTTGAATATGGGAGATATGCTCCAAAGAGCAAAAGCTACTTATAATTCATCTCATTTTGTGGAAAAGGTTTTTTTATGGTGCCTGCTATATGATAAATGGGTTTATCTTTTAAGCTCAGAGGCTATTCAATCTTGGAGACATCATCTCCTTCTACTTTTGTTTAGACTTAATCCTATAGAAATAGACATTCTCCAAGTTTGGATCGGTATGTTGTAAATATCTCTCTTTTTTAAAAGATAAATTCAAAATCAACTGTAGGGCCTCCCCCAGAGTAGTTTGGTAAAAGAAAAAAGGCCACGACTTTTTATCTGCAGTAAATAGGCTACATGACCGTGTTATATGATTTGATAGATGCCAACTATGTAATGTCTCAAGCAGCCAAACTGTAGAAAACTAAATACTCTGAGAAAAAAATTAAAAAAAAAATAAAAACCTCATTGCACAACGCACACATAACCTGCTAATCCCTTTCTTTGCTTTTCCTTTTGGGAAAAAGAAGGGCTATCCATTCCTATCTCAACCCCTGCATAGCTTCTGAATTCTGATGGCATTGTGGTGTCTTTGCCCCCCATCTTTCAGCCCTTTTTGTGGCACTTTTAAGGAAGATCAGATCACTCTCGGTCGGTCGGGCATGCCATATGGTCGTCGTCGTCGTCGTCGTTGCTAAGCACGGGAAAGAGGGAGCTTTTCCTTTTTGCAGCTGCATTTTAACGCGTGCATATATTTACCGGCAACTCGGTGCAGAAAGAGGCCAATCAGAAAGCTCCCTTTTTCCTGTAATTACCCCCCCAAAGCTTTAACCCCCACTTTTGCCTTTGGAGAGGCAGTAAAAAGAGGTAAAGGGAGATTGGATGGACACTTATCAGTAGGGATAGGCAAGGAAGGAAAAAATAAATGGATGATTGAACCAAACTGTGCCGACAGATGCCAATCTTTAAATATAGCTAAATTTAGCATTTAAATTTTGCCCTGAAATATAGCTACCTCTCCATCTAATCCCATATTGCAACTCTCTCTCACTTCATTTCTTCACCTGTTTACTCGTCTTAACCAATCGCAATTATTTTTCATTTAAATTTCACCTTAACCTTGATTAAAAAAAATGGTATTGGGTGCTCCAAAGTACTTATTAATTTAGGACAATGTAACCTTGAGTGTTCCAAACTACCGAGAGTATAACCTGAATGATTCAGATTCGATCTTCTTTTTCTCTGGTGAAATGAACGTACCTCTACTTGTTAGACATGATCCAAAGAACAAATCTTGAATATCAGAAAAGATTTTTCTGCACAAGTGATCGATGAACGGCAGTATTTTATGGATGAACCGGCTGCTCACCTGCTCCAAAGTCCAAACACTCGGTCTACAGAAGACATCATCTTACCAAGACCCTGCATTGTGAAGCAGACATCCAGTGTTGCATCAATCAATTGAACATCAAACTCAATTCCAAGCGTCAGTTCAAAGGGTAGAATTCAACAAGCACAACCGATGCTCATCTGGTTGTCTTGTTTAGCTGAGCATCCTGCTTGTCAAAGCTAACAGTTCTTCTCTGAAAAAGCAAACAAAACAAATAGTTCATACATAAGCAGTGGTCTACAAAGAAAAATCATGGAGGAGCTCAAAATTCATATTTTATTACTATAGTCAGGGCATCCTTTTGACAACAGATATGATTGCCTGCACATTTCTTCAAACAATTAGTGTACACAGCCCAACTCTGCCCTGAAGCTTATGAAAGAATGGAATGTGATTTGTATGACATTACAAAGGACAGGTACAAACTATTGTACAAAGAATCCTATCGAGCTAACTTAACTCAAAAACAGTCAAAACTCGAAACTCTACAGTGTGTCAACAAGGGGACCTCCCTAAATCTGCCGATGTAATGTACAGAGCGCGACCGACTTGCTCGTCGGAGATGGCAGCGACGGGGTTTTCCTGCCACCATGTTTTCAAAGCTCGAACACTGCACATGATGAAACCTCCAGTAAGGCATGAGCGATCATCGATGATGTTCTAGCAAGTCATGACCCATCATCCGAAGTGGTTTCATGAGAGGAGCAAGGATGCTGTAATCCATCCTCAGGCATGTCAAATTCAAGCAATAGCTTCAACTGTTCTCCAACAGCACCTTGTTGGAGCTTCATCTCCTCTATAACCATAGTCTCTGCTTCCTTACATGATTGCTCATCTCTAAAAGCAAGGGTCCATCTTCCATCAACAAGGTACTTTCTTGTCTTCCCTTTGTATTTTTCTGTGTCCAAAAAGGGAACTGTAGAAGGACGGATACGTAAATGTAACCATTTTGCATGCTTTTCATCTATTCTTGGCTGAAATAAAGTGAAAATGTTCACATTAGATTACTCACAAATAAAGATACTTTTACAAGCTAGATATTTTCAATGAATATGATTATATCATGCATGAAAAAAACAAAAGATTTGCCATGTAATGATAATACATACATCAGACCCAGCCAAGGGAGCTGTGACACGAACAATTCCACGTTTTTCCTTGAGAGGTAATTCTTCTAAAAGAAGAATCCACCCAGAAGTTCCATTAGATAGAGCCAAAAAGCAGAAGTGGCGTTCTTTGCCCCTCTCAAATGCTATTCGACAAGGGACCGCATCAACTGCAACAACAATGCGGCAAATCGAAGTATCAGTAAGTGCAGGAAAGAATTAAGACAATTTTGCACTTGTGATGATTTAAGCATGAAAAAGTTTAAATTTCCAGGTAAACTCAGACCTAAGTTAACTTCAAGCCCAGGTTTGGGTACTGAGCCATCGAAACCTGCTAAAGTTGCTCGATTATTTACAGGCAAATCAGTTGGGGAAAAAATAGGAGGCTGGTCAGTGAGAGTTTCTCCAAGGCAGAAGAGGATAACTTGACGCTGTAGCACAAAACCCTGGAAAAAATCATCACATATCTCAGTAACATTAATTCCTAATAAAATATGTAAATTAATAGGCCACCCATTTCACCAATAAATTAAGCAGAGGCATAGTCAACTATGACAGAACAAGTCATATGTTCCAAATTTATTGCTTTCCTTACCTTCGAAGGAAAAAATAAAGCATAGCGCATTGAAAATAAAGCTCAGAAATTTAGTTTCATGTTTCAATTTGTGACTCTAGCAGCAAAACACAGAGGGTACAAAAGATCTAAATTCACTCAAAAGCAGCATGATGTTTCTTCCACCAGCATACAGGTCAGAACATATGTAAGTTAAGAGTAGTAATTGTAATGATGTAAACACTAGGTTTCTCAACTTTAGTGAATATCACATTTGTTAGGAGAGAGCTTTTTATTTCGAGGAAAAAAAAAAAGGAGAGAGCTTTTTATAGCCTGAGCAACAAATGTTGCTTACCTGATCATTGGACTCAACATGAGATAAATTCAGTGACCTCAAAACTGCTGAAAGCGACAAATGCACAATGCAGACTATGCATATTGTTTTTATATATTCTTATCAAAGGCCACTCTGCAAGGTGGACACCAGACAGGGTAATTTATTTTCCTAAATCCCAGAGTGGCCCTGCTTGCTTCTAATAAAAATTACTGTCCTTCCTAAGAGCATCCCCAGCAGCTCATCTAAATTTCATCCTCCATACTCCCATTTGGATGGCCATCCAAAAAGATTCCCACTCTATATAACTTTTCACTCCAACAGATCATTCATATTACATCTTACATATACCAACATCCTATATTTTACTAATATTTTTCAACTACCACACATTTTTACTCATATTCCTCTCACCTTTCACCACTTAAAAAAAAATCTTGGGAAGTGGGTAGTTGAGGATGGAGTGAGGAGAGAGAACCTCCATATTTGGCTTGGAAAGGGCTAGGTTTGGAGGACCTCCAAAAATGGAGTATGTGATGGAGACTCTGCTGGAGCACTGTTTTTCTCCTCCATACTCCAAATATCGGATGGATGACTAGATAGAGGAGCTGCTGGGGATGCTCTAACCATGCCACTATCTCGTGGCCCTGCTTGCTTCTAATAAAAATTACTGTCCTTCCTAACCATGCCACTATCTCCACTTATGTCACCATTGAGCTACTGTTGTCGTCATGCCACCAAGGTTGCCATGGCCACTGTGAAATCCTTATTGCTGTACCACTGGGGCCAAGCCATATATGCCTGCTGGCAGCATGAGTAGGCACCATTACTGACAAGCCACACCACATTGCTCCACAGCACTTCACCAAACATAGGCCATTACTGTCACATGCCAACATGAGTATGACATCAACTGCTATGCTCCCGATCTGTCATCTGTGTGTCGCAACGCTCTCACTGCATCAGTTAACCCATCCACCTCAGCTTACTTGCCATGAGACCATGCCACCATGACTGAGTACCTGTCTTGGTGATTCATATCGCGCACCATTCACAGTCCACCTTGCTAGCCAAGATCTACCAACAGCTCGATAAAATTCATAGGATAAGAACACTGAACTAGCATTCAGCTTTAAATTTTTCATTTCGGAAATGGCGATTAGAAATTTTATCTTAGTGCACCAGCTTTTACCATGTCGGACAAGAGTTCCCAGACAAAAAATAAAACCTAGCAGGACATTCACTCTGCGCATAACTTGGGAGGCATTTTTAGTAGGGCTTCTTGTTGGCATTATTACTGTTGAAATATAAGACAATTGCCAACCCTTCTCAATAGGCTATGTTTTTTAGTGAACCGTCAGGTGCATGCAACTCAATATGACATCAGAACTAAATGTTCTATAATTTGAATACAGTGCAATTTAATTTTTTTTTCAAAAAAAAAAAAGAACTGTGCTAGTTTCTATCCTGCATGTGAGGTCTGGATGTGCAAGTGAATTGTCTGACTTTCACCATAAGCTTATAAGCCTTTGGGTGAACTGGCCAGTGCATGCAAGTGCAACTCATAATTACATTGTATTTACAAAAAGATCAGATAGATAACTAGATAAACCTTGAACACAAACTCTCTAAACGTCAAAAATAACACAAAACATATGTATTTTGGTGGTACTGCCTCCATTGATAATATGAATGGTGTTTTAGACTTGTGATGACAAATTAAGAAAAATACACTATTACAATCATATATCTACTACATTTATGTCTTTTGTTACACCATTAAAATTAGAGTATCCCTTAAAACATTCATTTTCACTCCTAGAATATTGAACAAGGCATGGTCATATTCCAATAATCGTTCTTATCATTTCACTTTACCCATTTTGTAACATAAGGGATCTTAAAACCATACAAATAAGAATTTGATACAGCCTAAAGGGCAAAGTCTGTTACTTTACTCCTTCCGTCCCATAATATAATGGATTATGCCATCTTTTGCAAAAAGAAAATTAAGTTAGTAGCAAAAGAACAAATCATGGTACAAAAGGTGGTAGTTGGGAAATAAACTAGTACAAAAGTTTGGTACGTGGGGAATAAACTAGTAAAAATTGGTAGGTAGGGAATAAACACTTATTCAACAAAAATACCAAGATGCAGATTTTACAGGGCCATTATTTGGTATGTTAATTCACCCAAAGAATTACTTAATTCAGATTCTGTTAATAAGGGACTCCACTTAGTAGATTTGGATTTAAATGCAACATAAAACGTTCAACTGAATTCAAAGAACCCAAATAATATTTGTCTTCTAAAAACTCATTCCAGTACAGCCAAGTTCCATAGCTTTGTCATGCAACCCCAGCAGCCATAAAAAACCTAGCATGCAACTCCAAATCGGACAGGTTCCAGCAATCTTGACCTCAACAAGGAGTTTACAGCGCCCCAACCAGTCAACCACAAGCAGTTGTTACGACCAGTGCACCTTTCATAAGTTGTCATCAACTATGATGACAACATCTGGGACTATGTGTGACCACATAAGTCTTCGTCTCTTACGTTAGCTTTCATCTCGGTTCTCTCCCTTGGTTGCTCTCTCATATCCTACCGTGACAACATCAGGGACTCTGTGATGGCACAAGTTTTATCATGCCTTATGTTAGCATTCATCTCAGTTCTCTCCCTTGGTTGCTTGTGGTCAGGGGATATTTCTATGCTTGGAGATTGATAGAGGATTTCATCAGCATTTGGGTGGGTATTGTGTTTGGGAGTCCTCCGCATCTTTTGTAGATCTACAGCTAGCAAGAGTATAGAACTGCATGTATAAAAGAACTCAGGACATGCGTATGTGTTCAAATAACAGTTTTTGCTGATTGTAACAGTGCAAATCAAATTGTGATCTGATTATAAAGCAAATAAGAAACAACTTCTAAATGATCAATTGTAAAGATTAATGTATTCGAGCCATTAATAGGAGAATTTTTCAGTCTTGTTTCTTGTTTATTCTGACCTGTGCAACAAAATTGCTATTTTTCATGGTTTTATATCCATGGCATCTGAAAAGTGGCAGAATCTACTTCATTACCTACACTGCAGGTAATGCTCGCAATATTTCAGAGAACATTCAACATTGAAGTTTGATATTCTGTGCCAAGAGCACACAGTACAGCATGTCTATCGAACCATTACAAGTTATAAAATGTAAAATATAGCCTTATACTACCAGTATGACAAACAAAAGTAGGACGGTAAGGAACTTTGCAGACTCCAAAGTAATTATAAACTTTGTACTAACAAATACAAATTATCATCTTGTAATTAGCTGATTATCATTCATGTACATCCATTTAATTTTTTAAAAACTGACCATGAGCACAATGATGACTGAAGTAAATCTTTGTGGCCACATTTCCTACAGATTCCAGCACAGCAACCAGCAAAGAATTGTGGATATGGTTATCAATGGTTTTTCCATTCGGTTCTCTCTCTTACATGTTATTCAGTTGCCAATGGATATTAGGACTTCTAACCAAACTAGGCAATACTTCTGTGTCAGGCACTCAGGCCCTGTCATATTGATGGTAATAAAATCCAGAAATGCATATCAACGGAACAAAACTATGATTTCAGATCGGTCAATTTTTATGGATGAGTCAAAAAAAATGAAAATACTTACATACCTTCACCATCTCATAGATTCTCTCTGCGATGGCAATGGACGAATCACCTGAAATACAGTGCATATGATTCAGTACATCAAGTTTTCATCATGGTTCAACACAGTACAGTTGAGGACAACACAGGTCACATGGCATGTGATCAACGAGCTCTGACCTCCAAATGAACATGAATCCAGGGGTAAAATAGCAGACTTGGATCCTTTAGGTGGTGAAGATGTCTCGATTGCTAACTCCAGTGGAAAAGGTAAAAAAGTATAAGCAAAGATAACCATTTGTAGTACGTGTAGAAAAAAGATCTTCCACCCCAAAATTGAAATATACCTTTCTTGCAATTTTTCCAGGCTTCTTTAACAATAGGAACAAGCAAGTCCCGCCAGCATCCTCCAGATTCGTCCAAAAGTTTTATACTGTAACCCTTATGCGAATCCTGCGCGATTAAAACATTGTGACAACATTGAGAAATTTAGGCTAATTGTACCAGATACATGGGCAGCATGGATTCATCTCTGACACGAAAGGGTAGTGACAATGTGGAAGAGAGAAAAAGAAGAGGATGGGGGTGGAGGGATACATAAATGCTTGATTTAACCTTCACATCCATGATCAGTACAGAGTACATGAAATCTGACAACATTGAGCACGAGATATGACAGTTGGTAGCCTGCCTATCCTCTTAGAAAGGCATTGGACAGTATCCCATATACAGGTATTCTCTCTATCACTACATCTTTGTACCTTTCATTTAGTGATTCAACTAGTTAACTAGCCACAACCAAGCATACTGTGACATATATGGGGAAGTTTCAAACATTAGGATTAGGAGATGACACTTGCTTCAAAGTCAGGACTAGAAACAACAAGAAAGAACGGCCAAGTTCCCAGTGAATAGTGATCTGGTGAGGGATCATGGATTGCTGTATCTCTTTTGGAACATCACAGGACTAAAATGCATCAAAACATACCTTTAGCCATTTTAGATGAAAAGCAGTGAACTCTTCTTCTCCATGGGGTAGCAGTTGCCTGAAAAGCCAGCCACCAACTAAGCGAACATCTGCAGACACATTAGATCTGCAGAAAAGGGCAACTAATGCATCGAGCACCTGCAAAAAATCAAAGTGCAAACGATAGAAACGTCCCTTAATATATGAAGTATGATAATAAAATAAAATGCTTGAATATTGGAAGTCATATTCAAATATGTAGCACATCAACCTCTAAGTGTATACTACAGCGAAAATTAATGAATGAATATTAATACGGAAACAGACGTTCATGATTCATGTAGGTGTGGATATTTTTAAGTTGCAAATATATTCTTTCAAAATAACCTGATGTAGATGCAAGCAAGATAAAAAGATCATCTTGAATAAGAAAATTCATAGATTTTTGGAGAGACATCAGGACGACTGTATCAGTTACTCAGTTAATAATAAATCATTAAATCTATAATACAGTTTATTGAAGTGTCTACAGGTTGTAGCCCATACTTTTATAACAAAATAAAGTGTGCACCAATGATTAGCCATGTACTGATGGAACAACAATTTTAGTTAATGACGGTAAGTTTACAATCAAAATAAATTTAAAAAATGATGCCATTTTTGAGGGAAAAATAACCTAAACCTATATTACGAACATGAGGATCTACTGGTAATGTCCATATGGTTCAAAATTAAAACAAACCTGATATCTGTGGAATTTAGAGGTCATTTGCCGTGGATGATGACACTTTAAACCGTATTTATCCTGTGGAAAGAAGACAAAATGCATAGATATAGCATAGTGACAACAAATTTACTAGAGAATAATTGACAAACACACGAACAAGAAAGAAACAAGATAGTTTTATTTGTATCTCAATTTAATAAGCATGGACCTGCGGACAATTTGTCCTAGAAATCTGTCTGATTCTAGGACGGCAAGTTCAAAATTATCTTCTACTCCCTCCATCCCAAAACATACCAAGAACATACCAAGTTTTAGCCCTTGGCACGGCTATTAAGGAGAGGGGTAAAAGGACTTGTTTGTCTCCTTGGGGTGGGTGAAGTGTGGGCTGGTGGGCCCAGACTAGTTGGGGTGATAATAAAACCAAGGGGTAGTATGGGAAGTTTAGTAGTAAAAATCACCTTTTACAAGTATTAGTTTGTTATATTCCGGACAAAACTTGAACTCTAAAAGTTGTTATATTTTGGGATGGAGGGAATACATGACAAATTATGATCATGAAAAGAATCATAAATGATATTTGTTGATGAAGCGCAGGGCAACGAGTTCAAATAACACCCCTTCGAGCACGAAATTAACACCAAAAGACAAAACAAACATGTAGGTGATCTTGTAATAGTCTATCACCAAATTAAACTTATCGATTTAAAATTCAGGCTCAACTAAAGAGGGGCTTGGGAAAACAAGAGTAAATTCATTTAAGTCATAAATTAAAAAGTTATAAACAAAAGTTAGCACTATAAACTTTCTTTTTGTTTCTCAGTACACACAGGTGGGGGCCAACTTGAAGTTGCAATGTCAGTAGGTAACATACTACAGGGACTACTTGTGTTTTTTGATATTTTTCTTTTACATGTACAAGGCTCTAAGCCCCATTGCATGTCTTCCATATTATACAATGAGATAACAGGAGACAATATTTGCAGTCAGATACCAGGCCACGTGTGGGTTTCTCTTATATATTATAAGATAGTAAAGGACTTAATTGTGGACCCCACTATGTCATAGAAAGTTTTGGAAAGTAGTAGACGGCACCAAGTATAATTGCATCCTGCCAAGTGTGGGGGAAAGAACCAGCAGTATACCTGAAGCTTCCTTACATACATATCAAAATCACTGCAGATGCTGTCATCTGCTAGACCGCTACTGGATGAAAATAATTGCCTTTCAGCTAGATCTTCTCCTACCAAAGCTTGCTGCAGGTTCAAAATACAGGTGTCAGAAAATTGTAGTGTGCCTAAGACAGCTCACATGATCTTAACAAAGGTACAATATAACATAAGTTAACATAAATCATGGCTCCAGTTGTTATGTACTTATGTCATTTCAATATTGAATGTTAAGCTATAGCAACAAATGTCACATAGAAAAAAGGAGTTTATGTACTATATTAATAATAAAAGTTCACAAAATTAGTTCCTTCAAGCATACAAACAGATGCATCATTTTGCACAAGCAAAACAACATAGATACCATTACCACAGCATGATTAATTTACAAGGCCCATCTAACAAACATGTAAATCAGAACTCTGGGTGTGATAATAGCAGAAGTGTACTAATGTTGCAGAAGAAGAAGAAGAATAGCACTTACTAATAGAAGCTTCTTATGCTGCTTTCTTTGAGGCAGAATTCCAAGTGCATCTAGCATTGATTCATCAAGTTCTAGAAAGACAATATGGACTCAAATAATTACTATTTTTGGAAATTCCACAGTGAAAATATTAGTTAAATGAGGACAGTAAAAGTACCTTTTGTCTGCAACAATGTAGAAAATAAGCACAAAGAACCTAAAGCTTGGAAGTCATCCCCACTAATTATATAAGACAGCAAATGTTCCCTGCAAATAAGGAAATGGACTCATATTTTACCATATAGAATGACAAAATATGTAAAATTATGCACGTACTACTTCAACATCCAACCTTAACATACCACAAAGCAACACTAAAAACATCAATTAAAAACAAATATCTGCATAGCTGTGTAAATATAGGCATATGCATAAGAAAGGTCTATGTCACTATCTACTGTATCACCTATGATAAATATAGTGCCTAAGGTTATCCTAGAATCATTTAATCAAACTATTTTAACTTAACAAAGTATTAGGGAATATTTATATTGGCCATACTAAGGAATGAGTAGATATATCTCATGTAATATTCTATAATTTCATAAAATTTTATTGAGTTTATCTGCAAAATAAAGTACGTCACAACAGTGCAAATTGGTCATTACAAATGCATTCTGGAGACCATGTCAGTGTCCCAATAATATTTTTTCATAGCCACGGGGAGCAGAATGCATGAAGAGAAGAGAATTGCACTAAGGTTCTGTAACGTCCTGAATATCCACATAAACATAGGTCTACCAAACCGCATACACAAAAGATATTTGAGTCCAGTTTTTTTAAAAAAGAAAAATCAGCAAGAAAATTGCAGCAAGATCTCCCTTATATTTATGGACAACCACGACAGGCAACTTACGATAATAATGATCACACTATCATCCACGCACCTGATATCATGAACATCTCCAAAGAAACCAGAGAACCCAACAGATTGAAAACATGACAAGTCTAACCATGAAATTCGCTAATCTATTATATAAAATTAACATTCTAGTTGAAGTGTGCGTGGAAGGATGAAGGTAATGGGTACTACTACCCTCCCATGCATTTTTTATTGAACTTTGAACTTGGTGGGGTTTTTTTTTTTGTGTGTGGTTTGGAAGCTCTCAAAATATGTGGATGCCTGGAGCATTACTAGCCCCCCACTTGCTTAGGGCATGCTTGGGATGTTAAAAAAACCTGATGTATCCATGGGGATGGGCAGGGTATATGAACTAAAACCTGGCCATTGGATGCGAATGGGCCAAGAAATTGGGCCTCCCAAACAAGGACTTAGTGCTGTCGTTTGGATTCCTAAACTTAAAAATCATTTTAGTAGGTCCCTAAAATAATCTTTGTGCCACTTATGCCCCTAAACTTACAAATTTATCAGGATACAAATGGGTTCAAACCTTCAAGAACACAGTTAGTGTAAATATCGAACAATGGAGTGGTAAAACAAGATCATTCTGCATACATGTTTGTGGTGCGCGCATGAGCAATGGAGTGGTGCTTGGCACATGATAGACATTCTTACTAACAAGTTTGAACTACTAATTCTACAACTAAAGCATAACTATAACAAATTATAAAATATCAATAAATGCGTGAATAAGATCCCAATGAACCTTTTAATCAGAATATACCAAATCTACCAGAATTTCTAAGATAAAATGTACCTAGCAAGGAAGATCATGCCAATAAATCCCTAACGATTTTAGCATATAAATTGTACTTCGCAACCATTATATGCCTAACAATACCACATACCATGTTTAGAAATATATAACATACTACAGACTACTGTCTTATCCCCATTTCCAGTGGAAATTACCATCTATAGTTTACAAATTAGTACTAGTAAGAACTACAATCAAGGAGTTTGCATAATGGAAACTCGGAGCAGCATACCTAAGTGTATTGCCTTGGCAACAATCACTTGATGATGGATCATCAAGCAAGCAATGTGTGTTTGATGAAGACAAGATATCCGATTTGTCTTCATTTGACTGGTCTATATCTGAGGTGCTAGTGCCCTGATTGTCAGATATGCCATTGTCATGCTCAGAGGTATAACCGTTTGGAGTTCCTTGCTTCCTATCATGGCAATCAGGTTGATGGAAAAGGGCAGCAGCAACAGTGCTTGCCATATCCTTGTTCTTAAAAATGTGAAGTATACAGCAAATCAAGTACATGGAAGTAGTGACACTTATACCCAAATCCTAGAAAAAAGAACATGAACATAATAAATTTTAACAAATAGGAAGCTTAGGTATCAAAAATAGGATGCAAAAAATATTTCTCGCTAAACTTACAGTGCTCTGCCTTTGCAACGATGGGAGTAAGAACCGAAACACCAAAAGTTGCAAGATATTTTCAGTGATGAATCTTCCAAGATCAGGAATCCCAGAAGACATAACGTCACTGAAATAATAGAGTGTATCTTCAATTTGCACAATTGCATCCTCAACAGAGGCTTTTGGCACAGCAGAATCTGCATTTCTGTAGAATAGAACACAGACGGAAGAAAATAAATTATTTTTGCACATTTACTATAACTGTCAATGCAGAAGGAAGCCGTTTTTATGACATCGATGTCTTAACAACACGAGGACACAGGCCAACGTGTTATCATCGAATGAGTGGCATATTCTGGATGCAGATGGACCTTAGTGACATGTTCTGGATTTATCCATGAATGGCAAAATGAGTGGCACACTTACCGAACAGAACGAACAACCAACTTATCCAAGTCAATACATTGTTTCTGAAAATGATTGACCATGTCTGAAAAATAATCTGACAGTGGTGCACGTGAGACAAATCTGTTAACAGATTCATCTCCAACTGAAAGAAAAAAACGATCTGGTAAGAAACAGCACAAATGCAAATTAAGAACTTGCATAACAGACATACAATGGCCATCAAGGCTATCCAACCTACCATGGTACACATTAAGCGTCAAAGTACGTATAGCAACTCTAATCATGCTGTCCTCATGAAAAGCAAACTTTAAGGCCTCAACATACAGCGGAAAGGAAATGACCTCATCCTGCATATAGAGAAAATCTGTTACAAGACTGTGTTTCATATAACATGTACAGCTCAACTGATCCAAAAAAAAAAAATGTAGCAAATAATGTAAATAGACCAGCAAAATAGATCCAATAGATCTGTCTTCAGAACTAAGTGGAGCTAAGAGAAACTATGGCACTGGAAGGAAATGCATGCGTATAATATTGCTGGCCTCGATGGGGTGTCAAGAATGACATAACGATAATGGCGAATTATATTGTCGGATTCAATCTGAAGGTCTGTTTGTAATTGGCAGCTAGGAATTTGTCATGAGCTACTCCTATTGTATACACACACAAATCAGTAAATACAGAACAGAATCCTAGTTTATTTATCCAAACAAAAGAAGCAAGGAAAACAATACCGAAAGTGCATAAAAAGGGATTGGATGAGTACATTTTTTGTCTTCACGAGCAAAGAAATTGTATTCTTGTTCAACTTCCCACTTATTGCCCTTCATGAAACAAAAATCAAGTAAGCCAATATATATAACAAAAATGAATGATGTCAGTGACATTCGGACTGGTTTACAAACCGTAGAAAGGAAATGTAATATGATAGCATCTCATCGATTTGAAAATCAAATGGATACGTTATCAAGAAGTTGATGTGCTCATTGCTGAAAATATAGTCTGCAGAAAACATAATTGCTTACAGATTAGAACCTTCAAAAACAAAATAGTGTAGACACAGGATAGATACCACATTATTGAGTGAATATTCATTGTCTGTAGTGACTTACAAATTGAATGTTCATTCCGCAAATTCTGGATCATGATGCTCATTGTCTGTAGTAACTGTAGAGACACTCTTGAGAGCTTAGAAATTCTCAAAATACGAGCAAATTCACCCATGATCTGTTTCTCCATGAAAAATCTGAAAGAGATACCAATTAAACAAATAGATCAACTGATAATACCTCCAAGATACCATCCCATTAAATACTTACTCGAAGTATGACGGATCATGCTGATCTCCATAGATCATCAATTCTGCAATTGATCTCAATGCTTCAACAACAAAATCCTTCAAAAGAAAGATCGTCAGGCCAATCAACTTAAAATTGTCACAAAAATTCTGGCGATAACCAGGAAGATCAACTATACCTTATTAGCTTCATAAACAATATGAACCTTCTGTAGCTGATCTGTTAGATACCTGCAGCAAAGGACCTGTCTCAGCATAAGATATGCAACAAGTATAGGAATAAAAACCAAGGATGAAACTTACATAGATCATTAACATATGAGTATGCAACAACTTTTGATTTAGCAAACACTAGAAAAGGAAAGAGAAATGTAACTCTGAACAAATATCAAAATTAAATTGAGCGTAACAATTGTAACTAAACACAAGAAAACTGTAGAAAAGAAATGAGAATTTTGACCTACAATAAATATCAAAATTAAATTAAACAACAATTTGTTAAACATGCAATCAGATATTGTGGATGTTTTTCGCAGTTACCTGGTGCTGCATTACTTTCTGAAAGAAAAATCATGCTCGTTGTGGCTTTGCGTTGTTTATGCCCCCCCCCCCCCCCACACACACACACAAATACCTGGGGTATTTCAACACTTACTCAAACTAAATTAAGGTAAGATGGTTCACGATGGAAATATGTGTCCCAAACAGCTAGGATTACCTTATCATTCATTAGAATAATAATGAACTTACAAATGAGGTTCTTTACAGGCAGGCATTTTCTTTTTTTACTAGCAAATAAACTATAATAAAAAGTTTATATTAGTTAAAATGCCCCTTTTGTGCTGTGTGCTTCTAATTGCAAGAAGAGGCACAAACCACAAAGTGATATTTTCCACAAGGTTATGGTATAAAAATGCACGTTGTAGCTTGTGCAACCTTCTTAGTGTAATTATGCTGCTTAACCATCACAGCTCATGTGATTCTTGATTTTAATATATATCGCACAGACAAACCCCACAGAAATAAATAATACTTCCAAGGTGAACTACTTTGTTCATGACTAATCCTGCATATCCATCTCAAAAACAGTTGTTCTCCAATTTATCTCCTCCGTATTACAAACTTTGTACTCAACACAAGCAAATGCAACAGTATTAAGCAGTTGAGGACATTACATCATGCCATCAGGGGACAGGAGAGGAAGAAGAATCCCCTCATTTATACTGTAGATTTACATATGCCTCGGTTCTGGTTGGTTTACCACTTCCATGACTCCTCATTCTAAACCAAGCTTAATAGTTGTACAGTTCGTAGAGAAGTCGACAACAAGAGATAACACAGACATGAAGGCCTACTTAGCACACAAAATTAAGAAGCGATTGGATTGGAATCGGGCGGAGACGAGGTTTTAGTTGGACGCAACCGAAACGAAATTGCGCGCTGATTCCGGCTACAGCCTACAGCGCGGCGCAGATCTGCGCGCGGCGGCTCCCACGAAGACCAACGGGACGGGGAGAGAGGGCAGGTAGGTGGGGGGAGGGGGGGGGGGGGCACGCACCGGAGCTCTTCGAGGGAGAAGCGGTTCCTGCTGCGCCAGAACAGCCACATGTCGGCGGCGACACGCCCGCCGCGCCACCCGGCGGCGTCGCGCGGAGGCGCGAGACGGCGGTCGTCGGCGCGCGGCGGTGGCGGTGGCGGGGCGACGGGACGGATCTCCTCAGCAGCAGCGGCAGCGGGCGCGGGGCAGCCCTGCGCGTCGTCGGCGGCGGCGCCCACCACGGTGGCGCAGTGGTGGTGGTGGTGGGGCGCGCGGCGCATCGCATCCGCGAACGCGGGGCGGGGCGGGGCGGAGGTCGCCGGCGATCGGTCGGACTCTCACCTTTTTCGTGGGTTTTTTTTTTTCCTTTTTTTTCCCCTTCTCTTCCTCCTCCGGGTTGGGTTTGGGGCGGCGTCTCGTCTCGTATCGCGTGCGTGCGTGCGCGCCGGCTGGTTGCTTCTCGTTTGGGCGTCGCGTCGCGTGCTTTTCTTTTCTTTTAGTTATTTTCTTTTTTTTTTGTTTGTGTCGCGCTGGCGACCTCGCGTGCGTGCGTAAATATGGGCCGCCGAGCACACAGGCAAAGCGACGCCGACGTTGCGGGTTTTCCTATTCGAGCTGCGAGCGAATCTGTCCGTTGTTAACTTTGGCGGTTTTTGCTGTGTGTAACACGCTGTTGAGATGATGCAGGACGGGTTTTCGGTTGCATATATAATAGGAGAGGGCCATGTCACGGGTGAGCTGGCATAGAAATGTTGTGTTCCATCTTTGTTTTATGGGAAGGACTAGGAGGTGTACAAGATCCTTCCAGTGTAATGACAAGTTCAGGAGATAACAGAGACATGTGTCATAGGAGTTAATTGATGAATAGGAAGTACTAAGGGCGTGTTTGGTTGCTGCCCTGTTTGCCTGGCCTGGAGCTAGCCGGAGTTAGTAAGTTAGTGTTTGGTTGCTTCCTGAATGGTGTCCATGCTCAGGCAAGGGTGCCGGACTCAGGCCACAAAAATAAACGCCTGAGTCAGGCGTGGGTATGTGTCTGATCCTCCCCTTATGATTCTTCATTGATGTGACTGCTATTAAACACTTGTCAACATCTTACTCAAGTAAACATAATGTTATATATTAATATATTCACTCAGGCGTAGGTTTTAAGCCAAACAACAAAACATCACACATGCCTGGTCAGGCACAATAAAACACAGCTTTTCTACCACACATACATGGATTTTCTCAGGCAAGTCACTCAGGTCACCAACCAAACAAGCCCTAAGTGACTACTCCCTCGAGTTCCTAATTTGTTAACGTTTAGAAAGGATTACACATACCAATGAGTGATTAATTAGTGTTCCTACTTCCTATTTTACCCCTAATAAGTACGGTTTCAAGGCACACCAAACCACAACTTGCTCTCTGGTTTGAGTGGCCATCGCATACAACACTGAAGCTACTAGTCCTAAGTTCGATTCTTGGTGGCCACTATTTTTTGCATGGCATTGTGGACGTGTGACTGCTGGCAGCGTCGACCACAACGACGGCGCCGGCGTCGACCTCTGGACAATAGCGGCGGCGTCGATGTCCTGCTCGGGCACAATGGCGGCGGCGTCGATGTCCTACACTTCTGCACAATGGCGGCGACGTCCACCTGTTTGCGAGCTTCACCACCACAGCGCCAGCGTCAACCTGCTCCACGGCGGCGACGGTGGCTGTGTCCTGCACGACCTGCTCCATGGCGAAAGTAGTGCAAGGAGGAGAGAAGGCAAAGAGCCAACAAACAGCCATAGAAGAAGGAAATTACTCCGCTCGCGCGAGAGTAATGGTTGAACAGGAAATGAGAAGTCAACAGCGCCCGCGCAGCATGCATGCATGACGTTGGAAATAATGGGAGTAATGGCCGGCTGCATGCAGGGGCAAGAAGGTCCAAGATGCAAAAAAAAAAAAAAGCTAAAACATCAAGAAATATCATATAATTCTTCAAGAGCTAAAACGTCAACAAATTTCACACTGGAGGGAGTATAATTCAATATCTATTGTATTGAAAATGAGTTGAATACAATCCAATGATCCGGAAATCTCTCGCAAAACACAGTAAATCACTTATTCTCTTCAACCCCTCTTTCTCCTCAAATCCGGTGGTTCCCCACCAGTGAGGGGAGGGGTCAGACCTTCCTTCTCTGCTTAGTAGTAGGTGTAGTTAGGTTTTCCCCTTTTCAGGTTCATCCCGTTTCTTTTGTGCAGTTCAAGGAGGTCGTCAGTGTCTGGCCTTACTTGTCCCAAGGAACTCCGGTGATGGAGGAACTTGCCGACGAGATCCTTCTATCTATGAGTTGTTGGGTCTCTCCAAGACGTCGGCAGCTGAAGGAACAACAGATCTGCTCGGGTTGGTGGCTTCGTCCTCAATCTAAACATCAACCAGGTAGCGCCGGTCGACAGCCCCTTCTCCAGCGATCTTCCTGCTTTGCATTTGGTCCTCTTCTTTGCCTCCCGCACGGGTCTTAAAGTGAAAGCTGAAGTTCTCCCATGGTTCCAAGTTGTAACCTTCATCTCTAGAAGGCCCATTCAAATTTATTGTTTGGCGAAACCTTATGCAGCTTGCCATGGTTTTTGCGAGCTCCCCATCGTTGCCATCATCGATCATGGTACCGATGCAGGGGAAGAAGCAAGACTAATAAGGACCTGGTTGCTTTTTTCTTATCTTTTTAAAGTCATCATCTGCATACGCTGTGCTCAAGTTGTAATATGTCCTTTCTTTAGGGGCATATGTACAAATCTAGCTGACCTTTCAGTTGGCCTTTGTTTCAAAAAAAAAGTTGGGTTCCTTCCTCAAATGTACTAAATTATTAGATGTTAAAGTGTTCATTATTACTGAAAACGAACTATTGAGTGGTAACTGTTATAAGCAATTGTATCATCATCCGACTGCTCCCCACCTTCACCCATTCACTGTTGATGAAGCCACACGGCCGTTGGTATGTATTGAACTGCTAATTAGTCAAGCATTAAGATTGTGGATATGTAGATGGGTTCTTGTTTATCATTTCCCATTGTAATTAGGTATTGTAATGTTTGTTATCTCTTTAAAGTAATTGATAGAATAGCCAAAGTTTGATCCACATATCATGATATCAATTCCATTGTTTATGTTCTTTGTTATTTGATATTTCTACGAGTACTACCCAACCACGGTATTTGAGAATGTAATTTGCCCAATAACTCTATAATGTAATTACAATGGGATAAACCTAAGGAACCTAACTAGGACTATTACCCACGACGTGATACACCATATATACATATAAACAGAAGTAATACTATTAATCTATTATCCATGTGGTATTTTCTAGTAATAGTAAGTGCATGTATACGGGTATGCCATACACGTGATGCTATCAATGTTTATTTTCATTGTGATTAACATATGAATGGATTAAAGGTATACTTTAATAGTGAAAATTGCATATATACATGAAGAGAGAGAGAGAGAATGCCTTAGGGCCCATGCCCCATGTTTAGGGGTGAACGAAAAGCTCGTGGCTCGTTAGCTCGGCTCGACTCGGCTTGGCTCGTTGCACTTTTGTAATGATCCGAGCTGATGTTTTAGCTTGTTAGAGATAACGAGCCAGCTCGAGCTGGCTCACGAGCCAAATATGCCTAGCTCACAGGCCCAATCAACCAGCCACCAGCAACACATCAACCAGCCACCAGCAAAATGTATATGAATCAAAAGGTGACAAACAAGGTATCTAAACAAGATATAAGGTCACCAACAATATTAATTAAGCATGCAAGTAGATCGGGTCAAAACAAGCTCAAGCAAAATATGAGAGATGGCAAGAACGAGCAAACCAAAAGAGGAGACACGTTGATTTGTTTCCTGAAGTTCGGATCCACGGATCCTATGTCTCCGTTGAGGGGCCACAAGGGCCGGGTCTATTTCAACCCTTTCCTCACGAGGTTGCACAAATGCACTCCTCGGTTTCACTCTTGATTTCTTCCCTTGCGGAGGCGAAATCAAAGCCTTCATAAACTTTCCGTGGCACACCACAAGCTTGGGTGCTCACCGGCGATGCCTAGCCGTCTAGGAGACCTTAGTCCCCAAGAGTAACAAACACAATCGAAGATTTGCTTGCTATGAACTCGAGTGCTCAAAGTATGGAGTGAAGCTCACAAGCTCTCAACTTCTCAATCTCTCAATCCAACTCTCTCCCCTTCTCAAATCCCTCTCATAAAGAGGCACCACAAAGGATGGAGTGAAGCTCACTAGCTCTCAACTCCTCACTCTCTCAATCCAACTCTCTTCTAAATGCTACTCACAATAGAATCAGTGGTAAGGCTATTTGTGATATGCCATAAACTGACATGCTGCCTGCCCCATGTCTTAATTTCTTTTTCTGCAGCTATGGTTATTCAAAAGAAAGATTTGTATGGTCCTTGATATCTGCAGTTGGAATATTTTGTTTGGGTTCAGGTGCTACCATTGTGCATGGAGTTCAGAACTTATGGAATTCGCAAGTATGATGCAAATGTATCATTTGATTCACCAAAAGATTTTACACATGCACTCCATCTTATTAGAAAATCTTTGTTACCTAACTACAGTTGTTATATCGTGACACATTTATTTGACAGCCCCCTGAGAACATCCACTATGCTGCATTAGTGATTGGTGGGTCCTTCCTAATTGAAGGTATTACATGCTTGCTACATGACATTCTATCCATGTCTTTACTTCGTTATAATTGAGTCACCCTATTGTCTCTTAGGTGCTTCACTGCTGGTTGCTATAAAGGCTGTTAGGAAGGGTGCAGCAGCAGAAGGAATGAGTATCAGGGACTACATCTGGCGTGGTCATGATCCAACTTCAGTTGCTGTCATGACTGAAGTGAGTGATGTGTTCTAGACTACCTTAATACTTTTTTTTTTCATGTCGAAATGAATTTTTGTTTCTAAAACAGTTGATGACTGCTTCAGTTGCTCATAAGTATCATATGGTGATGCCATATCAATAAATGTTTTGTTCATTTACCACTCACCTGCTATTCCTCTACTTGATTTCCTTCTCATGCCCTGATAATGTCCTACAGGATGGTGCTGCTGTTACAGGTCTTGCAATTGCTGGAGCATCTTTGGTGGCTGTTCAAACCACAGGCAATGCTATGTATGATCCAATTGGCTCCATCATTGTTGGCAACTTACTGGGAATGGTATGTTAACATAGTCGGTTCATATTATTCTATTATCTTTCTTGGCTTATATTCTGTTGCTATGTGTGACTAATTGATGTAATGGAATATTTGTGCAATTGTTTTCTGCCTTACTGAATGGTCATTTGGTATTGGATACATGCCCCTTAGTCTGACACAAATATCATGTCCTCGTTTCTTTATAATTAAATAAACTATGACAATCTAAATCTTTTATCCCACTTATCTTGTTAAACTTCTTATTTCTTGCATTTCTATTGTTGCTGTCTACACTTCATCGAATGCCCATCAACTATGCTAGGAAGGGCCAAATGGTGCTTTGTTCATTTTTTATTTCTATGCAAGATAAAACAGTATTTTGGCTATCATAACAGATGAGCACTATGTTCAGATATCAGCAGTTGTGAAACCCCAAGACCAAAAGATTCATAGCTACCGTAGTAAAGATTTGTTTATTGATGTGTATTTCTTGTATGTTGACTACATCTATTCTGAAGTATATTTTATTCAGATATTCTGTATTCTGCTCATACTAAAATTGTGGATGCTATCCATGTTTTTGTGTGTTTCTAAAATCTAAAAAAGCCTAATTCATTTGTATATTGTTACATAATTGGAACCATAAATGGGTTGTCGGGTACTCAGGTATCACGTATACAGTCGATACTGTTAGGTAACACTTACTGCTTATAATCTGCGGTAGTACCCAACTCCTTCTAAACTTAAAAATGACGTGTCCAATTCCCAAGGAAGTTCTCTCTAAAAAGTAAGCAGGTGGCAGATATGCATGTGGCTGTTGTTTGCCTGGAACAATTTATGGTTTACCATACAGAGCTGTAGTCTTAAAGGAGATTTTGGATAGACAGTTCTGATAATACTAGATTTGGTTAAACATGTTTCTAGCTTGAACCACCTTAAATCTTGTCTCCATTAGTTTGGGGCAACATGGAGATCTCTAAAAGCATATAATTGCATTCTTTTCTGTAAGACCACCTTTTCCTGATTTTCAGAAAAGTCAAAACATAAACACTAATGACTGAAAACCAGCTTTAGCCAATCTTGTTTTCATGAAATGCCACCCAAATTGAACAAGGACTTTAAAAGTCTATTGCCAAAGAATCACCAAAATTGTGCACAGTGCAAAAGGTGTACTCATATGAGTTTGCTGATGATTTGCTTCTCTAATTTTCTCATCCCTGTCCATGCCTTGTTCCAAATTAAACTATTGTGCTCTCTGTAGGTTGCTATTTTTCTAATCCAGAGAAACAGGCATGCTTTAATTGGAAGGGCTATTGATGATCATGACATGCAGCGTGTTCTTGAGTTTCTGAAGGCTGATCCGGTGAAAAATTTGTGGATATCATTATTCCATATCGCACACTGTATCTATGTTATGGAGCTGATTTTCTTGCATCATGCAGGTTGTAGATGCTCTTTATGATTGCAAAAGTGAGGTGATTGGACCAGGATTCTTTAGATTCAAAGCTGAAATTGGTACAGCTCTTATAATCTGGCTTTCTTCAAATTTAAGGCAGTTATTTTATTTTTGTCGTCATTTTCAGTTAGTACTTGTGATGCATGTCATTTTTAGTTTGAGACGTCTTCATTTACGATTATATCCATTGTTCTTAAGCCTACCTTTTGTTTAAAAGAGTCATACTAGAGCACTTATTACAGTCAATCTTGTTTCTGTGAGATGAACTGGTGATCTGTAAATGATCAAGATGGTTTTATTCATCTGCAGAGACCTGTTGTACCTTCTATTAACCATTTACTGTATTTCTTACTACTAATATGGTATACTTCTTCGTTAATCTAACTCATGACTTGGATCCAATTCAGATGATAAATTAATGTACTGTTGTAGTGTTGTGTTACTTGAGTCTAGAACTATCTGAAATTCCCATGATAGCAAGTGCCCACAGGGATTTTTCCTCATGTGAGCTGGTGTAATGTGTCTGCAAGTGACTATTCCCATTAACATTGCTTATTGATTTGTTGAACTCATCTATAACATCAGTCCTGTTACTTTCTTATTTTGTTTACCTCGCATACTCCCTTACGGCTCTTTTCTCGACAATTTTCTGGCCTAATCTTCTCATAGATTTCAATGGAGTAGTCCTGGTGCAGAATTATTTGGAAAGGACTGGACGTGGAGAATGGGCAAAACAGGTGCTCTTCTCCTCTGAAAATTAGTTTGATTAGTGTTAGTGGTTGCTGGGCGCTGTTTTTTGTACGGGGTATATCTCAGTTGCTAATTTAGTGAAACAACTGCTCATTCATCAGCTATATTTGTTTAAATTGTACGTAATGCCTTGTAGCTGATATATTCAAATGATAGCTAAATTTTCAGCTATAAGTTAGTGTTTGGGTTTAACTTGCATGCTCAACACAAATATTATTCTAGCACCTACAAGTTACAACTATACTAGATATTTGTTACTGATATTTTTCTACTGCTGTTTAGCCTTAATAGGAAATTGGAAGATAAATATAAAAACCTCCATAAGTCACTGCTTTTTAAAAATGCTCCCGACGCCTTTTACTTGCTTACTTTGCCACACATGAGTTTAGTGAACATTATACAACCCGAATCCCCAGTGACACTTTGAAGCTATTTCTCATGGTTTTAATTATCTCTGGTACTTGTTTTTGATGATTTTAATAATTCCTTTCAAGATTTCAATATTCATGCTAGCAATATAAGTGATTTTGGTACTTGTAGTACAAGATCTTAATGAAATGTTAGGTACTCAAGTGGTAGACCTTATGTCTATGGTAGTTGTAAGTTCAAGTCCTAACCCCTCACTTGTTTTTCCCTCGCCTTTTCTTTGCAGTGTCAAAATCACTTGAAATTCAGTGTTTAAAACTCTTAAACAAGTATTTAAATAGGGCTCTCCCCCCGGCCCCGTCGCCGCCGCGCGGCCCCGTCGCCGACGCGCCTCCCGTACGGCTCACCCTCTCCCGCAGTAAGACTGGGTGCCTCACTCACCTTCCCCCTTTCCTCTCTCACCTCGTTGTTGCGGGCTTCTTAGGTTCTCTCTTGCGTATTCTTGTTGTTGTTGTTGTTGTGGCGCAGGTTATTCTCTGCGTGTCGCCAAGGCGAAGAAGAAGGCGCACTTTGACGATGAGCACAGGTGAGCCAGATATGCCCCATTTTTTCTTGCCCGCTCAAGTTAGAACCTTTGTATGGCGTGCTAAGCTTCGTGTGTAGTACGTCTTCTATTTGCAATGTGCAAGCAACTTAGCGTGTTACCTTCTTTCAGTCCTGCAGTCGTATTGATTTTTGGGTTAAAAATGCATGATCTTGTTAGTTTACTTTTAATATATTGGAAGCATTGCAATAAAAAGGTGTGCTCTGGTTACTTGATACCTTCTATCTGATTGAAGTTGAAGGGGTGAGTGTTCAAGGAATATATGCGTCAGAAATGCTTTTGGCTCTATAATGTGATTGGACATAAATGTTATTCGTGATCGTCCTACACAATGACATTGATAGCAATGGGAGGGGGATTGGATGTAGCACTATTGTAAGCTTGAGAGGAAAGGATTGTGGAGTACTTTACCTATTCTGTACGGTTCAAGTGAAATATGTTTCCTGATGCTTACTGATAAAAACATGTTGCACATAACCCTTTATGTTTTTGTCCATGTGGTAAAATAAAACAACGGCAAGAAGAGTATTCGATTTTAGTTCTTCATTGCATACGTTGCCAGATTTATGTCCAATATTACGATTAGTTAATCATTACATATTTGGATTGTTCACAAGCTTACCTATAACATTTTGTTTTATGTTGATGCTAATGGAATGTGATCTCAGCCATCGAGCGGTTAACACAGCACTGTGGTGTAATTTTCTTGTCTTTTCGTTGAAGTTTGGTGTATGGCTTTCAACATCTAGTCATGTTATGCTAGCTGAGCTAGTGCACTCAGTTGCAGACTTCGCTAACCAGGTAGTTGATGCTTCTACTTTTGCTATCTTTTTTTTGTAAGCTTTGTTGAAGGTTCATATCCAGGGCTTAATTGTTGATTAAACATCAGGCTCTTCTTGCATATGGCTTGAGCAGCTCAAGACGTGCTCCAGATGCTCTACACCCGTATGTATCGATTGTCAATTTGGAAATGCTGCTTTGTTGACATATAAATATCACTTTCTTTCATTACTGTTATTTTCTCTGTACCATAAATTTAGTCCCATTTCTGCATGGAAAATCAGTTATTTTCACCAGAGTAAAATTGTCTTGAATTGAAGATAAACAGGGAATCCTGTTATTCATTGTCATGCCAGTATACCACTAAATGCTACTCACAATAGAATCAGTGGTAAGGCTATTTGTGATATGCCATAAACTGACATGCTGCCTGCCCCATGTCTTAATTTCTTTTTCTGCAGCTATGGTTATTCAAAAGAAAGATTTGTATGGTCCTTGATATCTGCAGTTGGAATATTTTGTTTGGGTTCAGGTGCTACCATTGTGCATGGAGTTCAGAACTTATGGAATTCGCAAGTATGATGCAAATGTATCATTTGATTCACCAAAAGATTTTACACATGCACTCCATCTTATTAGAAAATCTTTGTTACCTAACTACAGTTGTTATATCGTGACACATTTATTTGACAGCCCCCTGAGAACATCCACTATGCTGCATTAGTGATTGGTGGGTCCTTCCTAATTGAAGGTATTACATGCTTGCTACATGACATTCTAACCATGTCTTTACTTTGTTATAATTGAGTCACCCTATTGCCTCTTAGGTGCTTCACTGCTGGTTGCTATAAAGGCTGTTAGGAAGGGTGCAGCAGCAGAAGGAATGAGTATCAGGGACTACATCTGGCGTGGTCATGATCCAACTTCAGTTGCTGTCATGACTGAAGTGAGTGATGTGTTCTAGACTACCTTAATACTTTTTTTTTTCATGTCGAAATGAATTTTTGTTTCTAAAACTGTTGATGACTGCTTCAGTTGCTCATAAGTATCATATGGTGATGCCATATCAATAAATGTTTTGTTCATTTACCACTCACCTGCTATTCCTCTACTTGATTTCCTTCTCATGCCCTGATAATGTCCTACAGGATGGTGCTGCTGTTACAGGTCTTGCAATTGCTGGAGCATCTTTGGTGGCTGTTCAAACCACAGGCAATGCTATGTATGATCCAATTGGCTCCATCATTGTTGGCAACTTACTGGGAATGGTATGTTAACATAGTCGGTTCATATTATTCTATTATCTTTCTTGGCTTATATTCTGTTGCTATGTGTGACTAATTGATATAACGGAATATTTGTTCAATTGTTTTCTGCCTTATTGAATGGTCATTTGGTATTGGATACATGCCCCTTAGTCTGACACAAATATCATGTCCTCGTTTCTTTATAATTAAATAAACTATGACAATCTAAATCTTTTATCCCACTTATCTTGTTAAACTTCTTATTTCTTGCATTTCTATTGTTGCTGTCTACACTTCATCGAATGCCCATCAACTATGCTAGGAAGGGCCAAATGGTGCTTTGTTCATTTTTTATTTCTATGCAAGATAAAACAGTATTTTGGCTATCATAACAGATGAGCACTATGTTCAGATATCAGCAGTTGTGAAACCCCAAGACCAAAAGATTCATAGCTACCGTAGTAAAGATTTGTTTATTGATGTGTATTTCTTGTATGTTGACTACATCTATTCTGAAGTATATTTTATTCAGATATTCTGTATTCTGCTCATACTAAAATTGTGGATGCTATCCATGTTTTTGTGTGTTTCTAAAATCTAAAAAAGCCTAATTCATTTGTATATTGTTACATAATTGGAACCATAAATGGGTTGTCGGGTACTCAGGTATCACGTATACAGTCGATACTGTTAGGTAACACTTACTGCTTATAATCTGCGGTAGTACCCAACTCCTTCTAAACTTAAAAATGACGTGTCCAATTCCCAAGGAAGTTCTCTCTAAAAAGTAAGCAGGTCAGATATGCATGTGGCTGTTGTTTGCCTGGAACAATTTATGGTTTACCATACAGAGCTGTAGTCTTAAAGGAGATTTTGGATAGACAGTTCTGATAATACTAGATTTGGTTAAACATGTTTCTAGCTTGAACCACCTTAAATCTTGTCTCCATTAGTTTGGGGCAACATGGAGATCTGTAAAAGCATATAATTGCATTCTTTTCTGTAAGATCACCTTTTCCTGATTTTCAGAGAAGTCAAAACATGAACACTAATGACTGAAAACCAGCTTTAGCCAATCTTGTTTTCATGAAATGCCACCCAAATTGAACAAGAACTTTAAAAGTCTATTGCCAAAGAATCACCAAAATTGTGCACAGTGCAAAAGGTGTACTCATATGAGTTTGCTGATGATTTGCTTCTCTAATTTTCTCATCCCTGTCCATGCCTTGTTCCAAATTAAACTATTGTGCTCTCTGTAGGTTGCTATTTTTCTAATCCAGAGAAACAGGCATGCTTTAATTGGAAGGGCTATTGATGATCATGACATGCAGCGTGTTCTTGAGTTTCTGAAGGCTGATCCGGTGAAAAATTTGTGGATATCATTATTCCATATCGCACACTGTATCTATGTTATGGAGCTGATTTTCTTGCATCATGCAGGTTGTAGATGCTCTTTATGATTGCAAAAGTGAGGTGATTGGACCAGGATTCTTTAGATTCAAAGCTGAAATTGGTACAGCTCTTATAATCTGGCTTTCTCCAAATTTAAGGCAGTTATTTTATTTTTGTCGTCATTTTCAGTTAGTACTTGTGATGCATGTCATTTTTAGTTTGAGACGTCTTCATTTACGATTATATCCATTGTTCTTAAGCCTACCTTTTGTTTAAAAGAGTCATACTAGAGCACTTATTACAGTCAATCTTGTTTCTGTGAGATGAACTGGTGATCTGTAAATGATCAAGATGGTTTTATTCATCTGCAGAGACCTGTTGTACCTTCTATTAACCATTTACTGTATTTCTTACTACTAATATGGTATACTTCTTCGTTAATCTAACTCATGACTTGGATCCAATTCAGATGATAAATTAATGTACTGTTGTAGTGTTGTGTTACTTGAGTCTAGAACTATCTGAAATTCCCATGATAGCAAGTGCCCACAGGGATTTTTCCTCATGTGAGCTGGTGTAATGTGTCTGCAAGTGACTATTCCCATTAACATTGCTTATTGATTTGTTGAACTCATCTATAACATCAGTCCTGTTACTTTCTTATTTTGTTTACCTCGCATACTCCCTTACGGCTCTTTTCTCGACAATTTTCTGGCCTAATCTTCTCATAGATTTCAATGGAGTAGTCCTGGTGCAGAATTATTTGGAAAGGACTGGACGTGGAGAATGGGCAAAACAGGTGCTCTTCTCCTCTGAAAATTAGTTTGATTAGTGTTAGTGGTTGCTGGCCGCTGTTTTTTGTACGGGGTATATCTCAGTTGCTAATTTAGTGAAACAACTGCTCATTCATCAGCTATATTTGTTTAAATTGTACGTAATGCCTTGTAGCTGATATATTCAAATGCTAGCTAAATTTTCAGCTATAAGTTAGTGTTTGGGTTTAACTTGCGTGCTCAACACAAATATTATTCTAGCACCTACAAGTTACAACTATACTAGATATTTGTTACTGATATTTTTCTACTGCTGTTTAGCCTTAATAGGAAATTGGAAGATAAATATAAAAACCTCCATAAGTCACTGCTTTTTAAAATTGCCCCCGATGCCTTTTACTTGCTTACTTTGCCACACATGAGTTTAGTGAACATTATACAACCCGAATCCCCAAGTACACTTAAAAGCTATTTCTCATGGTTTTAATTATCTCTGGTACTTGTTTTTGATGATTTTAATAATTCCTTTCAAGATTTCAATATTCATGCTAGCAATATAAGTGATTTTTGTACTTGTAGCACAAGATTTTAATGAGATTTTAGGTACTCAAGTGCCCTAATGGTAGACCTTATGTCTATGGTAGTTGTGAGTTCAAGTCTTAACACCTGACTTGTTTTCCCTCGCCTTTTCTTTGCAGTGTCAAAATCACTTGAATTATGTAATTCAGTGTTTAAAACTCTTAAACTAGTATTTAAATAATTTAAAGATGTATAATGAATGAAAAGTCCTCATTTTGTCGTGAGATTTTCTTGCGTTCTGCACACACATGTAGAGGAAACGAATGATCATTCGAAGCCTCATGTCCTAAATCAATTTTGAGGAGAGGAGAGGACAGGCGAGACAGAATACTCTACCTTGTCAGGAGAGTGTGCTGTTTTGGACATAGGACATTATGATCACCCAGTTTTGGTTTTGCATTATTTCTACATCCCTGAGCTTCTTGCTTTTTCCGTTTTACAGTTCCGGGAGGCTTCATTGTCCGAGGATGATACGGAGTTAATAAGGGTCATGTCTAACTACGGTATGCAATATATATATGTTGCTCTAATAAGGGATTTATGCTTGTTATCTCTATCTGAAAAACACTGCTTGTACAGGTGAGGATGTAGTCGAAGCTCTTGGGTATGAAGTGGATCGGCTGGAGTCAGAGATCCAAAAGATTGTGCCTGGGATTAAACATGTTGACATTGAAGCACACAACCCAGAAGGGCTTTCACTTTAGAGTAACAATTTTGTAGATGTGGATATATTCTCCATTCAATTGGTCTCACTTGCTGTCAATTCCAACACATTTTTTTTTGTATGACATGGATATTCATCCTCAGCGATTTTGCTGTTGGCTTGTTGCCATGTAAGAATGATAAGCTTATAACTTGTTGCAGAGAAAGGGAGTAGTTGAGCGCGGAAATTACTCAAACAACGGATATCTTTTCTGTTACTAACTTGTGTGAAAATGAGGGAAGGAGTTGAAATAAGCCTCAATAGGTGACAAATAAGTGTCCGTTGGAGCATAAATCTGAGGTTCGTCTGCCAACCAAACCTCAATTTCTTATCTTAACTACTAAAAACATTTGTAACTTTCCAATGGTACTAATACGCTTTCGCCTGTTGCGGTACGCCTTTGTCCATCGAGCGCATCATGCCGATGTTTTCATCTGTTGTGGTACGTCTTGTCCGTTGAGCGCATCACGCCATTGTCTTATCCCTGAATCCACTAATATGTTTTCGTCTGTCTTGTACGTCTTTCTCCATCAAGCGCGTCATGCCATCCTCCTTGAATCCTAGTTGTTCTTTGCATACTCAGAATCGGAGAAAAGGAAACCAACTCAGAATAGGAGAAAAGGAAACCAAGTTGTATCCGTTAATACAACAAAATCCTCGTAAAGTTTCATAGCTTCGATATGACCAAATCGGATAACACCATAAGCCAAAAACAAGAACCGAAGCTTAAGAAAACAAATCCGAAAATTTTATAAGAAAACAATATTTGCTCTACCTCTAGCCGCCTGAGGGACTTCACCCTCTTCTTCAGTGGCTACAGGGCGGGCTGCTGGATTAGGCACCTCTAAGCTCACTGTCGCCAGATCTGATAGCCACGAGGTGATGCTGGCCGAGAGAAAGCAGGAGGAATCGAAGAGGACATCTCGGATCTGGACACTTTGAGCGGTGGCAGCAGCGTCGCTGGCCTCATCTGCCTCCTCTCCTCACCGTCTTTCTCGTGCCCTTCCGTCCCTAATCAGGCTACCAAAGCTACGGGGTGGGTGGGGATAGAGACATCGGCGGTGGAGGAAAGTAGCGAGCGGCGTGGCTGGGGACGGAGCCAGTGTCAGGAGCGAAAAACTAAAATGGAGTTCAGAGTTCAGAGTTAACTCTGAATGGCGGAGTGGATGGCGCCACGTCAGGCTACTTACGCCGGGTCGGTGGGGACCGATGGAGAGAGAGAGAGAGAGAGAGGGGGAGGGGGACTGAGAGAGAGGAGAGGGTGCAATGGAGGAAAAAGGAGGAGAATAATGACAGAAGAGAGATGAGGAGAGGAGAAGGACGGGAGGCCACCGGTGTTCGGCTCGACTCGATTTTAGGAGTGCCTTTTTTTAAAAAAAAAATCCAACACCTATAACATATTAGGGTTGTCAGTTTTTAATTAATGGACACCTATAATATATTAAAGGTTCTATTTTTTTAAAAGCCATTATCTAAGATGTCGGTTTTTCTTTAGGACCAATACATATAATTATTTAAAAGTGTCAGTTTTTGTGTTTTCAATCCACATAGGTGAGAAAAAAAATATATAGATGCCAATTTTTAGCACTTCCGGAACCTATAGTGCCAATCTCTATGTGTTTTTTTTTAAGTAGTGGCAATCCGCCGCGTCCGTTCCGATATAAGCCTGTTTGGTTGAGTACGAGTGATGATGCACACAACCATCAGAATAATTTATCTGTGCTGACGTGCTAAAGGCAACACCAATGTATATAGCTAAAATAGTCCATATAGATGGGACCCATATTTATGGACTTTAACTATTGCAACATTCACAATGTATACAGGCAGTAAATAGTAGGCAGAGGAGAGAGGAAATAGAGACAAATGACATATTTTATTCTATATGGGCAGCTCATATGCTTATGGATGACTTTTGCTATTTCTCTCCTATGGACTACTTCCACAATGTGGTTAGGTAGCTGAATGTATTATTTTATTGACTATGGACTGGTTTTGAAGTACATTGTGGAACCCCTAACATCGAGATTGGTCATTTGAGGGGAGTCAAGTCTATGGTTGCATAGACCCTGTTTAGATGGGACTAAAACTTTTAAGTCCCTATCACATCGAATGTTTAGATACTAATTATAAATATTAAACATAGACTATTAATAAAATCCATCTATAATCTTGAACTAATTCGCGAGACGAATCTATTAAGCCTAATTAATCCATGATTAGCCTATGTGATGCTACAGTAAACATTCTCTAATTATGGATTAATTAGGCTTAAAAAATTTGTCTCGTAAATTAGTGTCTAAATACAGGGATTAAAGTTAAGTCTCTGGATCCAAACACCACCATAGTCTTCCCCGATAGCATCACGAGTGCAACCAGGAGGTGCACCAACCATGGCCCCATTTATGCCAGTAAGGCTATTTGTCTCGAACCAACAATGCAGGAAACTATACCTGATATCTCTGAGGGACTTCACCCTCTTCTTCAGTGGCTACAGGGCGGGCTGCTGGATTAGGCACCTCTAAGCTCACTGTCGCCAGATCTGATAGCCACGAGGTGATGCTGGCCGAGAGAAAGCAGGAGGAATCTCTTTAGTGGCTACAGGGCGGGCTGCTGGATTAGGCACCCCCGAGCTCACTGTCGCTAGATCTAATAGTCACAAGGTGATGCTGGCCGAGAGAAAGCAGGAGGAATCTCTTTAGTGGCTACAGGGCGGGCTGCTGGATTAGGCACCCCCGAGCTCACTGTCGCTAGATCTAATAGTCACAAGGTGATGCTGGCCGAGAGAAAGCAGGAGGAATCTCTTTAGTGGCTACAGGGCGGGCTGCTGGATTAGGCACCCCCGAGCTCACTGTCGCTAGATCTAATAGTCACAAGGTGATGCTGGCCGAGAGAAAGCAGGAGGAATCTCTTTAGTGGCTACAGGGCGGGCTGCTGGATTAGGCACCCCCGAGCTCACTGTCGCTAGATCTAATAGTCACAAGGTGATGCTGGCCGAGAGAAAGCAGGAGGAATCGAAGAGGACATCTCGGATCTGGACACTTTGAGCGGTGGCAGCAGCGTCGCTGGCCTCATCTGCCTCCTCTCCTCACCGTCTTTCTCGTGCCCTTCTGTCCCTAATCAGGCTACCGAAGCTACGGGGTGGGTGGGGATAGAGACATCGGCGGTGGAGGAAAGTAGCGAGCGGCATGGCTGGGGACGGAGCCAGTGTCAGGAGCGAAAAACTAAAATGGAGTTCAGAGTTCAGAGTTAAGTTTGAAGATTCAAACTTAACTCTGAATGGCGGAGTGGATGGCGCCACGTCAGGCTACTTACGCCGGGTCGGTGGGGACCGATGGAGAGAGAGAGAGGGGGAGGGGGACTAAGAGAGAGATAAGAGAGAGAGAGCCAAGAGACAGAGAGGAGAGGGTGCAATGGAGGAAAAAGGAGGAGAATAATGACAGAAGAGAGATGAGGAGAGGAGAAGGACGGGAGGCCACTGGTGTTCGGCTTGACTCGATTTTAGGAGTGTCTTTTTTTTAAAAAAAAATCCAACACCTATAATATATTAGGGTTGTCAGTTTTTAATTAATGGACACCTATAATATATTAAAGGTTCCATTTTTTTAAAAGCCATTATCTAAGATGTCGGTTTTTCTTTAGGACCAATACATATAATTATTTAAAGGTGTCAGTTTTTGTGTTTTCAATCCACAGAGGTGAGAAAAAAAATATATAGATGCCAATTTTTAGCACTTCCGGTACCTATTGTGCCAATCTCTATGTGTTTTTTTTTTTAAGTAGTGGCAATCCGCCGCGTCCTTTCCGATATAAGCCTGATTGGTTGAGTACGAGTGATGATGCACACAACCATCAGAATAATTTATCCGTGCTGACGTGCTAAAGGCAACACTAATGTATATAGCTAAAATAGTCCATATAGATGGGACCTATATTTATGGACTTTAACTATTGCAACATTCACAATGTATACAGGTAGTAAATAGTAGGAAGAGGAGAGAGGAAATAGAGACAAATGACATATTTTATTCTATATGGGTAGCTCATATGCTTATGGATGACTTTTGCTATTTCTCTCCTACGGACTACTTCCACAATGTGGTTAGGTAGCTGAATGTATTATTTTATTGACTATGGACTGGTTTTGAAGTACATTGTGGAACCCCTAACATCGAGAGTAGTCATTTGAGGAGAGTAAAGTCTATGGTTGCATAGACCCTGTTTAGATGGGACTAAAACTTTTAAGTCCCTATCACATCGAATGTTTAGACACTAATTATAAATATTAAACATAGACTATTAATAAAATCCATCTATAACCTTGAACTAATTCGCGAAACGAATCTATTAAGCCTAATTAATCCATGATTAGCATATGTGATGCTACAGTAAACATTCTCTAATTATGGATTAATTAGGCATAAAAAATTGTCTCGTAAATTAGCTTTCATTTATGTAATTAGTTTTGTAAGTAGTCTATATTTAATACTCTAAATTAGTGTCTAAATACAGGGATTAAAGTTAAGTCTCCGGATCCAAACACCACCGTAGTCTTCCCCGATAGCATCATGAGTGCAACCAGGAGGTGCACCAACCATGGCCCCATTTATGCCAGTAAGGCTATTTGTCTCGAACCAACAATGCAGGAAACTATACCTGATATCTGCACTACTGTTTACGAGTTTTTTTTTTTGTTTTTTTTACAAAACTACGTATACTTTGACCAAACTATCACCAAACTACATATTTAAAGATGTGTTTCATAAAACCACAGATTTAACACCAAAATTATTATATTTTACAAAGCATCGTATCACACAACTATAGATTTAGTGATGAAATATCAAATAACTATAGATTTTAAAGTTTATATCCATAGCACTAGTGAGCTTACAAAGTAGTTTTATAATAAAACTGATGCTTAAATTTCTAGTATTGTGAAGAAAGCTATAGTTTTATGATACACGTTGTTAAATATATAGTTTTGTGATAGATTTATCATAGTATATGTAGTTTTGTGAATTTACTCACTGTTTATTGGGTGCTATATGTATCTATGTATAAAGGCTGCCCGATGTTATCAGAATTATAAAATTGGCAGAAAACATTCATACAAAGCAGTCTATGAAGCTCCTCATATCACATACTGCAGAATTGAGGGGAGTGAACTTTGCTGAAAGCGTTGAATAAGAGAAGAGTTTTTAATGGTTTTTACAAGTTTTTGGGACGAACGCATGTTCTTTGCAATACAGCAGAGGATCTCAATACTTTTGAGACTTTCTTTTCTTCCTCTCCTACCTGAATTTTCACGTTCTTTTAAGATTTTTTGTTTGCATAAACATAGCACAAAGACACCCTGTGACGTATATATATAGAGCTTGCTAGACCATAAAAGAACAATTTCAGGCTGAAATTTCAAAACTTACAGTCTGCAACCACAATTTTTTTCTATCTCCACCATATTGGATAGTAGTGTCGACCACTTGAGGTACATATATACTAGCAATAGTTATACTCTTGAGATGATATAAAACGAAGTGCATGCTATCTAGTATAAATAAAGACGGTACTCCAATATGCGTATGGCTTGACACATTGAGAGCAGCGCTGGTAGTGCACATAGTGAACTAGTGAAGCCGCAGCAGCCACTACTGGAAAAAAAGGTTTTCGTAGACGGCAAAACCTTCCACCTGTATCCAAACGACGCTAAAAATCTCTAATTTTTGCAGGCGGACCAAAGCACCACCTGTGAAAATGATTTTCGCAGACAGCCATTCGAATCTTCCCAGGCGCCTCAAATGCTACAGTAGCCCCACCTGCAAAAATACCCTCGGCACCAAAAATATTTCCCGCCAGCCCTACCCCTCCTAGGGTTTCAAATCACAAATCACAAATATTCACAAATCTCATCCAAGAAACAAAATCCAATTACAGACATTCACATCACAAAAGCATCTATCTATCTATCTATTATATACTAAAAGTCTATTAAACTTCCTATAAACGCTCTCAAGGCGCCACTTGTATATCCTACAAACGCTCCCAAGCTGCCACGTGGTGCAACGTATGAAGACAAGGACCCACGCGATGTTACCTTATTTAGAATACGCAAGTGGGGACGTCGGACATGGGTCTGAAAATACAATCTTGGGCCTTGCCATATTTATCTCAAAATTAGTTCCGTCAAAACAAATTTTATACGTAGGAATTTCTAAATCTAAAACAAAAGTACATACGTACGTACACATGCTGGGCCCCACGCCTTTCTATTTTTCTTTTTCTTTCGTTCTCGCTTAGATAAAAACCAAGCTAATAATTTAAGCCTATATAAACTATGCTTTAATTTGTAAAAAAAACATGTTATTTTGATTTTCTAACTAGGCGCATGTCATCAAAACAGCCATGAAAATTATAAATTATATCTCCGCTATTATAAAAATTAAAGATATCTTTGTCGGTATTTGGTACGTCATCCGTGTATGAGTCGATTTTTTAACTCCGTTCGCTTCTGCAAATAAATATACGTATTTGAGTAAGTTTTTAAGTTTGTGCGCTTTTGCAAATACATGAGAATTTGTATAAGAAATCTCTTTTAGAAAAACTCGCATGTTAATTTGAGACGATCGGAATACCAATAAGTGGTTAAATTAGACTTGTGTTTCAAAAATATAAAAAAAACCATGTTTGTGCGTAGCATTCTCAAACTTACTCACTCCCTACTGAAAAATATACTAAAAAAAAACCCTGTTTGTGAGTAGTTAAATTAGATATGCCAAAATGACATTACTAAATTTTTCACAAATATACTTTTCATGTATTATGTGCTTCCCTACTTATATATTATTAGAAAATAAAGATAAAATATATTCTTTTGACATTGACGTCGATGTTCTTTATCTCCTACTTAGGCTTCGTTCGCTACTTAGGCTTTCATTCAATCTAGCTCATTGGATAAGCTTATCAAGGGCACGCAAAACGATATAGATCATTAGCACGAGATTAATTAAGTTTTAAATTATACAAACTTAAAAATGGATTTCATTGATTTTTTAAAACATCTATATATAAATATTTGTAAAAATACACACCAACCATTTAGCAGTTCGGGAAATACGCTCATGATAAATAAAAGAGTAATCGATTTGAGAACCACTTTAGAACTTATCCTTAAATTCATTACTTATATACTAAAATTCTTAATACTTAGTATATAATGTACATTATCAATCAGAAGTAGCATAATATATCAATTGTATATCCCCACTACTCCCTGTGTATATAATTTCTATATACAAACTGCTATCCACCAATCACCAAGTCATACTGTGCATCTATGCACACTACACCTATTAATTAGCTGACATACAACGAGCATGTGTATCATCAAGCAACAAAGATAAAATACGATACTAAGTGATGAGCAACCATTAGGTAAGTAGAGGGTGCCGCCAAGCCACAACAAACTATAATTGACTACTAGCAGATTGTGAGTATAAATAAAAGTGTTTTTATACTCCAAGCTCTTCTAAGATGTCACGTGATGCTCTCATATATCTTTAATATCTCAAAATTATAAGTAAAAAAGCAAAAAATCTAGCCATCGATTTATACTTAAATCGGGAAATCCATTATTTTCAGCCATATATTATATCTATTCAAGTAATCCTCTTCTCCTAGAAACCAATGAATCCCTTTCTATATATGTACATACATGACAGATGTAAAAAAAAGAGTGCATATTCAATTCTCCCACGTAGTTTTTCTATTTTTTTCTCTGTAGTACTAAGGTTTTTCTCAAATCGTGCATATATGTAGTGACTATTCATGGCAATGTTTTCCAAGGAGCCATGTCACCATGGCACTGCTTCACGTACGCCATCCTTCCAATTTTTTTGAAAGTAAATATTTTACTAGCGATATAAAAGGTAATAGTAGGCACTCATATAAACATATGGATGCCTACCCTATAAATTCACATACCTACCCTTATGAGATAAAAATATTAGCTCAAATAAACATGAAAAAGTAAGTACATACGAGAGACTACTATTCACCCGAAAAATATATATATGTACCATAAAATGTTGTCACGTGGAACCACACTATATCCTTTTTACATTATTATGAAATAGTGTTAACAAAATTAGCACAAATAATTTTGGCAATATAGATTATTGCTTGGCATATTACCCATGAACTAGATGTATAATAAAATAAAAGAAATCAAAACCCATATTAACTCATATGTTTGTGGAGAAAGGTGATAGGCGAGTTTAAATATAACAGATAAAGTGACGGTTCTACGAATATGATAGACATTATCATTTAGTGTATCATTTACGATTATAAGATAAACTATGGTTCTTGAATATGGTGAGATATGACTTCTTTTAGTATTATTTTTATACACAATAAATAAATAGCCCGTGCATCTGCGCGGGCTTCCTTCCTAGTTACCACTAACCGATACTAATGATAACGCATCAGTGTCGGGTCTTGCTAGTTGGAGCGGGATGACTACTCTTTTGGCGGGAAAAGGCATCCGTGTCGGGTTTTTAGAATGGCACTCACATCAGTGTCAGGTATTCTTATGATCCAGCACGGAGTGACAAGGAAAATGGGAATATAACAATAATCATCGTCTGCATGCATGGAGTCACGAAAATATTGTTAACTTTCAATAACTCTGTGTATGATCGATCAAGTATCTTTTTTTTTATTATCTCTTAATAATTCGTGCATGCGAACGGATGCATACAACATCTAGTTATGAGACTTTGGTTTCTTTAGTTATGCATGCAAGAGTTAGTTTCCAGAAAATTAATAAAGGGGACATTTATCTATCAGAATAAATAATAGTACTGATATTGATCACTATACCAGAGATGGGAAGGCTCCCGTGTGCTATCTGGTGTTACCGTTCATTTCTCTAAACACAAAGTAACTTACTGTGGGTATCAACATACATCCGGTAACACCTGATACATTATAAAAAAATATGGAACTACTGCATAGCGAACTATCACGCTATTTATCGTCTGCTATTTGGATCTTCTATAGCACTATTCCGTTTTTGGCTACTGATATTGGTGTTGGGGTCGATTTTATAACAAGTCACTTCCACAGAACAACACATCGATGAGTGCCGTTTCCATCGTTAGTGGGGTTCAAGAAAATTAAACCAGAACTGATGGTGATTTCCCGTCCCAAAAAAATAAGCTTGCGCTATGCATATGCTTTACCCAACACTGATGAGGAGATATCAGGGCCAGGTATTACAGGATAAGATGGGAAGGGAAGAGAGAGAGAGAGAGGAGGGGATGAGTGGTGGAGAGGAGAGGATAAGGATGAAGGAGGAGAGGATAAGGATGACTGATTTTATTTGGGTAGGTAGGATTTTTGCAGGCGGACCACACAAGGTTCGTCTGCTTATTTTCGCAAGCGCCGTTTAAGTGGTCCGCCTGCGAAAATCATTTTTACAGGCGCCGCTTAAGTGGTCCGTCTGCGGACAACGAACTTCACCCCGATTTGTATTTTTGTAGGCGGTTATTTGGCTCTAAGGGTCATGTCCGCCTGCGAAAAAAAGACCCCCACGTCGGAGAAAAATGCTTTTTAGTAGTGAGCTACATGCAGTCCTTTTTGTTAATGCAGAAATCGATGTTAGTCTTCTACTAGCTGCCTGCTATGTGCTATGTATGGGAGGCATCGGAAGCCACGAATCTATCTGCTGGGTCATGCTATGCTTAACGAGCATCGAGCAGGTAATCTCAGAGGCAGCACAGCAGGTCTGATTGCCATTGTGTATTTCCTATACATATAGCGAGCAATATATAACAGAACGTTAAAAAAATAATAAGGAGAATGTCTAAGGATATAAAAAAGATTTAAAAGAACAACTAATGGTATTAATGACATATATGGTGACATTGAAAGAGAAAAAAGGATGGGCCATCAAGGCCACCAATCCTATCGTTTCTTCTGCTAATTAAGATCTAATACTACAGTTGATATTATGTGTCAACTTCTAAGGAAAAACTGATAACATAGTTGCATATAATCTAAGCTAATGGTGATACTCATATAGAAATTGTAGATGTAGCCGGTGGTTCCCCTTGGTACCGGCTGCCCTTCGTGGCCTGGCCTGGCGGTCTCTCTCACGTGACCATAGCCTGATTGGATATCTACTTTCTAGATTGGTACGAACATTATCTATCCGTATCCGCTCTGTTTTCAACCCTAGAGTGGATGCAGCTGCCGTCTCGAGCTTAGTTGGATTGCTGAGCTTAAGGAGTTTGTTTTTTGCCACTGCTAAGCTTAAGGCTTCAATAAATTTTTCAGTGTAATTAGTAGAACTGTGTTTGTTTGCAGGAAAGAGACTAAGACTATAGTTAATATGACAATAAACATAGACTATCATGGAAATATGTTTTACATAGTTTTTGATACAAAGCCATTGAACCTAATAATTGCTTTCTATGCGATGCTACTATATCAAGTAAGTTAATTTGAGGCCATCTCAAAAATGGAATAAATCAGAAAATTAAACAGAGAGGTAAAAGGCAATTAAATTTGACAAACCCCACATCACAGTAAAGATTTCATTTCATACCAAATCGTCTGCTTTCATAGTAATCTCCATGTTCTGTCCATTTGCATTTACTGTTTTTAAAATAAACCAAATGTCCATCAATTATGTCTCATTTTCTTTTAACCAGCTCTACAGTCCCACATTTTGTACTGCCATTCACAACACTACAAGTCTCGAAGAGTCCATATAAATGACCATAAGAGAAAGAAAGAGAGAGAGAAACAAACACAAGAACAAGAACGGGAGCAGCTCAGACATAGCAGAAGGCAAGGAATAACCTGCCAAGCAGACGACAACAATTTGCTCCTCAAAAAACTTACATGCATATTAGGTCTAAGAGGCATCAGGAGCTCCATTACAATCTACCTGTTGCATGTACCATGATAGAAAAACCAAGGGAGTGCCGGGAGAGGCACAAATACAACCTGGCCCTTCTAGTTCGAGGAGAGCTAGGCAGCCAAGTTTTTCTCCTTCGGCCAACTAAAAAGCCTTCCTTTCTGCTCCTCGATCAACAAGGTCACAAATTCAAGCATATCAGGTCGCATATGGGTTATGTCCCAACTTCCAATTGCCACATGGTATGACAGGCGAGATGATACCTCTGGCAAAGGATCGAGGAACGGCAGCAGAGTACTTTAGGCTTCAATATCTTAATCTCTGTCCCCTGTTACTGGATAAGTTTTTACAAATTTGCTTTTAGCGGTCAATCTCTTCCTCAATTTCACTTGTGAACTAACGGTCAAGAGGAGGCAAAGGGTTAGAGCATTGTAACAAATACGTAGGTAAGCAAAAGATCAGAGCACCCTATAGTCAAGCATCGACCATACTTCCTTGTTCTTTTCACCATATTCATCGAATTGTTGTAATGGATTAATTGCTCCATGCTTCGCAAAATATGCCTTTGAAAGAAAACATTTTTTCAATTGCATTGTTAGACAACTTATTTTAAGTTATTTATTAAATTTATTTTATAACATATTTAAGCCATCCCTATGATCAAGTAAATAACATGTGACAATAATCTTCACAACAATCTAATTTGAACAGTGCATTTCGCGCAAACATTTTCTGTATATAATTTTCCTGAAATACTTTTTTAAAGTAACTTTTCATACAAAACCAACATGGAATGTCACTCATTCGCCATTATATGTTAATTTGATGACTTAATGCACTAACCATCTGGCCCATGCCATTACACGTGCATAGATGCATTGAGTTTACATAGCATATACTCTCTCTGCATAGATGCATTGAGTTTACATAGCATATACTCTCTCTGCATAGATGCATTGAGTTTACATAGCATATACTCTCTCTGCATAGATGCATTGAGTTTACATAGCATATACTCTCTCTGCATAGATGCATTGAGTTTACATAGCATATACTCTCTCCGTTTCAGGTTATAAGCCATTTTGACTTTGGTCAAAGTCAAAATTTTAAGTTTGACCAAGTTTATAGAAAAAAGTAATAACGTTTTCAACCCATGAAAAAATTATTATAAAAATATAATCAATTACTGATTTGATGAAACTAATTTAGTATTATAAATATTATTGTATTTGTCTGTAAATTTAGTTAAACTTGAAACAATTTGACTTTAACCAAAGTAAAAAACGTCTTATAACCTGAAACAGAGGGAGGGAGTATGTTTAAAAAGTGCCTAGATGTTGACACAAAACAACAAGAAAAATACAACGCACTGTGCCTCACCAAGCTATTTGACTGATGCACTATTCTCGCTAGAGTTTTGGTTGCACACATTTTCCATAGGTTGATTTCCTCCGTGATTTCCCCATATCTCTCATGCAATGAACATAAACAAGCAAAGGAGCAAGTGAATGAGTAGATCTACTGCCACCCCATTCACATGCTGTAGTAGCAAGCACAAAGAAGTTAGAAAGCTAGCAAGCAACTTTTATCATACACGCAAGCATGCAACTTCGGTAATAGCCGTTGATAGCCGTGGTGCAGGGATGTCACACTTAGATGATATGTGGCTAGAAAGTGGAAAATCTTGTGGTGTTTGTGGTGAGCCTTAGTGAAGGTGGAGGAAGTGGGGCAAAGTCGGCGAGCCACAAATCTAGTGGGGGAAGTAGGCGAGTAAGCCGGGAAACTGCGTTTGTGCTAGCTATTTCGGCTTCCTGCCAAACACAAGATAATACTCAACCACTCCTAAACTTAAAGATTACAACTACTCAGATCCAACTTTTTAATATGTGAATATGTTTACACATGCATTAGTCTTTAGAATCTGCTTGCGAGAACAGTTTACACATGTGGATGTCTTTGAAAATATGCCTGGGTAAAGGTGTGGGCCCACTTGTCCCGTGGTCCCGTGGATAGTTCGATATACTTACATAGACGGACAACCTAACTAACTGCTTGTGAAAAGCGGCTATCTAAAGATGCCGTCAGAGATAACAATTGCTTTTTTTTTTTGAAAATTAATAGAAATCCTATAGGAACTTCTCAAAAATTTTGAAAATTATTTGTGAGGAACTTTTTCTATTAAGATTGAAAGCCTCCAATTCTCCTGCTGGTCAAAAGTGACTAATAATATTCTGTTTCCATTCTGGGAATGTACTAATAGTTAAATTATTACTAATGTTTTCTTGAACATAATATAGACTCACCTACTACCAATTTATTATAGGGTATCCCATCCTTGCACTCTTGATCTATGTAGAACCATACGTATAACTTTCATCACAACAACCAACATTTGTGTTCTACACTTTGGGATAACTGACTAGCAACAACCACTGTATGCGTCCGAACTCTCTAAATATTTCTTGGGAAAAAGTTACATGCAATAGAAATGGGATGCAACATGAAATGTACTGCCACCATATCTCACCAGATAACTGCACTGGGTTGAGGTCTTTGGGAGAAACTTCTGATGTGGTCTTCACGTGATAGCGGTGTTGAATTCTTTCACAAGAGAGGATAGCTTTCCGTCAGACTCTAGCACAGAAACATGAGTGCGAATCAATTGTAGAAAGCTCTTGGTTGAAAAGAAAAATTAGTCACAACAAATGGATCATAAGTTAAGGAAGGAACAAAGTTTCAGAGATTGTGTCTGATACAATGAATTCACTAATTCTTGAATAAGACCAATGAATTAAGCAGAATAAAATCGAGGGCTGACAAAGTTTCGTAAACTCAGTATATATACTTCTTGTTCATTTCTGTCTCAGCTATATGCATCAACTTCCATGAATAAAGACTTTAGGCAAGACCAAGGGAAATGTGAACAAAGGACGAACTAGTTTTGCTTCTTTACATACTACAATAAACATGACTTCAGTTTGGCTTTTGCTTTGGTTAGTTAGTACTTGATCCTTTTACAATGTTCAAAAACCTGTTAGCTACAAAAGAAAGTCAGAATGACCAATCAGGCAACCGTACGAGAGAATAATCATCGAAACCTGTTAAACAACATAAATTCATTGACCCATCCTATCCTAGCATGTTTTCGCTAACTGTTTTCAATACTGGTGCTATAACTTCCAAGTTCTAAACATTGATGACATGTCTGAATTCCGTTCACTTCTCAACCCCATAAGCCGCAGTTCAGGATCAAAGCAAAGATGGAATATCTATTGCCTCAATGACTGTATCCTAGAAAATAGTTGTGCTCTCAACATTGAATTGTGAGTCCTGTTATCCATACCTACATTTCAAGGGTTGTTGTAGTTGGCTACTTAATATCAATACCCAAATCCCTATACATCCAACATTAACGTCCACTTCCATGTCAAATACATAATTGACTTTTTTAATAATTATTAAACAGTCTACTGACAAAACAGGTATAAATGATATTAAAATCAAAATATATGGGCATAGAAGAGAGTGAGAAAAACTCAGACACACAATAGATCAACTGACAAATTCCCACTAGTGGGGAATCGGTCATTTGTGCCAAACGATAACCCTCAACTGTGTTGACGAAGGGCCTGGTCATTGATGAGTGGTCATTGATGAGCAAATATTTGCCCCTCTAGCCCTTCCACCCGAAGTAGGAACAGTACGCTGGGTTGTGATAACTATTTCACCAAGTATCGGGGTATATATATAGTCACTGATATTATTGACAGTTTGTTAACAGGACCTGTAAAAATGACTAGTCCTCTTTGATGGGTGCTATCCTTTTTGATATCATCCGGTGTGCTTGTGGCCCATCACAGATGACCCGTGTCGGGCCGCATATTTAGCCTGCCACAGGTGATGGGTACGGCAGTGAGGACCAATCTTCAACGTGGATTTTTTTCGGTCTGTCACCGGTGAGCGCATCTGTGACGGCCATTCACGATGCAAAGTTCATATCTAATGAACTCATATGTATGCAAAGTTAAACAAATTATCCAGATTAACTACAAATCTATTGGTGTCATTATCACTAGGGAAGTGCTGACACATGTTGATATCTGTTAGATCATCATTAAGTGCTTGCAGTTAAACTCATCAGAAAATGAAAATGTTAACGGAGATAATAGAGTCTGGGCCAACCCTGGACCAACATAAAGAGAGAGCCTCACCTTTTCTATTCCTGTAAACTGCAAGTGAGCATATGGTAGTAATAACAGAGAATCAAAGCAGTGGTTGTATCAAAACTTACGGTAAACAACCTCATCTTTTCGCTTATGCTTTTGTTTATCAGCCAAAATTTGAATTTTTAACCTTAAATTTGGAGTTGATTTTGGGGTTTTTTCATCGAAGTTTATTTTTCAGCCTTTGCTTTAAGATCGCTAAGAACACGTATATAAAAGCTTTATTTACAAAATATTTTTCGTTGGTAAATATGCCCGAATAAGCGAAACGATGGGACGTTTTTCTCCACCATATCGAATCATAATGATGACCACTCAGGGCTGAGGTACATACTAGCTAGTAGTAGTTATTCACTCGAGACGAAATGCTATCTATAAATAAAGACACTCGATCGAATTTTCATGGCGTGACACTTTGAGAGCTAGCTGTTAGTCTCCTACTGGTGCAGTCCTTTTTGGAGGCAAATTAAAATCGATGTAGTCTCCTCCTATAAGCTCGCTCTGCTAACTAGGTATGGGAGGTACTGGAAACTATTCAGCCGCCTCGGATCCCTCTGCTGAGTGATTCTATGCTTAACTACGATCGAACTAGCAATCTCAGCGGCAGTGCAGCGAGTTCGATTGCCACTGTTTTCCCTATACGAAGCCGGTGGATCACCGTCTTGCTCAAGCATCGTGCACCAGAGGCCCTCCGCTGCAACACGATGCAGCCTTCAAGTGATCCGGTCGTTAGCTATGACGAGCACACACCGCAAACACGCTACGATAGGGATGCACGTGGGTCGGGCTGGGTCTAACCCACAATACCCAAGCCGGTGATTTGCGGGTCGTGGGTCACACCGACCCACCAAACATGCTTGGCCCACTGACCCACGAGCCGTCCATGGGGCGGCCTGTGGCCAATCATGCCATGCTCTCGTCATGGGGTGGCAATTCGCAAAGCAACGACTAGTACGCACAACAGCCCAGATCGTCTAAAACAGAACAACAGCAGCACACATCATCAAACCACAAAATCATAGAAGATTAAGCATTCAACATCAGCAGAAATCGAACAGATAGCAGACAACATCAAACCTTAAAGAAGTATGATTAAGAAAAAAAAAATCGAACCACATAAGATAAAACAGAGAGAGTATTAAAGTAGCAGCACAGTTCATACAAATTGGAGAAGGGGACAATTGCACCCATGCCCCCACTTTGAACTCTAATTGATGTTTTACTCTCACATTGTAGGGTTTGCTTTTTTGCTCTCTCTTTTTGAAAATGAACCAATTGTTTGCCCTCACTTTTGACGCCTAGTTTAACGGTGTTAGTTTTAGAACAAAAGGACATTGATACCCTTAGTTGTTGTTGTTTTTTTGCTCAACTTTTATACCGCCTGCTTGCCGTGCCGGAAGCCCCGGCGCCCCCTGCCTTCGCCGTGCCGGAAACCTTGTCGTCGCCTGCCTCGCGGCGCTGAAAGCCCCATGGCCACCACCTGCCATCGCTGCGCAAGGGAGCTGGAAGCCCGCAACCGCCTCCTGCCTCACCGCGCAAGGGAGTTCGGGGATCCGGTTTTACCAGAACAACACAAAGTCACATAGCATATTGCATACTGATCAGAATATCATATCACTCATCTCCGATACCAAATGAGCCCACATAAATCTTACAATGCTGTCTTCACAAATGAAGGAACCTAGTAGAGACAACTATGGGGAGCAACTATCCTGCAAGACACGCGACGGGTTAAGCGAGGATGAGCAGAGCAGCTGCTCGATCGGGGAGGGATCGGCGGTGACGCTAGCTTCTAGTTACTCCGGATCCGGGAAGACCCAGGGGCTGTTGTCCTTGATTGCCTTGTGTTCTTCCTCGGTGAAGTCGTTGGGGATGTTGAGGATCTGGCGCATCTCCTCGGAGGTCTTGCCCTTGAGCATGTCGGTGACCCTGCGACAGGTGATGTCGAAGAGGTCTTTGATGTCGAGGAAGTGGGTAGCGAGGATGAGGTCGTGGATGGGCTTCACCTCGATGTTGATGAACACCTTCCGTCGCTGCGCAAGGGAGCGGGAAGCCTGCGAATGCTGCCTGCCTCACCGTGCAAGGGAGGGAAGCACGGCCGCCGCCACGCCGGAGACCTGCCGTCGACTCGTGCTCGACTGCCATCGCCGCACACGCCGGAACCGCCGCCATCGCCGCACTTCCCGACAGAACCGTAGCGCATGCCGGAACCGCCACCATCAACGCGCTTCCCGCCGGAACCGCCGCCGTCGCCACGCATGTTGGAACCGCCGTCGTCGCCATGCACGCCGAAACTCTCATCCGTCGCCGCCTCAACACGACTGAGCTTGTGAAGGAATGGGCTTGGGTCCTTATCTATTCACTCAAGGGTACAACAGTAAATTGATATTTCATAAATCCTTTTTCTAATTACTTTTCAGACCTTCGAAAGCATTGCACAATACTAGCTTACAATATTCAGTAAAAAAAAGGAGAATTGGTTGGCAGTTTCGATTCAAATTTTTGTATGATTCACCTGGTTTTACTTTTTCTGCCTCGAGAGGGTAAATTATTTTTTGTTTCTTTTCATACCATTGCAGTATAAACATAATTTTGGTTTGGATCTATTTTCAAGGTTAGACACGCATGTTATTGCTTGGTGTTTAAGCCGAAATATCTTATGCCATCCGAGTTTTCTGTGGTACAGGGAAACAATATGTAATATAAAGCTAAATAGAATTTCTGGTAGAAAAATATCAGTAAAATTGTATTGTCCATTTTGTGAAAAATACTGAATAGTAAAATTATTGTCCACTTTGGCAACACTCTATATCTGAAATGGATCTAGGGTGACTACAACAATTTTGGTATGACATCCGGACTCAAATAGGATGTGGTCTGTGTGACCCATGAGAGTTGTGTACGTATATTTATTACCACATTGCTAGTTTAGCTAGGGTGTAACTAGGAATTGTAAGTGGGGTGGAATGTGTAAGTAGGCCCATCCATCAGTTGGGCTGGGCTGCACGGTTATGGAGGGCGATCCATTGCAAATGGTATGAGAGCCGACCCTCACAGTTGTGCGTACGAGTTAGTGTGTGGGCATATGGTCCATGGTGCATGTGGGCTCTGTGAAAGGCACATGGCATAACATATGGCGTCAGCATTGGATGTATGGACGTGCACTAAGAGGGCATGTTCCTAGACATTTGCCTATATGCATAAATTCGACCGACAGGGATGTCGGGTCCTTTAAGGTGAGGGGGGTGTATGTGACATCATGGCACGATTAGGATATCGTCTAGAAGACATTGCTTATGGAGAGGTTCTGATATAAATTCTAGTAACAAATCCTTGATTCTTTGGGAAAGAGTTTGTCAGCTGAAGTTTAAAGGAGGTTTCTGAGTAATTGATCTCAGATTTCAGAATAATGCTTTGCTGGTTAAAAATCTCTATATGATTTATAATAGGCATCCCTGTTCCTTTGGTAAATTTTGATATGGTCTACTGGCAAAGTCCCACATGCTTTGTCCTTTAAAGGATCCTTTTGGTGGAGATATGTTTTACAATTTGTGGACATTTTTAGAGGTTTATCAAAGTGCGCAGCGGGTGATGGCAGGATCTGACTGTTTTGGAATGATTTATGGAATAAGAAACTTAGAACAACACTTTATCCCAGGGCACGTTCTTTTGCAATAAATCATAAAGTCTCAGTTCATCAGACTTCTACAAAGGATCTGTCTCAAATCTTTTTGCTCCCAAAGACAGAGCAGGCTTATCAAGAACTTCTTGCAATGCAAGCTGCAGATCCTTTGTATCAGCTCTCAGATGACTGCCATTTATGGTCTTATGCTTGGGTTAATGATATATTCTCCTCTCAGAAAGTTTATGCCATAATCTTTACGCATATACAATCTCTAATTATTTAAATTGGATCTCGAAGAGCAAATGTGTCGACGGGTGATACCCGTAGACCGGATATAGAGGGTATTGGGGTACGTTGGTACAAAGATCTACGTAATACGACCTCAAGCAGACAGAAAACGAAGATTATACTGGTTCAGGCCCCTTGATAGGTAATAGCCCTAATTCAGTTGATATGGGATTATATGATGAAAATCACAGGTTACAAAGGGAACGATGGAACTCGATGAAACCGGCGAGATTGTAATCGAGTTGTTCCGACTAGATCTCCCGGCGACTTGGCTCCTGCAGGCTCCGACTTCTTAAGCTGTGGTGGTTGTGTTGGCTATGAGATTTGATGCCCTAGATCCTCCCAGGGGGTCCCTTTTATATCGCAGGTCAGGTGGTTCCCAAGTAGGACTCAGAGACATCGGACCCTGCACGATACATTGACAACCCATTCCTGTCCGAGTAGGACTCTTTCCATCTGCGAACTCCGCACTGGATTTCCTTAATGTATACAGAGAACGTCCATATACGCGCATGCATGCCATATCGATATGTGACGTATATCGAAGGGTAAAGGGTATGCCTTACCCGTAATCCTGACAGTAGCCCCCGACTTCTGCTTAAATGAACTCGTGTAACCGATTGCGACTTCTAGTGTCGAGGCTGTTGTCGTTCTCGGTGCAAGAACCGTAGAGACAGGACGTAGTCGACAACACCAGATGAAGCCCAACGGTCATGAGTGAATTTAAACTGAAGTCTAAAAAACAGCCGCGCGTAACGGACCCAGAAATTTCCGGCGGGCATCTCTCTCTCCTTTCCTTGGAATTCGCACCGTCGGAAATGCGTGTATTTAAGAGGATTTTGGGGATCCATTTTGAAGTCCGCCTGTTTGTGAAGAAAAACTCTCCAGCCTCCAAGCACCCTTCGTCTTCTCGCTCACGCACAAACCCTAGCTTGTCATCTCGGTCCTTTCCCCAGCATTCTCCGGCGGCGATGGACCTCGACAAGTCCACTTCAACCAGTGCGTCTCTGAAGAAGTTGCAGGAGGAGGGCGCCCTCTCCGGTCGCGGGACCATGGAGAGGGAACCAGGAGGTACTGAACCTGAACCTGTCCTAGGCCGCATGGTTGCGGTAGAGGATTATATTCTTTGTGGCTTCCTCCCTCCGCCTTATGAGTTTCTCCTCCTCGTTTTGAATTTCTATGGTCTTTCTTTGCTCCATCTGAACCCCAATTCCATCGCCTTCCTCAGTATCTTTTCACATCTCTGTGAGGCCTACATTGGGGTAGAGCCGTTTCTCGATCTCTTTCGTTTTTACTACGAGTTGCGCCGGATGGAATCCACCAGGGTATTTGGATGTGTTGGTTTCCGACTTCGGGATGGCCTGAAGTCGCGTTATATCCCCTTCCAGTGCCCTTCTTCTCGTAGCGAGTAGCGAGCAAGATGGTTCTATCTTCAGATAGAGGATTTGGATCCAATCTTTGCTGTTCCTGAGGAACAACCAGATAAGGTTCGTCTTGGACCGCCAAACCGCCTTGACCCCCTCTCTTCAGTCCTTCATCGATGCCATCGATGACCTCCGAGTACGGGGCTTGTCGGGGTATGAAGTCGCTGCCGACTTCATTGGTAGGCGGATCCAGCCGCTCCAGGCTCGAGCCCACCCAGCCTTTGACTACTCTGGGCCGGAGGACGCGACCCGGGTTTCTCCTCGGGGTATTCTTCTTGTGTTTAATCTGGTTTCCTTATGTGTATGTTCCTCCTACCTTACCGAATTTTGCTTCTCGATTCACAGGTTTGAACAGCGAGACCGTGGAGCGCCGCGACGACCAGTTGATGATCAACGGCCCGACAACCAGGGGGACGTCCCTGTCCCCTTTGCGAGAAGGGGAAAGCTGAGCGTGAAGCCGCAATCAACGTGAGTGTATTCTCGACCTATTTGTTTTTGGTCCTAGGTCGCATAATGATTTCACTTGATGCAGGCTCTCCCTCTGACCGACGTCATTGGACCACTCGTGGACCACTAGGCGGCGGCTTCGTTGAAGGAGGGCGTCGCCCAGGAGGGTCCGACGCGGCCGTTGCTGCTGCTGCCACGACTAGTGGGAGCCGCCTCTCGAGAAGGGGGAGAAAGTTCACCTCCGTACTCGGCAGTCGCGAAAGCGTCCTCTCCCATCGGTAAGTTTCTTGAGTCGTTAACCTTGTAGTCGGAAAATGTCCCTCTCAAATCGTCCTTGGTTTACTTAGGCCTTGGACGCGTCTCCGCCACCTCCACGACGGCAGAAGCTGGTGAGCTAGGCGAGAAGTAAGTAGACGGAAATTGAGGTCCTTCCTTTGGTTGGAGTTCTGACGACTAGTCTTGATGTCGGATGGATGATTTTCTGTAGGTGGGCGTGGGCGAAGGGCCCAAGACAGGTCCGGTGGGATCTCCAGCGCGTCTCCTGCAGTGGCCTCGACTGACGTCGTGATCGCCCCGAGAAGCCGTGAGGCGACGCCCAGTGGCCCGCCGGTGATCTCGGACCTGCTCGTGGCTGTCTGCTGACGCCTCACCTTGGGGAGCTCCAAGTCGAGATGGGGCGCCTCCTCGAAGCTGGTGCTCCGGCAAAGTCACGAGATTGCCGAGGTGAGGACAACGGCGGCGTCGTTGGCAAACGAGCGCGCCGACAAGCTGGAGCGTGAACTGGCGGAGGTTCGCGAGGACCTCCAGAAGATGAGGGAGCTGGTGGCCGGCAACGAGCAACAGCGGCGGGGTCTCGAGGGCCGAATGGCGGAACTCGAGAACAACCTGTCGGAGCTCCGTGCTCGTTGCGGGTCACCTACACCGGCCTACACCAGCTCGCCGGGGAATGTGGTGTTACGACCACCATCCCGGTGAACCCCGATGAGTTCTCGCTGACGACTTCGCTCGCGGAACTGGCAACGGCGATGGAGGCAATCCCCTCCAAGCATGCGGCCAAGATTGGGGAAGAGACGTCCAATGGGATTTACACCGGGGCGTGTCACGTCCTCGCGTGCGTGAGGTTGGCGCACCCTGAACTTGATCTCCAGCGGATCTTGGATCAGGGGGCGACGGACGACGTGCGTAGAGGCGTGATGGAGGAAGTCGGCGATCTGGGAGAGTCCGTTCTCCCGCGTTTTGAAGAGTAGGATCTTAGTTCCCCTGTACCTTTTATCCAGTCACGCCTTGTAAAAACTTTGTCTGCCTCAACTTTTTTTGCGTGTGCAGTCATCACCTCAGTTTTCCCCAGCATTTTGATCCCGAGTACTTGTTGTCATTTGTAGAGAGGTTGATGTCGAGGATGTCCAGCAGCGTGGGCAGCCTGAGTCGCCAGCGATCATTCCGTCTCTTGCGTTTGAGCCACACGCGTCGCCGGACAATGTAGATCAGAATTTACCCGTGAGAACGGGGATGGCGACGACTTCCTTAGGTTGGTGGCCTCTTCATCCCTTTTGCTCCTCCGACTTGATTTGCTGTGTTCTCGAAAGAGAAGAGCAGCTTGACTTAGTCGTTTCCATGCTGAACAGATCTCGAGAGCGCGCTTGCTGACCAAGATCGTCGTATCCAATATTGGAAGACGAAATTTGAAGTAGCGGAACTCGAGAGAACTATGCTGGAAGTAAAGAAGGAGCAGGCTGTGGAAACACTCCGAGGTCGTGAGGTGTGGTTCAACTCGTACATGAAGAGTTGCTGCATGTCTATGGCCAAAGTTTGTGGAGAGCTCCGAGTACCCCGTGGAGATCCCGAGGAGTCGGCGGCCGGATACATCTCGTGGCTGAATGGGGCCTGTACTCAGCTCGAAGGCGTCGGCAAGCGTATTGACAAAGCCCTGAAGCAGGAGTGCCGTCGATCGCGCCGAAGTGCCGGAGGGCACGTGTTGGCTTGCATATGAGATCATCGTCCGCAACTGCACCTCGAGTTTCTCCATGAAGGGTTTGCTCGTTCTCGAAGAGCTCCGACGGAGATAGACCACCTGGCGAAGTCGATGGCACCGCTGGCGGAGAAAGTGTTCCAGTCTATGGACTGGCGCTGGCCCTCTTGGTAGTCTTTGTACCCTGTGATAGATGTCTTAGGGAAAAGTGTAATATAGTTTTGGATTTGTGTAAAATTGTAAGAAGTACTTTGTGAAATAGAAAAGAAATCTATCTTAACGAAGTTTTCTTACTCTGGATATAGTGTGTAAGAGTGTCTTCTCAGTTCACGACTTTGGTCAGTCGTTTGAGTCGTACACTCTCCCTAGCCCCTAGCCTTGTCGTCGGAGAATTCTTCTCGGAGGATAAGGCTCTTAGATCTTTGAACTGCCTCGGTTGAACAAGCACTGATCCTAGCCCCCAGCCATGAAGTTCGAAAGTTAATTTTCGATTACGCGGCTTGGTTAATACGCACGGCAAGAACTCTTACACGACCAGGTCTTTCATGGTCTTTCGTCTCTACAGGATCCGACAAGGCCATATCGGCTCTGGGCGTCCCCAGCGGAAGATCCCTTAGGTTCCTCGGAGGCCTTGTCAAGACGGCATAAAGGGACATGAGGATAGGTTTCAACGCTAGGTGTCATCCGGGTAAGGGATCATCGGGCAGGAACACTTTGATTGTAATATGCGCCTGAAAATAGGCTTTATTGATGCTGTAAGATGTCTTACAGGTATGGATAGCATTGACTTATACATAGAATTTACATAGTTGGTCAATGTTCCAAGAATTTGCTAACTCGCGACCATCACCGTCTGCAATTTTGAAGGCGCCTGATCGCAAGACTTGTGTGATCGTGTATAGTCCTTCCCATTTGGGTGAGAGCTTGTTTCGCCCTGCTTGGCTTTGAACCCGTTGGAGGACGTAGTCGCCGATCGAAAGTATGCGTGCTCGGATGCGCTTCTCGTGGTAACGGCGGAGGGCCTGTTGGTAGCTGGCTGCTCGGACGGCAACTTGTTCGCGATGTTCCTCGAGTAGATTCACATCGTCGTTTCGCTGCTCCTCTTGATCCTCATCGGAATACTTCTGTACTCGTCTACTTTGATGTCGTAGCTCGCTGGGGAGCATGGCCTCGGAGCCGTACAGGAGGAAGAAGGGTGTTTCCTTGTTAGACGTTGTCGGTGTGGTACGTACGGCCCATAGTACTGATGGGAGTTCTTCGACCCATTTCTTGTCATGTGACATGAGCCTGTCGTAGACACGGGTCTTGATCCCTTGAGGTACTATGCCGTTTGCCCTCTCGACTTGTCCGTTGCTTTGAGGGTGAGAAACCGAGGAGAAGCATATCTTGACTCCCAGCCCGATACAGTAATCCTGGAAATCGGCGCTGATGAACTAGGAGCCGTTGTCTGTTATGATGCAGTGCGGTAGTCCGTATCTGCAAAATATCCCTTTGATGAATTTGATGGCGTTGTCGGCCTTGATTTCCCCTGTGGGTATCGCTTCGATCCATTTAGTGAATTTGTCGATCGCCACGAATAGGAACTTGTAGCCGCCCTGTCCTCGTGGGAATGGCCCGAGTATGTCTAGCCCCCAGCACGAGAACGGCCAAGTAAGAGGGATAGTTTGGAGCGCTTGCGCGGGTAGCTTTGTGTGTTTACTGTGGAATTGACAGGCTTCACACCGCTGGACCATGTCGCATGCATCTTTGAGGGCTGTTGGCCAGAAAAACCCTTGTCGAAAAGCTTTCCCTACCAATGTCCGACCGGCGGCGTGTGACCCACAGATCCCTTCATGTATGTCAAGGAGAAGGTGTCTGCCGTCGTCGGACGAGACGCATTTGAGAAGTACCCCGTTTGGCGCTTTGTTGTATAGATCGTTGCCGATCATACAGTAGATTTTTGCTTTACGGGTTATTTTCTCGGCTTCTGCGTCGTCCTCGGGCAACTCTTCGCTGTTGATGAATTTGATCAGTGGGGTGCGCCAGTCGTCTGTGGTCTCGATATCGGCAACGACGCGTTCTGCCTCTGTAGCCTCCGAGCTGATGTCGGGGGCGACTGGGTTAACTTCGCCGCTAACCTCTTTCACTGATAGCTTTGTCAGGACGTCCAGAAAAGTGCCAGGCTCGAGTGGTTCCCGTCAGGACGCACGTCGTGCTAGATCATCTGGCTCGATGTTGTCCTTGCGGTATACGTATCGGACCTCGATCCCATCGAACCTTTTCTCCAGCTTCCTGACTTCTGCGAGATACTTGGATAACTCGGGGTTAGAGCATTTATAATCTTTATGCACCTGGTTCGCGACTAGTTCGGAGTCCCCTTTCACGATCAGTCGCTTGACTCCAAGTGCGGCTGCAGCTCTTATCCCAGCGAGTAGTCCTTCGTACTCGGCTGTGTTATTGGTCGCCCTGAAGTTGAGGTGGATTGCGTGCTTGAATTGATCTCCGGAAGGTGATGTCAAGACGAATCCTGCCCCTGCTCCTTGGCAGTTGAGTGCGCCATCGAACGCCATTGTCCACGTTTCGTTGTCGATTTGGTTGTCTGATTTGTTATCAGGCATAGTCCAATCAGCTACGAAGTCGGCGAGTACTTGGGACTTGATGGCTGTTCGTGGCACAAAGTGGACATCAAACTGGCTTAGCTCGACTACCCATTTCGCAATGCGGCCGACAACGTCTTTGTTTCTCACGACTTCACCGAGAGGGAAAGAGGAGACAACTGTGACTCTGTGGGCTTGAAAGTAGTGGCGTTGCTTTCTTGACGTCATGATTACAGCGTAGAGCAGCTTTTGGATCTGTGGATATCTTGTCTTTGCGTCATGGAGAGCTTCGCTGACGTAGTAGACTGGTCATTGTACTTTTTCTCTCTCGACAACAATGACGGTGCTAACGGAATATGGCATGGCAGCAATATAGAGGAATAATTCTTCATTAGGTTAGGGAGCAACAAGTACAGGGGGGTTTGATAGGTAGCGCTTGAGTGCAATGAATGCCTCTTCGGCCTCCTGTGTCCATACAAATTTGTCTTGCTTCTTCAGCATAGCGAAGAAAGGTTGTCCTCGTTCTCCCATCCTAGCGACGAACCTGCTTAGTGCTGCCATGCATCCGGTTAGCTTTTGTAATTCCTTGAGTCTTATGGGCGACTTCATGTTCTCGATTGCCTTGATCTTCTCGGGATTTGCTTCTATTCCTCTGCCAGAGACGAGGAAACCGAGCAGCTTGCCCGATGGTACTCCGAACGTGCACTTCTCTGGATTGAGCATAAGGCGATATCGTCAGAGGTTGTCGAACGTTTCCCGCATATCGTCAATCAATGAGTCACTTGTCTTGGTCTTGACAACAATGTCGTCGACGTATGCCTCGACATTGTTTCCAAGCTGGTTGCTAAGTGCGCCCTGGACCGTGCGCTGGAAAGTATTCCCTGCGGTTATCAGTCCGATTGGCATCTTAACATAGCAAAATACCCCGAACGATGTGATGAATGCTGTCTTCTCCTCGTCCTCTTTCACCATGCTGATTTGGTGGTAGCCAGAGTAAGCGTCGAGGAAGCTCAACAGCTCACAGCCGGCTGTTGAGTCCACCAGTTGGTCTATTCGAGGAAGAGGGAAGTGATCCTTGGGGGCACGCCTTGTTGAGGTCGGTGAAATCGACGCACATTCTCTATTTCCCGTTAGCCTTCCGCACCATGACTGGATTGGCTAGCCACTCTGGATGAAGTACCTCTCTTGTAAAACCAGCTTTGAGAAGTTTGTCAAGCTCTTCTCGTATGGCTTGTTTTCGATCTGGTGCAAATCTCCGCAATTTTTGCTTTACTGCTTGGCATCGGGTCGCACCATGAGTTTGTGCTCAATTACCTCCCTGGAACCCCCGGCAGCATTGTTGCGGAGGAAGGTGATGAGCGCGAATTCCTATTTCTCGCTTAGTGATGCCCCGATCTTGACGGTCTTGTCGGGTTGGCACAGAGAGTGGAACGATCTTGATCGCGCCGACCGGTTTCGGCGTCTTGTTTGTTTGCTCATTTTCTTGGGTGGCTCAATTGTGGCGGGTGGGCTGGGCGTGTGCTCGACCATGTCGAGGCTTCGCTTGTCGCATTGTATTGCCAACTTTGCGTTCCCTTGAATAGTGATTGTTCCCTTCGGCCTGGCATCTTGAGCACTTGATACGCGTAGTGAGATCGGGCCATGAACTTCGCGAGTGCAGTTCTCCCGATGATGGCGTTATACGCTGTATCGAATTCAGCGACATCAAAGGTGATTTGCTCCGTTCGGAAGTTGTTTGCTTGGCCGAAAGTCACAGGCAACGTAATTTTGCCCAATGGTTTCGACGAGGACTAGGGAGTAATTCCATGGAAGGGTTGATCGGTGGGTGTCAACTCGCTTCGTGGGATTCCCATTGCGTCCAAGGTGCTGGCGAAGAGAAGGTTGATTGAGCTGCCACCGTCGATGAGAACCCGCGCGACCTTGATGTTCCGAATAGTGGGTTCGACCACGATCGGATAGCGTCCTAGGATAACGGCAGTCTTGGGATGGTCTTCTTCCGAAAATTCTATCTTCTGTTCAGACCACTTCATCTTGGGTGCAGCCCCCTGCCATGTCGAACAGACTTCTCGTTCCACTTTCTTGTATTCTTGTTTTGAGGAGTACGCTGTGGAACCTCCGAAAATGTGTGAGACGTGGAGGTCAGAGTCTGGATATGCAGAATCCGATTCCTGAGCAGCCGCCTCCGCATTCTTCTCGACCACGCGTACTCGCTTGCCTTTTTCCAATGCCATGTGCTTCTCGAGCGACTTTTTGAAAACAAGGCAATCTTCCAAAGAATGTCTGTCCGTCTTGTGTATGGGGCACCATGCTTTCTTTGCGCCACTACCTTGTGGGTCTGGGCGCTTGGGAGGGTTCGCGTATTCTGCTGCGAGAACTTCCGCTTGAGCTTTCCTTTTCCCACTCTTGCGATTTTTCTTCTTGCTTGACTCAGGTGCGTCCGTGGCTGGTTTCTTCTCTCCCCCGGTCTTCGGCTTATCGTTCTTGCGTCTCAGTGCATCGTCCGCGTGGGCGCATCGCTCGACAATCTCGAATAATCTCCGAGCAGTTGTGATGCGTCTTGTTGCCAACTCCTGGGTAGTATAGGGATCTCTGACCCCAGACTTGAAGGCGCGAATTACAGAAGCGTCGGTGATTTTTTTTTTGACCAGGAGCATCGGTGATTTCGGGGATTGTATTTCTGCACTCATTAAAGCGCCGATCATATTCCCTCAAGGATTCACCCGAGTTCTGTGTTAACACATGTAGGTCATCCTCGATCGCGTGGCGCTTGTAAGTTCCTTGGAAGTTGGTGACGAACTGCTGCCACAGGTCTGCCCACGAAGAAATCGAGTAGGGCGGGAGATGCATCAGCCATGAACGCGCAGAGCCTTTCAACGCAGTTGGCAAATAATTCGCCAACGCGTTGTCGTCTGCTCTGGCAGCGTAGAGTACTGTGGAGTAGACTTGAAGAAATTCTTCTGGGTCAGTGCTCCCATCGTACTTCTCTATTGCTCCTGGTCGGAATTTCTCAGGCCATCGGACATCACGCAGCGAACGACTGAAAGCTCTACACCCAGTGCTGGGAGCGGTGGGTTGTCAGCGATCGTGTGTCCTTAGTGGATGTCTGTCTGACGATGAGGATGAAGAAGAAGACGACAATGACGATGGGTCGCTTGGTTCCGTTGTAGGATTACGAGGACGTCGGCCGGGTTCTCGAGAATCCAGTCGTCGCCCTCCGTTGTTGTCCTGGCGCCGACCTCTGTCGTCTTCGTCATTATGGCGGTGTCCTTGACCAGTATCGCCCTGCATCCGCCGCTCGCGATCATCGTGATCATGGCGGTTGTGGCGGTTATCACGGTCTCGGTCTTCGTTCGAGCGGCCTCCTCGTTCTTCATTATCGTGATGTCGTGAAGAGACGCGATGCCGGGAACGATTCCCGTTATCTCGTGTGCGTCGTGCTTCTCGGCGGCCATTCAGGTGATCGCGGAGATCGCCGGTGCCGCGAGGTGGAGGGGTAGCTCGATGAGGCGACTGCCGCTGTTCGGAGTTTTCGCCATTGACACCGCCAGTTGGTGGCTGTTCCGGGTGCGCTGCGGCAGCGGCCTCTTCGAACGCGTTGCTGAGGTTGGTCACTGACTCCCGTAGCCGTTCTGTCCACTGTGCGAGATCATCGTTCAGAACGGGATCGTAGGGGGTCTCCCTCAGTGTGGCGTTGATGGCCCTGATGTGCTGAGCCGGTGTAGTCACTTGATTTTCCGCTTCCGCATTGGCGTGTGCTGACGTGCTGGTCCCGTCGATAGCCAATACCTCGCGGGGCGTACTCGTTGGCGATGAGCCATAGTCCTCGAGTAGATGCAGAACTGATGGTTCGTGGGGATCGATGTCGATTACGCCAACGAATCGATCTGAGACCAGCGTCGTTCCTTGTTCATTGTCTTCATCTCTAAGGGATATGCCTGACTGCTGAACCTTAGGAGATGACGTCTTCATGGCGCTGAGAAAGACCTTGCAGCTTGAGAGGTCGTGATTCTTTGTCTTGTGAATAGGACAATAGACATCACGGGTTGGAGAAATACGCTGAATCCCACGCTCTTTGCAGGCGCGAATTTCAGCGTGGACGTTGAGAAAAACCCAGCAGGCTTGCAAAGAGTGTTTCCTGGTTTTGTGGATAGGACACCAGGACCTTGTCGATTCGGAAGTTATCCTCGTCGGCTCGTGGTTCTTGTCGGACCGACAAGTTTCGGCCGCATTAGAATCCTTCTTGAGCTCGGATGTCGTCGACGTTCCGTTCTCCTCCTTGGCGGGAGGATCCTTCGACATGGAGTCGTCCTGGGTTGTAGCCTCTGCGTTCTCGTTTCCGGTAATTGATGAACCGGCTGAGATCGGCATCGTGGTGTAAACCGGGAAGACGATTTCGCCGACTTGAGTCCACACCAGCATTGTTGAAGCAGGAACTCCCTGGTTGAGGTTGGTGTTGATGCTGTTGTCGACGAAGCTGGATGCCATAGTAATAGAACCTTGAGCACCAAGTCCCCCTACCTGGCGCGCCACTGTCGACGGGTGATACCCGTAGACCGGATATAGAGGGTATTGGGGTACGTTGGTACAAGGATCTACGTAATACGACATCAAGCAGACAGAAAACGAAGATTATACTGGTTCAGGCCCCTTGATAGGTAATAGCCCTAATCCAGTTGATATGGGATTATATGATAGAAATCATAGGTTACAAAGGGAACGATGGAACTCGATGAAACTGGCGAGATTGTAATCGAGTTGGTCCGACTAGATCTCCCGGCGACTTGGCTCCTGCAGGCTCCGACTTCGTAGGCTGTGGTGGTTGTGTTGGCTATGAGATTCGATGCCCTAGATCCTCCCAGGGGGTCCCTTTTATATCGCAGGTCAGGTGGTTCCCAAGTAGGACTCGGAGACATCGGACCCTGCACGATACATTGACGACCCATTCCTGTGCGAGTAGGACTCTTTCCATCTGCGAACTCCGCACTGGATTTCCTTAATGTATACAGAGAACGTCCATATACGCGCAGGCATGCCGTATCGATACGTGACGTATATCGAAGGGTAAAGGGTATGCCTTACCCGTAACCCTGACAAAATGTACTATGAAAGTCAAGGTTTTTGGTTGGCTTCTTTTGATTGATCGATTAAATACTCTAGATATGCTTGATAGAAAGCATTGTGCCCCTGATGGAAGTGATCTTACTTGTATGGTTTGTTCATCCGGAACTAGGGAAACTCTGCAACATTTGTTCTTCCATTGCATTTTCAGTTCGGAATGCTGGGCGCAATTTGGTATAGTTTGTGACTTATCTTTATTCTTTGAAGATATGTTACAACATGCAATAAGTTCTTATTGATCATCTCATTTTGTGGAAAAGATTTTATATCCGGCTTAAAATATTTGGAAATAGCGAAATGGCTATATTTTTTGATAATGTGCCACCCTCTGTCTCCTCTTGGATGACATTCTTTAAGAATGATATGTCCCTTCTTGGTTTTCGTTTAAATGTAGATGAGAGATCAACATTTATTTTCTGGTTAAACCAGTTGTAAAACTTTTAATTTTCTCTTCTTAATATAGTTTTTTACTCTGGGGGCTTCCCTTACAATGCTTTCCCTAAAAAATTAGTATGGTCTGTGTGGCTCATGAGAACTAGTCTGTGTGGTTCATAAGAGCTGTGTATGCATGTTTAGTACCAAATTGTTAGTTTAGTAAGGGTGAAACAACTTATAAGGGCTTGTATCTCCAACCATATCACTCGCGAGCTAACCCTTCTACATGAAGCGAGGACGAATGTGCAATAGGGTGGTATGTGCTCATCGGTTGACTTGGGCTATGTGTTCTGGAGGGCGGGTCATTACATTTGGCCTGCCTTGACGAGGCAGTTTCATCAAGAATGCAATGAAATTCCGTCAGAAGTCTCGCTCAGTGACGACCTTGTAACGAAAGGACATAATCGCAGAAGATCTGTTCCTCTGTGTTTTTTTCACTTGATCTACTTGCTCCGCTCTTAGAAAAAATGAGGATCAAGTAGCACTTTGTTTGACTCTTACTCCACCAGATAAGGATTCCAAAGTGGAGTCCTTCTAAACAGATTCTTTCCTCAAAATGTACACTTACCTACAACCATTTATACCTAGACACTTGTTTCGGGTTAGAGTACACCCCTGGCACATAATACCCTCCACCTTTCAGAGGGGTGTGCAAGGTGGCTAGGGCGGAGGCCATGTGGTCAACCATGGGGCCTACTACAAGGGATGCCGAAAAAGGGTTTCCTATGCCAGCCTTTGGCTTTGAAAGATAATGCACAAGGATAGACAACAACAGGAAAACTAACTGTCTGTGCGGTTTGGCATGGGGACGAGCAGACGGTGCAGCTCCTACCATTAAAATGGGAGGGGCCATGGGTGCGTGCCATCCTTTCAGAGGTGGGCTCATCGACTGGGGCTGCCGACTTTAGTTAGCATGAAAACATACGATGTTGTCTAAGTCCGTTAGGTTATAATTGTAATTTTATTTTCGTAATTTGGGGTCTATTGTTAACGCTAAAATTTGGTAAGATTATTTAGTGGATTCGGTAAAGGAAAGAGCACAATTAGCCGATGGAAACTTATCCAGAAGAGAACGAGTTTAAGAAAGAATCGTGAAGACTATGGCATGGCGGCATAATTCTATCAATTAATTAGGAAGGATTTAGCTGTTTGCTTTTATCTTTAGGAAAGTGTATTTAGTGTCTGATAAGGACTTTATGTTTTCCTTTTATCTATAGGAACGTTTCGTTCTTGTCCAATAAGGACTTGTATCTACCCATGGGTATAAATATGTATACCCGGGGTCATTATAAACTATCTCACAGATCAATACAACTACTCTCGGTGCATCGCCACCCTCTTTACCGAGGTTTTTACTTATCATCCGACGGAACTTGGCACGTGACGCGGGGCTGCAACGACTTTCGATCTCCGACGAAGGGGTAAGTCCTACGTTCCGCCGGCCCAGGCAATTGTATCGACTACGTTAATGTTTGTTCAAGGCCGCATCGCTTTGATCTCTTTGATTGCTCTGGTTTGGTTGATATATTTGCCTACCTATTTATCATATATCTTAGTTAATCTAGTTTGGTAGCTCGATTTACTTGTATCGGTTGGGATCCGCTTTAGGGTTTTTGCCGGTATCGGCTAAATCACTTTACAAGATTAGAATAGCTAATGTATCCACCACCCTGAAAATTAGTCAAAGACTTGATTGTTTAGACTTTATGTTCCTTAACATACTTTGCGACGCATCATCCCTTCGTGCTTAGAATCATAAAGGCTAACCTATCTTTGATTATAATAAGGGTTTCATCGGGGTTTCAGCCAATGAGTTATCTGGACGTTGCATCGGCTTACAAGGATTGTATACAAGTTGGTTTTAGCCGATTGCAAGAAAGGTTTCATTAATCATCTAATCTTGTTGATTTTATGACATCGGACCTCTAGCCGACGTATACTTTTAACCTTTGGATCAGTATTTATTCTATCATATCATTATTAGCCGATTGGTTTCTGTTGGATTATATTATTGTTCTATTACATTACCATCAGCCGATTGTCTTTATATCGTTATCTACATTGGACATATATATAACCAATGACACAAAACCCTATCGACATCGGCTAGTATTGGCATCGGCTGGAACTACTCCATTGGCTTGTCAGCCGATCGGTTATTTGATTTGTTGTTAACATATCTTGTCAGTTGCAGGATCAAACTGACTGGCACGTCCGCATCTCATCAATTTTCGGACTTGTACTAGAGCTAAGAAGATCTCCCACGCCGTTGTGTTTGTCGACTTAGTTCACGCCAACACATTTCCGGTACCATCGGACGAGCGCAGATTTTTCGTCAACATAGATTTGGCATGCCTGGTGGGACACGAGTTTTGTACCAACATGTCTGAAGAGGAAATCATTGCCAAGAAGGAACAATCTCCTAAGCCGATGGTTGAAATACCTCAAGATAAAGTTGATGGAGCAGTTCATTGTGCCTTATTCGATCAATCTGGAGTTTTGATGAGTACATTACAAGATATGATTAAGAAAATACTTCCTGAGTTAGTTGCTCAATGATATCAGCTCGGGGGGCAAATCGGTGAACAACTTCAGCATCATCGGCAGCAACAATATTGGCTCAGGAGGCAAACACATTAATATAAGCATGATGAGTCATATCAATATCAGCCAAAGGAACTTCATCAATATTGGCATGGTGAAGAATATCAATATAACGATGATTTGACCGATAGAATTGCAAAGTTGATAGAGGAGCAGTTTGGAATCAAACCCAAGGACCAAACTTCTGTGTATCCTGAGTGGTTTGATAGGGCTCCATTGCCACACCGATACAAGGTTCCAGACTTCTGCAAGTTTTCATGGCAAGATGATATATCTACAATGGAACACATCAGCCGATTCTTAGAGCAATGTGGGGAAGCATCGGCTGAGGATGCTCTAAAAGTTAGATTTTTTCCACTGTCTTTGACTGGATCGGTTTTCACATTGTTTTCATCACTATCATCGAATTCTATCAGATGATGGGCCGATCTTGATAAGCAATTTCATGACTACTTCTTTGCTGGAATCGATGAGTTGAAGCTTTTAGACTTAATATCTGTTGAGCAGCAAGGGGGAGAATCGGCTATGGAATACATTCAGAGATTTCATAATGCCTGTAGTCGATGCTACAGTTTGAGCCTAAGCGATGAGCAACTAGCAGATCTTGCATTCCAAGGATTGTCAGCACCTATCAAGGACAAATTCTTTTGCCGCAAGTTTGACAGTCTGGATCATTTAATACATACAATATCGACTTATGAGAGCCAATTCCAAGAAACAAAAGAGCATCAATTTTGGAGTTATCAAAACCAGGCAGAAGGTAATTTTGAAGCATGAGTTCTCATACTCCAAAATTGGAGGGAATGTGTTAACATCAAAATTTGGTATGTCCCGAAGTCATCATGGGCTTCAGAGTAAGTATCGGCTTCAAAGTTCTGGAATCGGCCGATGGGAGTCGTAACGGCTTCAGAGTTCTGGAATCGGCCGATGGGAGTCGTAAAGTCGCCAGTAGTCAGATTCCTGGTGGGTCCGATTAAGGAAACTAATCAATTAAATGAAGCTTATCTATAAAGGAAAAAGTACGAATTACCCCCCCGAACAACCGCGACAGTACGAATTACCCCCCTGAACCTCAAAATCGGATATTTGATACCCTAAGCTATTGAAACCGGACAAATTACCCCCCTAACTTGATTTGAAGCGGTTTTCAGCCTACGTGGCACTCAAGAAAGATGCGGCATGACAATTTATCTATTAATTAGGAAGAGTACATCTGTTTCCTTTTATCTTTAGGAAAATGTGTTTAGTGTCCCATAAGGACTTTATGTTTTCCTTTTATCTTTACGAAAGTTTCTTTCTTGTCTAAGAAGGATTAGTATCTACTTTTATCTTTACGAAAGTTTCTTTTTTGTCTAAGAAGGATTAGTATCTACCAATGGGTATAAATATGTACACCCAGGGTCATTGTAATCTATCTCACAGATTATACAACTACTCTCGACGCATCGCCACTCTCTTTTCCGAGATTTTTACTTATCATCTGGCGGAACTTGGCACCTAACGCGGGGCTGCATTGGCTTTCGATCTCCGGCGAAGGGGTAAGAACTACGTTTCGCTGGCCCTCGTAATTGTATCGGCTACATTGGTGTCCTTCAAGGCTACATCGCTTTGACCTCTTAGATCGCTCTGGCTTGGTTGATATATTTGCCTACATATTTATCATATATCTTATTTAATCTAGCTTAGCATCTTAATTTGATCATATCGGCATAGATTCGTTTTAGGGTTTATGCTTGTATCGTCTAAATTATCTTGCTAGATTAGATTAACTAAGGTATCCACCACTCTTAAAGTCAATCGAAGGTGTGATTATTTAGACTTTATGTTTCTTTGGATAGTTCGAGTTGCATCGACCTTAATCGTGCTTAGAACCATAAAAACTAACCTGCCTTTGATTGCCAATAAGGGTTTCATCAGGGTTTCAGTCGGTGAGTTATATGGACATTACATCGGTTTATAAGGATTGCATACAAGTTGGTTTTAGCCGATCGCAACAAATGTTTCATTGTTTATGTAATCATGTGGATTTTGTGACATCGGACCTCTAGCCGATGTATGCTTTAACGTTTGGATCGTTCTATCATATCATTATTAGTCTATTGGTTTCTACTAGATTATATGATTGTTCTATTACATTATCATTAGTCGATTGTCTTTATATTATTATCTACAATGGACATATAACTGATGTCTCAAAACCCTAACTACATCGGCTAGTAACGACATTGGCTGGAACTATTCCATTGGCTTATCAGCCAATCGGTTGTTTGATCTGTTGTTTATATATCTTGTCAGTTGCAGGATTAAACTGGCTGACACGCCCGCATCTCATCAATTTTTGGACCTACATTGGAGCTAAGCAGATCTCCTATGCCGTTGTGTTCGTCGACTTAGTTCGTGCCAACACAGTTCCGGCACCATCGGCCGAGCGTGGATTTTTCGTCAACACCTATATAAATAGAACGCAGCCTCTATTTGATTGGGGATTGGTATTTTTATGTCTAGTAAATTACACTTCACTACTCAGTTGTGTATCCAATCAAGATCTTCACGTATAGTTTGTTGGTACTATCGCTTAATTTGTTCCCAGTACACTCATTCCTTCCGGACTTCTACATATCACCATCCTTGCTTCTGACTTCGACCATAAAACCAACACCCAAGTTGTTGTAGGTTTCTAGGACTCTGGTGTAACTGAGTAGCAACTACACAGTGCATGTGAACTCTTCAATTTCTTGGAATAAAAAAATGCAGTAGAAATGAGAGGCAACAGGAGAAGTAGTACCACTTCCTTGGTGGTGGGTGTTCTTCAGGAGCCGCTTGTTTTGCGGTTCATGAGAAATATCAATATCGATTTCAAGTAATTTTGCCCTTCCTCCCAATCTTTCTGACCAAGGAAAGGAACCATAAGAGTACATGTGTACAAAAAAGTAGGAGGAAAAACGAACCATGAACGAAGCAACTTATAGGAGCTCATAAGATTGTATTGAGTAAGATCTTATCCGTGTGAACAAGATAACATATATAACAGAATAACCTTTGACGTAATCTCGTGCCCACATCGCTGCTGAATTAGTACCTCACTCTGATAAACTACAAGGTGTTGTATAATTATTTTGTTTCCATTATCTAAAAAAAAATTATTTTGTTTCCAAGCTGATGTTTGTAAGTGTAAATAGTGCTAAGTATATTTATCTTGACAGATGGTTGTGTGATGCCCCTTTTCATGCTGACTAACAACTTTAATCAACATTATTAGTACAAGGTCCTACGTCGCTCCTGCATTGTATAATTTTCGAGTTGAAAAGTTCCAATTTTGGGTAAAAACGTTTGCATATTGAATTGACTGTTGTTAATTTTTAGTTTTTTTAGTCTCTCTTTGAATTTGTTTAAAATTCCACCTGTAGAAAGTTTCTACGTGTGCAAAGTTTATATATCCAAAATTTCATATGTGCAAAGTTTGTACATGCAAAGTTTCTATCAGCAAAAAGTTTATGCATGCAAAGTTCCTCCATAAATATTGGATTAAAAAAGCTTTATTAGTTCTACAAATTTGTGCTTAGTAAAACTTTCAGAGAGAAAAAATAGGGTTTAGGCTTGTTTTCAAGGTTAGTCGAATGTTGAGAGAGGAGTACTATTCTTTCACTTTGTTAACACAATTAGAGTTAATGAAGTTTATCTACTTTCAGAGAGTTCTTTGATTTGTGTTTTTGTCGATCTCGACGGTTAAACTGGAAGAACCCATGATATCCAGGCGATCGGCCTGATTCAGGAGGTTGCGGCGGTGAGCTGGGCGGTCAGACCGACGACTAGGGAGCAGTCAGACCAGAGTGCACTTGGCGGTCATGTTACATAGTAACTTTTAATTCTGCTAAAAGTTTTGCTTTTTTGTCTTCGTTTCTTGTGTCTCAAATATTACAAGTGATATTAGAGTCACGTTTAGTCTTTTCGATTTTTGCCGATCTAAAGTTTTTGCTATAGCTGAAAAAAAATTCTTTCAAGCCTTTTGTTTTCTCCCTCGATTTTCTATCAAACGTTTTCTATCACACGTTTGATATCAAATCCATACTTCAAATTCAAATCATTTGGACTGTGTGATGGAAATGTTCCACCGGTTTGGTTGTGAGGGAACATTCAAATTATTTTGTATATATTATCAAACTATTTCATGGGTTTAATAAACAATTTAGTCATCCATGAGTATGAAATAGAATGTGTCAGAGGATAGGACTCAAACTTTTTGATAGGCCTAAATCTGGCTGAAGAAGAATGCTCATGACAGGCCTAAATGACCTGCGCAAGCCACTCATCTATCCTTCCAGCTCCATTATCTCATTCTGCCGAGCAGCAGTCCCCTTGTGCCACTATTCCCTTACTCTCCTGTTTCTCTCCCCTTGCATTCTCAAGCAGCTGCCAGTATGGCTGGTCGTTATGGTGATGGGAAGGATGAATGCAGCGAACAGTGAGAGAGGAGAGGGGGGAGGGGGGAGTGGCTGACGGTGTAGGTCGTGGCCGCCGCTGTTGCTGCTGACAATGATGAAGGCGTGATCGTCTATGGGAATTAGCACCGGGCCATCACGTTGTTGCACACACGAGGGCATCGAAGGAAGACCAATCCATATCCACTGGATTTCCAATGTTTTAGCCAATTTATGTTGAAGAGTCTCGTGTTACATCGAAATGTAGCACTGGATATTTTCGACTTCAATTCTTCACGGATGTGTTGATCTTTCAACAATTAAATTACCATGTCTCTTGTGTGAGGCCAAAATGTTTCAACCGTGAATTCTACTATGTTTCCTGATGGCAAAATATTTTCTTCCAATGGTGAAAAAAATACTCGAATTTGGGGGAAAATATCGGGCGCTCGATTTGTAGTTGTGCCCTAGGCTGAAAGTGCGTATGGGATGCGGAGTCGAATTTGGAAGGAGTCCAAATTTGGTACGATTGGTTATGTAAAGTTTCTTTCTTGTACTAGTGGGTTTCCTAAGGTGTTTAGGACTCCTAGTATGAGTTTGGTTCGTGGCTTTAGGCTGTCTACCTCATGTATAAATAGAGGGGGAGTGTGAGGCTTCCCGGTATCGCTTTAGAGAGCAATTGAGTTGAGTTTTGAGTTAGGGTTTGGAGTTTAGTCGAAATTTTTGTAAGGAGTGCTGAAGGTGCACTTTGTAAACACAGAGACAAGTAATAAAGTCGTCATCCACTTTAAGAGTTCTTCGATTTGTGTTTACCGGGTTTCGGCGGTCTAACCGACGATCTACCAACGGTCAGACCGGCGACAAAGCGGCGGTCAGACCGGCGGCATACGGGCGGTCAGACCGACGGCGGCGACAGCGGGCGACAGGGGATCTCGGCGGTTAGACCGGTAGATCAACACCGGTCAGACCGGTGGCTACGCTTCGGTCAGACCGGCTAATCTACTCCGGTCAGACCGATTTCCATCGATTTCGAGGGTAACTTTTATTTCCGCTAAAAGTTTTCGGTTTTTGGGTATATCAACCATTCACCCCCCTCTGGTTGGCTTAGTTCTTGTGATTCGATCCTCCAATTTTGAGAGTTTAGGGACTTATATGACACAACCTTACAAGTTTAAGTACCGCCAATGCACTTTACTCTAAGTATATGTAGCATTTTTAAATGGTAAACATTGTTTTGGACAGCATTCCTTTTATATAAGATATACAAACAGGGGACTGATCCGTTAAAGTACCATCATAAAATTATGCTACATATATATATATAATGCATATTAACTATTTTTATCAGTATGTAAAAGTAAACATTTCCGTGAATAATACCTTCTACAATGAAGTCATGAACATTATAGTATTATATAATAAATGTACAAATCCTACAATACAGTCTACAAAATTCCATGTTTCTTTTAAGCCTAAGAGCGAAATGGACCTTTTTTATAGGAATTAACTGATCAACTGACGGTCAACAAACGGAATGGATATGAAATTGATCAAAACCAAAATTTTCAAGGGCATATAAGAGACTAAACAAAACTCGGGTAGCATATAAGGGATTGGCTAAACTTTCATAGGCATTGAAAGAATTTCCTCCATTTTGTATGGACGTGAGGGTGAGTTTTGTTCTCCTCCATATACCAAATAATTTGCAGCGCCAAACTAGTTATAATTAAGTTCTAGTATGGCCAAATATTTTGGTAAGTTAGAGTTGCCTTAACTTTATTGATTTTGTAAAAGTTGGATTCAAATCATAATCCTGACAAACAATATTCAAAATAGGGTATAGTTGCCTTAACTTTATTGATTTTGTAAGATTCAAATCAGAATTCTGACAAGCAGTATTGAAGCTGATATAAATAGTTGGTAGCAAGGACAAGACCATGTTGTCACCAAACAAATCGTCTTATATGTGATTGATGCCTTACTAATTAGAGCTCGACCTGTTTATTGACGACTGAGTAGAAACATCAAGTGCCACTACCCTGTGTTTATGAATTTGCTAGCTAGAATTTGGGACGCGCTCACGCGCATGGTAAAGAGCATGCAAGGGGCACTTACACGGAATAGGAGGCATGTGAGTCGATTCATGTGGCATGAGATCCTGTCTCTTTGCCATGTCGGGTTGGCTGTTGAGGCAGCTTTCCACCATGCAGTTGCAAAATATGGAGCCTAGGAATGCATGCAGAATTTGTTTCAAGGCCTTAGCATCCCCGGCAATCATCTGGAGTGAAGAATCAAGAATTGTTCGCTACCGCCTATAAGGTGTTAAGGTTGTGCTAGCAGCATATATATCTAGCTTACCCGAGATGAAAGCCATTGACAACATGCATTTAGCGAATTTCGGCACTGCATTTGGTAGCATATTTCCTGGAATTGTTGTTTACTTACTTTGAGTTGCATCAATTTATTTCATGCATGATATGATTTTGCTTTATGTGTTTGACAAGGAAAAGAAATCCACTGAGATTGAGATGGAACTGTTTGGAGCATAGAATTGTATTCCAAAGGTTTAGTATAATACACTAAATTATAAGCATGTTAATGTATATTGTTGTCACTAAGTACCCATGTTGGACATGTATGTACATTAGGTCTAGGTTTAATTGACAAGGAGATGGACATAAAAGAAAGTACGTATCGGCTAGCAAGATGTGTCATATATGTTTGGGCAATGCATTTTACGAGATACCAAAGAGTTTAGACCTCTTGTGTTACTAGGGGCGGCAACAACTTGATAAGCAATTTGTCTCTCAAGGAACGAAGGAATGATGTGGTTTGACATGAAAATTGTTTATTCTCTTTGTTCATTATTTTTTATTACACATTGGCTTCGATCATGGGTTATTCTCCAGAAACCCATTTTTCAGGGCTTTGTCACTTCAGCTAATCTATATTTAGAGAAAGTGGACAAGAACTAATTTTTTACCCTGATATATGGGTAGCGACCTAGTCTTCGGGTTGTTGGGCCTTGATCTTGTAAGTTGTTTTTTTCTCTTCTTTTGAACGTGTATTTAAGTTTGTTGGTCGAAATTTGACTGAAATCAATAAAGCTTTGATTTTCTAAAAAAAAAATATATACGTGTGTACGTTCCAAGCTTTCCAAGCTCTCCATACAGATAGTCGGGTACCCATGTTGATCATGTATGTACAGCATGAGGATTTCAATATTCCACCTTAGTTTTAGAAGATGGAAAAACTGGAAATTACCATGCATATTAATCAGTCAAAAACACTAAAAATATGCAGCACCATTTCAGAATAGTTTTTTTTCTAGCATTTAATATATAATACACAAATTCGGAATATATAAATACGAAGTTATAAACCATCTTAGATTCTCAGTTAAATATTCTATCAATTTAATTTTCAATTCATACTGAATAATACATGTAATAAGATTTTAATGTTTTGATATCGATAAATAGTGTAGCATGCGTAACACACCGGGCAATGACTAGGACACTTAACACACTAGTGACCGAGCAGAACAACCTCTGTGAAGTACCTCAGCAGCAAGGGGGCAAGTATACTACCACAAGTTATGGAGTTGGAACTACAGTGAAAAGGCGCTTGTGGAATGGAAGCCATCAGGCAATCGTCTCCCATATTATCTGATGTAGTCCTATTGCTATCCTCTATGGAGCTTTGGGGATACAAGCCAATTAGGCCAGCTTTACTCGGAGCATCTTTCACAAAGCATATGGACCATGAGCTAGCATGCCGTCCAATTCTTGATTAAGACTGGCTTTATCGCCTTTGATTTGGACAACGCTGTCGTAGTGGACCTGATGTAAGAGCGATCTGAAGGCATGGCTAGGGCAGCGGATGTAAGTATACCGAACTTTCTTTTGAGCTGCCCTCCGAGATCTGGATACTATGGGCCAGGGTTCTTATGTGTGGAGTAAGTAGCCTTTGTGTTAAGTTTGGTACTAAATTGTTTTAGAAGGCATGTTAAATAGATTTGAGTGCTAAGAATCTAATTTACACTCAATAGTCCTGGTCGAGGATGTAATGGTTTGCTTGCCTGAGGGTTTATTTGCCAGTGTGCTATCATGTTATTTGGTGCATAGTGTCAAACTGATTCAATCAAATTATTTCAAACCACTGCGAGTGAGCCAGAAGGGTAACCATTGAGAGTGAGCTGGAACCTGGAATGGTTTGATCTGCATTCTGGTTATGTAATTGAACTTTTCCCCTCGCAACAAAAAAAAGGAGATAGATTTGAACTTTTCCAATAAGTGGGAAGATTTACGCTATAACACGTATCAGGCTAATTAATTAACCGACAAAAGGAACCATCCATGCTCATATTATCAACTCAAGCCCGAATTTCTCTCGCAACATAATTATACAGCATATTCGGAGTACTATTATATACTTCCTTCGCATTTTAATATATAACGTTGTTGGCTTTTTAACCAACATTTGACCATTTGTCTTATTAAAACAATTATGTAATTATCATTTATTTTATTGTGACTTGATTTATCATCAAATGTTCTTTAAGCATGACATAAATATTTTTATTTTTATAAAAAAATTGAATAAGGCGAATGGTCAAACATTGGTAAAAAACTCAACGGCCTCATACATTTTAGCATTTATTTTTAATGTGCAGTGTGTACTGTGTGTAATATATATGTTATACAACTTTAGCATTTTTTTTACTGTGCAGTGTGTACTGTGTGTGGACTTCGTCATTTCCTTCAGTTGGTCAGAGAAGAACATAAAATACATGTGACCTATTCTTTTCTTCAACAAAAACTGAATAAACTTTTCGATAAAAAGTGTCACACTTATCAAATTGCTAAACGGTGTATTCTGTGCGAAAACTTTTTATATGAAAGTTTTTTAAAATATAAGATTAATTTACTTTTCATGTTTGTAATAATTAAAACTCAATTAATCACACGTTATTACAACCTCGTTTTGCGTGAAACACTTAATCTTTATCTTTATCTTCATCTTCATCTTCATTTTCATCTTCAGAGATTCAAACACCACCAGCATCAGTTCAATTAGCATTTAGCAGAAGTGTGGAACCAGCACACATGAATGTTATGCAGTGAGCCAGGGAGAGGTCTTTATAGACTTTGTTTTTTACCAAAAGATAGATCAAATGGTATAAAAAATGTGTCCATCGGTTTGAGAGGAAACCGATGGTCGCTTATATAAGTGTTTTTGTAAATTGTTAGAATGCCACATAGCGACTTAGAAGTGTTTGTAGGAGTGCTAGGAGCAATCATATGTATGATTTAGATGCAATGATCATTTTAAGATCGTTTATTTATCTTTTAAATTTAAAATATCATTTATTTACAAAAGCATCAAGATCAATTCGTATATGTAAATAGCCCCCATGTGTATGTTGTGAGAAATTAATAAAGTTTTTTATGAAGAAATTAATTAAGTTGGTAGAAAGTCATTAGATGTCTAACCGTGTATTTGTAATGGGTTTAACAGTTTCATTAAAAAATAAGCTAGCATATTTTGATTTTCAATTACAAATTTTAGTATTTTCTTTTATTTAGTTGAGCACTCAAGATGGATGTGGGTGAAGAATGCAATAAATCCAATATGGATATTAAAATTATATATTTATTTAAAAATAAAAAAGATATGTACAAATAATTGCAAAGACTCGTAAAGTTAATCCGGCCTTTATTAAAAAGTCTAATATAGCGTGTTTTAAGTATAATTAGTTAATATAGATCTTTGTTATTTAATGCGTACAGAATGTAACGGTATAAACTTTTATTTAAATAGTGTGTTATTTGAAATAATGCTCCATATAATGGGTTCATGTATACCTTTATTTAATGGGTAAAAATAGAGTGGTGTAAACTTTATTTTGGAAAGAGTTATATCATAATATAATCGTATAAGTCATGATTATTTGAAAAGAAAAAGTAGGGAAGGAGATGGAACCGTACGTACGTAGGGAATGTTCGTTTTAAGATTCGTTTCAAGATCAATCTACTAATCTGACGGTTTCTAATAGTGGACCCACTGTTTTAAGTAAAAATCAACGGATAGATGTTTTTCTTTTTTCTCAGAATTTCTTTGATTTCTCTAATTTATTAGAGCGCCAAGTAGCGGCTTAGGAGCGTTTGTAGGAAGTTTCATGGATTTTTAGTATATAATAGATCTTTTATCTCAATTCGTTTTTCAACATCCACCATATTTGAGTTTGCAACTGATTATGCCCATGAATATGGAAATTGAAGCCGTGGTGCCTTGCTTTTCTATCAAGTCTGGTCAATCATTTTTGCTTGCATGTTATGGCTTTTTTTAGAGGACTTGCATGTTATGGCTGTGAGAATATATTGGTTTCACATCCTGAAGGCCTAAACTAATCTAACATCGGGAGTGAATCATTTTAATAGCAACCTAAGCTATATCGATACATGTTCTCGGCCAGACTGGCCTCTGGCCTCAGTGTACAGAAAGCCCAATACGCAAGCAAACAACAACGAGGCCGAGCGACCCGTAGTCATATCTGACGCCGTCATTGCTCGTTTTTCCGCCGTTTCAGTCGTACATGTGTCGAACACATGCGTCGGACGTATAGCAACGTTGCCTGAACAAACATGTTTTCACCACTGAAAATGCTATACATAAGACTTGAGTGTCCGACGGGTGTACGACTGCGTATTACACGACGTCAAGAGCTGTGCTGCTGCTGCTGTTCCGTCTTAAGCTGTCAAGTATTGTGCTGCTCTGCCGTTTCGTCGTACGCCGGTCGGATGAAGCAGTCGTACATAGCAGTGTTCTTTCACCACTTTCTAGCAAGTCTCATTGAGATGTGATTTTTATTTGATCAACTTGGTTATTTCAATGGATAGGTTGACATGTGTCTTGTGGAGCAGTTGTTTCCTTTTTTTTTCAACTTGCTTAGTGATTAGAACACTTATAAATATTTCATCTGTTTCATTTTAATCGTTTGACTTTTTTTAATCTTTAGGTTTGATCATATTTGTAAAAAAAGAGAAACATCCACAACATCAAATTAGTTTTTATTAAATTTAATATTAAATTTATTTTGATAAAATATTTGTTTTGTATAAAAATGTTACTATATTTTTCTACAAACTTAGTCAAACAGCTTATAATATGAAACTAGGGGAGTATAAACAGGGCCGTCGCGTTAATTTCGGAGGTCCTGTGCAAAGTTGAAGGATAAAAACTTAATTGATGATATAATATGAAAATAATTATACTCCGTAATATATTTCACAGCAATCTAGAATGGCCTAAAATAATAATCCAAAATTAGGAATTATTGGATTAGAAATTATCAGAAAGAATTAGGTCAGGGGCGCGGCAGGCGTCAGGCGGCACGGCCGCACGAGAGAAAGAGGTGAGGTGTCGTTTACTCCTCTCGTTCGTTGCGATTGGCGATTGGCTAGGTCCACAGTGGGAGGCGATCCAAGATTGCGAACCGGCGCACCTGTGAGAACCGACAAAGGCGTAATCGAAGCCGAAACGATATACTGTATAAATCAAGCAGTGGACTGGACAAAGAAAACACATTGACATAACCCTCCATGATTAGAGCCCTATAAATAGTAAGAAGTTGACATCGAGATAGTTCTAAGCTGGAGACGCAAACGCACTACCTGGAAATAGAGATGATGAATTCAAGAGACAAACTGGAAACCGGAAGCAGAACTGCTACAGCTTTTTCAATTTTTTTACTGTTGTCGTTGGACAACATATATGCATACCATGTACATGAGCTAAGACGCGCCAACTCTCACTTCTTTGCAGAGTGCTCTGCTGGCCCACAAAACAGAGGGAATAACAGAGCAATCGGGGAAGAACAGAGGAAGCTAAAATGTAAATGGACTCAGCACAAGGTTATAATAAAGGAAAAGGTACGAATTACCCTTCCCCACCCTGAACTATCGCAGTTGACCGAATTACCCCCTAAACCCGAAAACCAGATATAGTTCACCTAAACTTTCAATACCAGACAAATTACCCCCCTTGACCCAATCAAGAACGGTTTTATCCTACGTAGTGTATGCGTGGCAGTCCAGTCAGCATTTTGTTTATAAAAAAAATATGGGGCCCACATGTCATACTCGTCTTTCACTCTCTATCACTCTTTCTCTCACTCTTCCTCTCTCTCGCGCGGGTCGGCGGTAGGCAGTGGGCGGCGCCGCAGGACGTGTAGGCGGCAACGTGGGACAAGGAGGCGGCGGTGGGTCAGGCGGAGGCGGAGGCCGGGGGGGTGGGGG
>CM020187.1:8035305-8065524 GCA_009805545.1 Oryza longistaminata | reverse complement strand
GATCCCTATCCGAAGTAAGCTCATATTGGATCTCCATCCAATCCCCTTATTCCGGCTCATTAAGCGTGCAACCCTGTAGGTTCATGTATACTCGGTTGTAACACGAAAACTCCTTTTCGGTCCACGTGTCAACAGCGGTCCCTAGCAGAACGTATTGACCCACCGGGCATACATAAAGATCATATCGGCTGAACCTCTAGTGTATACTTGTATGAACCCCTTTGTCTCACGATATCGATTAAGCTCAAGGCTAGATATGTGCCATCCTCTAATAGCTCAATCATTTACTCGAACCTGTGATAGATTACATAACTTGTGATAGACTCCTCAGTCACCTTTGGCATGGCCATGCAGTTCCATAACATCGAGGGGCCCATAGATATCTCTCCATAGGAGGGGCAAATCCCATTTTGATTATTTATATCCCACTACATGTTTTATAGCATACCCGAAAACTACTTTTATAACTACCTAATTACGGAGTAGCGTTTAGCAGTTCCTAAGTAAGCTACTAGACATGTTGGGAACCATGATAATCTTAAGTCTAAGGATTCAACACCAACACTAAATGAGATCACTAATAACACAGCACATATGGCTCTTGCAGTGTCTCATTTTGGGTCTATTCAACAACATGTTCCACAACATGTGTCCGCATTATTAATTTGGTATCTCTATACCATGATCCATGAGACATGATCATCAATTAATACATGTGCTGATCATTTAAACATATTTGTTCCACATATGATATTTAATCAGGGATCCTTTAGAAATAGTAATAAATAACATAAAGAGTCTCATGAAAGAATCACATATTCATTAACCAATAATGAGATATCTATCTATTATATACTAAAAGTTCATTAAACTCCCTACAAACGCTCTTAAGCCGCCACATGGCGCTCCCAGAAACACTCCTAGATCGCCACATGACACTGTTTAATCTCACCATCAATTTTCACTTAAATTGGTGGACTCTATATTTTAGGCCATTAGATTGAATGTGTTATTTAAAAAAGGCCATGCTTTCCTCCTGTGGGCCGGAAAAGGGAAAAAAAAAGTATTCAGTACGTTACTTACATTTGAAAGAAAAACGATGAAGCTTAATTACTTACTGTTCATTGGACGAGAAGAAAAGCTATAAAGTGAAGAAAAAAAAAAGCATACCTACGTAGTATCATGAAAAAAATCTATCTATCTATTATATACTAAAAGTAGATTAAACTTCCTACAAACGCTCCTAAGCCGCTACGTGGCACTCCTAAAAATGCTCGAAAGCCGCCATGTGACGCTCTAATAAATTATAGAAATTATGAGAACAAAATATCGAACTATTGATTTTCATTTAGAATAGTCACCAGTAATTTAAAACATCATATCAAAATAAAATCCATCTTACCTATGTACATGTGCCTATACTCCCCTCATTTTCTCTTTATTTTTTCTTCTTTTTCTAATTACGGTAGTTATTACGAGATATGCACCATAACTTATTATTGTAAATGGTTATATCTTTCCTTGCATGGAGCATCGAGCTGTCTGTGCAACGTTCAAGCACTAATTTTTTTTTCTTACGGACAATATATACATTGATTTTACAATACGCTTGAATGATTGTATTTTTTAATTAAATTAATCAATGAGCTAAGTCCTATATTCACTCTATTTACTATGTTTTTATATAGAAATAGGCATCCGATGGGTCATCTGCAATGATCTCATATGTAATGGGTCAAAAAAAAAACCGTTTGAGATATAGTTACGGGATGTGAGTTCTTTTGTTACAGGCATAGCTGGTGGCCAATCGTCATATAGTCTAAATGATTATATATAAATAATAGATAGCTAAATGATTATATTTTTAAATATACTCAGTTTTTAGTTTGATCCATATAGGCCTTTCTTGATATAAGATAAATATATTTTTAGACATGAATCCATATCCTTTCCGTGATAACTAAACAGCAATGAAACGTTATATAAAAATTGACAACATATATCGTATCATCATCTATGAGATGTCCATTACAACACTTCTATGTCTTCACATTTCACATCTAATAATTTTTTTAAAAAAAACCTATTTTTGAGGGAAAAAATGAATATGATCATCAGTTTTATTTAAATCAATTGACCCTTCCCTCTCCGAAAAGCTCAGAGTTCTCCTCTCCTCTTCCCCTTCCTATTATTTAGCTAAAGTCTATTAAACTTCCTATAAACACTCTCCTAACTTGTCACATGACGCTTTAATAAATTAGAGAAATCAAAAAAATTATGAGGAAAAAAAAACATATGGCCCTCGATTTTCACTTAATACGATGGACCCAATATTATGAAAAATATTATACACCATTTGTCCTATCTTAAAAAAAAAATTCAAAACCCATCTCCACTGCCCCCTTCCTCCCGGGCCTCCTCTCACGGTACGTACATCCCTCCTTCTTTCCTTCCTTCCTTCTTTTATTTCTAGCTAATAGATTAATAAAAAATCATAAAAATTCTAATAAATGTTTAGCGATTATTCTTTTAAAAATTGATGGACCCATTAATCTTAACCATTAAATCTTCATCTAAAAAGAAAATCTAATACCTGCATCCTCACCGCCACCTCCATACGTGCGCACCTACGTAGTTGTGTTCTCCCTCCACCCTCCTAACTCTCCTCTTCTCTCCTATTTCTTAAGCTAATTGCTATTTTTCAAGTTAACACTCAATCTATCAAAAACTAATAATCAGATTTCTAAATGATCATAAATATCAAGTTACATTTTTTTCTCAAATTTTCGAATTATTGTGTCATTTATAATTAAATACATAATTCGAGATCCATATACATAGCTCAAGCTTCTAATATAAATATTTAAGATCAAATTTTTAAGCCCCATATTAAACAAATATTAAATTTAGATCCTTTAAATGCCCCTAAAATCATCACGTGGCAATCATACCAATGCCCCTAAACCGACATGTAATTATAATCATGTGTAAAATTCACAGAAATTATATTAAAAAAAATCTAACCACTGCTTTTTCAATATTTTCAATCATTAGATCTAATGTTAATCTTAACCTACTTAAAAACTTCAAGATGATTCCGTCCACCATTGCTTGATGATGCCTTCCATGATTCAGCCGCACATACTCCACGTATATGCTCTGTTCATGAGAGAGAGCACACGCGATTCTAACTCAAATTGAAAAAAAAACACCACATCATTTGACTCGGCTCACTGAAAGAAAAAATCGAATGAAAAACATCTTACTTTTAATTTGAAATTAATTTGTTAGACCGGTTTTTAACAAACTAATACATATGCCCGAGCATCGCGCGGGCTACCTTCCTAGTTTAAAGGAACAGTCGGATAAATATGAAAACATAGTATGTGATAAATTCACCAACAGTCTCCCATTCTTGTCCGTGACATTCGCATGTGCAGTGTGCAGTGTTCATGGATGTCATCGTTACTTCCATTCATCTTGGTTGTTAAGGACATGCAATATAATGGTATTAGACGCATAGTAGATTGGACATACTGATGGTATTACAAGAAAGCATGATAGTGGATACGTGTGACAATCTTGAAATGGAAGGCATCAGGGATTCAGGAAGCACGGTCATGTTTTGTGTGTCTTCATCTTACTAAAGCTGCATGCATCCTCAGATAGTTAGAGCAACAAGTTACTGTTGTCAGATTGAGTCGGCTGAATTATTGTGGCATAGCCTATTTGCCTTGGAGAACCAACTGGAGCGGATCTGTAATGAGGGTTTCAGTTGTTTGCTTACTTGAGCACAACTACTCCAAACCAACCATTGTTGCCATTATTTTTTGCTTTACAGTGAAAACCAGTAGGTTGCGTTATGCACATAACGTATAAATGGCATGCTTGTTTTGTTTCTCATTTCTTTTGTATACCTTAAATAAAACATCAATTGTTTCTTTCATCCGGAGAGATGGCAGAAACTAGAAACAGAGAAAATGGTCAACAAACAACATAGTTTTTTTCCAGCTGCTACACTATGGATTTTTGTAATTTTCTTCATTGCAATATAGAGGACAACCAAATTGATCTGTGGCCGGTGGGATCTCATCCGTGAGCACAGAAATATACACCATGGGGAAAAAAACAAGCAGGTACTTCAGGAACTATAAAAAAAATATCTAAGAATATTCGGAGTTATAGAAAGCGCCACCACAAACCAGATGAGAAATCATGGATACAAGGATAAGTGCAAAACACGATGGCACTGATGTGCCATGCATGTGTATGAACAGCCTCAATTGCTAAGGTGGTGTTTGGATCCAGGGACTAAACTGTCACATCGGATATTTGGATACTAATTTGAAGTATTAAACATATACTACATACAAAAACTAATTACATAAATGAGAGCTAATTCGCGTGACAAATTTTTTAAGCCTAATTATTCTATAATTAGAAAATATTTACTGTAGTATCAGATAGGCTAATTATGGATTAATTAGACTCAATAGATTCGTCTCGTGAATTAGTCCAAGGTTATAAAATGGGTTTTATCAATAGCCTATGTTCAACACTTCTAATTAGTGTCCAAACATCCGATGTGACAGGAACTAAAATCTTTTAGTCCCATCTAAACACCGACATAGGTGGGGATAGTTTACAGTGCATCAGAATTCAGAAATATCAGGTCAATAAGTAGCAGTCACCTTAGCTATCCAGTAGCCACACTTGAGGCGGCGAAGTTATAGAGGCAGTGAACATGGTGCTATTAGAGCAAGTTCAATAGTATAGCCAACTACTAGCTCCAATTCATCTATAGCCAATCTAATAGCTCATTCATACAATAGTTACATACTACACTATTAATACGTAGTCCCACCTGTCATAGACACACTGCGTCTTGGAGTCCGTGCTACAGCTGGCTACAAATTTGTAGCCCGCTGCTCTTCTCTCTCCTGATTTATCTCTTTAAAATATATTTGCAGCTGGCTTATAGCCTGCTATTGTACCTGCTCTTAGATCGAGAGAGAATAATGCACTCGAGCACACATGCACAAACTTGGAATGGAAGACCTCGGGGAGTTAACTCACGCATCATTAGATCATGTATGCACGCCTTGTAACGCTCGAGCAGTGCTCATCCACAAACCATTGGAGTGATCGAGTCGCCAGCTGTGGAGGCCTGCTCTTGTATTTGGATGGGCTGTTGAGTGTGTTCATCATGCACATCCTGCCAGCATGGTACTGCGAAGAAGGGGTTCTTGGGCACACCCCTAGTTAGTCATACGCCCTTTGCTATGTCTTCTAGGTGCACCAGCTGCGAAGCCTACCAACTTATTCGTTTCCTCGGTGAATGTAACGTTGTGTTTGTAGAAATGAATTAATGGTAGCCAGCTTTCATCCTCTATCTTATCAAAATATTCATATGCAACAATTAGTGTTATAAGCAACAGTGTTGTTACTAATCACATAAACCCATGAATTTCGAGCAGAGGTATTGCCAAAGAAAACATGCTCACATAACGCTGTAGTTGAAATTTGCTCACCATTTCAAGGATTGATTAGGTTTCATACTTGCGTGAATTGGCAGCACAAAAGATGAAGTAAAAAAACACCGAGCTTTGTGTTGCAGCGTTTCCGGTTTTTCCTATTGCCATTTGAAAACAAAATCGATTTGGGGCCATACACGCCATAGTCAACAACGACATCTATCGCACGTCGTGATCATGGTGCACGACTTGAGTTGTGACGCGCTTGGTCTCGCTTCTTCACAAAGTGCTCAGCCAGCCAGCAGAACGGAGGGATGAACAGAGGAATCTAGATACCCAAAGGAACTCATCACATGATTACAACGAAATCTAACAACAATTTTGTAATACAATTTCATTTAACACAACAATATTAGTTTAACATAAGAACTAGTTCCTTAACCAGTCATAAGTAAATCAGCTAGCAGGTGAAGAACACATGGAGAAATGCCAACGCAGACACGAATAGACTACAGAGCGACATGTGAAATCCAACCATATGGGCCTCAACTCCTTTCGCAGATCAACCAAGAATGTCTCGCATTTGAACCTGACAATCAGAAAGAGAGCATACGCTGCACCAAATCTAGACTAAAGACTTAATAATCAACTAGATATAATGTATACTTTGTGGATTATGTGGGCATGCATATGTTTCACAAACTCAACATGTAAGGCATCGAGATCAGTCAGCACTGGTGTTTCCCTTACCACTAGGCCTGCTTTTGCTATATGGTACCTCTCCTCCGACGAGTCAGGAGAACGAATGGGTGGACCACAAACCGACTTATAGCTCAATTACCTAATTAGCCTATAAGTGGAGTTGCGGGTCAACTCACCTACAGCTACATGAACCATTGTAACCACAAATTAATGATGTTTAGAAAATATGTGGTGACAAAACTCCAAAGCATAGATGACGGCCTTGCTCGTTTCTTAGGAGGCTACAAGCTTGATAAATTTGCCTTCAAGCCGGCGAGAGGCACGAGAGGAGGAATCCTTCTCCTTTGGAGCAGTGGAGATTTTGATGTCCAGGAGGTTCGAATCTGCCGATTCTCGATCTCCGCGCAAATAACAGATATTCGCTCAGGAGTTACGTTCCTCCTCACTGGTGTCTACGGGCCAACAAGGCACCACCTCAAAGATTCGTTCCTCCGGCACATTAGGAGGTTAAGGCCCAGCCCTGGGGAAGGATGGCTCATCCTTGGAGACTTCAACATGATCTACCGTGCTCGGGACAAAAACAATAGCAACCTCAACCTCGCACGCATGAGACGTTTTCGCGCAGTCATTGATCGATGTGAGCTGCATGAGATCCCCCTGCAAAACAGGAAGTTCACTTGGAGTAATGAGCGTCGAAAGGCAACCCTTGTCAAGCTTGACCGTTGCTTTTGCAATGAGGAATGGGATCTTGCTTTCCCCCACCATGTTCTCCATGCCCTTCCTACAGGGCCATCCGACCATTGCCCTCTTGTACTGTCCAACCCGCAAGGCCCACATCGTCCGAGGACCTTCAAGTTTGAAAACTTTTGGACACGGGTCCCGGGGTTCAAGGACAAAGTCAAGGATATCTGGAGCCAACCTTCTTCGCACACTGAGCCTATGCACCGCCTGAATCAAAAGCTGCAACGTACGGCGGTCGGCCTTAGAGATTGGACAAAAGGCATCTGCTCAGAGGCTAAATTGCAATTCCATATGGCACTCAATGTCATCCAAAGACTCGACGTGGCACAAGAGCACAGAGAACTCTCCCCCCCGGAAACGCGACTGAGGGCGGCTCTCAAGCGGAAAGTCCTAGGACTCGCTTCTATAGAAAGGGCAAGGAAAAAGCAAGCCTCCAGGGTAACTCACATCCGTGAAGGAGATGCGAACACGAAGTTCTTCCACCTCAAGGTTAATGCGCGAAGGAGAAGGAATACAATCCAAAGATTGAAAAAGGACAGTGGTTGGGCGGTGACGCACGGTGAAAAGGAATCGACGATTCATGATCACTTCGCAAGCTTCATGGGGAGGCCGGGGCCGAGGCCAAACGAGCTAAACTGGGAGACGTTGGACATCACACCGATTGATCTAGCCACGCTGGGGCAGCAGGAGCGGCGCGGCGGCAGCGCGAGCAGCATCAGGAGTGGTGGGGACAGCGGCGGAGTGAGCGGCACGGTGGCGGAGCAAGCTGCAGCACGCGGCGGCATGGATAGCGGCGGAGCGAGTGGCGTAGTGGAGAAGAGAGTGAGGGTAGAAGATCGGGAAGAGAGAGGTAGAAGATGAGGGCATTTTTGTCCAATACATGCAAATACGTGTCTCAGTGGCACCACTAAGATTAGAAACAAGTAGCAGTGGATCGTTACAAATATATAAATTGTAATGGTATATTTTAAACCGGCAAAATTTTAGTGGCATGGATCTAATGAACCCTATATTTTTAGTTGAATGACCAGGGTGTGCTATAAATTAGGAGAAATAATTGTTGCAGGTTACCAAGAAGAGTGTGTTTTTTTTGGCATTTGCAAATTTGCCACCGGTTTTTTCAATATTGCAAGGATGCCACTCGAAGGACAGTTCTAGTGGCATTTTTGCAATTTTCTAGTGACAGTTTTGCAATAACGATTCAAAGTAGTGGTAAATTTGCAATTGCCCCTTTATTTTTCTGTTTATTATGGTGGAGAAGAGAAAAGAACCTTGTGAACGACAAGGAATTACATGTTAAAATATAGCCATTCGATCAATAAGTGGTTGCTAGGGCTATTTTAGTTGCTAGACTGGGCAGTAAACCAGAGCAAGCGGCATACTTACGAGACTTTGAGTATAGGAGTTAACTAGTAGAACTACACAAAACCCAGGATGGAAATCACTTCAATTTCATAAACGATGGTATTATGTATATACCCAGGCAGCTAACCTATACCTACTCTTTGAACCGAAGCTGTCATTAGGCATTAATTCGATGCGGCTGTTAGTAGCTCACTTTTGCCGATTAACATCTGTGGGGCTGAACGGAACCACCAGTGAATATGCTAGCCACACGCTGGAGATGGAGGGTTCAGTCACTAATTGCATATAAAATATTTTTACAAAGTGATGTCTATTAAATTTGACTTCACATGGGTGTAGAGAAGTGTTTTCAAGACTAACACATTTGGTTTCACAATTTTTGGAGTTAATATGAATTCTTTATGTATTTTACAAGTTATAATGTGTTGTATGTGTTAGTGTTCTATATGCACATGCCTTTGGTATTTGAAGTCCATAACTTATTCTACTTTCATTGTGATGAATGAAGCAAATAGTTTTGTTAACTAATCTATCCTTAGTTCACAAGTTTAGGGCCTTTATTATTTTAGTTCATATTTTATAATCTAGAAGGGTTCTATATGGATGACTTTATAAATATCAACCTAGGAATTATTATATGAGTAAAGTGTACCAAGTTTTGGTCGAAGGGGATGGATCTATTCCTTCATTGGTCCAACAAGTTTTATTTTGGTTTCATTATAGCTGGTGTGTTTCTATATGCATTTATATATTTGTATTGCTTAATCAATACTATGTGATTAGCACCTATCCTATAAATTTAAAGTTTAGAGCTGTAACCTGTATAGAATGTGCCATATTTTACTCTATTATGTTGAGGTATATTACTTGCTAGTTCTATAGAAATTTGGTTCACTCCATTTGGACTAAAGATGAATTTTCTACAATTTTTACAAATTAAAGGCTGTTCAATGTTGGTTATTACTTACATAAATATTTAGAGGCTTTCATTATACAGTAAGTATATAATTTTATTTTATAACATGGAAGTATATGCTTTGGTGATTCTACAGAACTTGGGTTTACTCAAAAGGATCTATGATTAATTTTATATAAACTTCTAAAGTTCAGCCTACAGAAAACTAAATATTTTGCTTATACTAGTTTTAGAGACATTAGGTACAAAGTAAGTATATTATTTTACTTCACTTTACAGTAGAGAATAAGTTGGTGATTCCGTGGAATGTGAATTTACCCTAAAATAGGTTGAGATTAATTTTCCATGTATTTTATAAATTTGTGCATGCTTTATGTGTGATTTAACTTAGATGAATTTTAGTGGTGAAATTTGTACTGTGAGTGCAAGGTTTTATTCCATAAAGTTAAAGCTCATAATTTAGTGAGTTCACAGAAATTTGGATCATCTCAAAATGAGCTATAATGCATTTTATATGTATTCTATAACTTTGTGCATTTTTCTGTTATACATATATTAGTTTGAGTATTTCTTTAACATTTCTCAGATTTTAAAAGAATGGGGTCCACATGGCAGTGAGTGATCAATATGCAAAAAGATCCCTCGGTTCTTGGCAATACTACCCGCAGCCCTTAGCTCATGTTTAAATGAAATTTCATTATGAGTCCTTAAGTTTTATAGTTTTTACTAATAAGTGCTTGGTCCCACATGTCATTCACTGAAAACTTACTAATTAATCCTTGGAGTTTTTTTTTAAAATCTTTTGCTAATGGTGGTCCTCAGCTTCTAATGCTATGGGTCCCGCTTGTCAGTGAGACAAGAAGGAGGGAGAGCAGAGGAGCAGAGCTGCGGCGCCCCGGCAAGCTTGTCGCTGGCGCCGGCGGCAAAAGGCGGCCGATCTTGGTGTGAATCCAAAAGAGAAAAGGTAACCTACGCAAATTCAAACCCGACGATACCCTTTTTGCGATCTGCGGTGGTCGGAATCGATGGCGACGGCGGCGCGAGCGGCGGACTGGCAGTGGGTCTCGGGATGATGGTGCATGTATGCATGGAGGCCGGATATAGGTGAATGAGGCGCATGCATGCTACTCTAGAGGCTCCAGGGTGCTCACCGAAACATGAACGAGGCGCGGGAAGGTATGGATAGCAGCGGCGGTGAAGAGAATGGCCCAGCGGCGGCAAACTCCTTCGGGTTGACGGTGACGGCCCAAACTATTCCAAGATCTGGCGTGCATGTGTGTCCATAAGGTTAGTGAGGTCACAGGGATGGTGTGTATGCGAGGAATCAAGCAATGGCTCACCGGTGAAAGACGATTCGCCAATGGCGCTCGGCGGCCGGAGTTGAGGAAGACGGAGGTGATCTCCAAGTTCACTTGATCATCAGCTGGGAATATCGGGGCTTTAGAAGAGGATGCCGAGGCGATCCTGGTGGCGCGAGGGTTTGGCTTACGAAGGTCCATGGCAGCCGGAACATCAACGACGCCATGGCGGCGGCGCCTGGTGCGCGCTCTCGAACGTCGGAGTGTGCGGTCGCGTTTCCATTTAACCGCTGCATGGAATGGGACGAAATTAGATGGAACGGAGACGGCATCGAGAGTAGGTTGAGGAACGCAAAAGAAGAGGAAACGACTGCAGCTCAACAACGAATGCGGGCATGCGGCCATCGTCTTCTTCACGGCCGGCGATGGAGAAACGGTGGATAAGGGCATCAAGGATGCTCCCCCTCGGTTTTCTCTGTGTGGGTGTGGAGTGGTGGAGAAGGCGATGCAGCTGGGAGGAAATGAAGCCTTGGCTCGGCGTTGCCACGTCGAGGCCACGCGTCGGCCGGCGCCAGGGCGTGTCCCCTCTTCTCTCTCACGTTCTTGGTCGGTTGGGGAAGTTGCACAGAGTGTGTCCAAGCCCAAGTGGCTGCCAAGTGGGCCCAGGTCGATGGTTGCTAGGTGTGGAAGAGTGGTATGGGTAGATGATTGGGTGTAAGTGACTTTGGACGAATTTTCAGGATTATTTCTCACCATCTCAATAATTTAATTTGTGGACATGATGTATTAGTGTGGATATTTCTAGAGCTAGATGTAGATATATAGTTTCCATTTTATTTGGTTGCACTCAAAATTTATGTGTGGATTACTCACAGAAATTAGGAGAAGATGGGTTCATTGGAAACTAGTTTGAATTTTTAGAATTCCTAAACAGAGAAGATAAATTCTGTAAAAATTATATTTATTCTTGTTAATTAATACAGTATTTGAATAAATTATTTCTCTTATACTCTTCCATGCAGTTAAATGCACTTTTAGACAAAGTATGGTTTTAGCCGATTAGGAATTTATAATTAGTCAATTAGTTGACTGGTTTGACTGATTTATTTTGAGGTATCAAATTTAGTTATTAAATTGTACCAAAACTATAGTGAGTTGTATGTATTGAGTAGAGCCTACTTGAATTTTCTCATGATTTTATCTTGCACAAATTATTTTAGATAATTACCAAGGTCTTTTCTTTATATGTACATTTTCAAATTTTAGATGCATATAAATAGTTGTAAGAAATTTATTTGGACTACTCTTGACCTAAAGTGATACTATTTAACCTCATTCTCATGTCTTTATAATTATTTATGCTCATGAGTCCTAATATGCAACATGTTTTATGCGAGTATGTATGCTTTCACTTGGGTTGCATCTAAGTCCTAGGTTAGAGATGAGAAAGTTTTAAATTTACCCTCAAATTTTATTTAGTTACTTGAGTTAGATCATCTTCCCCTAGGTTTAAAGTGGAAATTTTTGGTTCGCAAAATTGAAGAACTTTCCTTTCAACTAGTTTTCGATGAAAATTCCTTAATCCTAGAATTCGGGTATGTTACAAGTACCCTCCCCAGGAATGTAACTTAGGACTATATACACGCACGGAGAAATACCCGTACTGAGCTGCCACCATCAACAACCAACCCAGCTTCCGCAACATATAACCCCAAATAATGATATCTAGTAATCTAAACACCACTCTTAAATTACTAAATACTACTCTAATATCATCGTCATGATATAGAGTCATCGTATACACGATCATTATACCCACACCATTGCATTTCCCAGATAAGCTAGCATCATAATCAATATAACTTGGATGTATAGTAAAGTTGGTATTCATATACTCGGAAAATAATACAATACCAGACTAGTATAAAGAAGAATATTCTAACAAAAGTACAAGTCTTACAATAGAAGGAAAAGCTACTAGAACCATACCCGAACTCTTCCGAAGACTCCGAGGACTGAAGATTTTATTCTATTTCTATTCCAGTATACTCTAGAGACTATACTAAACTTGAGAAATGTATGAAGCCTCTTGCTTGAGGTGTGTGGAGAAAGTGAGGAGGTGAAGGCCTAATATAGCCTCCCAGTGATGGTTGTGATGGTTGGAATGATCGAGAATACCCTCCAACCGTCATTGGGGACTAATCCACACTGTCTAGCCGCAACCCTGCATTTAACGGTGCCAGGATGGGTTCGACCGAACCATGGGCTGGCCCAATCCAACTCATCTTCGGCTGGCGGCCTCCTTTCTTGATACTTTGTGTAGACTCGTGAATTTTGGCCAAAATTGGTTGTGTTCTTTCTGAGTTCTTGCCCCATATTTCCATAAGTCTGATTCTCGACATCGTCCGATTGATTGATCGTCTATTTTGATGTCAGTTCTCCTCAATCTTATACTTATTCTCTGCAAGAGGTTAGTAATCCTAGTGCTAGTGGAATATATATTATTTTAACATGAATATGCATTGCAAGCATAACTAGTTCTCCTTTATTTTGGTAATACTGACGGGCAAAACTGATCGCTGACGACCGTCAACAAAACCCCCTAGGTTTGAACCTTTGCTCCCAGAGTAAAGAACTCACGAAAATAAAAACTTGGTTATTGATCAGGAGTTGCTACCATGCTGTATATCTCAAATGTATAGGTGCAAGGTATGTGTACTCTCTCTCAAATCAAATAAATTTGGCACGGTGGCTTACCCTTACCCATGATTCCCACGACACACTGCCTTTCCTTGTCTTGAGCAGTTGAGAGACAAACAACAACTAGAGTACTAAGCACCCTATCTTTATTCAACTTTCATTTTGGAAGTTTCAAATGATTTTTCAAAAGAAATCTAAGTTCCTCAAATGATTCACTCCATCACACGCTAACGACCGTCAACAGCTACCGTCGCTGAAGAAGAGCCCCGAGCGCTGCATCTGAAGCGTCGCCGTAGCCTCCCGCTCAGCGCATGCTCTCGAGTGCCGGAGAGAGAAGAAGGGGTGAGCGACGACGACGTGAATGGAACGGTGGCGTTATGGTAGGAGAAGGGAGACGAGGTAGCGTGAATGGAGCGGCAACGCCAACGAGATGAAAGACGAGACGGCAGAGGGGCCGGCGAGGGAGGCTCCTACGCTGCCTTGCGCCCTGCGCTATCGCCTCGCACGTGCACGGGTTTACTGTCCGTCGTTCCCTCCCATGGCTTGGGGTAGGGGGAGGGGAGGAGGAAGAAGGGGTAGTAGAGGCTGACGTATAGGTCCCACTGTCATTGATTCAGAATAGTGTAGATGGAGAGGCGGTTGGACTTGCTAAATCAGATAGAGAGTTGGCTATAAAAGTGTTTGGAGAGTCTGACTTAGATAGTCTGTTGGAGATGCTCTTACGGCTTCTTTACATGCTTCCGTACATGGACAGGTTCATGGATAGGATTGTTTCGATCGCAGATTATAGCATGACAGTTTGTTGACGTTACAGAAGGTATATGACTTAGTTTTTTTTTTTGGAAAAATGTGTGTTTGCCAAGCTCTCTTGTTCTATTATTTAAAAGTAAAATTAACATTTATTTGTTCTTACATTTATATGTGGTATTTACCAGGTATTGAAATTTCGTTTCGAAATTTCGAACCCCCCTCAGAAAGTCAATATCTCTGCCGAAATTTTCGGATTTTCTTATTTTTTTATGAATTAGTAAAAATTTGTTAAATTTAGTTAAATTGTGTCAAAATTTTAGAAAATTTCTGCCTAGAAAAAGCTAAAAATTACAAAATTTTGGAAATTTCGGTCCTACCGAAATGGCTGAAATTTTAACCGAAATCGAAATTTAAAACACTAATACTTATGCATTAACTAACACCAACCAGACGTAGTTCACTAGATAGCTATGAGTGACTTCCACCCGATGAGTAGTATCAATATGTGTTCTTTTTACGGCAAAGCAGTGGTGTGACCGTGTGAGGCTTACATGTCAACGCACACTACTACGAAAACCATTTTTCGTGACGGCTACTTTACAAAAACCATCTTTAAAAATAAAATTAACGTTTATTTGTTCTTACATTTATATGTGGTACTTACCAGGTATTGAAATTTCGTTTCGAAATTTCGAACCCCCCTCTGAAAGTCAATATCTCTGCCAAAATTTTCGGATTTTCTTAATTTTTTATGAATTAGTAAAAATTTGTTAAATTTAGTTAAATTGTGTCAACATTTCAGAAAATTTCTGCCCAGAAAAAGCTAACAATTACGAAATTTTGGAAATTTTGGTCCTACCGAAATGGCTGAGATTTTAACCGAAATCGAAATTGAAAACGCTGATACTTACGCATTAACTAACACCAACAAGACGTAGTTCACTAGATTGCTATGAATGACTTCCACCCGATGAGTAGTATCAATATGTGTTCTTGTTACTGTAAAATCAAAGGTGTTATTGATTATTATTCTGTGATGAACAATTGGCATCGGAGATTATTGGTTTTGTTATTTGGAATTTATTCACGAAGTGGTTTTGGAGATGATTGGATTTCACAGGTGATTTACAGGAACTGCTGGATTTGGGTCCGGTCAGGCCGGGCATGTGCTGCCGGTCAGACTGGCGTGTATCGCGCGGTCAGACCGGCGCAACCCGCGGTCTAACCGGCCGACTCTGTGTCGGTTTCGATTTCGGGTTGTTTGTTTGGATATCCGTGATTATTTCATGAATATGACTTCTAGATGGATACTATGCGTATGTAATACTGTTGTTTGCTACTAATGAGTCAAGTTGGAGATAACTTGGTCTTGAAATATGGTTTCTTTGTTTATTTCATGTGTAGGTGACTCGATGCCTTGGGAGTGTATTTGTGGTGATGGACCGGGAGTCAGCTTGGGGATAAGACAACGTCCGTGGTGATTAGAGATCATGCGGGATACTTAGGCTAGAGTTGATGCACGTGGTTGATGGAGATTCCATATGGCATGCGATGGAGGTATTGTGTGCGTATGGGATGCGGAGTCGAATTTGGAAGGAGTCCAAATTTGGTATGATTAGTTATGTAAATTTGGTATGAGTTTGGTTCGTGGCTTTACGCTGCCTACCTCGGGTATAAATAGAGGGGGAGCGTGAGGCTTCCCGGTATCGCTTTTGAGAGCAATTGAGTTGAGTTTTGAGTTAGGGTTTCGAGTTTAGTCGAAATTTTTGTAAGGAGTGCTGTTGGTGCACTTTGTAAACACAGAGAGAATCAATAAAGTCGTCATCCACTTTAAGAGTTCTTCGATTTGTGTTTCACCGGGTTTTCGGGCCGGTCTAACCGGCACTCACGCAACGGTCCAGACCGGCGGTAAAGCACGGGTCAGACCGGCGGCGACAGGAGTCGGCGGCAGGTGTTTTCGGCAGTTCGACCGATCGATCTACATCGGTCAGACCGACGTTCATCAGGCGGTCAGACCAGCGCAACTACTTCGGTCAGACCGATCTCCATCGATTTCGAGGGTAACTTTTATTTCCGCTAAAAGTTTTCGGTTTTTGGGTATACCAACCATTCACCCCCCTCTGGTTTGCTTAGTTATTGTGATTCGATCCTACAAGTGGTATCAGAGCCTTGTTTTCTTCTTTGGATTTTTATCGATCTAGAGTTTTTGCCATGGCTGCTCCTGTTAGGTTTTTAACTAAGCCTCTTGTTTTCGATGGAACGGATTTTTCTCATTGGTGTAGTAGGATGCATCTTTCATTATGGCTAAAGATTATGATATTTGGAGAAAAGTTTCTCATCCTTATGTGATTCCTGAAGTTATTAATACAGTTGCTTTAAAAACTGAGTTTGAACAAAATTGCAAAGCTCGCAATATTCTTTTGAGTGGGATTTCTCGTTCGGATTATGATCGTGTTGCTCATCTTCAAACTGCTCATGAGATTTGGAACAAATAATATTTTCAAAAAGGAGTACATTAAATTTGAGATGAAACCTGGAGAAGCTTTGGATGACTATCTTTCTAGGTTTAATAAAATTTTGAGTGATCTTAGATCTGTTGATTCTTCTTATGATGCTAATTATCCTCAATCTGAGATTTCTCGCCACTTTTTGAATGGTCTTGACATGTCTATTTGGGAGATGAAAGTTACATCTATTCAGGAGTCTGGTTAACATGTCTACTTTGACTTTGGATTCACTTTATACAAAATTAAAAACACATGAGATGAATGTTCTTTCTCGTAAAGTTGATACTAAGTCAAGTGCTTTGGTTTCTTCTTCTTCTTCTTTGGATGTTGATGCTTCTTCATCAAAGTCGTACTTTCTTGCTATTTTTAATGCCACATCCGATGATCAACTGGAATAGATCGAGGAGGAGGATTTAGCTTTGGTTGCTAATAGAATTGCTCGAGCTATGAACAATGCCAGGAACAGGAAAAGAGGTGTTCCAAATCGTTGCTTTGAATGTGGTTCAATTGATCATCTTCATTCGCATTGTCCTAATCTTAGAAGAGGCAAAAGAGAAGACAAAGATGGTGAGAAAACCAACAACAACAAGCCGAAGGGTACTTCCCAAGGGAGGAAGTTCAAGGAAAATCTCAAGAAGGTTTTTGATCAAGTCTACGCCGCGTTCGAGCCACTAAGCGATGTAGATGGTGATAGTGGAGATGAAGATAAGGGAAAGAACATCTCCGGTGTTTGCTTCATGGCACGTGGTGAATCGGAATCAGTGTGAAACCAATGAGGTAAGTGCTTTTGAGGAAGCTATTAATATTTTAAGTGCAAAAAATAAGAAGTGTAAGAAGATGTATAGAAAACAGGAATTTATCATTGAATCTCTTAATTGTGAAATTGCTAGATTAAAATCTCTTATTCCTAATGATGATGATTGCTCAAGTTGTGAGGTTTTAATGAATGAGATTTCAAAAATTAGAGATGTTAATGCTGCACATGATTTGAAAAATAGATCTTCTCTTACTCTTAGTTTTGCCTTGCACACACGCACTTTGGATGTGTTGTTTTTAACTTAAAAAGTTGTTGCAAAAAATATCAAATTGCTTTTCATGCTAGTTTGATGTTTAACATGATTTGTGTTACAAAGTTAAAACAACCTCATGATGTTTTGCATTGCTCAACATGTAATTTGAATAAGATGAAATTGAAAGATGCTTTAGGTCGTGTTGAGTACATGGAAGATGTTGTGAAAAACAATGAAGTGCTTTCTTTCCCCAAGTGTCGTAAAAGAAAATGTGTCATGGTAGATTGTGAAAATTGTGCTAATTTGGAAAAAGATGTTTCTTATTTGAAAAATTCTTTGCAAAGATTTTCTGATGGTAAAAAGAACCTCAACATGATTTTGGATTAATATAAGGTTAGCACACATAACCGTGGTTTAGGTTTTAATCCTTATGCTCATAATTCTTGACATCCTCCTGTTGTGTTAGGTGTTGGTGCTATAAGTGGTAAGATTTTGGTTAAACCTGATATTAATAAAACTGTGTTTAAATATGCTGGTATCATGTCTACTTTGAATGTATCTTCTTCCAAATCCAATGTTGTGCATACAAAACCTCCTGTTGCTGTTGTGTTGCTAAGTCTTCTAATTCTACCAATGTGTCTAGTCATCGTGAAAAATATACTTGTTCTTTTTGTGGCAAAGATGGACATATTGTTTGTTTTTGTTTCAGATTAGCTCATAAACAGAAAAAGGAGAGAGAGATTGCTTTTGCAAAATCAAAGTGGCAAAAATCTGGTTTTCCCTCGCGGAAACTGGTCAGACCGCAGTGGGTCCCGCGGTCAGACCGGCTTCAGAGCCTCAGTCAGACCGGTGGTGAGGCAGCGGTCAGACCGACCCCCGGTCAGACTGGCTACCGTACTTCAGTCAGACCGGCCTCGGAGAAATTTTTCAAAAAATTCTCAAATTGATTTTGCACGTGAATATATGCCTATTGGATCTTCTGGTCGTGTATCTCAGTACTGGATTCCTAAATTTTTATTACCATCTAACCCTAGTACTGAGGCTTCGACTGCTGCTTGTGTGTAGGCTTTGGTGGCAATGAAGGAGAACGTGTGGATCGTGGATTCTGGTTGTTCGCGGCACATGACCGGTGAGAAAAATTGGTTCTCCCTCAAAAAGGCATTCAAGACTGAATCGATTATCTTTGGTGATGCTTCTACTAGTGCCGTTCTCGCTACAGGTTTGGTTAAGGTAAATAAAAAATTTGAATTGAAGAATGTAGCTTTGGTTGAGGACTTAAAGTACAATTTGCTTTCGGTTTCACAAATTGTTGATGAAGAGTTTGAGGTTCACTTTAAGAAAACTGGAAGTAAAGTTTTTGATTCTCGTGGTGATTCTGTGCTGAATATATCTCGATATGGAAGAGTGTTTAAAGCTGATTTTGAAAATCCTGTTTCACCTGTGATAACATGTTTGGTTGCTAAGTTTGATAAAGATGTGATGTTTTGGCATCGTAGACTTGGACATGTTGGTTTTGATCATCTCACTAGGTTAAGTGGTTTGGATCTTGTTCGTGGTTTGCCTAAACTTAAGAAAGATCTTGATTTGGTTTGTACACCGTGTCGTCATGCTAAGATGGTTGCTTCTTCACATGCTCCTATTGTTTCTGTGATCACGGATGCACCAGGACAGCTATTACATATGGACACTGTTGGTCCAGCTAGAGTGCAATCCGTAAAAGTGAATTATGAACTGTTGTTACAAAGAGCCCTGGGTGGACATGACTCAAAAACTTGCCTAAAGGACAAAGTAAAAAAGTACAAGCATCCAATCGCGACCTATAAAGCAAAGTTTCCTAAAATATAAAGAAAATAACTAATTTACTCTATTTAATAAATAAATCAAGTTCACCGCTATTCTCCGTCGAACTCGAATCATTTTCAGGTAAGTTCGCTAAACTTCCCATAACGAGTCAACAAGAAGCCTTGACTTCCAGGTTGTGTCCATCTTCCAGGCAACCCTTTCATATGCCATTCGTCTCACTGGATACGCTCCAGCCGCATGCAATCTTTAACCATTAGATTCCAAAATCACGCCCGTTAAAAACCACCATGCGCTCTTCCCTTACTCAACGATATATAGCCAAATTTTGTTAGTTAAAACATCGCATTGTTGAGGGTCCGATCAGTACTAGTGGTTTCGGGTTTTTCATGGAATTTCTAGATTATTCATATTTAGACATCTAGATGGTTTTCTATCGTATGTGATTACTATTGTGTGTTAGATGTCAGTCAAGTTGCTACACACTACGGCTACATGGATTAGATTTTCTTTGTTGGTCATGTTGCAAGTTGAGCTTCGAGGCCATGACAGCATAGCTTAGTCGTGACTGGATCGGGACTTAGGCTTAGAAAGTTGAGGTCCAACGAGTTGAAGGATTTATCACATTGAATATCCGCTAAGCGAGAACAATCCCCAGTTTTCCAAATAGAGACAACATGTACTGTTGTATGTATGGAACAAGAGTCATCAATGGAACCATCCTATATACTTAGACTATAGCTTATTTAGGACAAAAGGTTGATTGATAAGGATGCGATAATTCTAAAACGATATTTTATCTTGGCTTCCTCTCTACACACATTCTACAACACACTCAAAAGTCAGCAAACGTGCTTCTTTGATTAGGCTTTTAACCAACTTAGTTATTATATTAAGCTCCGACAGTAATAGTGAAAATTGTCTTCTGTCTTATTATGTGACGCTTATTCATAAAATTTATATCATGCCTAGTACAAATTACAAAACTCGATTCAATTTGTTCTACAATCACAATCGAATCATAGCAGCGAGAAATGGGTTCGTCAGGCAATAGCAAATGAGTCCATTCAAAAGCGGCAAAGCATCAGGAAATACTGGAAAGATGCTACGCTGTTCAGACGTCCGATTAATTCCCACTAATATCAGGACGGCCCGACAGTACAACGCCCGCCCGGCCTGCGCAATGCCAGCTTCGCATAGGCATGCATGCTGACGCCGCCTGCAATGCTTTTTTTATCTGCCCTTGTTTACTGGTACTGGAGTACTCCATGATTGGTTGCATGTCCGTATTACTGCTGCATTTTTCTCGCTCTAGCACATGTGCCAGTACCTATTTTTTTTTATCAAATTTTAAATTTTTTTCTCTTAAAAATTAATGTGATCTATTATGTAGTTACATCAATATATTCATCTATAATTAAATCGTGGAGGGGCTCACAAATCCGAGCGCTGTTCCACCAAGTAGATCGATAAATGTTTCCAATCTTGTTTAAAAACGCTGAAACACACATCCCAAATTCACCCTCATGAACCTATTTTGCTAAACGAGCTAGAAAAAACGGGTTTCCAAAAAAGATTGGACGTTGCCCCGTCGCGTCTTGTTTCACCCTTATATAAACAAAAGGCCCTATTTGGATCACTGGTATATTTTTTAGCTCTCGCCTCAAATAGCCCCCAAATAGCCAAAAGTTTCCCCAAACATGGTCACTTATGTTCTAGGCTATTTGAATAACCCACCAAAAAACATATTCCTCCTCAAGGCAGCGAGTACTAATTGCGGATTATTTCGGGGTGGGCCACTAAAAAGGTGTCTTTCTCTCTCCCTCTCTCTCTACGAGAAAGTGCATTAAAGGTCAAAATAGCTCTTCAAAATAACCCTCTCGATTCGAAAAACCTTGGCTATTTCCTTGTACTAAAAAAAATAAGCTCTCAAAATAACTTTTGGCTTAGTTCCCAAACCAGGGTGCCAAGTTCAGTAAACAGCGAAAAAATTGTTTCAATTCAAAAAAGTAAAACACGGTCAGATCGCAAATGAAACAATTTGTCAACGATCAACAAACGATTAAAGCCATTGTAACCACTTAAACCCGGTTCACTCAACAAACCACGTGTCTCATGATGGAATATTAAAACAGTATCAAAAATTCACGTAAATTTGATTCATTAACGTAGTGAAAACATCTACGAGTACATCTGCGAAAACATAATTGGCCGGACAAAATGAATGGATCCCCTTAATAGCGCATCCGTTTATCGCGGCGTCTGTTGCTCGTTGTGGTGGACATGGTAGCGGTGTGTGGGCGATGTGGTGTCGTGGCGCATGCATGTGCGGCAATGGGTGTTCGTGCCATGCGCGTCCGCAGTCGGGCGCTCCCAAAAAATACAACGGAGCTAAAATTTTGAGCGATATTAAATAATTACGTATTACATCATCACATAATTATATATTTTGATTATATATATGTGTGTGTCTCGACTCTCCAAAAAATCAAACTATTGTTTTCCCCATGTGTTTATAGAAAAAAAATCTAGGAAGGTAAGCCTGCGCATTTTGCGCGATCGCATGTTTTATATTTTTCAAAAAAACAGGTCATAATAAATAGTTTAAATTTTAATAGTGCAGGGTATTTTACTTACTTCTTAATTCGTGATGTTCATCATGATCTTTTTTACTTTAAAAAATTTGAGAAACTTTAATTGCTAAATAAATATATAATTTTACCATCCTGCCTATATTCCTTTACTTGAATCACAGTATGATACATCACCTTATTATATAGCTGATTCCTTATACGTAGACCCCTACAGTATTTTTAAAAAAATACCGATCATTTATGCATCCTAAAATAAAAAATAGTAGTAATTTCTAATATATATGCCTTCATAATGTCCAAATGCTAATTGAATTAGAATCTGTATTGACCCTTATAGAGGCACTAATGCAAGTTTGAATTTAGTGTTACTCATTTATTATTATTGACCTTCATCAGTCTTTATGTGTCAAAAGCGAAATATGACTGGTATGCTAGAGTAAGCATTAATATAAGTTTAAAAGATAAAATATCTGTTGGTAGGATGTAAAACGTGAACTTTTTTTACCTGTACCAAGGGGAGTAATTGATATCAAATACTACCTTATGGGTTATTTACTGTGTAAAAGCTTCATACGCTAACCTTATGGGTTATGTACTCCACTAAAATAGTTATGTGTAAAAATATTACAAAAGTTATTTTTACAGGTAGCCCATGAGGTCCGAGGCCAAAAGGCCTCATCACATATGAGGCTGCACATTTAATTTGAGGAGCAGTGTGAAAAAGTATTCTTGCGGAAATCACTTGTTTTAAGAAGTGTGGATGACATAGGCCCCTAGTTTTGGTTCAGCTTAAATTATTATAATCTAGATTATTGAGCCGATTACTAAAGCTTAGTTTAATAATACGCGACTATAGAATAATGTTAGTTGGTTTGTTTCTCTGGATTATTTGTCTTGCATGTTAGCTGTTAGCCACCCAAATCTAATCTGAAGAAAAAACCACCTATAGAGTGGGATTATCAGATTATATAGTAAATCTGGCTTTATAGATTGTAAAATCATCATAATAAGCTATATTTTTTTCAGCTTACTTCTAAAATCCAAGCGATAAATAATCCTAAGTTTGTATCAAACAGGCCAGTAATCTGTACATCAATTAAAAAGTTGGAAAATGGCTCTAAAGTTATCGTTCACATTGATTGCGTTTGAAAATAATATGCTATATACAATCTTTTTGTCTGATATCCATTCTGTTTGCCAACAATCAAGAGAAAACATGATAGTTAGTTTTGGTTTCCTTTTGTATGTGGCAAATGGCTACAATTTTCAACACCTACATGTATCCTTTAATTGAGACGCACCTGCCTTTTCTTTCTAGTATACTGTGATGTCCATTGTTTATTGATGGATGCCTTGGGTGCATGTTACAAAAAATAATTTCAGAATAACAAATAGCTCCTTCTCGATCTAAAATGATTCGCAGTGTCGGAGATAGTTATTGTTTCCGTGTAGAGTGTGGTGAGGACTCCACGTAGCTAGCAGGAACATTAATTCATTCGCGAAAAATAAGCTCCGCACTGTGTGAATAATTATGTAAGTGTGTATGTTTTTTTGTCATATTAATTTTATTACTACTAAAACTTTATGATTAAACATAACGGAATTTACATAATGCAAACCAGTCACTTGTGATATTTATTTTGTACTACATCATGGCCTTTAGTGATATACATATTTATATGCGCATAATCCTAAATATGAAGCCCTACATGCTTAAATCCTTTTATCTTTCTTGTTTGAAAAATTAAGCCATTTAATACTACACCATAAAGCAGTTTATAATACATAGTTTTAACCTTTTAAGTTTCCTAATAACAGGTTATACTGGTATGATAAAAGTCTTAGCTAGCTCGCCAATGTGATACGCACTTGTATCCAAGCTAATTGCCCCCTCACGCGACCGTGTCGCCAGTAAGTGTTACATGGGGGGCAACTGTGACTGCATCTGGAGGGTCTTAATATTTTTTTAGTTCAAGAAAGAAACATGATCTCGATTTTTTAAGACTATGAATCCAATGTCTCCCTTTCGAGTTACTAATGTATGCACGAAGCTCAAAACCGATCTCTTTTTCCTTTGCGTTATGATCGATGTAAGTGGCTCGCCACATTAATTATATAGATAGATGTATATGGTTAAATTAATAGATCCACCGATTTGAAGAGAAACCGATGGTAAACATTTTTTCTTTGTTATAATTATAGGATTTTAATCTAATTTATCTAAGGCGCGCACATGACTATTTAGAGCATTTTGTAAGGATGTTCACATGTGGCTTGAGAGATGTTTATCTGGAAGTATAATAGACTTGTTCGTGGATTTTTTTTCAGTTAGAAAAAAATATGAATCTCAATTATTTAGACTACCCGTAAGTGTACAAATGAAGCTTATACCATGCTCGAATACGTCCTCTTACATCAATCGACTGTGGTACGTCCATGATCCCATCACCATTTTATTTTATATAGACAATGGTTAAGAATGTATATTGATCTCAACGTTTCTACAATAAAAATCAATTGCAAAGCATAGGTTTCGTTTTTTTTATTAGAAATGTTAGCATTATTTTACTTAATATATTAGGAACGTCACCATGGCGATTTAGAGCGTTTGGAGCGTTTGTAATATAAATAAGAACGTATAACTTATATATTGAACTTAACCGTGGGGAGGTAAATCTCTTTGGAGAACATTTAGGTTATTCTAATTAATTATTGTGAAATTATGTTGATGATAAAATCTATATCGTTATTTTTCATAATATTTAGCATTATTCAAATGGTATGTAAAAAGTCAGAAATTGTAACCAAAATGTACATTCTATTTGAAAGATTAAAAATAAACAGTTTGATGATTATATTTTTTTAATCGTCAATTGTAAATTGACTTCTTATTGAAAGATTAAATATAACATTTAGATGGTTATATTTTGTTAAATCGTCAAATTGTGCTTTCTAACTAATATGCATAAAAGATAGAGAGAAGAAATAAGAGAGAGGGAAGAGAAGGAGGAAGACGGGAGGCATACGGGCTGTCCAAGACGTACTACTAGACTCCCACAATCCTGATTAGGATGGACGATGTTTTTCCTCTAGATTGACTATGGTTAAAAATATCGGGTCCATCGGATTAAATAAAAATCCCAATGGTTGATCTTTTGCTTTTTCTTATAATTTTTAAGTATTTTTATAAGTTATATCAAATTTAGTGCCATGTGTAGCTGGGAGGCGTTTGTAGGGTAACACGTGGCAGCCTTAAAGAGCTGTTTGTAGAAGTTCCATGGACTTTAGTATTAAGAAGATGATTCATCTCATCAATGAATGTTGTTCAGACAAAGAAAATGCAACAAGCCAGCTTAAACGGAACACTAACTACAAATGATTGAACCCATAAAAATAAATAATTGAAACATCCCATAATTTGTGAAAATAAAATCATTATGTTTGAAAATTTATAAATCACGCATTACATAAAAATAGTTGCGGAACATCCAAAGAATTATGATGCAACATTAAACAAATGGATATAGTGAAACATCAGAAAACTAATTATTGAAACTCAAATAGTTAATGTGTGCAACCTAAAAAAGGTGAAAAAAGAAAATTAAAAAGTTAACGGAATAATAATCAATGTGGAGATTCTATTAGAAAAAATAGATTTTAATTGTAACGAATACAATGGATAATCAGATTTAAAGGATGATACATATTTTAAAAGAAAAAAAATCATTGAAAACTTGATATGACATCTCACGTCTGAACTCAGGCTAGCCGCTCCTCTCACATGGGCACATGGGCCCTGTGCACACGGACTGCCGCGGCTAGCCGTTTCGGCGGAGCGTAGTTGTGCTAGTGTACTGTGTCCTTTGTAGAACGTCCAATTTCTCCCCGCGTTCGAACATCGGAGACGAAGCATTTTCGGAAAATAATCTTTAATATCCAATCAAAATCACCAATGAGACCCAGTTTTTGAAATAACCTTGCTTTGTACCGAAATATGTTTGTCTATTGGTGATTGGTCGTATATAATAAATCCAATCGGATCAGAATTAATTGATATTGGATACTGTAAATATCTGTAAGAACAAAAGGAAAACATTCGGTAAGCCTGTTGCGTTGCTTATAAAGATCATGGAGAAATAAACGTAATAGCAAAATGAATATACCTTACAACTCCCTTAAAATATACGCTGTACAAGATCACAAATAGCTGAGATCAATTTTAGAGAGAAACCTGTAAAAATTCGAATCTTGCCTTTAAAAAACGAACAGCTGGTGGCGCCCGTGCAATCGCGCGGCATAGCACCCATCAACCAATTATATTTTTTAATATGTTTACTTAAAAATTTATTAATATCTATCTCGTGTTTTCAAGCACTTGAAAGACGGAAACCTTATCATTCTCAGTGTTTCTAATTTATAGTTTTAAAAGTCACACAGTTCTACCCGCTTACTTATAATATCATCCTTCCTTTATTTACTTGCTCCGATCTTACTACTGTTTCATTCATTCTCCTTTAGAACCTTATAAAAACTGGATCTTATAGTTTTTAGAGTTTATTTGTCCCGTTGAATTTCGTTTCTTTATAATTTCTAGAAGTCCCTGTCATACATTGCCATTAACTTCTCTACGGTCGTCCATGTATTTCTCTTTATTATCATTAGGTATTTAAAAAACGAACATAATATACCTTTAGGTTCTTTTTTACTGTTTAGAATTTCTGCCAAAACGTCAGCGGCTTAGTCACTGTACTCCTTCGCCGCTCGCCCCGCTGCCTTCCTTCTTATATGTCATTGAGATTTAAAATCAAACATGTTGTACATGGGTTTTTTTTTTACTTGAAGCCGAACCTTAAAAATTAGACCGTTAGTTTATTTTATGAGTCATTGTTTCTTGGTTTATTTTTTATATAAACTTTTAAAATCCCGTCAAATCTGGCACTTACCCTCTACGACCTGTCGCCGAACTACTCTTCTATTGTCATTAGGGATCTAAAAACCCGAACATAACATCATGGGAATTCATTTTTTAACTTTTCGTAAGAAGTCCCATCAACCATCGGCGGCTCTGCTTGTACTCATATATGACCCGTCCGATAGCCTCTCATTTTTATTGTCATTAAGTTTTTAAAAAAATCGAAATGATATTGGGGGGCTTCATTTTTTTACTTCTAAAGTCGCCCACACCCTTGACCAATTGCTTCACGACCTGCCCGTCGTCCTTCTTAATCCTCCATTAGGATTAATTTGGTGCTTCTATTGATAGTTTTAGATGTCCCATCAAAGTCCATCACTCTACTCCTGTTACTTAATGTAATCTTGTTCCGTGTTTAAAGTTGGTCTTTTCATTCGAGTCTTATTTTTTATCACCAATCTTTAGTTATTTATAAATTGTAATTATTAGTTGAAGTCTTATTTCTCTTTTCTAATTCCATATATATTTTTATTTTTTTGTTTCGAACTTTTAAGTAATATCGTTATTGTGTTCTTTTTAATTTGCATAATTGCAGCGCTAGCAACCCATACGTAATTTCTAAAAAGAAATGTTAAATAGTATCTCTTGTCATAGGATTTTAAAGAGATCGAAAGTTATCATTATCGGGTTTTTCAATTTTATAGTTTCTAAAAGACACATATCATCATCCCTTAACTCATTTTGCCATCCTTCTATTTTGCTTGTCCAAGCTACCACCATGACTTTAATCATTCTCTGGATCCTTGAAACAGCGCCTAATAGAATTTAGAGTTCATTGGTCTTGTCGGATTCCCTTCACTAGTTTTCTACGGCAGTTCCATCAAGCATCACCATGGTACCTTCAGTCAGCCCTGCCCACGGTCGCCTCTTTAATTTCATATCCATTTGAAATCAAACCTATACGTTGTGATTCCTTTTTTACTTTTTAGAAGTTCGCTCAACCAGTCCTCAACTATGGCTCCTTCTTCGGACCTAACCCCCCAGGCCCTTCTTTTAATATCATTGGAATTTTATTTTTAAAACCACGTGCACTAGATTTACTTTTTATAGTATGTATTCCCTCTGTCTCAGACTCACTAAGAACTCACGCATTCTTAAAATTCAACTCTTTAAAATATTGAGCCAGTAAATATTTTATATATAAAAATTTATTTGTATAAAAGTAGTTTTCATAGGATTGTCATTTAAATTTAATTTTATATGATTATGATTTAAATTTGTGCTACAAACTACTTGTAGTATGTGAGAAAATTTAAAGTATAGTTTAGTTTTTTGAAATACCCATGATAATTTTGAACACACGCTTTAGTGAGAGGAGTTAGGAGTATGTATCTCTTACAATGCATAAGTTTTCTGGTCTATTTGCATGCTATGTTTCATGAACATTGAGAAAAACAATCCCCTTCCACTTCCATCACATGTATTACTATTTTTCGCCATAGGATAAAAAACACATTTAATTCTAACTTAACCAGCTGCCAAATCTATATGCATTCCGTCGTTTGCATCCCTAAATCCCCTGAACTCCTTATATCCGTCTAGAATAAGGAAAGAATTCAGAAGCAGCCAGTACCTCCACCTATTTTGGACTTGTATTCTAGTGGTACTTTGATCAATTGTGGCCGATTGATCTAGTACTACCTAGTTTGTTTTCTATTTGGACCTTCTATATCAAAGTTCAACCTATCACCATCAAAAGTCTAGTCCCAAGTATAAATCTAACGGTCTAGATTTTCTTTTCTTCGATATACGTGGTACATTTCTGCCCCCACAGCGAACTGGAGTCTTTCTTCAATGTCTAATAATTATAAATGAGATAGGCATAGATAGATAGAATTAAAGGTGAGCGACACCAGTTTGTCTTCTTGACAAAATCTCTGCTGCAGAGTCAAGGAGATCTGATGCATAGTTAGACGTGTCGTGACATGTATCGCCAGCGGAGTCGAACGCGGCAGCGGATGACCGATACTACGACACAGGCACAATCTTATAGAGCCCGCCCAGATATGTTGTTGGGCTTTAAATATCACTGTTAATAACTATTTAATCTATGTTATAATTTTATACCTACTAATCAACGTTAGATAACTTCTAACATTACGTGTGAAAGCTTCTAAAACGTGCTGATATCTAACTTATAGAGTAATAAATAGAGTAGGCGCCTTCATGCACTCGATTGACCGATATTTTGTATCATTGGCACATGTGTTGGTATTTGTTAAGGTAGTAACCATAACCTAATTCAGTTGAATAATGACTTTGTAACAGCCTTAACATTTGATCTGGAAGCTTTTTCTTTTACTTTCTATTTTGCCTTGGTCTGAAGAAACATGGGATCCTACCGTGACAAATACTGCAGCTCAGAAATGAGGAATTAACAGAGCAAGACACAGAAGAGAGCCTCGAAAGCAAAGGCGGGTTTGCTGTGTTGCAGTTTTACAAACAGCTCTATGCTATGAGGCCAAATCAAACTGTTACAGCAGTAAAATCTTTGCTGTATGTTAGAGTTCATACGAATATGTGTATATAGCACCATGTATACTCAGCATTCATACAGGATTTTATCAAACTATCGTTCCTCCGTGTGCATCCAATTATCGTGTATGGCCTCTTCTAATAGTGCTTTTCAGCATTTGATTTATGATGGTGATTTCGGGCCAATCTTGGTAACACTTTGTTTTTATGGTTTTATTTCTTATTCTCCTTGGTTACTTAAGTTCTAATGTGTTGTCTTATATTTGAAGGTTTTTTGTGTTTATAGACTCTAAGTGTGAAAAGTTTGGCAGTTTTCACATCAGATTATACGGATTACACATTCGAGAGTATTAAATCGAATTTCCCGCCTGTAAACTGTGAGACGAATTTATTAAGCTAATTAATCCATCATTAGCAAAATGTTTCCTTACGCACACATTTATCAGAATCATGGATCAATATAGCTTACAAAATTCGCCTTCGCAATTTACCACGCAATCCGCACTGTAATTTAGTAGTTTTTATTTTCTATTTTTAATTGACTCTCCTATACACGTGTGTAAACATTCGATGTTACCATGGTCACATTGTCTCTGCCTCCTCGTTTGGGCTCGCCATGGGCTTGCATTCTGCCACCCGGGACTGGGGATTTAATTGCATCAAGAAGCCCTTAACCCTTGGGCAATATATAGGCACAGGAGGAGACGGATGATGTTTACAGTGAGAAGCTGGCAACGAACGGTGACAGCCGCCTCGCAGGGAACCATTGTGCTCGCCGTCACCTCCCACGCACCCGATGCCATGTTGCTGCTACAGCCACTGCGACCTCATCCTTAGTTTGCCATAAAGAAAATCCAAAAATATCGAGAAAAAAATCGTCAACAATAACCAACACAACCACTTCTCTCTACTACA
>CM020187.1:7970540-8024089 GCA_009805545.1 Oryza longistaminata | reverse complement strand
AGAAATCTTGCGTTCTTTCTCGTACACATATATCAAAGCAAGATAAGTCAAGAAGATTACAAGACGTTGATGGAAGATAACCGTGATGAATCATTCGACAAGCGCTAAAAGCTTGCGAAGAATAAGAGAAAGAGAACGAAGAAGAGGGTGGCCAAGGCATACAACAAGAGGGTGAAAGTAAAATTGTTTCAAGTTGGAGACTTGGTTTGGAAGACAATTTTGCCTTTGGGTACTCGATCCAAGGAGTTCGGTAAGTGGTCTCCTAGTTGGGAAGGTCCTTATCGAATATGCGGCATTGTTCGAGGGAACGCATACTTTTTGGAGACACTTCAAGGGGAGCGTTTTCAGCGAGCAATCAACGGGAAATACTTGAAGAAATACTTCCCGAGCGTTTGGCAAGACGCTTAGGAGGTACTATGGCCGGTAATTGGATTATCGTCCTAAGACCAAAAACATTCTCTATGCTTTTAGATTCACGTCGTTCATCAAAAAGGCAAGGGGGCATGTGTTTACACCCAAATTTGGCACCTAGGATTAAAATAGGAAAGATTGCCAAAATTTGGAAATCTACCGGTTTCCTCCAAGTGTGCCGGTCTGACCGCCGTGTGTTGGGCGGTCAGACCGCCGGTTGTAGGCCGGTCAGACCGGCGGTGTGTGGCCGGTCTGACCGGCAGGTCCGAGTCCGACCCTGTTTCGTCGGGTTTCGAGGTTTCCTTGCTCGGGAAGGCATGTTTCGGGTTTCCTTTGGTTTCTACCTCGAGTTGGACGTGGAGAAGGGCCTGTAGAGGGCAAGACCAACCCCTATATAAGGGACATGGCCGGTTCATTGTAAAAATCAATCTACTATCAATCAATCGAATCGTTCTTTTCATATTGCTTTTAGTTTTCTCTTAGTTTGTCCATCTTTGTCGGTTTGCGCCGTAAACCGTCCGCCGCCGCTGCGAGAGTGCGACATCTCTTTGTAGGTTTGTCCTGAAAACCTTCCGTTTGCCCACGAGACGGGTAGTTATCTAGAAATCGGCTCCGCTAGCCGGTTTAGTTATCAAAACCCATCTAGGTTTAGCACTTTGCTAGATCGAGGTGGTTGGCGACTCTAGGATCACCGCAAAGCTTGAGGTGCTACGATCGTGCTTGTTAACTTGTCAAAAAAGTTGCCAACAGTATCTAATCAGCCAGAATTGCAAAATTATAGAGGAACATGTGTCATAGATAACTATATCCACTTAGGATACATAGTCTTCTCTAAATAATTAGTGAAAGATATTTTGTATAAACATGAAAAGGCGATGTACGGCACTATGCCATTCCGATTTCAGATAGTGATGGTATACCTACACAAACCAAAGAACACATAAAAAACTTGATTACATCGGACATATCACCATGTTCAGGGCTTCAGGCAAAGGAACATATTGTAGCATCATGGCAGAGCCATAAAATCTGGAATCTCAAAACAAATAGATGAAGAAACAGACTCAAAACTGCAACTGGCCACAATAACGCACAACAGAATAGAAGCAATTGCTGCTTGAAAAGAGAGCTGCTAGTACTTATTCTAAGCATACGATTGAATTGTTTCCAATTTTAAATCCATTGATAAAAATCTACGTTCAACAAAAAAACGATAGCATAAATGTAATTGTAGAAGGGATAAGTCTATGTTTCACCCTAAAAATCTATTGTGACACTAAACCCAGCTATGTTGGCCTGACGATGTAGCTCTGTTCCGCAGTTCTACGTGCAATGGCTTATAGGTAAATTTTTGTTTTGTTTTAAGTACAGATCGTCTCTCTTCATTATTTCCCGTAGAAACTGGATATGCAGCCAACCTTTTTCCCCTCAAAATCTGTAGTTTGGTCTCCACTTGTTTCATGGTTGGCCTCTCTTCACCTTGCAGGCTCAAGCACATTGCTGCAAGTGATGAAATATTATCAATCTCTTCGTCCGTTGCTTCTTCATTGATCTGAGCAGGCACAATATCTCTAATCGGTCTAGCTTTTATGTTCTCTAGAAAGTAGTTGGACAAGTTTTGCTTTAAACCTGATTCAGCTGTAAAAACAGGTTCTTTTCCGAGGAGCAACTCAACAAGTACCACACCAAAACTGTAGACATCACTTTTCTGGTTTAGTTGACCTGTGTAGAAATACTCAGGATCTAAGTACCCGTGAGTGCCTTGTACACTGGTGACAACATGGGTATTATCAATAGGGACCAGCCTTGAAACACCAAAATCTGAAAGTTTCACAGTGTAGTTTGCATCAAGAAGTATATTGGATGACTTGACATCACGATGAAAGACTGAAATTGAAGCCGCTGAATGGAGATAACAGAGAGCACTTGCAGCCTCTGCTGCAATTCGCAGGCAATCATTCCAAGCTAGAGATAAGCCACTATTTGAATCACCATGTAGAATACTGAACAATGAACCATTAGAAACAAAATCATATACCAACAACGGTACATCAGTTTCCAGGCAACACCCAAAGAGTTTTACTATGTTTCGATGGTTTATCTGGGAGAGTATCACGACCTCATTAATGAATTGATTGATCTCACTGTCCTGGATGTCCTTTGACTTTTTTATAGCCACGACACGCTGATCGCTTAAGATGCCTTTGTATACTGTTCCATGCCCTCCACCTCCTAAGATTCGTGTGGCATCAAAATTGTTTGTTGCTTTTATAATGTCTTGTAAAGAAAATATTTTTGTCCTGTCCCTTGTATTTTCATCCGATGAGATCAATTGCTCGAACAGAAGACCTTGGTTTTTCTGGAAATACCTCCTTCTTAACTGCCTCTGAATGCTTCTTTTCCACGCATAAATGAGGAACGTCACGGATAGGCAGAGAAGTAGAATGCCAAACCCACAGCTTAGTCCAATAACAATACCTAAAAAAGTTATTCTCTGTAAGTACTCCCTCTATCCAAAAGTCTATGACCTATTTTATTTTTAGGGTTTTTTTCAAAAATCTAACATCTATTTCTAATATGCATGTGCTAAATTAAATAGTCAATTGGAATCCAAGAAATCATCTTAGTGCTTTTTTGGTTGCATGCGTGTGTATAGTTTATTTATTTTGTCACATGGTAGCTGAATTAATTACTCTTTTATCTTGGTGACAAAAGAAATAGATTTTAGACTTTTGGATAGAGGGGTACTGTTTTGTCTTTCTATATGATGTAATCAACTTTGTTCTTGCACAATAGGAGTTACCTGTAAGCAAAGTTTGATGTTTCACCGCTGTGCATTTCATTTTTCTTGGATCGTATTTTGTATTGTGAGGGCATTCTGTACATTGGAAGCTTCCTATCGTATTATGGCATATCCCTGTACAATTATTTGGTCCAAGGCACTCATCGATATCTGCAGAAGCCATGCAAACCGGTTATCAAAATCTGCAAGAGACTATATAATGAACAAGTAGTTGGGGTAGCTGGTTAAAAGTTATGGTGAGGCTGTGTCTGTTCCTATATACAAATAAAAATTCTGCAAGAGATTATAATGAAAAAGTAGTTGGAGCAGCAGGTTAAAAAGTACAGAGATGTTGTCTGCTCATATGCTAGTACTATGTAGTACTATGAGCTATGAAAAAGGTTATGTACTTAATTCAAGTAAAGAGCTACTATGCTTATCAAAGGAAAAAAAATTCTACTGCAGAAGTTTCAACAACACACAACAAATACTTCCTTCCAATTCTTGATCACTGTTAGGCTTGTCCTAACAAAATGTATTCAGGTATTCCAAACAATCAATGTTATATTTGGATAGTATATATGTAGGGATGAAAACGGATCGGAAACGGACGGAAACTAGTTTTATCATATTCGTTTTCATATTTTTTTTCGGAATCGGAATCGAAAACTCGGATACGAAAATGAAATCGAATATTATTGAATACATATACGGAGCGAATACGAGACGGAACGAATACGGTAGCGAATATTTACCGGTATATAAAAAAACCCCTCAATTTGAGTTTCTTGATCAAGGAGGAGATATCGCTTATTATTTTAGTTCAACATCTCCAACATTTATATCGTCAATTTTATAGACGGTCCCACAACCGTATGTGAATCGATTTTCATGGCTGTTCCTCTAAGAGATCCATATGCAAATATGATTATCATTTTCTATTCCCAAGACCTTTTACTAGATGTATAACTTACTTACCATTGTATAAATTAGAGATGTTATTTATTTTACTTCACATCTTCGAAACTTGTAATGTTTGTATTATACTTTAAATGCTTTCAAATACAAATGTTATAAACTACAAAGTGGTAGATCCCGTTGAGCTCTACAACTTTGATATGGAACACATCTCCATCAGATGTCGTTTGAATTGTAGATCTGAGATTTTGTAAAAATTAATATGGTATATTATAATGAATATTTAGACCCTTAAATGACCTCAAATAATAAAATAGTCAATAATAAAGTTGTAGATCTCATCGAGCTCTATAATGTTGATATAAAGTTTATCTTCATCTGATTCCGTATGAAAAAGTTATGTATATATACGTGTTTTTTTATAAAATTTGCTCAATGTTTGCGGATATCCGAAAAAAATTCCGGATAGTTTCCGACCTTTTTCCGATTCCAACGGATAGTACCCTTACTGTATTCGTTTTCGTTTTCGAGAAAAAAATATCCGAATTCGTTTCCGAATCCGAGAATTTCCGGATAATTCCGATCGAAACTATGCGAATCCGAAAAATGGTCCGGACGGACGGAAACTATCCGAACCAGGTTCATCCCTATATATATGTATAACAGTATAACATCTGGGATAACGGAAGGGGAAGAAAAACAGAGTAGCTAAAAATGGCCTACATAGGTACTGTGATACTAAAAAAAAATATTTTTCTTCATTCCATTATTAAAAAAAAAAAGGTACTGTGATACTCGTACTCTTTAGAAAAAGAGAAAAAATGTACTATATTTTTAATTATAGAAATAAGTTAGCTTATGCACCATTGGATACACACAAACATTCAGACCACGAAGGGAACTCGGAGGGCAGAGGCATGAACGTGGGGCTTACCTTGGCAGCCATTTTTTATGTATGGATTTCCATGGAAGCCAGACGAGCATTTGCAGCGATAACCAAAGTAACCACGGATAGAATTGATGACTGGCACACATGTGCTTTGAGTACTCACGCATGCATATGAGGAGGCACTCCGTTGAGCCTCCAGACAAGTTAAATTGGCAACAGCCCATTGTCGAGAGCCCGATCCCTTAGAATCTGTATACAACCTTTGCCCTAAATAATCAGCTAAAAAATATTCTGCTATTCCAATAGAACTGGTATATTCTATGAGTCCCTCATCAACGTTTATGTTTGTCACATTAAGGTCATCCAAGAAAAGAACAGATGAAGTTGCATTTGTGCAGTTGAGGCGAAATATTTGTCTTGCAGAACAACCTTCCTCAAGGCCAAAAGGAAATGGTACACTGATGTTGCCACACCAACGAGTACAATCATCTCTGTGTTGCATGGGAATGTAACCTGGTAATTTTGGGGAAAATGTAGACACTATCTTTCAGAATTAAATATATCACATAAAGAAAAACACAACATCACAGAGAAAGTTTGTTGTTCTACTTCTTTACAGTGAAAGTGCAAAACATGTGTATCACACATGGACGCTAGAGACCAACATGTGTGCCTGCATAGGCTAACATATCTATATCGAACAAATTGTTTTTATGGTGACTCCACTTAGGTTACTAGTTCATGTCTAATCTTCCATTAACAAATCACAGGTGAAAAGATAAAGTACTACTGTAATTGTATTTTGAACCATTAAAATGCTATTGCGTGATAAATGAATTTAATATAACTCAAAGTTGTCAAATAAGTATTCATTAAAAACTAAAGCTTTCTTCTTCAAATTATATGTTGAATACTAAAATTTAGTTCAAAATTGAGCATTATGTTTCCTATTGTATCATATTACGACCTTTAAAATAAAAACAAGGAGGACACATTGATGCGGTATGATTTTAATTCAAATGACAGTAATAGACTTTAATACACAATTGAAATGAAATTACAATTCTTTGTTTTTGAGTTAGGTGATGGTGACTGGCCCACTACACCCACCACTATCTATCAGTCACCACATAAAATGGGACCAGTCCAGTTCTTCTTCTTTCGAGAAATATAAGACATTTTGGCTACGTATGTAAGTACTTACAAGACTTTTGGATGGAGGGTGTATATAAGTACTTACATACAAGCAATATACAGATGGAAACCCTTATATTTATAGATGAAGAGAGTATGATATATAAGAAATTTTATCATTCTCGAGAAAAGCACCAAGAAGTACCAAAAAAATACCATATATTTTTTTGAAGATTTATTTCCCTAGCTAGTATACATAGGTATAAAGAGAGCTCTGGCAACTTAAAAAACCGTAACTTGTATTTACGTACCTGCAGTGTCTCGCGAGCAGCCGTCGAGAATATAGGGATTGCCTCCATAACCATCGTTGCAAGAACAGTAGTACCCAATCTCGTCAGCCTGGATGCACATGCTGTCTTTGCTTATACATGCATAGCTTGTCTTGTTCTCCTTTGCATCGGCACACTTTGGCTGGTCAACGATACTCCATTGGAGGTCGGCATAGGAGCTAGTTATGTTGATTCTGTCCCAAATGGAGGTCCCAGTAGTTTTATGTGATTCAAGCTTGCTTTTTACATGGCGGACGAATCTGATATGGAAGCCACGAATTGGACCGTCTTCGAAAGAATCTAAATGAACTGAACAGCACCCAGTACCATTACAGATCTGTCCAGCCTCCATGTCCGCGTTTACTTCCGCGGGGCAAGAAGACGTGCAAGAATTCCAGCTTGAATCTGCGTCACCGTCGACCAAGTACGCATCAAAATCACAACCTGTTATGTTTAGCCCGGCACCGACCAGAGGAAAGGATTTTCCTGGAGGATCCCAGTGCATGTCGTAAACATCAACTCCAGATCTCATGGGAATGGTATATGAAATATTGATGGGGATAAATTGGTTCCGATAGCTGAAGATTTGCGGTGACATGTCATCAGTGGTAACAATATTTTGGGAAAGCTGGGTGGTGCCATCGCATAGGAAGAGCTTTGGAGGATGAGTGGCGTCGTCACAGATGAGCTCAAAGTCTGAATTGCGGAAACAGCCGGGGCCGATGCCGAAGGGGTACTCAATGGTCAGATTGCCGCATCTGTTCTTGCAACGGGCAAGGCCAATGGAAGATGGAGCAGTGTTGTTGCCCTGGCCTTCCTGGCTACTTAGAAACCCGGATGCATGAACCATTACAGAGGTCAGCAGTAATAGATATGGAGGCAGAAAGGTACCTGCGATGCCCATCCGTAGTGGATCGGAGGTGTTTCAAAGCTTCAGAACTGCTGCAATGGAGGTGCTTGAGAATTGTACTTTGTAGTACGTAGCAGTCAATATGCCGAAAATTTGACAAATTGACCATTTCAGATAGTGCCTTAGTAATCCGTCAAATACGTTTTTACAAGGGTCAATTTGTAAAATTTTTGTAGACAATATGATTGGTTGAGAAGCTTCTGTGACCTATGGTATAGTTGGTCTTTGGCAAGACAAATCATTAATCTCGAGACAACACGAGCAGCAAAATGAGCATATGTTAATTGGTTAGGTTCCTTATGATTTCAAGTTCTACACTTAACATTGGTGTTACTATTTACATAGAGTTATTCTTTTAATGATAGGTGATTTATCCGACGATAATGTATCTTCAGATTTACGGGTCTAGTTTGTTGTCGAATGGAAAGCTGCGTCATGTCGAAAGGCGTGGTTCTCTCAACAGTGGTTGGAAGTAAAGAACAATTGTATTGTTTAGTGAAAAATTTTTTATCCCCCTATTAGATGGCCCTAGAGGGCTATTTATAGCCCTATTACAGGTTTCCCCTATTAGGGTTTAGGTTTTACAGGGGAATTCACGTTATTACCCTTATGATAGGGACATTATTGTGGGCACACTGTGTCCTTTGTACATATGGGCCCCTATTAGGCTTAAATGACTTGGCCCATCTATTTACCGAAATCCCCCCGAAGGTGTAGTCGCCCGTTGGTCCTCTTGACGACGGGGTTCGGTACTTTGGCGCAACCCGTGCCTTTAATGCCGAGGCTTTCGCCTCATCATCCTCGCCCGTGCGGCCCTCTGACAAGGTCTTCGTTTGGCGAAGTTGGCATATTCCAAGCCACGGCTTTCGCCCACACGGTTTCTTCTTCGACCTTCGCCGCTTGCCTCCGGTCTGAGCCTGTCGCCCAAGTTTTAGGTTTCGGCAGGTCCAGCCGAAGGCCCTTCGTGGTATACCTCCAACATAGATTTTCGGAGGTGCTCAATTATTCTTTCAGTGATAGATGATCTACTAGTCGACAACAAAACATCCATAGTGACTTTGTCTATCATAAGATTTATCAGTCCAGTTTTTTGGAGGTGCTTATAAAAGTAAGGTATGTATTTGTGTGTTTATAGTGATAAGTATGTATGTGTTGTGAGTGTCTTTGTTTGCACTATTTTTTTTAAAAAAAAAAAACTCGTGAGCAGAATATCTATCCTATGGTAGGGCCTGGGCTGATGTTTACGTTCCACATATTAGCAGCAAAAGTTTGACCGTTCTGGTATCTTTTCTTAAGACGTGTAGAAGAGGTATAGTATAATATTAATTGCGTGTCTTTGAATTCAACTATTATACAGGGGGTGAAGACTATAAGTCAACAATAATTGTTGAACCGTTTGTAATACCTGTATATTAAAAGATATTTAGGTTTTTTTAAGTTTGGGTTGACTTGTTAAAATAAACATATTAACAAAAATAAATAAAAGAAAAATATCTTTAGAAATAGGTCAACATGAGAAGGCCCATAAACCCAGCCCATTAGTTCTCTTCTAAAACCTAGAGAGAGGGGAACCGAATCCCACCTCCCCTCATAGTGCCGCCACCCCTCTCCCTGGCCGGCGCCTCCTTCCTCCCCTCCTCCTGTGTTCGTATCTCTCCCATCTACAGCAAATTGCTCTTCCTAGATCTCCACCTTTATAGCTTGGATCAAGAAACGAAGTAGAAAAACGGAACGAGGAGGAGGAGAGGAGTAGAAGGAGGGGTTAGACCGGAGTCTCCCCTATTGTCTCCTAAAGAAAGCCTAGGTGAGGCTTATCCCCTTGTTGTATCAGTTGTTCTAGCATGGCTTTAGTGCATTAATTTGTGGTTAGAGAAGGCTAGAGAAGGAGTTTGGCTAGTTGCGGTTCGGTTTGTTGCAGTTCTGCATGTGGGCAGATTTGCAGTGCTTCAGTGTTTCGATGTTTCGGGGCTCTAAATGTTATTTTCTGCAAAAGTGTATAGCTAGGAAGTTGTAGATAATGTTTGGATATATCTTCTGACCAAAGGGCGCGATTTTATCTTAAGTGGTTTAGGAGATATAATTTTTTTTAAGTATGACTGTTGTTTTTGTGTCATAATCTGGATAGTAGTAGATTGAACTGTTTTTGGAGGGGCTAAACAGTGGAATCAGCCAGGCCGTCTATAGACAAAGTTGTAGAGGTTTTTCTTAGCTTTCCATATTGGTAAAGTACACCCTGATTGGGCGAGTAGAACTCCAGTTATGGTTGTTTTAGTGTGGACAGTCTGAAATTCTGACAGAATAAAAATATGCTTCCTAAATGAAAGTTGTAGGTATTGTTCTGTAGATTTTCAAAATGTATACATTTTCAGTCATAGCCTTTTTATATTTCGAGATATTAAGGTTTGAAGCAGCAGTCTTGTGTATAGTCCCAGCGGCGTTCCTTGTTATTGAGTTTTGATGGGATGGGGCAGTAGGTTTACCTTTTTCATTGTTTTATACGCATGTTTGAATGTGTTTGCTAAGGATTTGTTTGTGATTAGGTGGTGGTCCATCAGATCGTGCATGATACCAATTCTTCGTTGGAGGCAAGTGCATGACGAACTAATTGTGTGATTCATGGATTGTTTACTCTATCTATTTATTTCTGATATATTTCAACGTGATAAGTAACTGCTTATGTTCATATTATTGTTCACGCCATTTAGATTTCAAGTTTATCTTATGTGTACGATGTTATTCTCATTTTAATATTCTGGATTCTGTTTCTGCTTAAATAATTCAAGTTCCCTGCTTGCCATGGATGTGTTTCAATTTGGTTCTTTGATTCCGGTTTCAATTATTCAAGTACCATGCGTAGTCATGGGAGTGCAATTTGGTTCTTTATTCAAGTTACTGTGGGTAAGCGCTGATCACGCTTACTCGGCTTTGCCGGCAAATGCTAGGATGTATTCACTATTGTCCGGGATGGAAACTACTATTTCAATTCATGCCTGCCCGGGATGGGAACTACTATCTTCTTTGACTTGGTGTTTGGAAATGTGTTTCATATCAAAGAAAGAAAGTCTTCTGTTCATGCTTTATTGTCAATGATGTGTATATGTGTTTTCTAGTTCCATATTATCCTTGCTAAGTATTTTTATACTCACTCTTGTGTTTTATTTGGTTTTAGGTACGCATTGAGACCGACATGCATGGGCGGGAAGTAGCACCCTTATATACACATCTACTTGCACACTATCAAACTATATTGCTTAGGTCCATAATGACACTTAAATTATATCCTGGTTTGGTCTTGTAATAATCTTTTAGATTTCTAATAGTTTCTTCCCAATGGATTATAAGGATGGATCGTATTATGGGAATGATATTGTTACTAGTTTAACTTATAATTGCCTGCCGTGGATATCCGTATTTGCAGGGGAGACTCTGCCGAAATTTCTAATAATTTTGGAAGTTAGTGATTTGAGTGTTTTTTGGTGTGGCACTCTAGGTACGTGGTTACCTGGGGTGTTACAGGTTTTGGTCCCACGTCCAAATTCTTTCTGAGTCAATGGGAATCGACCGAACAAGTTGACGTCCAGAATATGTCCCGGTGCTGCGTCACCGTATTTGGGCCTTTGGGCCATGTATCGTGTTGGAACCCATTAGGGTTGCGTCGAGAGGGGGTCGCACGACTCTAAACTCTATATATCCGTACCGCCACCATCTTTAGGTTTTTGGGTTTTGCTTAGATTATTCTGTCGAGAACAGTTTCGCCGCTAGATCGGTTTGTAAGACCCCAACTCGTGAGCTTAGTCATTCATCTGCAATTTTGGTTGTTTTCTATCTTGTTCTTGTTTGTGTTCTTCGATTGGAAAACAGGGATTAGCCTTCTCGGCGAGGTCATCCGCGTTTCGACACGGGTGATAACCAGAGGAGACGTGGTGCTGCGATTGCGGGGCTCAAGAGCGTGCGTGTTCAAGAAGCCGGATCGATTTGTGTCGCGACTCCGCCCAAATCGTTGTTTATCAGAACCTTTCAGAAGATCGGGAACCCTAGTGCACATCAAGTGGTATCAGAACCTTAGGTTCACCGTCAGGTTCGCTCAGTTTCTTTGCCCTAGATTAGTTTTTGTTTTTCGCAATTATCCTAGAGTCTACAAAAAAGCCAAAAAAAATGTAGTCGTTAGTTACCTTAACCTAGACCGTGTTTAGCCTTTGCATGATTCTTTTTTAGAGTCCGTAGTGTTGAGTTTGAGTCCTAGTTAAAGTTCTTGTTGCTGGTCTAGTGCGTGTTTTAGTCTAGTCGTGTGTTTTTCCTTTGTAACCCTAGCCGGCACCTTTCACCGTGTGTTAGGGTTCATCCCTTGAGAGCCGTTTCCGCCATCATAAACACCCATCCATATCACCACGCATCACCAGTACACCCTACAAACTCCGCTGCCACCATATCCCAATTCCACCGCAAAATAGACTAGGTTATATCCCTTTGGAAAACCTAGCTGGAAGCCGAAACTTCAAATAGCCATAACTTTTGCATACGGACTCGGAATCAGTCAAATTTTAACTTTTCAGATAAGAAAAAAATTTACATCCGTTTCTCCCCCCCCCTTCGACGGGACTAGTGATTCCAAAATTCCAAAATTTGGCTTGCAAAATTGTCTGTTCGAGCTCACAAGTTCCTACACCTTGTTTATAGTGGGTTTCAGAAAATTCTATAGGCCACATATGGACTCCGATTGAGCTGTAACTTGGAGGTGTGCCTATTTTCGTGTTCTGGAAAAAGAAAAAATTATCGAAAAAATAAAAGACAAAAAAAGAAAAATTGATTTCCACTAGTGCATTGAGCTCACGACGCGCTCCGTTGAGCTTATCTGCCAGTTCGGTTTTGTTGTTTTTGCTAAAACTCGCCGAAGCTTGCTTGTTAGTCCTTCTTTGTTGTTTACTAGTGTTATATTCCTTGAGCCATTATTGTTACCACTACTGTCTAGGACACAAGTAGACCAGCAACTAAGGGCAAGTGACTTAGGATTTTTATTCAGCATTAATATCTGTCATTGGATTGTGTACCACTCATATACATATATTTGGCCTTCCTAGCTCCACATATTACTTCTGGACATCACAGGTTCTTGATCCCTGCAATCGCTGACTACGCCTTCCAGGTATCCTTTGCTTTGCTGGTAAGAACCTTATAAGAGCTTGGTTAGGTACTCCATATTGCTAAGAATCGTTGAGAGGCATCACTACACCTGCATAGTAGATTATTAGGGATAACCTTCACCGTTTGTTGCTGTTTTGGTGTTTCAATAGCAGGTAACGAAGGTGACAAAAGTCCCTAGGATTTTGCTGACTGTGTCAGTCAAGAGCAACTACGAACTCTCCAAGAAAAATACACCAAAACCATCTCCACCACGACTAGCAGAGTCAGGTAAAGGTTCTTCGCAGGTACCCGCCAAGAGTGCCTCATCTGTCGCCTCGACGGGACGCATTCAATGCTACAGTTGCCAAGGGTTTGGGCATGTGCAGAAAGATTGCCCTAGTCAACGGGCATATGTTGCTACAGAAGATGGGTACATCACCACCTCCGACGTGGAAGAGGAAGAGGAGGAAGAATAAGTTGAGGATGAAGATGGCGAAGTCTTTGGTCGTGATGACACAACGGCCTACAGGACCATTATTGTGCAGCGGGTGCTCAGCACGCAGGTACAGCAGCCTGAGAGGTTGCAACGCCATAATTTGTTTTAGATTTTCTTCATCATCAGCAACCGTCGTTCACGTGTGATCATTGATGGAGGTAGCTGCAACAACTTGGTGAGTTCTGATTTGGTCAAGAAGCTTGGCTTGACCACACGTACACATCCACATCCTTAACATATTCAGTGGTTAAACGATTCCGAAAGAGCAAAGGTAACTCAGGTTTGCAGGGTTTCGTTTTCCATTGGCTAATATGTAGATTCTGTTGATTGTGATGTGGTTCCTATGCAAGCTTGTTCACTTTTGTTGGGTCGTCCTTGGGAACATGATAATGATGCTACACACCATGGTAGGAGTAATAAATACACTTTTGTGCATAGTGGAAAGAAAATTACTTTGCTACCTTTGACTCCTGCTGAAATTGTAGAAGCTGATAAAGAGTGAGCTGCTAGTTTGAAACTTGATGAATCTAAGAATCAACAAGTCGCTAAATCTGTTTTTCCACCTAAAAAGGATAAGCTTTCACCTAGTTCTAAGGTTGAGGGAATTAAGTTGAAGGGTGGTGTTATGCTTGCAACAAAATGTGACATTGCTGAAATTTTAGATGATGATATTTGCTATTCCTTGATATGCAAACAAGCCTTGGTTTCTCTAGATGATATTGCTAGTTCGATACCTTCTGTTGTTACTAACCTTTTTGCAGGTGTATGAGGATGTCTTTCCAGCTGAGATACCCCCGGGATTGCCACCTATGAGAGGGATAGAGCATCAAATTGGTTTGATTCCAGGAGCATCATTGCCAAACCGTGCTGCTTATCGAACCAACCTAGAGGAGACTAAGGAAATTCAGCGGCAAGTTCAAGATCTTTTGGACCGCGGGTATGTACGTCAAAGCCTTAGTCCTTGTGTAGTTCCTGTAATTTTGGTTCTTAAGAAAGATGGTTCTTGGCGAATGTGTGTTGATTGTAGAGCCATTAATAATATTACTATCCGATATCGTCATCTTATTTCTAGGTTAGACGACATGCTTGATGAGTTGTCTGGTTCTATAATTTTCACAAAGATTGACTTCCGTAGTGGCTACCACCAAATTAGAATGAAACTTGGAGATGAATGGAAAACAACTTTCAAAACTAAATTTGGTTTGTATGAGTGGATAGTAATGCCTTTTGGTTTTACTAATGCACCTAGTACTTTCATGCGCTTAATGAATGAGGTTTTAAGGCCTTTTATTGGACGATTTGTGGTAGTTTACTTTGATGACATATTGATTTACAGCAAGTCTTTGGATGAACACATGGATCATTTATGTGCTGTTCTTAATGCTCTACGCGATGCAAGTTTGTTTGCTAACCTAGAAAAGTGCATCTTTTGCACTCTACGAGTTTCTTTTCTTGGATATGTTGTTACTCCACAGGGAATTGAGGTGGATGAGACGAAAATTGAAGCCATAAAGAGTTGGTCGGCTCCCCAAACCATCACACAGGTGAGGAATTTTCTTGGTCTTGCAGGATTCTATCGCCGTTTCATCAAAGATTTCAGTACCTTTGCTGCACCATTGAATGAGTTGACGAAGAAAGGGGTGGTCTTCCATTGGGGAAAGACACAGGAGAAGTCCTTTGACACTTTGAAGGACAAGCTTACACAAGCACCATTGCTACAACCTCCAAACTTTGGTAAGACTTTTGAGTTAGAATGTGATGCTAGTGGAGTTGGCATTGAAGGTGTGTTGATGCAAGCTGGTAAGCCTGTTGCATACTTTAGCGAGAAGTTGCATGGTCCTGTTTTGAATTATTCCACGTATGATAAGGAATTGTATGCTCTTGTACGTTCTTTAGAGACGTGGCGTCATTATTTGTGGCCTAAAGAATTTGTTATTCACTCCGATCATGAATCGCTTAAATATCTTCGCTCTTAAAATAATTTGAATCGTAGACATGCTAAATGGGTTGAATTTATTGAATCTTTTCCTTATGTTATCAAACACAAGAAAGGGAAAGATAATGTGATTGCAGATGCTTTGTCTAGGCGCTATACTTTCTTGTCCCAACTTGATTGTCGGATTTTTAGACTTGAATCAATTAAAGAACAATATGCGCTTGATCCTGATTTTAATGAAGTGATGTTAAATTGCAAAGAGGGACGTACTTGGAACAAATTTGTGATCAATGGTGGATTTGTTTATAGAGCTAAGCGTCTATGCATTCCAGTTGGTTCCGTTTGTCTTTTGTTGATACAAGAAGCGCATGGAGGAGGGTTGATGGGACATTTTGGAGCTAAGAAGACGGAAGATGTTTTGGCCTTGCATTTCTTTTGGCCAAGGATGAGAAAAGATGTTGAGAGGTTCGTGGCACGTTGCACCACTTGTCAGAAAGCTAAGTCTCGTTTGGATCCACATGTTTTGTATATGCCTCTTCCTGTACCTCCTATTCCTTGGGCAGATATTTCTATGGACTTTGTTTTGGGATTGCCTAGAACTAAGAGGGGGAGGGATAGCATTTTTGTTGTGGTGGATTGTTTTTCTAAGATGGCACATTTCATACCATGTCATAAAAGTGATGATGCTGTTCATATTGCTGATCTGTTTTTCCATGAGATTGTTCGCTTGCATGGTATGCCTTTTACTATTCTTAAGTCATTTTTGGCGCACACTATGGAACAAGTTGGGTACAAAGCTATTGTTTTCTACAACATGTCACCCACAAACAGATGGCCAAACGGAGGTAGTCAACCGTACTTTGGGTACCATGTTGAGGGCTATTTTGAAGAAAAATTTGAAGATGTGGGAAGAATGTTTGCCTCATGTGGAGTTTGCATACAATCAGGCAACACATTCTACTACCAAGGTACGTCCTTTTCAGGTAGTGTATGGTTTCAACCCTCGTGCTCCTACTGATATTTTGCCTTTACCTACTAGTGAGAGGGCCCATAATGATGCTAAGGCACGCGCTGAATTTATTTTGAAAATGCATGAGTCAACAAAGCTCAACATTGAAAAGATGACCGAAAAGTATAGAATTGTTGGTAGTAAAGGTAGGCAAGAGGTTAAGCTTGAACCGGGTGATTTAGTTTGGTTGCACTTGAGAAAGGATAGATTTCCGGAATTGAGAAAGTCTAAGTTGATGCCTCGTGCTGATGGTCCTTTTAAAATTGTTGAGAAGATTAATGATAATGCATATAAACTTAAGTTGCCTCCCGAGTTTGGGGTTAGTCCCACGTTTAACATTTCCAGATTTGAAGCCATACTTGGGAGAAGAGGATGAGCTTGAGTCGAGGACGACTTCAATTCAAGAGGGGGAGGATGATGCAGACATCACAACCTCGGATACACACAACAATCCTCCAACGGTCATTCAAGGACCGATAACAAGAGCTCGTGCGCGACAATTGAATTTAGAGGTGAGCTCGTTCCTATGTTCTTCTTTGTGTGAATTCGAGAATAGATTGCTACCTAATGATTATATTGTGAATAGGAACAATGGAGGGGACAAGGAGACACTTGGAGAAGGACTTAGAGCCATGGAGGATCATCGAGCACGTCCAAGTCAAGGTAGAGGCTCAAACCAATTCGTCCTCGGGTGCAATTCGGAGTCCAGGACCAGTCTGCATTAAAACGGGCGCCCAGGTCGCATACGTTCTCGGATTGGGGCATTCTTAATGGATGAAAAGCTAAGAAGATAACATTTTCAATGGTTTTGGTCCCGCGTCCAAATTCTTTCCGAGTCAATAGGAATCGACCGAACAAGTTGACGTCCAGAATCTGTCCCGGTGCTGCGTCGCCGTATTTGGACCTTTGGGCCGTGTATCGTGTTGGAACCCATTAGGGTTGCGTCAAGAGGGGGTTGCACGACTCTAAACTCTATATATCAGTACCGCCACCATCTTTAGGTTTTTGGATTTTGCTTAGATTATTCTGTCGAGAACAGTTTCGCCGCTAGATCGGTTTGTAAGACCCCAACTCGTGAGCTTAATCATTCATCTGCAATTTTGGTTGTTTTCTATCTCGTTCTTGTTTGTATTCTTTGATTGGCAAACAGGGATTAGCCTTCTCGGCGAGGTCATCCACGTTTCGACATGGGTGATAACCAGAGGAGACGTGGTGCTGCGATTGTGGGGCTCAAGAGCGTGCGCGTTCAAGAAGCCGGATCGATTTGTGCCGCGACTCCGCCCAAATCGTTGTTTATCAGAACATTTCGGAAGATCGGGAACCCTAGTGCACATCAAGATGGTCTCTTCTTCCTCATCCAAGAACTACCAGATGTCGAAGGAAAACATATCGGCTAAGGTCTGAAAGAGAGTACGGGTATATATTGTTAGTTAGAATCACATGATAGCCGATATGATTTAAAAAGGTGAAGGTAGAAACTTACAGGGATGGCTGGAGCTGGTGCTACCACTTCTTCTTCCTCCACATGATGACTTCCTATAGCCGATAGAGTACCTTCGCTTGATTCAGAGATCGGAGTTGGAGATCGAGGAGGCTGAAAATGCAAGTACAAATTAGTATGGGTTACTTAAAAATTAAGAAAAGAAAGTTGATGAGAGTAAGAAAGTTAAACGGTGGAATTGGTGCCTGTGGCTTTTTAGAGGCCAATTTCTTCTTCTGCAAAGTACAAGATTAGAAATCGGCTTTAAAGTATAGGAGCAATAGATGAAAAGGAGATGCATACCCTCGGTTGGTAAGTAGGACGAACTGGAGGTGATGGTGTTCTTTGAGGACCAGGTGGATCGGCTGGAGGAGTTTGCTCTCTTGTTTCGCTAATGTGTTCAGCCGCCTCATCCACATCTTCTGCCATCTCTTCACCCTCTAGGAATTCTGCTACGTCTGGATCTATGGCTGGCATATCATCGGTAGCAGCTTTTTGCTTCTTGGGTTTCTTCTTTGCAGCCGATGGGGCAGCAACCGACTTTGTTCTCTTTTTCACAGCTGTAGGAGCTGTCGGCAAACGGGGAAAATGATGCAGCAGTGTTGAAGTCTTAGGGGCATGGTAGCCGATGACAGGTGGAGCCAAACCACCACCATTGGGCAAAAGTCCTGGAGCATAGTGAATCTCCACACCACTGTTGCTACGATAAGGAGGAGAAGATTCTATTGTCTGCAAGAAAGAGAATTACATATGTTGGAGGTATACCACGAAGGGCCTTCGGCCGGACCTGCCGAAACCAAGAACTAGGGCGACAGGCTCAAACCGGTGGCAAGCGGCGAAGGTCGAAGAAGAAACCGTATGGGCGAAAGCCATGAGGCGAAAGCCGTGGCTTGGAATACGCCAACTTCGCCAAATGAGGACCTTGTCAGAGGGCCGCACGGGCGAGGATGATGAGGTGAAAGCCTCGGCATTAAGGCACGGGTTTCGCCAAAGTACCGAACCTCGTCGTCAGGAGGCCCAATGGGCTGCTACACCTTCGGGGGGATTTCGGCAAATAGATGGGCCAATAGGGGCCCATATGTACAAAGGACACAGTGTGCCCTCAATAATGTCCCTATCATAAGGGTAATCATGTAAATTCCCCTGTAAAACCTAAACCCTAATAGGGGAAACCTGTAATAGGGCTATAAATAGCCCTCTAGGGCCATGTAATAAGGGGATCCAAAAATTTTTCACTAAGCCATATAATTGTTCTTTACTTCCAACCACTATTGAGAGAACCACGCCTTTCAACGTGACGCAGTTGTCCATTCGATAGCAGCTGGCGCTGTCCGTGGGGACCTCTGAGCGAAACCACTGAGAGTGAACGAAACCACTGATGCCACCGAAGAAGGTCGCCAAGGAGAATGTTGACAAGCGGGAGGAAGGTGGAAGCGAAGGTGAGATGGTAGCCGAAGAGGGAGCAGAGCCTTCGGCCTCCGAGGGCGAAGCTGGAGCTGCATCGCCATCCCACCCGCCTTCGGCACCCACAACTTCGTCCGATGTGGAAGCGGCGAAGGCGGTAGTAGCGGCGAAGGCCCTCCAAGTCAGAGACGCAGCCTTGTCATCCCAAGTACCAGGGGCGCCTTCGACCGCTGCCTTCGCCCAACCAGCTTCGACATCGACAGCGATCACTACCTCACAAGCCAACGCCAACCTCGAAGCTCAATCCGAAGCTGACATAGGGGTCGTGCGCCAAAACATGGCCAAACTTCAAGGCACGCTTGGCCAGATGCAAGAGCTGTAGCAAGCGTACGAAGCGGCAAGACAAGCCAAGGCCCACACCCAGCAGTTCTACACTCAGCCCCAAGTCACTCCTCCATACGTTGCGCAAGCACCGGTGTACTTCGCCAGGCCCGCCCCAACCGTTGTCGTGCGTACGACACCTCAAGTGATCCAAGCGGCGCCTCAAGCCCACTCATACACCCCAAGCGATGATGGAATCAGCTTCGACCTTGCAAGCTCAACTCCAAGCTTTTCTGCAACAACTCAACTAGCCCCACAACAACATACCAAGAGCTTCGCCTCCGGCTCAGACCGAGGGAAGCCCAAGTCAGGGTGCATTGGCGGGGCAGCTGGTGGGATAGTTCGCCTTGCCAAGTCAAGTTCAAGGGCCTTCGCCCCAATGTCCACCTTCACAGTTCGACCCAAGTACAATGGCCCAAGCACCAACGACTTTCGCACAAGCCTTATCCTCAGGATACAGAACAACCCAACTACCGAATCAGGCCTAGAATCAAGCCATGTTCGACCTAGCCACGGTGGTACAAGTCACTTCGACAGACCAGCAAAAGCAGGAAATGATGTTCGGTTTGACACATCAGCCGTTGCCTGCAGCTCAACCACCCGTGCAAGCTGTGGCTTCGCCGTTCGCACTTCCATTCCCACAATTGAGTTGGCATGCTCAGCAAGGGGCTATGATCAAGCCGGGGACCGAAATAGGTTTGCCCCTCAGCTGGGGAATCAAGAACCATCCTATCCCACCCCAGTTTAAATACCCTCCAGTCCCACGGTATTCGGGAGAGACAGATCCGAAAGAGTTCCTGTCCATCTACGAATCCGCAATTGAAGCTGCTCACGGTGATGAGAACACCATGGTGAAGGTAATTCACCTCGTACTCGATGGCATAGCCAGCTTTTGGTATTTCAATTTGCCTGTTAATAGCATTTACTCATGGGAACAATTGCGCGATGTCTTTGTCCTTAACTTTCGAGGTGCCCAGAACACTCGAACACCTCTTTTGCATAATTGACGGATATGCTTGAGGTGAAGAAGATACCAAGCGAAGACAAGAGATATAGGCCGAATACGACAAGGCAGCCGTGGCTGCAGCAGCCACCATGCAAGCAGCCACCATGGAAGCCAGCACCCAAGCTCAGGTCCAAGCTCAAGTTGTAAGTTCGACACCTGCCCAGGTCCATCCAGCACCTTTGGCGAACCAAGTACCGCATCCAAGGCCGAACCAAGCACCCATGACATGGAAGAAGTTCAAGACCGAGTGAGCTGGCAAAGCGGTGATGGCGGTCGAATAGGTACAGGCCCTCCGCAAAGAGTTCGACACCCAGCAAGCGGGCGGACAACAACAAAACTTTCGCAAGAAGATAAAGAAGGACTTGTACTGCGCTTTTCACGGACGCTCTTCGCACACGACCGAGCAGTGTCGAAACATTCGGCAGCAAGGCAATGCTCAAGCGCCAAGGCAACAGCAGCCGAGGGTGAAGAGGTACCGCGTGAAGTGGCCACAAACCAGGCACCCCAGGCGGAGCAACGCCAAGACGTGCAGCGAAGAGTGATTTAGGTCATTACAAGATCTGATCCCCCCTCACAAGTGTCGAAATGGCGAAAGAAGATGCAACTTCGAGCCGTGCACAGCATTGTCTCAACAGGTGACGGGGTTCCAAGATACTTGTCGCAGCCAATATCCTTCGGGCCAGAGGATGCTGCAGGAGTTCTTTTCCCACACAAGGTCCCGTTGGTCGTTTCGGCTGAGATGGCTGGTTTTGAAGTCCGGCGCATCTTGATTGATGGTGGGAGTTCGGCTGATGTCATGTTTGCTGGGACATATGCCAAGATGGACTTGTCAACTTTGGCATTATCTCAAGCACTGACTTCACTCAAAGGCTTTGGAGGCGAAGCGGTGCAAGTTTTGGGACAGGCACTCATCAAAGTTGCCTTCGGCTCGCAAGAGAACAGAAGGAAGAAGAGATACTCTTCGACATTGTTGACATCCCCTACAACTACAATGCCATCTTCGGTAGGGGCACTTTGACCAAGTTCGAAGCAATCTCTCATCACAATTACCTCAAGTTCAAGATGCCTAGCCCAGCCGGTGTGATAGTTGTAAAGAGTTCTCAGCCTTCGGCCGCCGCAGTGACCCCCTTGGACAGGGAGGTCCACACCTTAGAGGTCGAAGGGCAAGAAAAAGCAAAGCAAATACCGAAACCCGCCCCACACGGCAAAGTTATCCAGCGACAGATAGATGATTCCGACCACACCAAAGTCATATCGCTTGGTGGAGACTTAAGCTAACAAGAAGTTGATAGCATCCTGGCCGTACTAAAGAAGAACATCGACATCATCGCTTGGGGACTAGACGATGTGGGGGGGTGTTTCGCTAGATCTCATCATGCACCACCTCGTAGTCAAGCTTGAAGCAAAGCCGAAGAAGCAAAAGTTAAGGAAAATGTCAGCAGATCGCCAAGAGGCGGCGAAGGCGGAGGTGAACAAGCTGCTGAAAACAGGGGTGATAAAAGAGATTGACCACCCAGAGTGGTTAGCAAATCCGGTGCTGGTGAAGAAGTCGAATGGCAAGTGGCAAATGTGTGTCGACTTCACGGACCTCAACAAGGTGTGCCCGAAGGACGACTCATGAGCTTCTTGGATGCATACTCCGGGTATCACCAAATTCACATGAACCCGGCAGATATCCCCAAGACAGCCTTCATCATGCCCTTCGGCACTTTCTGCCATCTCAGAATGCCTTCCAGCCTAAGAAATGCAGGGGCTACATTCGCCGGGTTGGTGTACAAAGTACTAGGGTCGCAGTTGGGGCGAAATGTCAAAGCCTATGTTGATGACATTGTTGTAAAAAGCCGCAAAGCTTTCGACCACGCATCAGATCTGCAAGAGACTTTCAACAATCTTCGCACTGCCGGCATGAAACTAAACCCAGAGAAATGCATTTTCGGTGTTCGTGCCGGTAAGTTGTTGGGTTTCCTTGTGTCCGAACGGGGGATCAAAGCAAACCCCGAGAAAATCGATGCCATTCAGCAAATGAAGCCACCATCGAGCGTACGACAAGTACAAAAGCTCGCGGGGCAAATTGCGGCACAAAGTGATTCTTGTCAAAAGCAGCCGAAAGGGGGTTGCCATTTTTCAAGACCCTTCGAGGGGCAGGAAAATTCAGTTGGACGCCCGAATGCCAAACAGCCTTCGATGAGCTCAAGCAATACCTCCAAAGCCCTCCGGCTCTGGTTAGCCCGGTAGCAGGGAGTGAACTATGGCTCTATCTGGCAGCTTCGCCTGTGACCGTCAGTGCAGCTTTGGTACAAGAAACCGAAGCAGGTCAGAAGCCAGTTTACTTTGTTTCCGAAGCTCTCCAAGGGGCGAAGGTCAGATACATTGAAATGGAAAAACTCACTTACGCCCTGGTGATGACTTCAAGAAAGCTTAAACACTACTTTCAAGCCCACAAAATTGTGGTACCTTTGCAGTACCCTTTGGGCGAAGTGCTTCGAGGAAAAGAAATTACGGGGCGTCTAAGCAAATGGGCCACTGAGTTATCTCCTTTCGACCTGCACTTTGTCGCCAGCACCGCAATCAAGTCCCAAGTCCTCGGCGACTTCGTGGCCGAATGGACGCCCGCGTCCATCCCAGAGGCCGAACCGGTCGAACAACCATGGGTCATTCACTCCGACGGTTCGTGGTCTCATAAGGGGGTGAGCATCACTGCAATCCTAACCTCGCCAGGAGGTGTCCCAATTCGGTACGTAGCAAGGCTGCAGTTCGACATAACCAACAACACAACATAGTACGAAGCAGTGTTATTGAGCCTAAGGAATGCGAAAGCTTTGGGCATTCGGCGTTTGCTAGTCCGGACGGACTCAAATCTTGTCGCGAGCCAAGTTGACAAATCCTTCGAGGCGAAAGAAGAGGGAATAAGAAAGTACCTAGAGACCATTCGGTCTATGGACGAAAGTTTCGCCGGCATAACGGTCGAACACTTGCCCCGAGGCCAGAATGAAGAAGCTGATGCATTAGCAAAATCGGGTGCTTGCGGAGGATCGCATTCGCCAGGTGGCTTCTTCAAAGTCCTTTATACACCAAGTGTACCAGAAGACAGCCAAGACATCATGGCAATTGACCAAGTTGAGTTGGGCGAAGATCCAGACGACTGGCTAACGCCTTTCCTCAAACACCTCAAAGAGGGATGGCTGCCAGATGACGAAGCAATGGCGAAACAGTTGCAAATTAGAGCTGCTAAGTTGTTAACGACCAAATTTGGTAAGATATGAACCAGGTTCGGTATTGAAACCAAAGCGGATTCGGCAAAGAGCTAGATTCGAAGAACAGAGTATGCATCGGCTGCGAAGGCATCGGTTGGAGTCTGCATCGGCTGAGATGAATCGGACAGAGGACAGCTGATACTGCCAATGGAGTTGGTGTAGCCGATTCTGATGAAGATGGCTTCAGGGTTGTTTCTAGAATCGATCGACGTGCTTCACAAGGATTGCCACGATAGAGATAAAGCTCTGAATGAGGCAATTGTATCTATTAATTAGGATATGATGTAATTTTCTTAGAGATATCTTTGGGCAAAAGTCTGCCGCAAAGACTTATGGTATCTTAGAGTTTGTTAGAGATAAGAGTCGTGTCCGGTAAAGACATATTTTGTATCTCGGGTATAAATATGACCCGAACCGAATGTAAAAAACAACAACAGTTCAATAACACTTTCGACACATCGCCACCCTTTTTACTTTCGATGAGTTCTTGCTTTCGGGTTGAGCTGCTTCGATTCGATCTTCAACTAGAGGTAAACTTGTTGTGGCGGCTTGCGTTCTCGGGATTAGTGCTTCCATCATTATGACACTCTAATCTTGTTTATGTAACTCGTCGAGTTATCATATACATGGTGCAATCTTTGTTAGTTGCGTTATATAACTCGTCATCGGCTGGTTCTTATTTTTAGGAAGTAACCGATAGAGTTATGTTTCATTGTTAACTTAGAATATATCGTGTATCTACCATCTCTTAGAGGTTTTCATCATCTTGCCTAGATCTTATGTGGACACCCCGAGTATTATACCATCTAGTGTCCAACGCGACCAGCACATACTATTGGAGAAGTAGGATCCATACACGCATAAATAGCCACTCGTCCTCAATGTGTCCATGATCGTGGTTGACAACCTTCTGTTATAATAACCAGAATGTCGAGTAGTGAGCTCAAGACATAACCGTAAGATAGCTTGCCAGTCCACTCTGTCATATGCCTGTCAACCACTCGAAGGTAGCGACCAAAAGCATACCCCAGTGACTCGATCCAAAGCGCTATCCCCGATTATCTCAAGCGATCAAAACCCGTTACTCATGCTTAGCTAGTCCCCAGGAATGCGACTAGCCTCACACTTTCATTGTAAGCAATTAATAAACATAGCAAGTACCACAATAGGGTTAAAGTGCAGCGAGGTACATGACACATAATAGGGTCTGAGGTCCCAACATACAACACATAAATATAGCAGCGGAAGACTCAAATAGAGATCATAAGAAAAAGATAAAACCGGCGGTGCCACAACCCCACTAGGGCAAACCAACCGGGCAAGAGCCAAGCTACAAGAGATCACTCATTGCCCTCGCCGCCCTCGGCAGAGCAATGACCACACAAGAAGCATAACTCATAATCGGAATCCTCTCCTGAAATTGCAGACACCGGGTTAAGTACTAGATTATACTCGCGAGTCTTACCCCAAATTATATATACATAAGGGAGAGAGAAGTATGCAAGCTTTCTAGCCTATAGTGGGTCTCTAGGTTCAACATTTGCATAAAGCTAATTTTATTGAGCACTAATTTTATTGAGCAATTAATGAGTAAAATAAGCAAGGACAAGTAAAATCTAGCATCATTTTAATTTATGGACAGCAAGTATATAATTCTGAAATGTATAAGCAAATGAGCCCAAACGGCGCTCTCATCATCATCCATGGACTACCAAAGTCCATACCAACATGGCACAACATGCCAACACCACCATCAAACATAATCCCATCCATAATAATCCACATTTGATGCTAACATAACTGACTAACACATCAAGCATTGTCTATAACCGAGGATGCGGCTATTCGAATAGATTATACTCTGATCAGAGGTGTACAACTAGACCCACACGAAATGAACAAAGATCAAATGCTACACACCCCGTCGAGTGCGGTACACAAGTGATTCAAGCTCATTACATGGCCTTTCTTAGCCCCACCCCAACCACCTATACCACGCTGGGGTTCCCGACGACTCAGTCACGTGCGTGCGTGATGTGACCAAGGCGGGCGTGCCACGCGGGAGGCACTCCCGGCCAAACCTAGGCACCCGTGGCCCTCCAAAGACTACCTGCCTCACGACTCTTCAACGTGGTATAAATGATCACAGTAGAACTAGTAAGAACAAGCCGGTCCCAAATAAGGCATGTGGTAAGTACGTAGGGTGCTTGATTAGATGTCAAAATGCTCGGTCCTTAACGACCTAGACGGGGCTACTTGCATCAGGGGAAACCAACCTCCCATCATCGCCCTATCACCCGTCCAAGTCCAACATATTTCATCAACCATTATTTAGTAGTGTAAGTGCTCAAGTTTTATGTCCAATAATGTAAGTTGTCTATATACCACAATTAATAGCACTGTCCATCCCTATAGTTCTATTAGCACTAAGAATGGCTAAGCATTAATGAATAAGACATCCCAAGTAATCCCAACCAGTGGTGATAGGGTATAAGGACAACAATATGACAAGAACTAAATGCATAAATAGGTTCTACCCATGCACAATAAACCGACAATATTAATATCTAGGCAATACATGCATATATATACGTATAGATTGCAACCAAATCATTTTTTAGAGAAATCATAGGTTCTATATGCTTAGGTGTTTGCCTTGCTGCTGAGGGTAGTCGCTATCCTCCTCTGGATATGGCTCGTTACTCTCTGGAATCTCCGAATCTATCGAAAAGAAGTAATATGCGAATAAGAGCCAAATAAACATGCACATGCAAAATGATCAATAAATTATGAAATAAATACAGTGGGTAGATCCTATTTTAACTTGAATTTAGGTGAAAGAATCACCAGATTATCATTTATGGTTTGGGAGATATGAAAATAACAAGCTCTCAGGTGCTGAAAATGGCAGTTCTGTAAATATTAATGTTTCCTTTAGTACATTACAGGTAACATGCATTTCAAACCAAGATTTCATGGTAAAGATTATTTTTAGAGTAAAGTACATCAATCACAGATCCTAAGAAAAATTATTTCACAACCATAAGTGTTGTCATTACTTATTTATGGATTTTACAAGTTAAATCATAGGAATGCTAAATAAACTTCTAAGCATGATTTAAGAGGTAGTTTGTCAAAATATTTTCCACAGAAGTGAAGAGTACCATTTTACAAGTTCAACAAAATTAGTTTATATTTTTATCATATTCCAATATTTACTTATGCATTGTCCAAGATCTAGACTACTAAAAGGATACCTAGATCTATTCACAATTTTAGAGGAAAAACCAGTACAGAAGTTAGCCATTTTTATTTTACAACATTGTAGATCACGTTTTTATTAATCCATAGAAATTTGGTTCAGCTCAAATGGAGTTCAGATGAATTTTCTACACATTTTTGAAGTTAGTACAATTTCAGCACACGTTGAAAACAGTTTTCCATTAAAAGTCCTCGAACGTCCTGGATATTACAGAGCGGTCAAGGCTACAGTGTTATGTGTCTTAGTCTGTTTTTTGGGAAAGAACCCTCAAGTCTAGCTAATTCACCAATGAGGTCCCTGGCTCGAGCTCACGGGGAGGCAGCCATGGCTGGGTCAGTCTAGAGCTTGCCGGCGGCGAACGAAGGCTCGGATGGGGTCGAGTTCAACATAGAAACTGTAGAGGAGGTCCATGCGAACATGTAGGTGTCCGCGCTGATGAAAAAGGTGTCGAAACAAGATTTCAGCAATACTAAAAGAGGGTGGCTATCAAGCTGGAAAAGTGGATGGGTTCAGAGACAAGGAATTTTATACAGGTTCAGGCCTTCTTAATAAGAAATAATACCCTACTCCTGTCCAGGGATTGATCCGCCGAGTGTATTATTGATCGTATGATCTGGGAGAAAAATCGTGCCCCCAAGAGACACTCGGACCCCTCCTTATATATGGGAAGGGGTCCGTATTACAAAGTACAGCCCATATCCCTAACAGAATATGTAGTTATAGATAAGTTACAATCATAACCGACTAGGATCCCGGGTATTTCCTTGACATACAAGTTTGCAATTTAACCCGAGTCCCTTTGAAGATATTCTATCTATACATGGCACCCCATACCCAGTCGGATATACATGCCGTGTGGGTATGGGGTATCCATAATCTCCACAGTAGCCCCTGAGACCTTTACAGTCGACGAAATAGTCCTCTCTTAATTCAAAACGATAATCCGAGTGCTTCAACTCCCTCTGCCTTAGTCTTCCGAGTACTAAAATCAAAGACTGTGAAGGGTTGAAAATAGAAAAAGTCAAGTGTATCGACTAGATGCACCTAATTAGGTGTAGCCCCCGACTATGTGATTAGTTAAATAAAAACGAAACATATAGTCAAAGTGCATCAAAACAGCCATCTGAGTGGTTTTACAACCAAATCACCCAAGGGATTATATGGATAAGCATATGCGGTGTCCGATAAAACTTCCAGACGACTGCTTTAACAAATGTGGTATAAAGCATGATAAATGACGAATCTAAATAGCCTAAGCTATGACCCACACCATTATCAAGGTAAGCATATAACATGCTAAGAGAATGACCATTTAAAATTAGTCATCCCAATAAGACCCGAACAGCTTTGTAACCTAAAAAGGCCAACAAAATTAGTATAACACCTTTCTGTAGGGCACCGTTTTATTTGCATTGTAGTAATTCCAAAGAATTATCTAACTGCATCAAAAAGGATTTTAGCAGCATTGGACTATTCTATCGTGAGCAACTTTTGCCAAAGCAAAAATATATGCCTAAGTCCCTAAGGATCACAACCAGCCACGCTGATAATAAAATTGGGCTGAAAGTACTGTTTAGGCCCAGGCCCATTAGCACCTCCCGATACCCTAGCGAAATAAACGCTAAAACAGAGCGCCGTTTCGTCTTCCCCGCCGCGATCCTCTCCATTTTCCCCACTTCCCGCTACAGTGCAAATACTGCGCCGGCGGAAACTAGGGTTCGCAAATCCGCACCATTCCACCCCTCTCGAAGCTTCGTGCTCTTGCATAGATCTTCCGCACATCCATCGCACCAATCTCCTCTTCATTCGCTGCCGCCCTTGCTCCAAATCTCATCATCCATCTCGCACCCATGGCCGAGGAGAGAGAAAGCTTCAAAAGTCAATGGGCTCCCTCCGATGTAACGGAGGAGAACTTGAAGGAGATGGTAGCACATGGCGTTCTTCCGGCAAAGGAGATCATCAGGTGGCGTCCGGCATACGGCGAAGCATTTCCGACCCCTGACACACACGAGGTCGTGGTATTTACTCACTTCTTCTATGGTGGTTTTTCTCTCCCAACCTCAAAGTTCTTCAGGGGGATTCTGGAGTTTTACGGAATTAGCTTGCATCACCTAAACCCCAATTCCATAGTTCACATCGCCAATTTCATCCATGTCTACGAAGCTTTTCTAGGGATTAGGCCACATTTTGCCCTATTCCGCCGTATCTTCTTCCTGAAGCCCTAGCCAAACAAGAGCAAGCCATGCGTCGTTGGGGGGCAGGTTTTCAGTTAAGGGGAACCTTAAGCCAGAAATACTTCTCCATGCCCTTCAAAACCTCGAACAAGGGCTAGCATGCAAACTGGTTTTATGTGCAAAATCCTGAGCCAGTGCTCCCCGAGTACTCCTGCCTTCCTCCAACATATCAAGACACCTGGAACTCGCTTCCAATGGGAGATGAGGCTGCCCAAGCACTTTCTCTGATGGAACGCATGTTGAAGCTCAAAGAGAAGGGTCTGCAAGGGGAACAAATCACCCCGCATTTTATCAAGAGCCACACTATCGCGATTAGCTATTCACACCTGCTGCCAGTGGTGCCATATAATGCTTTCAACCCTCCTCCACCGGTATGTATCAGACATCTCGGCCTTTCTTATAACATCCTTTTGTCTTTTGCAAGGTTGGATGAAAACTTGAAATATCATGCATAGGAATTTTCTTTGGTGAAATCTGATCCCCCAATCGCTCAACACCGCTCACCCCGCCGGCAGGCTAGTTAGGCCAGTGGAGGGCTAAAAATCCGGTCTGATGCTCAGCCAAGCATCTCAAAGCCAACTAACCAGTCAGACTCTCGGAAAAGGAAATTAATTCTAAGTGACGACGAGGGTGACAATGTTGAAAAAGCTGGACACAAAGGGGTGACTGGAAAACAGCCAAGGCAAGCTAACCCGAAGAAGAAAACATCCAGTCGTCCAATACCAAAAATCAGGAAGTCATCCAGGTACAAGTCATTTAGCAATTTACCCTGTATCAACAAACATACACCACCGAAGTAGTGTTAATAGCATATCTCAAATCTGCAGGAAGCCATCCGACATCGATCCTTCTGGGAAAGACTCTGAACCGACTGGCACGGAGACTGGTCCTACGACCTCCACAGAGGCCGGGCCGACCGCCGAAAATCGGCCTACTAGTAGTCAACCAGCGACCGATAATATAGAGGCCAGCAACGAGCCCTCGGCTGGAAACCAGTTGGCCAAAGTTGAAGCCAGCGCTGATCAGGAGGCCCTGACTGGAAACTAGTCAGGTACAGAACAAAACGAGGACATCCCAGAAACAGAGGCTCGAGCAAGCAGCCCTCCCCAAAACGAGGACATCCCGACACCGACCCGAAGTCTAGTTCATCCGATAAGGTGCAAGGGCCTGCTCGTCATCAACCAAAGATCATAACAGGTAATCAGCTCTACTAAATTCATTTTGATTCGACAAATTCTCTTCGATTGCTTTATCATCGTCTGTGAATATGTAAAGGCCCAATGATCGGTGACGAAGAAGAAGTTCTTCGGATTCAGTCAGCTGAAGATTCTCGCCCACCTATCTTAGTTAAATGGTGGGATGATGAAATGCAACCACAAGGGATTGTAATAAATAAGCAGAAAGAAGACGAGGAAGTGTCTTTGCTTGCAAAGACGCTCAATCAGGCCACACGTCTAGTTAATGTCTGTCTCTTTGCACATAGCTTTACTCATCCTGTCGGCCACTTTACTGAATAGAGATGAATTTGTAATGCAGAGAATCCATCTTAGGAATGAAGCAAAAATTGCAACCCTCGAGAAACTGGTTCCTCACCTTGGAACCCTGGAAGCGACCAGAGCCCAACTCCATGAAACCAGGGAGCTTGCCAGGAAAACTGAACATGATCTTAGGGACCGAATCGCCGAGCTCCAAGATTCCAATTTTGAGCTGAGTGGTTCATCCAAAGGTAACCTTTATTCCTGTTTGACTTATTCCAAGCTGCTATCCGTATGTAATTGACCAATGGAAAATATTATAGTGCAAGCTGCCAAGATCACCGAGCTAGAAAAGCGAATCAAAGCTCTGGAAAAAGACAAAGGTGAATTGACCAAACAGAGGGACTCGGCCCTGAAAGACGTCGAAGGTATTTGTAGTTGAAACTCCAGAATCACTCTTGTCTTCGTGCCCAGTCATTGATGTGAACCATTTATGCAGATCGCAAAATTAAATCTCAAGCCCAATTCGACGTCTTGGTCAACAAAATTAAGAAGCTTGGAGAAGCTAGGGATGAAGTTGCCAACGCTGCTACACCACTCATCCAAGCCATGTTTTTTTAATAATAATGGTCCGAGTTCTTTCGATGCTGTTGAAATCTTCGAAAAGTTGAGAGCTGCTCCGGATACATACTTTAAAAACATCAAGGAAGCTGGATGCATGGGGGCGAGCATGGCATTGGCAATGACCAAGTCCTTATACCCGAAGATCGATATTGACGCTGTCGACGGCTTTGCAGACGGGACAAGTGAAGAAGACGCCCTTGACCTCATCAATGATGCACAAAAGGCTACTGACAAGATCGCCGCTGATGTAGTTGAGAGGTTTCAGGACAACAATCTCAGGCCGACTGGGTCTGATGATTCTGATAATGAAAAAACTGAGTCTGATTGACATTGTATAGTGTAACTTATGATGGTGGAGGCACAATTTGTACAATACTGATGAATTTATGCTGTATTTGATAATTTAAACTCAGCTCCTGATTTCTTAAAAGTTTTTGTCCAACCTTATTGAGCCTAAAACCCACAAAAGTTCTTGAAAACTTTCAGTCCTCATTGACTAAGCCAAAAAATCGAACAAGGCAATGATAAATCAAGTAAGCAAATTGAATTGATAAGAATAGCACTCCATTATTATTATAGTAGCCCCCGACTGGTAACTCAAGGAGCAGCTTGATGTTAGCAGTCAAAGAGGGAGAAAAGATACAAAAGTAATGCCTAAGCATAAAAACGACGAAGATGCTCAATATTCCAAGAGTTGTCGACGTGAGTACCGTCTTCACGCTTGAGTCGATAAGAACATGGCCGAGTAACTTTAGAAATTATGAACGGTCCCTCCCATAATGGAGATAACTTGTGCCGATCTCGTGTAGTTTGAATTTTCCTCAAAACCAGGTCTCCGACTAAGAAAGCCCGTGATCGAACATTGCGGTTGTGATAACGTCGCAACCCTTGTAAATACCGAGCTGACTGAATTAAGGCTGCCTCACGGGCTTCTTCCAGTCGGTTGAGATCGTCAACTCGGTCTTCTCCGTAGTGCTCCTCCTTGAAGTTGCGAAATCGCAAAGATTCGAACTCTACCTCGCTTGGCAACATTGCTTCCGCATCATAGACCAGAAAAAACGGTGACTGACCCGTGGCCCGACTGGGCGTAGTATGCAGAGACCAAAGTACGGATGGCAGCTGATCTACCCATTTGCCAGCATAGGGATGCAGTTGGTCGAAAACTCGCGCTTTGATTCCTTGAAGTACCATACCATTGGCGCGTTCAACTTATCCATTGCTCATAGGATGCGCTACGGAGGCATAGCAAATTTGATGCCGAAGTCTTCACAAAAATCTTTAAACACACCGCCAGTGAATTGAGTACCATTATCGGTGATGATTCGATTGGTACCCCGAACCGGTGCACGATGTTGATGAAAAAAAATCTAGCCTTGTCCGCTGTAATCGTGACGACTAGTTTGGCTTCAATCCACTTTGAGAACTTGTCAACAGCTACAAAAAGATGAGTGAAACCACCAGTAGCCCTTTTGAATGGGCCGACCATGTCGAGGCCCCAAACCGCGAACGGCCAGGATAATGGGATGGTTTGCAACTCCTGAGCTGGTAAATGAGTCTGTCGGGCAAAAAATTGACAACCTTCGCATGTTCGCACAATTTTATCGGCGTCGGATACAGCAGTAGGCCAGAAAAATCCCTGCCGATAAGCCTTGCCAAGAATGGTTCATGCGGCAGCGTGATTGCCGCAGATGCCCGAGTGTATATCTTTTAGCAATTGCCTTCCCTCCTCCAAAGACACTGCATTGCAGAATCCCTGATGGACTTTTCTTGTACAGCTCGGTCTCATGTATGACATAAAGCTTGCAGCGCCTAGAGATCCGCTCGGCTTCGTCTTTATCCTGAGGGAGTTCTTGGTCAAAAACTTGATGAGGGGCTCTCTCCAGTCGGCTTCGATCATGCTTACTTCTTGAGTGTCCACAGCCTCGGTTGTTTCCTTTCTTGGTACGGTCGGTTCATAAAGATGTTCAACAAACACATCAGAAGGAGCTGTTTCTCGTTTTGAACCGAAATTGGCCAGTCTGTCGGCTGCCTCATTATTATTTCGAAGAACATGGGTTAGATCGAGGCCATCAAACTTATCTTCTAACTTGCGTACCTCCTGTCGATAAGCAGCCATATTATCATCGAGGCAGGACCACTCTTTCATGACTTGATTAACAACCAACTGAGAATCTCCACGAACTATCAGACGCCGGATCCCCAAAGATATCGCGATCCTTAATCCATGAAGAAGCGCCTCATATTCTGCCACATTATGGGACGCAGAAAAATATATCCACAATACGTAGCTCAGCCTTTCTCCAGTCGGGGAAATCAGGACAACTCCTGCTCCGGTGCCTGAAAGCCTCTTTGACCCGTCAAAATGCATAGTCCAATACTCCATCTTTTCTATAGGCATGTCTTCTTGGCACTCAGTCCACTCAGCGATAAAATCTGCTAAGGCTTGGGACTTGATCGAAATTCGCGGCTTGAAGGATAGATCCAAAGACATCAACTCTAAAGCCCACTTTGCAATCCGTCTATTTGCCTCGCAATTATGAAGTATGTCCCCGAGTGGAAACGATGTGACCACCGTGACCGAGTGACCTTGAAAATAGTGAGATAATTTCCTAACGGTAATTAAAACACCATATACCAACTTTTGCACCTGAGGATATCTTGTCTTGGAGTCGGCTAAAACCTCGCTGACGAAATAAATTGGTCGTTGGACTTTTTGAACATGGCCATCTTCTTCACGCTCGACAACTAGGACCGTACTCACAACCTGAGATGTTGTCGACACATATAACAACAGCGGCTCTTGCGGATGTGGTGAAGCTAAGACCGGTGGAGTGGTGAGAAGTTTCTTCAAGTCTTCAAAGGCTATTTGCGCTTCGGGTCCCCACTGGAAATTGTCGGTTTTCTTTAGCAACTTGAAAAACGGCATCCCCCGCTCACCGAGTCGTCAGACAAACCGGCTGAGCGCCGCCATGCATCCAGTTAGCTTTTGAACATCTTTCTAGGAACTCGGCGGTTTCATGTTGAGAATGACGTTGATCTTCTCCGGGTTGGCCTGTATGCCCCTATGGGATATCATAAAGCCAAGCAACTTCCCTGACGGTACTCCGAAGATGCACTTTTCAGGATTCAACTTCATCCTGAAGGCGCGGATGCTTGCAAAGGTCTCTTCTAGATCCGCGATCAAATCATCCTTCTGCTTGGTCTTGACAACTACGTCATCAACATAAGCTTCAACGTTGCGACCAATCTGAGTTGAAAAATATCTCTGGATCATGCGTTGGTAAGTTGCTCCCGCGTTCTTCAATCCAAAAGGCATGGTGATGTAGCAGTAAGCCCCGAAGGGCGTGATGAATGAAGTTTTCAAGCAGTCGGACTCTTTTAATCGAATCTAATGATACCCTGAGTAGCAATCCAGGAAACTGAGTAGCTCGCAGCCGGCCGTTGAGTCAACTACCTGGTCAATGCGAGGTAACCCGAAGGGATCTTTGGGACAAGATTTGTTGAGGTCAGTAAAATCAACACACATACGCCATTGCCCTGTCCTCTTCCGAACCAGGACCGGGTTTGCCAGCCAGTCGGGATGTAGAACTTCCTTGATGAAGCCTGCTGCTAACAGCTTGGTCAATTCCTCCTTGATCGCATCCTTCCTATCCTGTGCAAAACGGCGGAGTCGTTGCTTAATGGGTTTAGCGTTTTCCTTAACATGTAAAGAGTGCTCAATAACCTCTCTAGGAATACCAGGCATATCAGATGGTTTTCACGCAAAGATATCTTTATTATTTTGAAGAAAGGTGATGAGCGCGTTTTCCTATTTACAATCTAACTCAGCGCCTATTACAGCAGTCTTAGTGGGATCAGAGGGATCTAGAGGAATTTTCTTAGTCTGCAGCCCGAGGCCACCATCATTCACCGGATCGCTACGACGACGACCTAGATGGAGTTGCCGCTTTCACCAACGACCTGCGTCGAGTAGATTGGCCAGCCGGCTTTAAGCCGACTGGAATAGAGAAGTACGATGGTACCACCAATCCGGAATCATGGCTTACCGTCTACGGTCTCGCAATCCGCGCAGCAGGAGGAGACAACAAGGCTATGGCAAACTATTTACCTGTGGCTTTAGCAGATTCCGCCCGGTCCTGGCTCCATGGATTGCCCCGTGGTACAATTGGATCTTGGGCCGAATTATGCGACCACTTCATTGCCAACTTCCAAGGCATTTTCGAGCGCCCCGGCACACAATTCGACCTTTACAACGTTATTCAGAAGTCCGGAGAATCCCTTCGAGATTACATCCAGCGATTTTCTGAACAACGCAACAAGATCTCCGACATTACCGACGATGTTATCATCGCCGCATTCACCAAAGGAATTCGCCATGAAGAATTGGTCGGCAAGTTCGGGCGTAAACCTCCCAAAACCGTCAAACTTATGTTTGAAAAAGCCAACGAGTACGCCAAGGCTGAAGACGCCGTCATCGCATCAAAGCAGTCGGGCTCCAGTTGGAAGACAAAAAAGGATACGCCGGCTACGGGAGGGGGTGGAAGTAACAACCACAAGGACCGCAAGCGTAAGCCTGAGGAACTTGTTGCAACCACCACTCACTCTTCTCGACAGCGTTCGCGCGTCAACACGTTTGACAAGATCATGAACTCCCAATGCCCGCATCATCCCAACTCCAACCACGCGGCCAAAGATTGTTTCGTCTACAAGCAGTTCGCGGAACAATACGCCAAGACTACACGGAAGAACTCTGACGAAGAACAAAGCACGTCGAAGAAGAAGGACGATGGCGACGCCCCGGCAGGTTTTCAAGACCACCGCAAAGAGCTTAACCACATCTTCGGTGGCCCTTTGGCTTACGAATCTAAAAGAAAGCAGAAGTTGACTGAACGGGAGATTAACGCTGTTCAACCCGACACGCCCCAATATCTCCGATGGTCAGAAACAGCAATCAAGTTCGACCGCTCGGATCATCCCGATCGAGTGGTCCACCCGGGGCGGTACCCCCTGGTACTAGACCCAGTGGTCCGCAACGTCAAGCTTCGCAGAACCCTCATCGATGGTGGCAGCGCACTAAATATCCTCTTCGCTAAGACCCTGGATGATATGCAGATTCCTCGCTCCGAGTTAAAACCGAGCAATGCGCCCTTTCACGGAGTAATACCAGGGCTATCTGCAACTCCACTTGGCCAGATCACCCTTCCAGTTACCTTCGGCACTCGGGAAAACTTCCGCACGGAGAATATCTGTTTCGAAGTAGCCGATTTCGAGACAGCGTATCACGCCATACTCGGACGCCCGGCGTTAGCCAAGTTCATGGCCGTCCCACACTACACTTACATGATGATGAAGATGCCCGGTCCTCGAGGAGTCCTATCCTTACGGAGCGACATCAAGCAAGCCGTCACATGCGACAAGGAAAGTTGCGAGATGGCCCAAACTCGCGAGATGGCGTCCACCCGGGAAGATATCCGACTGGCTGCGACCACGGCAAGCGAAGGAGAGGTGCCCGCGACCAAGGTCTTGAAGAGCGGAGAAAGCGAAGCTAAGACTAAGAAGATTCCCCTAGATCCCTCTGATCCCACTAAAACTACTGTAATAGGCGCCGAGTTAGATTGTAAATAGGAAAGCGCGCTCATCACCTTTCTTCAAAATAATAAAGATATCTTTGCGTGGAAACCATCTGATATGCCTGGTATTCCTAGAGAGGTGATTGAGCACTCTTTACACGTCAAGGAAGACGCTAAGCCTATTAAACAACGACTCCGCCGCTTTGCACAGGACAGGAAGGATGCGATCAAGGAGGAATTAACCAAGTTGTTAGCAGCAGGCTTCATCAAAGAAGTCCTTCATCCCAACTGGCTGGCTAACCCGGTCCTAGTTCGGAAGAAAACTGGGCAATGGCGTATGTGCGTCGATTATACCGACCTCAACAAGTCTTGCCCCAAAGATCCTTTTGGGTTACCTCGCATTGACCAGGTAGTCGACTCGACCGCCGGCTGCGAGCTACTCAGTTTCCTGGATTGCTACTCGGGGTATCATCAGATCCGACTGAAAGAATCCGACTGCTTGAAGACTTCATTCATCACGCCCTTTGGGGCCTACTGCTACATCACCATGCCATTCGGGCTGAAAAACGCAGGAGCAACTTATCAGCGCATGATTCAGAGATGCTTCTCGACTCAAATTGGCCGCAACGTCGAAGCTTATGTAGATGATGTAGTCGTCAAGACTAAGCAGAAGGATGATTTAATCTCGGACCTAGAAGAAACCTTCGCAAGCATCCGCGCTTTCAGGATGAAATTAAACCCGGAAAAATGCACCTTCGGAGTACCGTCAGGGAAGTTGCTTGGCTTTATGGTGTCTCATAGAGGCATACAAGCCAACCCGGAGAAAGTCACCGCCATCCTCAACATGAAACCGCCGAGCTCCCAGAAGGACGTTCAAAAGCTGACTGGGTGCATGGCGGCGCTCAGCCGATTCGTTTCACGACTTGGCGAGCGGTGGATGCCCTTCTTCAAGCTACTAAAGAAAACAGATAATTTCCAGTGGGGACCCGAAGCACAGAAGGCCTTCGAAGACTTCAAGAAACTCCTCACCAAACCACCAGTCTTAGCCTCACCACACCCACAGGAACCGCTGCTATTATATGTATCAGCCACCTCCCAGGTCGTGAGCGCAGTCTTGGTCGTCGAGCGTGAGGAAGAAGGCCACGTCCAGAAAGTCCAGCGACCGATCTACTTTGTCAGCGAAGTCCTAGCCGACTCCAAAACAAGATATCCTCAAGTTCAGAAGCTGTTATACGGTATTCTGATTACTACCAGGAAATTATCCCACTATTTCCAAGGTCACTCGGTCACAGTGGTTACATCGTTCCCGCTCGGCGATATACTGCATAATCATGAAGCAAATGGACGGATTGCTAAATGGGCTTTAGAATTGATGTCTTTGGACATATCCTTCAAGCCCCGAACCTCAATCAAGTCCCAAGCATTAGCAGACTTCGTCGCTGAGTGGACCGAGTGCCAGGAGGATATTCCCGGAGAAAAGATGGAGCACTGGACCATGCACTTTGACGGATCAAAAAGGCTTTCGGGCACTGGAGCGGGAGTGGTTTTAATTTCCCCAACTGGAGAAAGATTAAGTTATGTGCTTTGGATACATTTTTCTGCATCTCACAACGTCGCAGAGTATGAGGCGCTCCTCCATGGACTACGGATCGCGATTTCCCTAGGGATCAAGCGTCTAATAGTTCGAGGGGATTCACAGCTAGTCGTCAACCAAGTTATGAAAGAGTGGTCCTGCCTTGACGACAACATGACGGCATATCGACAAGAGGTACGCAAACTGGAAAACAAGTTCGACGGACTCGAGCTTAGTCACGTTCTCCGACACAACAACGAAGCTGCCGATAGACTAGCCAACTTTGGATCCAAGCGCGAGGTGGCCCCCTCCGATGTATTCGTCGAACACCTTTATGAGCCGACCGTACCTCAGAAAGACACGACTCAAGTTGCAGACACTCAAGACATAGCCATGATTGAAGCCGACTGGAGAGAGCCCCTCATACGATTTTTAACCTCCCAAGAGCTCCCTCAAGATAAAGATGAAGCCGAGCGGATTTCAAGGCGTAGCAGGCTTTATATTATTCATGAAGCCGAGCTATACAAGAAAAGCCCTTCAGGAATTCTGCAGCGCTGTGTATCTCTAGAGGAAGGGAGACAACTGCTGAAAGATATACATTCAGGCATATGCGGAAACCATGCCGCCGCGCGCACTATTGTCGGCAAAGCTTACCGGCAGGGTTTTTTCTGGCCCACTGCTGTGTCCGATGCCGACAAGATTATGCGCACGTGCGAGGGTTGCCAATTTTTTGCCAGACAAATTCATCTACCAGCTCAAGAGTTGCAAACAATCCCGCTGTCCTGGCCATTTGCGGTTTGGGGGCTCGACATGGTCGGCCCGTTCAAAAAGGCAGTCGGCGGTTACACGCATCTATTTGTAGCCATTGACAAATTCTCCAAGTGGATTGAAGCTAAACCGGTTGTTACAATCACAGCGGATAAAGCTAGAGATTTCTTCATCAACATTGTGCATAGGTTTGGAGTGCCTAATCGGATTATCACCGATAATGGCACACAATTCACTGGCGGAGTTTTTAAAGACTTTTGCAAAGACTTCGGGATTAAAATTTGCTATGCCTCTGTAGCACACCCCATGAGCAATGGACAGGTCGAACGAGCCAACGGCATGATACTTCAAGGGATAAAGGCACGAGTTTTTGACCGACTAAAACCCTACACTGGAAAATGGGTGGAACAGCTGCCATCAGTACTTTGGTCTTTGCGTACTACCCCCAGTCGGGCCACAGGCCAGTCACCTTTTTTCCTAGTCTACGGGGCAGAAGCAATGTTACCCAGCGAAGTTGAATTCGAATCTTTGCGCTTTCGCAATTTTCGCGAAGAACGCTACGAAGAGGACCGAGTGGATGATCTGCACCGATTGGAAGAAGCCCGTGAAGCAGCTTTAATTCAGTCGGCCCGATATTTACAAGGGTTGCGACGCTACCATAATCGCAATGTCCGATCACGAGCTTTTCTAGTCGGCGACCTGGTTCTGAGGAAAATTCAAACTACACGAGATCGGCACAAGTTATCTCCTTTATGGGAAGGACCATTCATAATCTCCGAAGTTACTCGGCCAGGTTCTTATCGACTCAAGCGCGAAGATGGTACACTTGTCGACAATTCTTGGAATATCGAACATCTTCGTCGTTTCTACGCTTAAGTTTCTCTATGTATTTCCCTGTCTTGACTGACGACATCAAGCTTTTTCTTGAGGTTGTCAGTCGGGGGCTACCATAATAATAATGGAGTGTGATTTTTATCAATTCATTTTGCTTACTCGGTCTATCATTGCCTTGCTCGATTTTTCTACTTAGTTTACGAGGACTGAAAGTTTTTAATAGCTTTTGCGGGTTTTAGGCTCAACAAAGCTCCGACAAAGGCTTTTAAGAAATCAACAGCTAAGCAAGAAACACCAAGCACAGCATAAATAAACCAGTATTGTACAAATTGTGCCTCCATCATACATCACCAAATACATTTACATTCAATCAGTATCAGTCTTCTCATCATCAGAATTATTGCTGCCAGTCGGCCGAAGGTCGGTATCCTGAAACCGATCTACTACATCACCTGCAATCTTGTCGGCTGCTTTTTGAGCGTCGTTGATAAGATCAAGGGCAGCTTCTTCGCTTGTCCCGTCCGCAAAACCATCGACGGCATCAATATCGATCTTCGGGAACAGGGATTTGGTCATTGCTAATGCTAAACTTGCCCCCATACTTCCGGCTTCTTTAATGTTCTTGAAATAAGTGTCCGGAGCGACTCTCAGCTTATCAAATACTTCGGAAGCATCGAATCTACTCGGACCATTGTTATTATAGAACATTGCCTGGACAAGTGGGGTAGCGGCATTTGCGACCTCGTCCCTGGCTCCTTCAAGTCTTTTAATCTTGCCAACCAGGACATCGAACTGAGCTTGCGACTTGATCTTGCGGTCTACAACAACAAAGCCATGTCAATGATTTGCTGCATCAAAGAGAGAAACTTAGGTTGTTGGCTAACAATACCTTCAACCTCCTTCACAGCCGAGTCCCTCTGTGCGGCCAATTCTACCATGTCACTTTCTAAGGCCTGGATTCGCTTCTCTAGTTGAGCTATCTTGGCAGTTTGCACTGTTTTGATTCCAGACAGTTGAGGATACAATTATAACAGCGCAAATTAACGGGGCAAATTTTGTGGTTACCTTTTGATGAGCCGCTCAGTTCAAAGTTATTATCCTGGAGTTGAGCGATCCGGTCCCTTAGATCATGCTCTGTCTTTCTAGCGAGTTCTTTGGCTTCATGTAACTGCTCTCTAACAGCTTCCAGGGTCCCTAAATGAGGAACCAACTTCTCCAGAGTTGTGGTTTTGGCCTCATTTCGGAGATGGATTCTCTGCGTAACAGTTCACAGTTAAGTCTTGCCGAGAAGGAAATGAGGTAATCAAGGATGGCGATCTGGAAACTTACATTTACGATGCGGGTAGCCTCTCCAAGTGCTTTCTTCAGCTGGCGCACCTCTTCGTCTTCCTTCTGTCGGTTTATGACGATGCCCGCAGGCTGCAAGTTGTCGTCCCACCATTTGATTAGGATGGGGGGACGAGAATCAGCGGTTGCCTTTATCCGAGGGACTTCCTCTTCGTCACCAGCCAGTGGTCCTGATGTATTCCCAGACATTAGTCAAGTAAATTGGAGTTATTCGGATTGGCATTACTTGAGGAGATGGGTTACCTGAAGCAGTTTCTGGATGAGTGCGAGGTGATTCCTGCCCTTTATTCGAGGATCCAGGCGTTGGGTTGTTACCAGCGTCCAGTCCTTGGGAAGCTGTGGCCCGAGCTTCAACCTCAGGAATTTCTTGGTCTAGACCTGCTTCCGACTGATTGCCAGTCGGGGGCTCTTGGCTAGCGGCAGTTTCCGCTTCAGCCGACTGGTTTCCAGTCGGGGGCTGGTCACTCGGGTTTATATTGTCGGTTGATGCCTGAGTTCTACTCGGGTGATCTCCAGAAGTTGGCCCAGCTTCTTTTGAGGAGCTTGTTTCCGATGTTAGCTGGATCAGAGTCTTTTTCGGATGGATCTATGTCGGATGGTTTCCTGCAAATTTTTTCGGTCTTCAATACTGTTTTCACATAAGAAGCATGTCAAAGTGAAAAAGGTACCGAACGATCTATACCTGGAGGACTTTCTAAACTTCGGCATGGGGCGGCTAGACGTTTTCTTCTTCGGAGCAGTATGCTTTGGCAGTTTTTTGGGTGATCCTTTATCCCAAAATTTCTTGTTGTCATCGCCTTCGTCGTCGCTCGGCACAAGTTTTCTCTTGCGAGAATCTGATTGCCCAGTCGGATTGGAAGTTTTAGATTGGGAGTCTGACCTGATTTTTGGTCCTCCACTCCCCTGAACGGTCTGATGATGAGGAGATCGGCCCTGAGCAATTGGGGGGTCAGACTTCATCAAAGCAAATTCCTAAACAAGATGCCCTCCACGGTCAGTTAATTCAACAAGAAGACAAAATTATATTTTGGTCACAGTTTGAAGAGTTCTGATACATACCGGCGGAGGTGGATTAAATGCATTATATGGCACAACTGGCAGCAGATGGGAATAGCTGACGACGATAGCGTTTGAGAAGATCTTGTACATTCTCTCCTTCATGATCTTAAAACCCAGGGAATCTGGATCTTCGCGATTTGGATCATGTTTTCCATCAAACTCAAAAGCTGTACGGGATATTTCCTTGATTGGAGCTAGTCGGCTCTTGATGAAGTGCCAAGTGATTTGCTCTCCCTGCAAACCTTGCTCCTTGAGCTTCAGCATGCGTTCCATTAGCTCTAGAGCTTGGGCGGCTTCATCTCCCATTGGCAGTGAGTTCCAAGTATCTTGGTATGCTGGGGGAAGGCAGGAGTACTCGGGAAGAGCAGGCTCGGGATTTTGGACATAGAACCAGTTGGCATGCCATCCTTTGTTTGAGGTCTTGAAGGGCATAGAAAAATACTTTTGGCTCAAGGTCCCTCTCAGTTGAAATCCAGCCCCTCCAACTATGCATGGTTTGCTCTTGTTTGGTTGGGGCTTGAGGAAGAAAATTCGGCGGAACAGAGCAAAATGAGGCCTAATGCCTAAGAAAGCTTCACAGATGTGGACAAAATTGGCAATGTGGACTATGGAGTTTGGATTCAGATGATGCAAATTAATTCCATAGAAGTTCAAGATCCCGCGGAAAAACTTCGAAGTTGGAAGAGCAAATCCGCCATAAAAGAAGTGAGAAAAAACCACGACCTCATTTGTATCGGGGGTTGGGAAAGCTTCACCAAATGCTGGCCGCCACCCGATGATCTCCTTTGCTGGGAGAACGTCGTGCGCCACCATCTCCTTCAAGTTCTCCTCCGTCACGTCGGACGGTGCCCATTGGCTCTCAAAGCTTTCCTTTTCTTCCGCCATTGATTTGATCCGAATGAGCTGATTTGGTTCGAGGGATGGCTAGGGAGAGATGCGGAATCGAAGCGGTGGGACGCGTGAAGGATTTTTGTGGACTTTTGGAAGTGGATTGGGGCGGAATGGTGAACCCTAGTTTCGCCAGCGTAGTTCTGTACTGTAGCAAGGAATGGGGGAAATGGCGAGAGTTCCGGCGGGGAAGACGAAGCGTCGCTTAGACTTCGGGATTTTTGTTAAGGGTTTCGGGGGTGCTAACGGGCCTAGGCCTGAACAGTACTTCAGCCCAATATTATTAACAGCGTGGCCCGTTGTGATCCTTAGGGACTTAGGCATTTTTGCTTTGGCAATTTGTGCTCACAATGGTGTGGCTCGATGCTGCTAAAATCCTTTTTAACGCGGTTATATAATTCTTTGGAATTATTACAATGCAAATTAAAAGGTACCCGACGAAAAGTGTTATACTATTTTTGTAAGCTTTTTTAGGCTGCAAAAGCTGTCTGGGTTGATTTGGGATGACCGGTTTTTACACTGGTCATTCTCTTGGCGTGTTATATGCCTATTTTAATTATGGTAAGAGTCATAGCCTAAGCTATTAGACTTATTAATTACCATAACTTTTATAACATTTGATGGATTATCTTCAGAGTTTTTACTCGGATTCCTGTCGAATGTGTTCATTTGAGAACCTTTTAGAGTGTTATTCACTCGGATTCTTTTTACTATGACTAGAAAGCAGTCGGCTGAATGTCTTGTTGGACGCCGCATATGCTTTTGTCATATGATGCATGATTATGCAATTATTTTGTTCTTGACTACATGTTTAGTTTTTTAACTAATCATATAGTCGGGGGCTACACCTAATTAGGTGCATCTATTCGATGCACCATGTTTTTTATTTTTCGCCCTTTACAGTCTTCGTTTTTGTTACTCGGAAGGCCTTAGTAGGAAAAATTAAAGCACTCGGATTATTATTTTTGAGAGAGCTATGTTGTCGACTGCAAAGGTCTCGGGGGCTACTGTGGAGATTATGGATACCCCATATCTACACGGCGGTTATATTTAGACTGGATATAGGATACTGAATATAGATAGAATATCTTTATTTGTATCTCGGGTTTGTTTCTTAACTTGTACGTCAAGGAAATACCCTGAGGTTTAGTCGGTTACGATTGTATTTTATCTGTATTCTCGTATTCTGATAAGGATATGAGTTATACCTTGTAATACGGACTCCTTCCCCTATATAAGGAGGGGTCCGAGTCCTTCCTGGGACACCAATTTTCTTGGAGATTATACATTCAATAATACACTCGGCGGATTCATCCCCAGACAGGAGTAGGGTATTACTTCTTTAATAAGAAGGCCTGAACCTGTATAAAATTCCTTGTCTCCAAACCCATCCACTTTTCTAGCTTGATAGCCACCCCCTTTTAGTATTGCCGAAATCTTGTTTCTACAGTTGGCGCGCCAGGTAGGGGTTGCGTCAAGCTTTTCGCCGATCAGTGCAATGGGTTCCGTCTCCGGCATCGACGACCTCGTCTTCCCTCCCGGGCAGGCGTTTCGGTTCGGCAGCCTCGACTTCATCACCAACGACTTCGGCAAGATCTCTCTCCTCGACTCGGAATCAGACCAGTCGGGAGAGAGCCGGATCTCGGCCCCGTTTGGAGTTCCGAACTCGGCCAAGATCTACTCCAAGACCATCTCGATCGAGTCAGCTTCAAACCACTCGGACGAGATCTCATCCTCTTCAACAGCATCAGATCGAGATGATGGGGCTTACCCACCGATCCTAATGAAGCTCCCCGACGATTTGGCGGCCGTCTTCACCACCACGACGTCCCCTTCCCGTAGGCCTAGGCGAAGGTCGGCTTCAACACCGATCTCGCCTAGCTTCAGGGAAGTTGGCGTCATCCTCCAGCCACTCGGTACAGTCTCGACGGATCAGTTGGAGGGCTACTCCGGCTCTCCCGGCGTCGACTCGCGTCCAACCGAAATTGTGGAGTACGACGAATTCGGCTTTCGCAGCAACGACCAAGATCTTGACGACTTCGACGAAAGCCTGGAAGATAACTACACCCCTCTCTATTTCGGTGTCTTCATGGCCGACAATGAGACGGAGGAGCAACGCCAAGCCCGAGAAACCAAAGCACGACGCGAGGCCGAACGACGCCGACTGGAGGAGGAGCGTCGAGCACAAGAACAAGAACGGCTGCGGCGTGAGCAATAGGAACGCGAGCGGGCCGCTAAGGAGGCTGAAGACCGGCGACAACGAGCTTTGGATGCAGGACGCCGAGCGCGGGATCTTATCGGCCAGCAAGATGTTGAGGGGACACCGGTTTTCCGTACCCCACAACAGAACGCTGTTGCCGCGATCACCTCCTCGACACCCTCCTCAAGGAAACGAGCTCAATCAATCTGATCATGTTGTCAACATCTTGAACCAGACCAAGACCATGATGGTTTCCATACAAAGATATCTTTATTATTTTGAAGAAAGGAGATGAGCACGCTTTCCTATTTACAATCTAACTCAGCACCTATTACAGCAGTCTTAGTAGGATCAGAGGGATCTAGAGGAATTTTCTTAGTCTTGGCATCGCCTTCTCCGCTCTTTGACATCTTGGTTGCAGGCACTTCTCCTTCTGTTGCTGTTGATGCAGCTAGTCGGATCTCTCAAGTGAGCGTGATTTCGCGAGTCTGGGCCATCTCGCAGCTTTCCTTGTTGCAAGTGACGGCTTGCTTGATGTCGCTCCGCAGGGATATGACTCCTCGAGGACCTGGCATCTTCATCATCATGTAGGTATAGTGTGGGACAACCATGAACTTGGCTAATGCCGGGCGTCCGAGTATAGCGTGGTACGCTGTCTCAAAGTCAGCAACTTCGAAGCAAATGTTCTCTGTGTGAAAGTTCTCCCGAGTGCCGAAGGTAACCGGCAAAGTGATCTGGCCGAGTGGAGTAGAAGATAGCCCGGGGATGACTCCGCGAAAGGGCGCACTACTTGGCTTCAGTTCTGTCCGAGGGATCTGCATGTCGTCCAGAGTCTTGGCAAAAAGGATATTGAGCGCGCTGCCACCATCAATGAGGGATCGTCGGAGCTTGACATTGCGAACCACTGGGTCTAGTACCAGGGGGTACCGCCCCGGGTGGACCACTCGGTCAGGATGATCGTAGCGATCAAACTTGATAGCTGTCTCTGACCACCGAAGATATTGGGGCGTATCGGGCTGAACAGCATTGATCTCCCGTTCGGTCAGCTTTTGCTTTCGCTTGGATTCATAAGACAGGGGCCTGCCAAAGATGTGGTTGAGTTCCTTGCGGGAGTCTTGAAAACCAGTCGGGGCATCATCTTCATCATCCTTCTTCTTCGACGTGCTTTGATCTCCGTCAGTCGGCTTGCGTGCGTTCTTGGAATATTGCTCTGCGAACTGTTTGTAGACGAAGCAATCTTTGGCCGCATGATTTGAATTCGGATGATGCGGGCATTAGGAGTTCATGATCTTGTCGAACGTGTTGACGCGTGAACGCTGTCAGGAGGATGGTGTAGTAGTTGCCACAAGTTCCTCGGGCTTACGCTTGCGATCCTTGTGATTGGCACTTCCACTCCCCCCTGTAGTCGGCGCATCTTTCTTTGGCTTCTAGGTGGTGCCCGACTGCTTGGATGCAATGACAGTGTCTTCTACTTTGGCATACTCATTGGCTTTTTCAAACATCTGCTTGACCGTCTTGGGAGGCTTGCGGCCAAACTTGCCGACTAAGAGTTCATGGCGAATGCCCTTAGTGAAGGCAGCGATGATAACGTCGTCGGTGATGTCAGAGATCTTGTTACGTTGCTCAGAGAAACGTCAGATGTAATCTCGAAGGGATTCTCCGGACTTTTGGATAACGTTGTAAAGATCAAACTGGGTACCAGGGCGTTCAAAAGTGCCCTGGAAGTTGGCGATGAAGTGGTCGCGAAGCTCCGCCCAGGATCCGATCGTGCCACGGGGCAGCCCGTGAAGCCAGGACCGGGCGGAGTCCGCTAGAGCCACGGGCAGATAATTAGCCATGGCTTTGCTATCTCCTCCTGCTGCGCGAATTGCGAGACTGTAGATGGTGAGCCAAGACTCAGGATTTGTCATGCCATCGTATTTCTCAATTCCAGTCGGTTTGAAGCCGGCAGGCCAATCCACTCGACGCAGGTCACTTGTGAAGGCAGCAACTCCATCCACATCGTCGTCGTAACGATCTGGTGAATGGTGGGGGATGTGGCCTCTCGCCGCACGTCGCTGGTTGATAGTATCACGAAGATTGGCAGGACGCCTTCGACGTGGAGAGCGAGGCTGTTCGACCCGACGCTCCCTGTGTCTTGGCAGGACGCCTTCGACGTGGAGAGCGAGGCTATTCGACCTGACGCTCCTTGTGTTGGTCGGGAGGCGAGTGAACAGATCGTTCACCGTGATCCCTGCTCCTGCGACTAGATCCCGCGCCGGCAACGCTGAGGCTTGATTGGTGAAAGTCTTGAGATCGAAGAGGCAGAACTCGGCTGCCAGTCGGTGTACGAACGCTTGAGGAGTTCACTGGGACCGAGGCGACAATCATGGTCTTGGTCTGGTTTAAGATGTTGACGATGTGATTGGGTGCGTCTTCCTTAAGTAGAGTGTCAAGAAGGGTGATCGCTGCAACCGCGTTCTGCTACGGGGTGCGAAAAACCGCCGTCCCTTCAACGTCTTGTTGTCCAATAAGTTCTCGTGCTCGTCGCCCAGCCTCCAAGGCGCGCTGTCGCCGGTCCTCAGCCTCCTTCGCGGCCCGTTCGCGTTCCTGTTGCTCACGCTGCAGCCGTTCTCGCTCTTGTGGTTGACGCTCCTCCTCCAGTCGGCGACGCTCGGCTTCTTGTTGCGTGCGCTGTTCTTCTGCTTCTCGAGCTTGACGCTGTTCTTCCATCTCGTTGTCAGCCATGAAAACACCAAAGAAGAGAGGAGTGTAGTTGTCTTCGTAGCTTTCGTCGAAGTCGTCGAGGTTGCGGTAGTCGTAGTGGTACCCGAAGTCGTCGTACTCAAGGATCTCCGTCGGTCGAGAATCGACACCGGGGGAGCTAAGGTAGCCACCCAATTCTTCCGTCAAAACCGTCCCGAGAGGTTGGAGTATGACGCCGACTTCCCTGGAGCTAGACTGGATCGGGGCCGAGGCTGGATCCTGCCTAGGCCTACGGGGAGAAGACGCCCTTTCGGTGAAAACAGCAGCCAGATCGCGGGGAGTTTCATCAGGATTGAGGAATAGGCCCCATCGTCTTGATTAGGTCGTGTTGGAGTAGATTGGATCTCGTCCGAGTGGTTTGAAGCCGACTCGGTTGAGATGATCTTGGAGTAGATCTCGACCGAGTTCGGGATACCGAACGGGGCGGAGACCTAGCCTTTCCCTGACTGGTTCGGATCCGAGTCGAGGAGAGAAATCTTGCTGAAGTCGTTAGTGATGAAGTCGAGGCTGCCGAACCGGAACGCCTGCCCCGAAGGGAAGACGAAGTCGTCGATGCCGGAGACGAAACCCATCACACTAGTCAGCAAAGAACTTGACGCTACCCCTACCTGGCGCGCCAACTGTCGAAACAAGATTTCGGCAATACTAAAAGAGGGTGGCTATCAAGCTGGAAAAGTGGATGGGTTTAGAGACAAGGAATTTTATACAGGTTCAGGCCTTGTTAATAAGAAGTAATACCCTACTCCTGTCCGGGGATTGATCCGCCGAGTATATTATTGATCGTAAGATCTGGGAGAAAAATCGTGCCCCAAGGGGCACCCGGACCCCTCCTTATATAGGGGAAGTCCGTATTACAAAGTACAGCCCATATCCCTAACGGAATAGGTAGTTATAGATAAGTTACAATCGTAACCGACTAGGATCCCGGATATTTCCTTGACATACAAGTTTGAAATTTAACCCGAGTCCCTTTAAAGATATTCTATCTATACATGGCACCCCATACCCAGTCGGATATACATGCCGTGTGGGTATGGGGTATCCAGAATCTCCACAAGAGGTGATCTGTAGCTCGCGAAAAACAAGCTACAGCGGCGGTGGTTCTTGGGATGTGCATGCATGTCGTGCTACAGCTCGGAATGGGCTATATGGGTGCATGCATGGGGTGTTCAGGGGTATGCAGTGTCTCACCGTGCAGCTGAAAGGGGTCGGAGAGGTCCAGGAAGCAGCGACAGCGTGGGAGATGCCCGGCAACACAACGAACACGATGACGACCCGAGAACGACTAGATCTGGCCATAAAAACCCCAAATAAACGTTTGAATGAGCTAGAACATTGCATGCAGAGTCTTTTTTGGCCAAGGTAAAGGATCTGGAGCTCACCGGACAGGAAGGAACAAAGCCAACGGGTCTAGATCGGGGCTGAGGAAAGAAGGCGAGCGTTCTCCACGCCTGGAGCTCGGCTTGGGCTGATTCTTGACGATGTTACATCTGGGAGGAAGATGAACTAGAATGAGTAGCACCACCCTGTATCTCGGCCTGGAACGTCGGGAACACTGCAAGCTTGGGTGACGCGACGACGCCGACCGCGCTCCGGGCCTCCAAAAAGAGATGTGCGTTCCCGGAGATTCACTGCATGAAAATCGATGAAATTTTGAGGGGAGTTAGGGCATGCATACGAGAGCAGGGAACGAGGGTTGGACGGCGAAGAAGACGACCAGAAACACGGCGGCGACGACGAAGTTCTCTCGGCCGGCAAGGAGGAAGAAGGAAGATGGGGGCGAAATGAGGTGCTCTCACTCTGCGTTTATCTCTCTGGAAGGGAGTGGGAGGAGTGGAGAAAGTGCCCAGAAGCTTAGAGGAGAAGGGAGAGTAAAGAGAGGGGTGTCACACTTATCTCTCTCCCTTGCATGGCCAAAACGTGGCATGGCTATTCTTCTCATCTTCTGCTTGTCCCCTGAGTATGATAGGGTTGGGCCACTGCCATGTGGGCCAGATACTGCTGGTTGGACCCACATGTCAAAGAGAGAGGGGTTGGAGAGGAAGAGACCAGAAGAAAAGACAAGACTAGATTTATTTCCTCTCTCACTCATGACCTGCTAATTCGAATTGGTTAGAAGGGGATTCAAATTTTAGCCTCTGGTCCAGAGATGGGTCTTGGAACATGCTTTCTAATCCAATTGGTTTCACTCAAAAATCTTGAGTTAAATAATTCTAGTGAAAAAGTGAAATCGGTTAATCTGAAAGTTAGTTTAAATTTTTAGGAGGTCTAAAAAGAGAGGAAAAATTCCACAAAATTTATACTTGGTGATTATAAATAAACTAATATTTTAATAAAATATTAAACATGTATACTACTGTTCAAGTTATTGTTCAAATAGAAGTGGTTTTAATTTTACCGATTAGAGTTAATTTTGTTATCGCATATGATCAAATTGCAATATAGTAAATATGAAATCTTAAGGACAACAAAAGCACTTCTAAATACCTGGTTATGAATGTAGGGCTGTTACATCTTATACTATGTTTTTATGCTTAATGCTGCATCGGTTGAGTTCGATCTTTTAAGTAATATCTATAATAATGATATCTGGTTTGTTTTATGATCATCGAGGGAGATAACATCGGGGTTTCAGCCGATCTTACCTGATTTAGTTACTTTATATCTCATATGCTTGATTGGTATGCTAGATCCGCCCTTTATGTTAAGATCTTATCGCATTAAGGTATATTAGACTTCTTGTTTGATATATTTTGCTTGTTTTGGTATCTTAATGTAGAGTGGTATCGAGTATTAGCCGATAAATGCTAGATCTATCTGATCGGCTATGCTATAAACGTCTATATAATCAGTACTTTAATGTATACTTCGACTTAAGTAATTTATATAATACCTTAGAAGATGCCAAACTATGGCATCTCAAAAGGAGTTTAACTTTATGGTACCTAGTGCTACCTCCCAAGGACCGTAGATTTGCATAAAAATGAGCAATGAGCTAGGTATTGGAGTAGTATCCTTCTGATGAGTATAGTGCACTATAGATCACACCATGACAAACTTGCATACACGTTGGCCGCATTCGCTCATATAAACTGGGAATATATGTTGATCAGATGACTCTTGTTTTTCTTATCTAAAAATGATCGAACTTTAAACAAAATGATTCCTTGTTTGGTGAATCTCTACAAATATAAGACCCAACAATATCTTGATAAGCAGAAAATACATTCAATGAAATTCATAGAAATAAACAACAAGCAAAAATATGAGCTGCCTGCAAGTTTATGCTATATGATGTGCAAATTTATACTGACATAAGGAAATCTAAAACAAATAAGAAATAACAAGAATGTTTAAACAAGACAATAATCATATCCACACAAGCACACAAAAATCTTGATTGCAATCCTCATATCTGCTGTGTGAAGAATCACAGAATTATGTAGCCTTCGGTTTTGTTGGGCAATAATGATCTCCTGACGAAGTGATTATAGTGAAATGGGTCACCTGATGATCTCCTGTGCTTGGGTTTACGTTGTCGGTTGATGCTTGAGCGCCAGTCGGGTGGTCTTCAGAAGTCGGCCCAGCTTCTTTAGAAGAACTTGTTTCTGTGTTAGCTGGATCGGAGTCCTTTCCGGATGGATCTATGTCAGACGGTTTCCTGCAAGTTTTCTCAGTCTTCAATACTGCTTTCATGTGAGAAGCATGTCAAAGTGAAAAGGTACCGAGTGGTTTATACCTGGAGGACTTTCTGAACTTCGGCATGGGGCGGCTAGACGTTTTCTTCTTCGGAGCAGTGTGCTTCGGAAGTTTTTTGGGTGATCCCTTATCCCCGAGTTTATTGTTGTCATCGCCTTCGTCGTCGCTCAGCACAAGCTTTCTCTTGCGAGAATCTGCTTGTCCAGTCGGATTGGAAGTTTTGGATTGGGAGTCTGACCTGATTTTTGGTCCCCCACTCCCTTGAACGGTTTGATGACGAGGAGATCGGCGTTGAGCAATTGGGGGGTCAGACTTCATCAAAGCAAATTCCTAAATAAGATGCTCTCCACGGTCAGTTAATTCAACAGGAAGACAAAATTATATTTTGGTCATGGTTTGAAGAGTTCTGATACATACCGGTGGAGGTGGATTAAATGCGTTATATGGAACGACTGGCAGCAGATGTGAGTAGCTGACAACGATGGCATTGGAGAAGATCTTGTACATCCTTTCTTTCATGATCTTAAAATCCAAAGAATCTGGATCTTCGCGATTCGGATCATGCTTTCCATCAAATTCAAAAGCTGTGCGGGATCTTTCCTTAATTGGAGCTAACCGGCTCTTAATGAAGTGCCGGGTGATTTGTTCTCCTTGTAAGCCTTGCTCCTTGAGCTTTAACATGTGCTCCATTAGTTCTAAAGCTTGGGCAGCTTCATCTCCCATGGGCAGTGAGTTCCAGGTGTCTTGATAAACTGGAGGAAGGCAGGAGTACTCGGGAAGAGCAGGCTCGGGGTTTTGAACATAAAACCAATTGGCGTGCCATCCTTTGTTTGAGGTCTTGAAGGGCATGGAAAAATATTTTTGGCTTAAAGTTCCCCTCAATTGAAATCCAGCACCTCCAACTACGCATGGTTTGCTCTTGTTCGGTTGGGGTTTGAGGAAGAAGATACGGCGGAACAGAGCAAAATGAGGCCTAATGCCTAGGAAAGCTTCACAGACATGGACAAAATTGGCAATGTGGACTATGGAGTTTGGATTCAGATGATGCAAATTGATTCCATAGAAGTTCAAGATTCCACGAAAAAACTTCGAAGTCGGAAGAGAAAATCCGCCATAAAAGAAATGGGAAAAAACCACGACCTCATGAGTATCAGGGGTTGGGAAAGATTCACCAAATGCCGGACGCCACCCGATGATCTCCTTTGCTGGAAGAACGCCGTGCGCCACCATCTCCTTCAGATTTTCCTCCGTCACGTCGGACGGCGCCCATTGGCTTTCGAAACTTTCCTTTTCTTCCGCCATCGATTCGACCCGAATGGGTTGATTTGGTTCGAGGGATGGCTGGGGAGGGATGTGGAATCGAAGCGGTGTGGTGTGCGGAGAAATTTTGTGAATTTTTGGGAGTGGATTGGGGCAGAATAGCGAACCCTAGTTTCGCCGGCACAGCTTTGTACTGTAGCAAGGAGTAGAGGAAATGGCGAGAGTTCCGGCGGGGAAGACGAAGCGTCACTTAGACTTCGGGATTTTGTTAAGGGTTTCGGAGGTGCTAATGGGCCTAGGTCTGAACAGTACTTCAGCCCAATATCATTAACAGCGTGGCCCGTTGTGATCCTTAGGGACTTAGGCATTTTTGCTTTGGCAATTTGTGCTCACAGTGGTGTGGCCCGATGCTGCTAAAATCCTTTTTAACGCGGTTATATAATTCTTTGGAATTATTGCAATGCAAATAAAAAGGTACCCGACAGAAAGGTGTTATACTATTTTTGTAAGCCTTTTTAGGCTGCGAAAGCTGTCTGGGATGATTTGAGGTG
>CM020187.1:7925437-7957788 GCA_009805545.1 Oryza longistaminata | reverse complement strand
CCTCCAAGGGGCGCACACAGAAATCCATCCCCAAATAAGACCAAATTTGCAATCAGTTGATTAGTTCTTGGCGCCGGAGGAGAGGAATGGATCAGAGCGGGGCCGAATGGATCAAGGAGAGGATGGGATGGAAGCGAGCCATACCCGTGGGGTACACGTCGCCGTAGAGCGGGAACACGGCGGAGGACTCCTCCGCCCCGGCCGTCACCGACAGCCCGCCCTCGCCGGCCTGTCCGCGCTCGCCGCCGCCGCCAGCACCACCACCACCAGCAGGGCAAAGCCGGCAGGGCGGGCCACCCGGCCGCCATGGGAGGAGGAGGAGGAGGAGGAGGGGAGAGCTAGCTCTGCTTCTGCCCCCTTCCCCTTGTCTGCTTCTTCCCCTTCTCTTCTCTGAATTTTTTTTTTTTTTTTTGGTTCAGATTTCTTCAGAAGATGATGATGAAAAAAAAAGGAGAGGATTTTTTTTTTTCGATGGATGTGATGGTGATGGTGAGATGAGAGGAGAGGATGTGTGCAAAATGGTGGGTTTTATAGTGGAAGTATGGATGTATTGCAATGGAAGGTTCTTTGTTGGGTGCAGCAGCAAGGAACAACAATGGGGGGTTTCAGAGCCTTTTTGTTCTTTTCAGAATTGAGAACTTGAGATGACCTTTTCTCCTAGGTAACCTCTGAGATGGATGCAAGGTCAGGTGGTGTGGTGGTGGTGGTTATATGCCTTTTTGTTGATGCTGTGAGAAAAGGTATTTTGCATGTGGTTTGATCATCTTTACATCATTAGTGAAAGGCTAAAAGTGTACTTTAGTTCTAAGATGCATTTGGTTTTGACACGTGTGTTTGAAAATGTTAGCTAGTAATTAAGTTATATCTTATAATTTTAAAAGCTCATTTCTTCGATTAAAATGTTGTTCAATAGAATGGTAGAATAGTTAACATCCTATCTCAGGAAGTGAAATGATGGTGGGTGATTCAATTTTGAGATTTTCTATATTTTGTCATTGACAATGCAACGGCGGAAACACGGGACACGGCGAGAGGTCAGGTCCCCTCCAACATTTTTTACATGGAATCATTCAATTAATTAGATAATTAAGCTAAGTAATACTAATACGTATTAGGACTGCGTTTAGTTCCATCCAAAATTTGATTTTGGTTGAAATTGAGAGATGATTGACTGAAAAGTTGTGTGTGTATGATAGGTTGATGTGATGGAATTGTGCAAACTTTGGATCCAAAGTTTGGATCTAAACACACCCGTTCCTTCCAAGACTCTCGAACCCTTCTATATCTAAATCTTAGCTCCGTCATTAGACAAACGATCGATTTTAGGAACCATTGCGAACGTGATTTCTTCTAAATGCCTTCACACATGCATTTTCTTTCCATTTTTCTGTGTCTTCGTTGTTACGTTGCAAAATGTCTATCTTACCCTAAAAAGTATACGCTAGGCTAGGGAGTGCTTAGGGCAAGTTTTATAATAGATGTGGTGGTCACTTTTAATTTTATCCACATCATCCATCCAAAAAATTAAAACTAACTTATATAAATCATTACATTTAATACACTAGTCCAATACACTTGCCACCAATCAACCCCTCTTATTTTCTCTTGTTTCTTAAATTTGTGTGGAGGTTGTCTCTTGTATATATGAGGTGTGACTCCTCTCTCTCTTCTCTTCCCTTCTCCACACTATCATTTCGCCCTTAGTATATCTAAGGAGCGTTTTTCCGTGCATTCACTAGAGAACAGTTGGCAAAATACTAATCACGATGGTAAAAAGAAAGAAAAATGCATATGCTATAGCATTTAATATAACTCATGTTTGATGGTAATTCGAAGTATCGACCGCTTTTTAATCGCTAGATGTAGGCAATATTCTTTTAAGATTGTTCAATATATTACTACGGGGGATTATCTACTTTTATTATAATAATAACAAATATTTTAGAAAATAAATTTAAAAATAGCTTAAAACAAGTGATGTAATAAAAAAGTTTATTTGGGAAAATATTTTTTAAACATGAGAGCAAATAATATGTTTTAACAATCCGGTAAATAATCTGAAAAAAACAAAGTCTAGTATCTCTTTCGATTTTCTAGATGGCACTTGCAGGTTTTCGTGGACTAAAAAACATGTGTATTGAGGAATTGCTATGATTCAACTTAATAAAACTACAAAAATGAAGAAAAATCATTTTGGTAGTAGGACGAAGTACATATTAAGATGATTAGGCGATGTACTTAATTTGCTTGAGTAAAAATGATATACGATTTACCAACAAGACTAAAACCTGATTTGGATGATTTATCACTGAGCGATAAATGATCATATTTGCGCCCTTTGCCGCTCATGCAGGGAACTAACAAAAAGTTGTAGCACTACGTGACGGTTGCTTGTCACTTTTCACGAGTACTACTAGTGATTTCTACAACGTGACAGGTTACAGGTAGACGTGTTGTTTGCTTCGTTCCTTGTTCTTGTCACACTGGTACAGACAGAACTCTCAATTGGCTATTAAATTGCTGGTTGAGTCAATATGCAAGTCTCCCTAATAAAGTTAAGCCCCAAAAGAATGTGGATTGATAATGAAATTAAATTAGAACCAGCAAGCAATTACGAGCAAAACCACTCCAAATTCCAAAAACGTGTAGCATCTCTTGAAAGTGGGAAGGCAGATGGGACTGAAAGTTATATCTGTGTTCCCTTCTTAAAAAAAATCCCTTCTAAAAAAAAGTTATATCTGTGTTTCAAGCTGACTTTCTATAAGTAGGAGTAGTTCTTTTTTTAATCAAGTAGTGATTTTATAATTAAGAGTCATTTAACCTGCAATCTATATAATAATTGGGTATAGCTTCTTTAAAGCAAATACCAGAATGAATTCTAGTTTTTTTTTAAAAAAGATGAGAACTGAAATAATTTTGATAACACTTCCAACAATTTTGTGCAAATGTTAAAGCCACAATAGTTTGTAACGTAGAATCTATTTTACGAATTTCATAGGAAGTGCAACCTTTTTTTATCCCTGTAAGCTTTCCTACAAGACACATTTAAAATTCTGAAGAAAAACAACAGAAATAAGTGTACAAATGATACCTTCTGGCGTGGTTTTACTAAAGCAGCAAAGGATTGCAGTATCCTGGCCACAAAGGGTGTAAACTGCAAGTTGAGTATTTAAGAGATGAAACCTACACCACAGTGCAGCTATACTATTCATTCCTTAGTCCTTACTTAGGCATGCACAACACTAGAATAATAAATAACAACACAAGAACAAATTATGTGGGTTGTATTTTGGTGTAAGGAAGCATATAAGTGCAGCTTTATTCCTAGCCTTTGCCCTCCATCAGTTGTGATTCTAGCCTTTGCCATTAGCATCAAGTACATTAGATGCATAAAACAACAGGGAAAAGCATTTCTATGTTTCTTTACTTTGGAGCCAGTGCAGCCTGCTGGGCTGCTGCTGATTCATATTCCTGTTGTGCAGGGCGAACAAGTTCTGAAATTTTTCCTTTTCCGAAACACAATACAGATAGGTGACCTATAAACACAGCTTACCCTTATGAGCACTGAAATTATCATCCTATTCTTCACAATTTATGATATATAGTTGCAAGCGGATATTTGCACTATAAGTTCCTCAAAAAATAATTGTAAGAATTTGTAAAATTTGCTCCTCTGGTTCTGAAGTTGTTGTCATCGTCTTTTTCAGAAAATTGTTGGCAAATTTCAAGACATGATACTTGCCCTACAAGTGCCTAAAAAATAATTGTAAGAGTTTATAAAATTTGCCTTAACAAAATTGAAGGAAAACAATCATCTTGCCCCCAAACCCTAGGGGATAAAGATCCATGCTCTATAGTTGCCTTTGTAAGGGGAGATTGGAAATCTTATGGTCCTAAGAGTGCGGTGATTGTTTTGGTGATTAATGACAACCCATTGTTGCAACTAACTATTTTCATGAGTTGGTAAGATTAGGTTGAGTTCCGGCGTCAAGTTGAAAAATTGAAGCTAAAGATGGACATTATAACTTGATGAGCAAGTGAAGACATTAACGATATGGGGTATGAAGTGGATATCTATGGCAAGATGGTGAAGGGAAAGTAAGGCTCAATTACGATACATGGCCAGGCTAAGATTGATCGAGAACACGATACCTCGAAACCTGATGGAGACGGAGATGAGAATCCATTTTTGTGTCTATCAGACTATCACTTAATTAAAAGGTGTAAATTGTGGTTCTTACAATTTATGAATTAATCCGTAACACTCCGTGGATTGTAGAGAAATTTGAGATCGATTATACCATAGTCAAACATGGGTTTCTCTCAATGAAAATCTCTCATCGGATTTGCCAGAATTATATTCTCAACATGGTGGCGCTCCATGTTAAAATGTATTTCATCCTCTTTGCTTGTGACCAGACGAAATTGCCCTTAGCCTTTTCCTTCCACTCGCAGTCACCCTCGCCGTGTCCAGGAGCTCGGAGCCATTCTGAGCCCAAGCTCTTCCTCTCCTCTACGCTAGAAGCTCAAAACTCTCTCCTTGTCACCGCTCCTAGCCCAAGCTTTGTCCTCCTCGTGCCATAGGCTGAGCTCAAGCCCTTCCTCACTGCTGAGCTTCGAGCTCGACCTCTTCCTCCACTTTTATGCCGGGTCTTGTTTTTTTTTTCCTGACTAGAAAAAAATGCCGTACATTGCAACGGGTGAAGGCTATTTTAAACCGTATTATGTTAGATATATTTGTTTTTGTCTAAGAAGTATATGGATTTTTATTTTGAGATGATATCCAATAGAAACCCTGTATTTTCAAAATGCGAATGAATTTAAAAACAACTCAAATACGGATGGTGTTTTGCATTATACTTTCTTTTGGCTATACATGTGAAAATTATCGATACCTATGAAACACCTGGATCTGGCACTGAATTTGAGGCGACGGATGATCAAAATGTGAATGGACAAAAAAAAGTATCGTGCTGCATGTGTAATATATATTTGGGCATAAAAATCATGATGTTTTTGCTCACATTGCTAGTTATTGCATCACCCTCACGTCATCTTGATCACATAATCACTTAATCCTAAATAGCCGAACGAAATCATATGTTAAAACGTGAGTTCATGATGTTAGTAACACGTACAAATTAGTACGCTAACATTGACTCTCCAGTATCTAACATGTTTCTAGAAAAAAAAAGTACTCCCGTATAACCCTTCTACAATCACCATGACAGATCAGATTTCTCCATCTCGGTGGCACTATACTGTCACCTTCGTTCTGATGAACGATGATCATGGATTCATGGTCGTCGTTCACTCCAACAATCTCAGGTTGGGTGAGTACGTTTCCTTCATTTCACTGCTTGGACTACTTAGTTTCCAGTGAATTGGTTGAGTGGCTTTGTCTATCCATATCCATAGCAGTATAGCATCACATGCCTAATTCACCTAGCTGATTGCAGGTTTTAAGTGCCCATTACACATCGGATCTGGCAGAAAAGCGAAAACGTACTAGCTGTATTTTTTTTCTTCTTATTTTCAGTGCTTGCAGTGCAGAGTAATATCTCCTGACTATCCCTGTAATGGAACCAGGCTTATATATCATATTGGGAGAACACACACAGGTTTCTCATATCTATTATATACTAAAGTCCATTAAAACTTCTACAAACGCTCCTAACGACCGCCACGTGTTATTCCTATAAACACTCCTCAATCGCCACATGGCATTCTAATATATCAGTGGACCCACTAATTTTTTATATTAGATTATCTTAAGAAAACACGCACAAATTGAGGAAGTTGGTGGACGATGCATCTAAGTTTTTGAATGACAAAATTACCAAAGCAGTGGTTACTGTTCCTGCATACTTCAATGACTCACAGAGGACAGCAACAAAAGATGCTGGACGTATTGCAGGATTGGAAGTTCTCCGCATTATAAATGAGCCGACTGCTGCATCCCTTGCTTATGGTTTTGAGAAGAAAAACAACGAAACGATTCTTGTGTTTGACTTGGGAGGCGGTACCTTTGATGTCTCTGGTATGTTATGTGCTAGAACACCAAACTGTTTACTTTTCTTGCACTATTACTGTAGCATAGGGATCTCGTGGACCTGAATCTTATCATACTACTATGACGGACCTTTTTTCCTAGATGAATCGTACTGGAAAATAGATGATGAATTGATTTGATCAAATGGAATGTGAATGCTGTTGCTGTTTCATTTCTGTGAAATCTTTTACCAAGGTTCACAACTGTTTAGCCAGAAACATGAGTTCTTTATATGGTTCCTCCTGAACTTAATACTCCCTCCATTCCAAATTGATCTACATATTTCATAGGTACACCAAGACCAAGAAAAGCTAATAACTCTCTCATACTATATTTACTCTAGCAACAAACTCGATGCATGCACAAGATATTGCATGTGGGTTATAAATACTTGTGTGCATGGATGCATGCATCAATGTCCATTTACTCCATGCACAAATAACGAATAGACCTAATGAATGAACACAAATATGTAGATCATTTAGGAATAACCTAAAAAAACTATATGTAGATCAATTTGGAATGGAGGGAGTATATTGCTAATCGTTGTAAGTATCTTTTATGAAGGTTCAGAACTATTTAGCCACAAGCATGAGTTCTACTTTATATGGTCCCTCCTGAATTAAACATATTGTTACTAAATATTTGAGTTGAGTAGCTCCTTGTTCTATCATCATACATATAGAGGCTGCCTCGAGTTTTTTTAAATAGATCAATATTTAGTTAAAAGGGACTTTGGAAGAGAGATACTCAAAGCAGATTTTTCTGCGAAAATGACTTTGGAAGAATGAAACTTACTTCAGGAGTCCCTCAATTGTGAAGTATATGGTTCATGTTGTGATGAAAAAAATAGGATGAGTCCTCAAACATGCCATGATGTAATTGAATTGTGTTGCATCCTGTTTTTCCCAAATTTTAATGTTGTTTTGAATAGTGATCTCTACTAAAGAAACATTATCCTGCAGTATTGGAGGTTGGAGATGGTGTGTTTGAGGTGCTTTCCACATCTGGTGACACACACCTTGGTGGCGATGACTTCGATAAGGTATGTAATTCCATTTTTATTTTTAAGAGATTAACTACTGCCGAATCTCCATTTTGGAATTCCGTGAAAATACATCACAACTGTTCAAACTGTTTTCTATGGAACGTTGCACTATGCATTTTTGACAAATATTATATGATGTGGTGCCTCTTATGTGTATTACATTATTCTTTCTTTGGTAAACTCACAATATCAGTCAACCAAAATTTCTCAATAGGTTGCTCGTTCTATATAATTATGTTATTGCAGTTTTATTTCTGTTGGGTATTTTACTTTGGAGCCATGACTCATGAAACTCCTGTAAGTATGAGCTCTGTGTTTTGTGCTGGAATCTGACCTCTTCAAGCCTTCCATATATTCTTTATGTAATTCCCATGACCTAAAAATTATGTAATTTGAACTTTTGAAAGTCAACTTAGGCTTCGTTCGTTCCCGGGTGATCTGGGAGATTGAGAGAGAAAACATCTCGTTTTCCGCGCGCACGCTTCCCAAACTACTAAACGGTGCGTTTTTTGCAAAAAAATTCCATAAGAAAGTTGCTTTAAAAAATCATATTAATCCATTTTTAAAATTTAAAATAGTTAATACTCAACTAATCATACGCTAATGGCTCACCTCGTTTTGCGTATCTTTCCAATCTTCCCAATCTCCTCAATCCCCTTCTCCTCAAACACACCCTTAGCATATCAAAGGTCTATTGGCATTGTAGTGTAGCTCCATTGACAACATACCTATCAGTTGAACCGATTCTTTTACTGACAGTATGCTATATTTATTGTTTTTTTTAATTTGAATGTTATCCTTGAATTATGTAGAAAGTTGTGGATTGGCTTGCTAGCAACTTTAAGAAAGATGAAGGCATTGATCTTCTGAAAGACAAACAAGCCCTGCAGCGACTCACTGAGGCAGCAGAGAAAGCGAAGATGGAACTGTCTACGCTGACTCAGACAAACATTAGGTGAGCTTCTTTCCAATTGTTCTCACAGAGTATTCTATTGATCATTTGGTGATTTTTCTTCTTAAATAATTGAATGTCTTGAATTGCAGCCTGCCTTTCATAACTGCTACTGCTGATGGGCCTAAACACATCGAGACAACTCTCTCCAGAGCCAAATTTGAGGAGCTATGTTCGGACCTCATTGATAGGTAAAATATGGACATTCTGCTGATATATAAGCCTATTGCTTAGGAAAATGATTTGCATTTTCTCAAATTTTTTTAAGGCTTGACTAATATGTTTCTTATTGATAGGCTTAAAACTCCTGTCACTAATGCCTTGAGAGATGCCAAACTGTCTGTTGATAACCTGGACGAAGTGATTCTTGTTGGTGGATCCACTCGTATCCCTTCCGTGCAAGAGCTTGTGAAGAAGATCACTGGCAAGGATCCCAATGTCACAGTCAACCCTGATGAGGTTGTTTCTCTTGGGGCAGCTGTACAGGTCACTTTCTTGTCCTCACAAGTGCTTTAATTTGTTGTTCTTTGCAGAAAATCATCCATAAACCTTATAATTACTTCACTGATCTTAAATGCATGTTTCCTGCATTATAGTGGATCACGAATCAATTTATATGTATTTAAAACTAACTGCCCAAAGCGTGTTTTAACACTGCCAAGACTGCATTTATCTTGTTCCGAATCTGAAATCTCAATCAATATATTTTGTGTTTCCCTTGTAACACCAGGGTGGAGTTTTGGCCGGAGATGTGAAAGATGTCGTTCTTCTTGATGTTACTCCATTGTCTCTTGGTTTGGAGACATTGGGTGGAGTGATGACCAAGATTATTCCCAGGAACACAACACTGCCCACCTCAAAATCAGAGGTATTCTCCACAGCTGCAGATGGACAGACAAGTGTTGAGATAAATGTTCTTCAGGGAGAGAGAGAGTTTGTCCGGGACAACAAGTCTCTTGGAAGCTTCCGCTTGGATGGAATCCCTCCTGCACCACGTGGTGTTCCACAAATTGAAGTCAAGTTTGATATTGATGCCAATGGTATTCTCTCTGTTGCTGCTATTGATAAGGGTACTGGGAAGAAACAGGATATCACCATCACCGGCGCTAGTACACTACCAAAGGATGAGGTATGTTCCCACCTTATTTGCTTAAGCATTGTGTGATTACATTCATCAAAAGTTGGTTGCCAGCTTGCTATATTGCGACTAGGTACAAAGTTTGCAAGTTTCTTCTTAACGTATGATGGTTTTCTGCATGGTTATCTAGTTGTAGATTTTCTTTGCCACCATATGTTGTGCATCTACTTTCTTTGATTCCCGATCCCGTTATTTGCTACTGGTGTGAAATTTATTTACCAAATTTCTTCTATTATGGTAGAGTTTTTCATATCTTTACCAGATCGCACGTATGACTATTTGTTTGCATATAATCCTTGTTGATGGAAGAGTAATTGAATTTTTCGTGGTATAGAATTTAGGTATCAGTTCCTCTAGGGAAACAACACTATGCTCCTGTAAGCGAAGATACAAATGCCTACATTGAAGCATAACATTCAATCTGAAACAACATTTTGTGTTTGTAGGTTGAGAGAATGGTGGAAGAGGCTGACAAGTTTGCTCAGGAGGACAAAGAGAAAAGAGATGCCATTGATACCAAAAACCAGGCAGACTCTGTGGTCTACCAGACTGAGAAGCAACTGAAGGAGCTAGGTGACAAGGTACCTGCACCTGTGAGAGAGAAGGTGGATGCAAAGCTCAACGAGCTCAAAGAGGCCATTGCGGGTGGATCAACACAGAGCATGAAGGATGCCATGGCTGCTTTAAACGAGGAAGTTATGCAGATCGGCCAGGCCATGTACAACCAGCAGCCTAATGCTGGTGCTGCTGGACCTACTCCTGGTGCCGATGCTGGACCGACAAGCTCAGGCGGTAAGGGACCGAATGATGGAGATGTTATTGATGCGGATTTCACCGACAGCAATTGATAGTTCTAGCGATCGAAGATTATTGATGGAAGGATGATCTGTGGTGGATGGCTGTGAGGGTCTGATGGGTGATGGTATAGGAAGAAGGGAGTGAACAAATTGTTCTTTTTGTATTACTATGGATCCATGTTCAATAGGCTCTTTAGTTTGCAATTTGATAGCTTAGGGTTTTGCCAACATTTTCCTGTGATGTTGAATGAAGGATTATAAAAAGTAGCCTTCAAAAAAGAGGAGGCAAAGGTTTTGATCGAAGAAGTAGCTGATTGATATGACCTTGTTCCTTGAAAATAAAACTATCATTAGTTCCCTGTGCATCCTACCTGCTAGAAACTAAAATAAGCGAGCGGAACATATATAGAATAAAATAAGCGCGCGTTCCCTGTCCTTTTTTATTTTGTGTGACTTCCTGCATTTCAAATAGAATGAAAAAGGTTGGAAATGATATCATTTATTATTATTTTTACGCTGTTGGGAATTTAACTATGCAGTGACGACCGACTGATAGGAATTGAAAAAAAAAACTAAATTTTATACTCCCTTTATTTACAAGTGATCATCATATATATTTTTTTGAGGATTCCTTTTTCAGAAATGATTAGCATATTTGGTACCTCTCCCAACATCTTTTTGTTCTTTGATGCACTGATCGAATGGACTGCAGATCATTTTTTTCCTTTTTGGTGTTGGTGTAAGCATCTAATATAACTGATCAATTCTAAATTGAGGGAGTATGTGGCTAGAAACAAAAATGGTTGGAAATATTATTTTTATGAAAACGGTACTGGTATGGTACAGAAATTTTCACAGCGTTTTCATCCAACTTTCAAAATGATAACTCAAGTTTTTTTTTTTTTTGTGGGGAAAGATAATAGATTACTCAGCTCAGGAGTCATTACAAACCATGCTCAAAATGAAATTACAAGAAGCATCCGGCCAAAAAGCCGTTAAGGACTCTCGGCGGCCTCTACTAGCTAGAGTATGACTGACACTGTTCTGAGATCGCTGAATCTTCTTCGGTACTATCTCTCTGTTTCCAGTCATGACACATTTGATCTCCCTTACTAAAAAAGCAAAGCTCAGACTTGCACATCCTCTTTGGCTAGGGTGTAAGAAGTAATTTAGTGAAATCTAAAAGTAATTTAGATATACTATAAAAGTTATTTGTAATTTTTCATCAAAATATAATAATGTGAGATCTTGTTGTAAAGATTTAATTCTTACGAAGACAACTGTGCAATCGGATCGTAAATCGGATGAGTAGTTTAAGAGAAAATTTTATTTGAAACATAGGTAATAGGATTATATTTTCTACTTACTTGATGGGGACTAGTACTACTTAAGGCAGATATGGTCTCTCGTTAGCACTAAAACGAGAGGCCTCTTGATTTAGATTTTGCCATATTTTTTTTGGGATTTCGTTTTTCAGAAATGATTAGCATATTTGGTACCTCTCCCAACATCTTTTTGTTCTTTGATGCACTGATCAAATGGACTACAGATCAATTTTTTCCTTCTTGGTGTTGGTGTAAACATCTAATATACTGATCAATTCTAAAATGAGGGAGTGGTATTGGTATGGTACAGAAATTTTCGCAGCGTTTTCATCCCAACTTTTTTTTTATGAGGGGAACGGCAGGAGCTCTTCCAATTGCAATTAAGGAGGGGAGAAATACATGGTTCATCTTACAAACAGGGGTCACATAGCGAAGGGGTCCCGAGAGGCCGAGACCGAGACCCATAAGCACATTTCGTCCAGTTCGTCTGTGGTGGTGTTTTTGGGTTTGATTTTTCAGTAGTTTTGGCAAGAAAAATAACTACGCCTGAAGATCCCGGTTTAATGAAGAATTAAATTAATGATTGCACGATTGCGTTTATGCAGAAATAACAAACATGGTCACGGACACCAAACAGTTAAAAACATTGGAATGAACGTGAATGATGAGAAAACAGATACAGGAAACGCACAACTAATGATCTAACAATATATTTATGCTATCTAAACTTCGTCCGTTCCACAGCTCTGCATCGAGTATCAGCCTTTGGATCCCCTGATGCTGCCGAAGGAACACAGAAGACGATAATTTGCTAAAGCATTTTGCCAGAAAACAAAAATCAGGAAGCTGAAGCAAGGCGATAGCACATGGCAGAAGCTAAAACCAAGCATCTCTTAAATATTCTAATGTTCCATAGGTCACTACATTATTACAGTGCACAGCTTAGCATATTTCAACAGTAAATCATGTAGTGAAAAACAGATGACGAAACCTCCAGAGAGTATCCAGATCAGTTCTTTGCAGTGAGGGCATTCTGCTCCTTGATCCGAGCTCGGTTCACCAGCTTGACGAACCGTTTCAGGTCTTCATAGGGGAGCGTCTTGGCGTCTTTCCTCCGCAGCTCACTCAGCATAGGACGCTTGTCGAGCAGGTGCCACAGCCACTCAGGGTATTCAGAATCTGGCTGGAGTTTCGGATCAGACCCCTCCTTGAGGATATTTGCCCCAAACACTGTTGTACTCTTAAGTTCTTTGCTGAGCACAGGGGTTTTAGCAGCATCGGCCGCACCCTTTCCACCCTTCTTAGCCTTGCTTGCAATTGCAAATCCTCTTATGCCAACTACTTGAGCTGCATCTCTTGGGATTACACCATGTTTCAGTACTCTTCTCAATGCCATTGCCATTCCTGGATGGAAGCTTTAACTGCATATATCAGTAAATATCAGTGCTGTTGAAAAAGTTTCTGCAAGCAAATAATATATTTGCAAACACATAGATGTACAAATCGTGGCTCAAGGTTAGCCTATTTGGGTCAATATTATTTCTACTTGTTGCTGCACCTGGTGTCATAATGTAACAGGGGGTTGAAACGTAGACTATTGACAAAACCCATTTCATAACCTAGACTAATTCGCGAGACGAGTCTATTTTAGCCTAATTAATCCATGATTAGCCTATATGGTGCTACATTAAACTAATTATGAATTAATTAGTCTTAAAATTTTCTCACACGGATTAGCTCTCATTTATATAATTAGTTTTGTAAGTAATCTATGTTTAATACTTCAAATTAATTTCAAATTAATATCCTGATCCAAACACCACCTTAGAATGAAAATGTGATGGAACTGTTTAGGATTTTATTTGGGTATTCGTGACCTTTTTTTTTTTTTATCTTGTCTCACTTCAAAAACAAGCTCATATGTAACTACTCTCTCGGTCTCAAAATAAATTCATTTTTCATCCATCCCACACATACTAACACTAAGATATAATACAAAACTAAAAAGACTATACCCCTACTCTATCAAATGCTAATGTAACTATTCTTCAATTTAACTACTCTCGATACAATTATATTCCAATACAATTATATTCCCAACGTTCACAAACTCCGATATAATATTGCTCTAAAAATGAACTTATAACAAATGGAAAAGCTAAAAGTGAACTTATTATGAGATTATCTGAAGGAGGGAGTATCAGATTGGGAATAGCATTCCCGTGATCTTGATAATTGCTTCTGCTCTGAAAACGAGCATATCCCTGCCTGCAGATTCCCTCCAAAAACTAGAAACCCTGAATCCCTCCCTGATGCAACACAGAGTAGACGAACCAAGGACCAAATATCCCAGCAGACAGGACTGTTCCACAGTACACACCGAGACAAACCACAGTATATATGCACAGTGACAGACAGAAACTTGTAGAGAGAAATCAATGTCATGCAGCAAGGGAAGGACATACCAAATTAGAAACAAGGCATGAACAAATTTCCTCTAAAGGCTACAATGTAACAGTATCCATATCTCAAATGAACAACCACAACAGTAACCGACCAGTTTATGAAACAAACTATCCTGTAAAGTTTCTTCTTTTTGTTTTCCAGCATCTACCACAACAGTGCGCAATGTTCTAGAGCAAATTCTTCACATCTGCAGCCAACTTGGGACTGGAAGAGGGATGGCAAGTATCATTTGATTGATCAGCTGAGTCAGCAGTAGAGAGCCACAGCAGCAGCTCCATGGTTTTTATTGCCTACTCTTCTTGGAGCTGCTGCAATCAGGGCACTTGTAGTGCTTTATGTGATCCGCTTTCGCTGGAGTTATCCTAACGCATTTGCCGTGGAACCACCGCTCGCAAATGTCGCACCCAATCCAAAACTCGTTGGCGTTGTAGCGGCCACCGCAGGTTCCACATAGGGTTTCACTGTGTTCTTCTTCATCGTACCCATCGTCAACAACTGCTGGCCTCGAGGTTTTTGTCTGCACGTCATTTGCTCGCTGCATAACAAAGCCAGCTTTCAGTTCGTAAAAACTCAAATGGGCACAGTTCAGAAATGGTTCATGATGAAAATAAAAACTAAGAGCACTGGCACGGCACCTTTCCTGAGTGCCTGGATTTGCTGCCATTGTCGGCACCAGATTTATTATCCCTTCCATGCTTCCTATCAGAAAGTGCTTCAAGCACGGTTGGATGGTCATTGATCAAGCTGAATAAGCGCTTCCTGACAATCAAGAGAGCAACACATTGGATCCAGGAAAAGGATTTTGTTAACCATGATATGATACTTTGGGTTCTTAACAGAGATACTGGTTCATGCAAAGGGATGTTCAAATCAGAATATGAATCCAAGACACCAATACACATGGCACAAGTTTTATGTTTCAACAGGTTAGCCCTGGGCAGGATAGACAAAAATATGGAAACAAGATATCCATGAAGTAATGCAACAAATAAATAGAATTTGTACATAAAGAAAGAAAACACTTGTGAGGCATGACCCAATATTTCCTTGGGAGTTAAAAAATAATCCAGCGTACAATATGAATCCTTCAAAAGACAACAGATAAGCAACGAAACACCATAAACAAACATGAAAGCAACATAAACAAACAGATAAGGAACAGATAATGCTTCCCATTACATAATGATAATACAAATTTTGTGACTGATTTAGCTCCTTGTGCAACACAAACGAAGCACATGAAAGAACAGATGGCAGCGCTTCACAGTTTAGCACTCTACTGCCCTGATACAGTAACAGATAGTAACATGAAACAGAAGAAAAATAAATTCAAATAGAAGTGGAAAGTGTGCAGGAAAATAGATACTAGAGTATAATGAAAGTAGGCAGACCTATTACTGTGCCAAAATGATAGAAACTTAAGCTCACTAAGCATCAAAGCCTCATCTCAGGGAGAAAAGAAAAGAGAAAAATGGCTGGAATAGAAATGCAAAGTTCAACCAGGAAACTAGCAAGATTAACTGAACCAAAAAAAAAAAAATCAAACTGAAAAACAGAAGAAACAAGATAACTTTTGCTAAGAAAAAAATTGCAATCTCACAGAATTACGACTTATGGTTTGCATGGCAGTCAAGTACTCAAGTAGACCAAAGCAAAAAAACATAAAACTTCCTGCATAAAACATTAAAAAAGGACCAGAGGCCAATTAATGATTCAACCTAACAGTACTAATAATTTAGGCACATAAAACTTCATATACCCTTTGGTTATGCATCAAAAGACTCCATATGACACATTGCATTTTAGGAATTAAAATGTAGCGAGAAAAAAAAATTCAACAAGTATTTGCAGAACTTGAAAATTAAGGACGCAAAGCAAATTGTAATCCCAAAGTTTCTTAAGGAAGAACGAAGGAACAGAGCAAACACGACTGAAGCTCAATAGAAAGAAAGAATTCAAATTTATGGCATGTTAAGTTGAATAAGAATGGTACTTGCCCATTTGATTGTTTATTAGTTGTATCCTAATTTGCGAACATTTTTACTGCCATGGTCCATAAAATAGGTACTCTTGAAAAACATGAATTAAGGTATCCAAAACCCAAATGACTAAAAAGCATTATGATGAAAGGTCATCCATATAGCACAACACTCGAATTGTAGCACGAAACAAAAATTTGTGCAGACACTGAGACCTTTCAAAGTTTCAATGTACTGTGAAGTACACAGAGCCCCCCAATTTCTGACAAGGATGTGAAAACTGAAAAGAAATCAGTCAAAACATGTTCAAGTGAAAGATCAAATTTTCAGACAGCCCGGGAACTTATTTCAAAGGCAATTACTACTGGTAGGAGTAATAATCATCACCAAGTACACACAGCACTGTTTGCAATTTTATGGCAAAAAAATAAAATCAATTCAGCAAACGAAGAAAAGAAAGAGAGAAAATAAAGCAAACACAGTGAGAAACATGGCCCCCATTCACAGCAAAGAGAAAAAAGAATGGTGAAATAAAGCACAATAAACATGTGCAACACAGCACAAGCGCACACATGGACCAGTTGAGCTGAAATAAAATATGCAAATCCATAAACCCCCACGGGGCAAGCACAAGAACGGCATTACACTGCACCCACAACCCACAAGGCAAGAACAGAGTTCGATTGCACTTGCACCCATCGAATTATACGCTCCAAGTAAGTGATCTTTTCTTCTTCATAGATGGGTCAATTTTCACGAGATCTAATGGAGGAAAAGCGTGTGGCTGGTACCTCTCGTTGCCGTTGAGGCGCGCGCCGAAGAAGAAGGCGACGGAGAGCAGCCACGAGTCGGAGTGGACGGCGACGAGCGAGAGCCAGTCGCGGCGGTGCATCCCGTCCCTGGCGAAGTTGATCCCGAGCGCCGGCTCCGGCAGCTCCGGCGGCACCTCCTCCGCCGGCAGCGCCACCTCCCACCGCCCGTTCGGGTGCCCGTACAGGCACAAATTCTCCTTCTCTGCTCACATCCCAAAAACCCCCCAAATCAAACCCCACACAAACAAAACCAAACCACCCAAACTCTCTCTCCCCTCATCAGATCCGATCCGGGGTTCGGTCTTACCTGGGTCGCAGAATCCGTAGAACTCATCCACATCTGCGCGGCACAAACAAAAACCCCCCGCACGGGCGGCGAGCTCGTTAGATCCAGAAGAGGAGACAACCGAAGAGAGATAGAGAGAGAGGCGGGCGAGGTGTTCGTCGTTATTACTTACCGACGGTGAGGGCGCGGACGAGGCCGGCGCGGCGGCCGGAGAAGTCCTTGAAGATGTCCTCGACGGTGCGCGGCGCGGGGGAGACGGGGGCGGCCATCTCCATCGGCGTCAGCGGCGGCGGCGAGGTCAGCGGCTGTGTCGGCGGCGGCGGCGGCGGCGATGGGAGAGAGGGGGGTTCGGAGCGGCTCTGACACAAGCCGGGATTTAAGGCTGCGGGTTACCCGTCCACGGGTGCAGTGGACCGACAGTTGGGTGGGGCCCAGCTGTCAGTCACGTGGTGCACTGAATCACGTGGAAGACAGGGTCTAGGAACGTAGTCGGGGTGGGGGCTGCGTGGTGGGTGGGGCCGTGGGAGGCTGACCTGGCAATTGGAGATCTTCTGCGGATGGGTCATGTCTCTGTCTCCTGCGAGCTGGTTAGTATTTTTTTGGAGAAATTTAGAATCGGAATTATTAAAAAACTGTCACAAGTTTTTTTGATAAAAAAAACCTTTCAAATATAAATATAGTAATAGTTATAGTGTAACTATAATGCAATTACACTATAGTTACATTATAACTACAACGTAACTGCACTGTAACTATATTTATCTTTATATAAGTTAGATATAAAGTTGTATATATTATTTTAACACTTATATATAAGTCATATTAGAGTTATAGTGGAATTATATTACAATTATACTATAGTTAGATTGAAAAGGTTTTTCCTTTAAAAAACCTTGCGGCAGTTTTTTAGATAATCCCATTTAGAATTACGCCACATAAAAAAATTGAGTTTCACGTAAATACCATTCCATAAATAGAGTTGGATAAAATGTTAGTATTAACAACCTAAACGGCTAGACATCTACGCTAGAAAGCCATTTCTTTCCAATTAAAATGGTTTTTCAACTAGGTCTAAGCCCCACTGGGGATCGAGTGGAATGTAGCCGCTGCCATTGCAGTACCTTGGTTGGTCATAAGAGCAGGGTGGCAGAGCTTGAGTATGAGCTTCGGGAGGGAGGCATGAGCTCGCCATGGGCTTATATCATTATCATCGAGGTCAAAACATGTGGAAATCTTGTGAGGATGCCACAAAAACGTGGGCCGTCTCATTCCTATTGCCCCTTCATCATGGTCAATTTTTTTGATGGGACCTCCAAGCAGATCGTTTTCTAGGTTTGTGACGCAATGACATCAGCTGAGACGCAAGACCTTGTATGTAGTGAAGCTAGGAACTGCGTATCTCTGCCTTGCACCACCCAAGCTCATCAGACGTGACCGTTGATCACATTCTCCTTCAGCTTCGCCACCACCGTACCGGTAACCCTAACAACCCTAATGCTGACACTACTTAATTTGTAGTCGCAAACCCTAGCCCTAGCTCCTTGTCATCTGTTGATTCTGAGCCTCATAGGGAAGAAGCCGAGGAGTGACGGATTGACAAGCTCAACCTACTGCAGGATGATGTGCTCGTCCACATTCTGCACGAGCTAGCTACTGAGTGGCGGCGGCGACTCAGCATTGGCGCTGCTACGTCGCATCAATAGTCTAGCTTATTTCTCGGCCACAATGAGAGTAAACAATAGAGAGGGAGAGAGGGGCACTTTTGTCAGTTCTCATGTAAAAAAAAGCAAAATCATTTTATTAATTTGTATGAAATGGTGGAATGGTGGTGAAATCACCCTGTTCACAACATTTTATCCAATCCTATTTGCAGGATGGCATTTTGGCAAAGCCCATTTTTACGATGGCATAATCTCAATTTTCTTATTTTTGGAGATCAGTTCTTCTATGTATTTTGATCTCCGGGGGATTCTTTGTCTATTTATGGTTTACTTTTATCCTTCAAATCAAATCTTTATAATTAAGATTTTATTTCACATCTACAACTTACTTTTAACTTTAGTGCCATGGCCACGGTACGCTCAAAGTTATTTTAGGAGCCTAAAATTTATAAAATTTCCTTCATTCGTTCAAAGAATTTGGCCACCCAAATGGTTATGCATTACAATTGCAGTGAAAAGTATTGATAACCAATAGGAATTCGCTTTTGGCGGCTAGCTTTTATGGGTTTTGGTTGTGCTTGTAGGAGCACGTCCTTTGTCATAATGACAAGGTGTCTTTGAGGCACTAACATATATGAGCAGGTATCACCTTCTATTATACTTTCTCCGTCCTAAAATGCAAGGGATTTTGATTGGAGGTAACAATTCCTAGTACTATGAATCTGGATATGTGTCATGTCTAGATTTGTAATACTAGAATATGTCACATCCGACCAAAATTTTTATATTTGGGCGGAAGGAGTACTCCCTCTCTAGGTGTCCCTCTCTAGTCGGGGGCTCTAGGCGTAGGTTTTGCCACTAAACAAAGGCTGTGTTTAGATCCAAACTTTAGTCATTTTCCATCACATCAACCTGTCATACACACACAACTTTTCAATCACACCATCTTCAATTTCAACCAAAATCCAAACTTTCTTCTCAACTAAACACACAGCCAATGGAGAGACATATGCACCCATCTATTGCTAGGGCCTCTATATTCCTGGCTATGCCACTCTGATGAAAGAGAGGCATGTGGGAACCTAGAAGGACAATAGTGGGCAATTCAGTGGAGAGGAGCCGGAAAGAGCTGTAGAATGCGTTTAGGAATCACCTAAATGGTAGGAGGCTGGCACTCATTGTTTTGTCAATAAATATTAGTAACAAATGATGAAATATAAATTAATTGTTCTAGAGTAACTTTGATTTTTTTTAACGCGCAAAAAGCTTGCGTGTCGACATATTAGAAGGAAGCAAATACTCCCTCTATATTTTAATATATGACGCCGTTGACTTTTTGACCAACGTTTGACCATTTGTTTTATTCAAAATTTTTATACAATTATGAAAATATTTATATCATACTTAAAGAACATTTGATGATGAATCTAATCACAATAAAATAAATGAAAATTGCATAAATTTTTTGAATAAGACGAATGGTCAAACTTAATAAAAGTCAACGGCGTACACATTAAAATATTGAAGGTAGTACTAGTTTACAACCAGCCAGCTGCTAGCAGCAGCGGCAAAAAAAAAAAAAAAAAAAAAAGGGAACGAATACACACGGTGCGTGCGAAGACGAAGAGAGCTAGTGAGGAAAAACACAAACTCCAGGAAGCTAACGAGGAAGCAAGCAACTCAAGCAACATTAGCCTTGGTGCCCTAGGTCCAGCAGGCAGCAGGGTGCTAAAATGGTGGGCCCCTGAGAGCAATTTTGATCTGAGGAATAAGGATCCAAATGGTGTTTTTCTATGCAAATTTTTGTCCTTTTGACTGGATCACTGCTACAAATTAATTGACACTAAAATGACTCTTCAAATAAGGCATAAACGTATGGCCATTAGGGTTCAATCTCTGGTTTTCGGCATATGTATTGTGGGTGCCGATATTGCGAAATTTCGAATATTTTTGATCAGAAATTGTTTGATTTTATAAAAAAAATAGTTAAATTTGAATAAATATGCCAAATTCAAAAAAAAATATTTTTTTATGCCATTATAATACTATCATTCAGGGATCAATAGACCGAAATTTCGTTTCGGAATTTTGAACCATCAGATTCACCATGAGCTACTAAATTCTTTAGTGAACTGTCGTAGCTGTCCGTTATATCCAGAACGCTCGTATGGGAGTTCATCTCATACTTGGAGAATTTGTAGCAGCCAGCGAGCCGGCGATCAGTGGCGGTGAGCTCGCCGTCGCCGTCGTACGCCACCTGCAACGTGGTCAGGCGTAGGATTGGAAATTCCGGAACAAAATTTTAGAAATTTCGTCATTTCGGACCCCTCCGTTACGATATTATTTCGGCCAAATTTTTATTTTTTGAATTTTGGTAATATTATTTCAAATTCAATTAAATTTTGTTTAAATTTCGGTATTTGGTGAGCACCGATCAAATCGGCTAAACCGATATATTTAACCCTGGTCAGGTGGAGCACGCACTTGTCCCCGTCGCACAGGCACTTTTCCTCGTCGTTGCCCTCGAACGAGGCAGTACTCGCTCACCCATGTACACGAGCTCGGCCTCTTCGTGCACCCAGCCTGCAGGGACCTGGACGAACACCTTATCCTTCCCGACCTTCACCTCCGGCGCCGGCTCGCCGCTCGCTCCGGCGGAGGCGAACACGACGTGGCAGGCGCAGAGGCGCCCGTCGGTGCGTAGCCTGTTGGTGTCGGAGTAGTGTGGAGGCCGACCCACGAGCCGAGCTCGCCGTCGTAGTGGCCGTGACCTCTGAACGGCAGCAGCCAGTCGCCGTGGCGCGTCCAGCAGACGTCGCTGTCCTTGCTGTAGAAGAAGGTGCCCTCGACGTCGACGCCGCCCGACCGAAACGGGTTCATCGCGGAGAGGAAGAAGCTAGGCGCGTCCCCCGGGGTGCACGTACGGCGTGCGCCACGATGCTCTCGGCGTCGCACGGGACTCCATGACATCTGCGTGTTCGGCTCTGAGCTCCGCCAACAACATGGGTCGACGGCGTCGACGCCGTCGTAGATGTCCTGCTGTACCCATTCTTCCGGTCATCGATCGCCAGGTATAGGTGCTTTTTCGCCGGGATCTCGCCGGCGGCGCCGTTGGTGGCATCCAACTATCCGAGGCGTAGCCTGATCGTGGGCCAATGATCAGGTGGCGGGGACGAAGAAATGCTGGGACGTCGGTGGCGTCGTGGCGGCGGACGGGGCGCCGGAGATGGGAGAGGAGAGGGCGGCGCAGGCTGGCGAAGGATCGGCCGCGACATTGTCCGCGCCAGCGCTTAGGGTTACGTACACCGTGCGTGACACCATTCGATCTCATGGCCATGGTTCTGTGGCCTCCTCTATGCTTGATGGGCTCTGGTCTACCTCTCGGCCTTTCCCTCTGGCCCAAGATGGCCCAGCCCAATTGTTGTTATTAGTTACTAAATAGCAAATTCACGTAATATTTATATGGCAAATTTTGCTACAGGACACTCAAAATTTGTGTAATTTGCTGATAGACATCGAAAAAATGTATCATAGCTGAAAGACATTCTAAAAAACTGGTAATTTACTAGAGGACACTTTCGGCTCAATTGAAGAGATGGATTCCTAAAAAAGACGAGAATGCCCCTCTAGCCACATGCTTCAAACATGCTGTTAGAGTAAAAATTTAGAAATTATGTAACTCTAAATTTGCCATAGCCCAAAGTACATCACTAGCATACACCATTATTTTATTTTCACTTTAGTCTCGGCTAAAAAAGCTTTTGACCCTAGGGTCATTCTTGTCTTTTTGAAAATTTCTCTCTCCGATTGAGCCGAAAGTGTCTTTCGCAAATTACCTTTTTTTAAGAGTGTCTTTCAGCCGTAACACGTTTTCACGATGTCTATCAGCAAATTACACAAATTTTAGGTGTCATATAGTAAATTTTGTCTATTTATATGTACGTATCAAAATTTAAATTATTATTGGTAGAGTCATATAACAACGACTTCGCCAAGATTTGAACTCTTACCAGTAGAGTCATATATCAACGACTACCCCAAATTTTATTGGTTAACATCATCTTCTTTGCCCAAATTGACGCAAAAGAAAATTCGAACTAATGCATGCAGCAAAAACGTCTCGAGACATGCAATTGGGGAGCAAGGATTTATATACGAGGCTAGGTAGAAAAGGTTTTTTCGATCACAAGGGGCTAATATAGCATTCAAAAATTTCAGATTCGAGGAAATGTCAATCGGCAACTAAATAGAAGAGGCGAATACATATTATATTGTATGAACAATTTTAGTGAACGGCTGGAGTTAGTACTTCAAATTCAAAACCGATATGCTATCGTTATATTGGGATAGATTGTTTGTGTTTCAGACAAATCCTTTCAGGGAAAATCTGCCGAAATTATTATACCATTTATATGTGAAATCCATGAACATTATTATTCTAATTAATTTATTATTCTTAACAGTGGGGGCTTTCCTTGCTGTGGGTCTTTCAAAAAAAAAACAATTTATTATTATTATAGTAGCACATCCGACCGAGCCAACCACATTTAACAGGCAGCTAGCATCTATTATATACTGAAAGTTCATTAAACTTACTACAAACACTCTCATGCAGCCACATGGCGCTCTAAAAACGCTCTCAAGCTGCCACGTAGCGCCCTAATAAAATAGAAAAAATCCTGGAAATTCTGAGAAAAAGAAAAAAATCTAGCCCTCGATTTTCATTCGTTGGTGGACCCATTAGTTTACACCGTTAAATTAGATCCATTATAAATCATTATAAATAGTAATCTATCCCTCCTAATTTACGTGCAATACTTGCCTAAAGAATATTAGCCGGAATAAGCCAACAAGGCTTACGTACGGACGAGTTAACAACCACAAATGAGAAAAAGAAGAAATGATATACAGCGCAAAAAAAACATACTGCATATATACCGTACTACGTACTACTGGGAAAAAAAACATTGCTTTTTAAACTGGATTTTCACTTTCTCTCTATTTTTTATGACGGCCAACATTAAATATTTAGTGAAACTACTAAAATAAAACAAGGATTTTAAACTAGATTTTCTATTATACTTTCTCTGGATTTTTTTTATTTTTTTTATGATGATCAACGTCAAATATTTAGTGAAGGTGGTTGTATAAGAAAAATATATTACTTCATAAAACATGCACACCCAAAAATAGATCTATAATATAATATAAAATATCAAATAAATGTATCATTTCACACTACAATTGTTAAGTATAGATAGATTGTATTCGCATCAATGGGACTACATTGATAGTTAAAGATGAAATAATGAGTAATTAAAATATTACTCGGGACATATTGTCAGAAACACAAATGAAAAAATGTATTGTCTAAAATTATGTCACATGTTTTTCTCACTAAATTTTAGTTGTTAATGACTCAATCTACGCTTTTGATTAAAAAGTACATAAGTAATAAATTTAAGATTGAGTTTTGAGGAGCTTTTTAGATTGGCTCTCCATCATTTATCTTGAGCTCGATCTCCGAACTACTAAACCATGCGTGTTTTGCAAATACTCTCCATACCTTTTTTTTAAAAAAAATATATTTTTTCATGTTTGTAATATTTAATAACCTACATCGTTTTACGTGACCTGCATAAGCTCAACCAATGAGATAGAATGTAGCGTATGTAGGAGATAAATTAGATTATTTACTATAAAATTTAAAATTAAATAACCAAGTTAACCATATTATTAAAAAATCATTACTTTGGATCATATATATATTCTGCGGACTAGCTATTGTTCATTAATCCATACATTTTATTAAGAAAAAAAAAATTTGACCATCTCCTCCCTATTTTTTAGCTATTAACCTAAAAGCTTAGGGTTACGTACACCGTTTGTCACACCATTCGATCTTATGGCCATGGTTTTGTGGCCTCCTCTATGCTTAATGGGATCGGTCTACCTCTCGGCCTTTCCCTCTGGCCCAAGATGGCCCAGCCCAATTATTGTTAGTTACTAAATGGCAAATTCACGTAATATTTATATGTACGTATCAAAATTTAAAGTATTATTGGTAGAGTCATATAACAACGACTTCGCCAAGATTTGTACTCCTACCGGTAGAGTCATATATCAACGACTTCCCCAAATTTTATTGGTTAACATCATCTTCTTTGCCCAAATTGACGCAAAAGAAAAATCGAACTAATGCATGCAGCAAAAACGTCTCGAGACATGCAATGGGGGAGCAAGGATTTATATACGAGACTAGGTAGAAAAGGTTGTTATAATGTTATTTCGATCACAAGGGGCTAATATGGCATTCCAAAATTTCAGATTGGGGGAAATGTCAATCGGCAACTAAATAGAAGGGGCGAATACATATTGTATTGTATGAACAATTTTAGTGAACGGCTGGAGTTAGTACTTCAAATTCAAAACCGATATGTTATCGTTATATTGGGATAGATTGTTTGTGTTTCAAACAAATCCTTTCAGGGAAAATCCGAAATTATTATACCATTTATATGTGCAATCTATGAACATTATTATTCTAATTAATTTATTATTATTATAGTAGCACATCCGACCGAGCCAGCCTCATTTAACAGGCAACTAGCATTGCAGCAAAGGCAGAATACAAATAGCTACTCCCTACACCCAATCATATAAAGCGCACACACATTTAAGTCTCAACTTCTAAAATATTTAACCAACAACTACTCCTATCATAATATGAATTGAATTTTGTTTGCTGAAAATAATATCGTTGAATTGACACTTCATTTTACTTTCATATGGTTATAATTTTGTTGCTACAAAACTTATAGCATATGTAATTTTATCATCATTGAGAAATTACCCGAAGATACTATATTTTTTTACTGCGAAATTTGGTAGATATCATAATGTTTAATGTTTAGTAAAAAATTTAGATACCACAAGGTATTCTAGATATGTGTCATGTTTGTATGAGATTTAATATACTATACAATAGTAATTACTAGTGGGTGATAATGTGACGTACTTGTATGTTATACCACGAGATACTGTCCCGAGCGCGTGGGACGGTATCGCCTCCTCCCGCACCATCTCCTTGCTGATGGTGTGCCTCCTGTTGTTGTTGTTGCTCTGCTCCGGTGAGAGCTGTTGATGATGCATGACTCCTATTGTTGCTGCTGCTCTGCTCTGGCAAGACGATGAGGAGCGTCGACGACGCCTGGCGGGGTGAGACGGCAAGAGAATGAGTATGTGCACGACGAGTCGGCGGCAAGACGATATGATGATGGCTTCATGGTCGCAATATAAAATATCAAATAAATGTATCATTTCACACTACAATTGTTAAGTATAGATAGATTGTATTCGCATCAATGGGACTACATTGATAGTTAAAGATGAAATAATGAGTAATTAAAATATTACTCGGGACATATTGTCAAAAACACAAATAAAAAATGTATTGTTTAAAAATATGTCGCATTTTATTCTCGCAAAACACAGTCAGGATTTTAGCCGTTAATGACTCAATGTGCGCTTTTGATTTGTACATTTTTTAAGTACATAAGTAATAAATTTAATGTTGAGTTCTAAAGTGCTTAACAGATTGGCTCTCTCTCATATATCTTGAGCATGTTCTCTGAACTATTAAACTGTGCGTGTTTTGCAAATACTTTCTATACTTTTTAAAAATCTATTTTTATGTTTGTAATATTTAATACTTAATTAATCTTGTGTTGATGACCTACATTGTTTTTCGTGCCCTGCATAAGCTCAACCAATGAGATAGAATGTAGCCTAAGTAGGAGATAAATTAGATTATTTACTATAAAATTTAAAACTAAAGAATCAAGTTAACTACATTATTAAAAAAAAATCATTACTTTGGATCATATATATTCTACGGAGCAGCTATTGTTCACTAATCCATACAATTTTTAAGAAAAAAGCAAATAAGTTTTGTTGTCTCCTCGCTATTTCTTAGCTATTAAACTAAAACAGAAACAATCAACAATATTGGATGTTTTTTAGAAACACAGCACGCGCACCCCTTGCCCATTTGAGTACCTCCAAAAGACTCAGTCGGCACATTTTGAGATTGACGATGTCACCACGGGCGTCTCGCTATCGACGGGTACGTCAACTACCACTGAAAGAATAATTAGCCGTAAATGCGAGCACCCGTGTCAAGTCTAGGACTTGAACCAGGTGGGCAAGCTCCACTACAAGAAACCTAACCAATTAAGCTGCGCTCACTTCGCAATAACGTTGGATATTAAAATAACCATAATTTTTAAGCTACACTATTGGAATACTTCTACGTCTTTTAAACTGGTGAACTATTAGTTATAACCGTTATATCTATCTTATATAAAATATAAGCATGTATTCATGGTACACGACATTTCCAAAATATTACTGCACAATTATATTTCGTCATTATCGTATGGAGCCTATCACCCACCCTACATGAAATGTTCATGGATGGATTACCTCTCAAACTACATCAATTGTATTAGGCTATATAAACCCATATATTTAGTGGAGCTTCATATCCCATCCAATTCATTCTATAATGAACTATTATAATAGATATGCAATTAAAAAACACCTTACTTTACTTTCATTGACATGTTTTCTAAAGAAAAATAAGACTACCTTATTTTTGAATGATTAAATAATTGCTTATAGATATTACTTAAATATGATATACTATAAAACTAATAGGTTAGAAACATATTAAGCAATTAATGCCGATGAAAACAATTTATGGACAAATCACGGCAGATGTTCTCCATTTAATATTTTGCTCTTATACTTATCTCAAACTCGGCATACTACCTTCCTTGTTGCAACAAAGGCAGAAAACAAATATCTACTCCCTACACCCAATCATATAAGGGATTTTGGACTTTATGCCATCTTCCTTGATGGCGAGTTCCCAAATGCCATCCTCCTGAACAACTTGGCTAATTTGCCACTCGACCCCACATAATTGTGGATTCTATGCCATTCTGCTACTATTTTGATGCCACATCAGCGGCACCTCACCTAGGTGATGTGGCACCAAGCAGTCAAATAACACTGCTACCCCTGGTAGCTCACTCCAAATTGAATGGCCAAAACAAACAAAAGGCAGCCCAAACCACGAAAAATTTCAGAGCAAATATATAAATATAATCGTCTCACATCATCACACAAATTTCTCAATGCATGCAACAAAAGCAATAGGTTCCCAGAATTACATCACAATAATGCTAAACAACTTTTTGGGACCTCAAAAAGCATAAAATATCACTGTTAGCATCAGTGACTCTTCTTCTTCTTCTTCTTAGGAGTCAACTTCTTCATGGGCATCTTATTGGTAGTAGGTGGTGATGATGGTTTTGTTGCTGATGCTTGGGAAGCTTGAGTCAAAGCCAATTGCTTTTTTATTTTTTAAACTTAATACGGCAGGCAGGAGATTTGCCGGATATATTAGAAGAAATAAAAGTTTAGTTAAAGTACAAACAAGAATCCTGTGAACACAGGGTTGGGGAGGGAAGGAGAATCAGCTACAACATAAAGTATTGAGAAACATCTTAAAAAAAGGGGATCATGACGGGGGGTCAGATCCTAGATTGCTCAATTAGGTTGATATTTTCCTTCACCAGAAAGGCGACTTGGAGTTCATTCTGTTGAAAAATTCTTCTGTTTCGCTCTAGCCAAACGTTCCACCATGTTGTGATGAGAGCTCCCAGAACCTTGTTCCTGTTATGTCTCGGCGAAATAGTACAGAAACTGCTCCACCAGTCCGATAGATTTCCATGCAAATGATGCTGAGGCAGCTGAAAATTCATCCAAATACAAATATGCGTCCACACGGTCTCTGTGAAAGGGCATTCTTTTGCAAGGTGGGCTGCATCTTCAAAGGCACTATTGCACAAACTACATATCCAATCACATGGCCAGTGACGTCGAAGCAAATTTTCAGCAGTGAGAGTTCGTTGATGAAGGATAAGCCATCCAAAGAAATGATGTTTTGGTTCCGCAAACGCACTCCACAAAGGTGTAAATTCAGTTAAAACATTGGATCCTTGGAACTGTGCAAGGTATGCACTTTTTGCTGAATATTGTCCATTCGCTGTCCATCTCCAGGAAATGTCATCAGTTTGTCCAGTAACTAGATTAACGTTTTGTAACAAACCTCCCAGTTGAATTAATTCTTCAATTTCCACTAAAGAAGTGATCGGGTGGAGCATTGCAAACCAGTGATTGTCCTCTAATTCCTTCTTTAAACTGTATGACTTTCGTTTTGCTAATCGATAGATTGCTGGTGCTATATCTTTTGGCAATTGTCCATCCATCCAGTTATCATTCAATAAAGATATTTTGATTCCATTTCCAACAGTTATCTTCGTTCCAGCTTTGAAAAGGCACCTATCCATCTCATCGCATGGAAGATCCATATTTGCCCATGGCTTTTGGTCCTCCTTCCAATTGAACCAGAGCCAACGTAACCTCAGGACCCTAGCAAACTTTTCCAAATTTAGAATGCCAAGACCGCCCAAGTCTTTGGGTTTGCAAACTTGTTGCCAGTTGACAAGGCTGCTGCCTGCACTAACCTTCTCCGGGTCGTCACCTTTCCAAAGAAAAGCTCTCCTGTAACGATCAATTCTTTTAAACACCCATTTCATCTGTGGCAGCACGGTAAAAATGATAAATTGGTGTTGCTGAAAGAGTTGATTTTACTAAGACCTCTCTCCCTGCTGACGTGAAAAAGCGTCCCTTCCATCCCGGTATCCTTGCTCCAACCTTGTCTAAGAGAGGTTGCAAATCAATTTTTCTCAGTTTCTTTGTATGCAGAGGAAGGCCAAGATAGTTGCAAGGGAAAGTCTTCAGGTTTCCCAAGAAAGAAGAAAGGAGATTGCCGAGGTCTAAGTTGTTGGAAGCAATAGGGTAAATGTCAAAGCCAATTGCATCTTACCATGCGCGCTATACTTGGAAAGGCAAAGAAATAGAGCACGAGATTTGCATCTTACCACGACGGACACTCGGGCGGAGCCATTACTGGTTCTCAAACCCTAGACCATCCAATCTACAGCAAGAACAAGCAAATCAGAAGCCGAAACTACGGGAAACTGATGCCAAACTTAGTAAAAATAGGGGAAGTTGATGGACCTATTAATCTCATACCTGATAATGCTGTCATGATTCAGCCGCCACCGGAGGGTTTGCCTGGCGAGAGCTTTGGGAAGGAGGAGACTGCGAGGGCGGTGGAATGAGACAGGGAAAAACTGGGAGCCGCTGCTGCTTGCTTTTTCTCCACACGCGCTAGGGGTTTCGCCATCAGGATGTCGCGCGCACAGCTGATGTGGCGTCAAAACGGTAGCAGAATGGCATAGAATCCACAATTATGTGGGGTCCAGTGGCAAATTAGCGAAGTTGTTCGGGAGGATGGCATTTGGGAACTCGCCATCGAGGAAGATGGCATAAAGTCCAAAATCCCATCATATAAAGCACGCACACATTTTAAGTCTCAACTTTTAAAATATTTAACCAACAACTATCATAATATGAATTGAATTTTGTTTGCTGAAAATAATATCGTTGAATTGACACTTCATTTTACTTTCACATGGTTATAATTTTGTTGCTACAAAACTTATAACATAAGTAATTTTATCATCATTAAGAAATTACACAAATATACTATATTTTTTACTGTGAAATTTGGTAGATATCATAATGTTTAGTGAAAAATTTAGAAACCACGAGGTATTCTAGATATGTGTCATGTTTGTATGAGATTTAATATACTATACAATAGTAATTGCTAGTGGGTTATGATGTGACATACTTGCATGTTATACCACGGGATACCGTCCCGAGCGTGTCGGACGGTATCGCCTCCTCCCGCACAATCTCCTTGAGCCATGTCTTCTTCTCCGCGTGCGCCACTACTGATGGTGTGCCTCCTGTTGTTGTTGCTCTGCTCCGGTGAGAGCTGTTGATGATGCATGACTCCTGTTGTTGCTGCTGTTTTGCTCCAGCAAGACGATGAGGAGCATCGACGATGCCCGGCGGGGCGAGACGGCAAGAGAATGAGTATGTGCACATTGAGTCGGCGGCAAGACAATATGATGATGGCTTCATGGTCGCGGTCGTTGCCTGCTCGTCACTACCGCCTATGACCGCGCGTCCACGCCGATGTGAACACTCAATGATGTGGGGTGTGTACGGCGGAGGACGCGGCCTCGGCGAATTTCAATTAATAATCCTAATTAATAGATACAATTGCCTTCCCAGGACTCTATCCATGCGTGACAATCATCTTGAAGCACATCAACCTGAACACGACGTCGCGCACAAGTTGTATCGTAAGAATCGGCTATACCAGCTTATTCAGCTTAACTCGACCTTAGCCGATCCTAGCCGTAGCCTATCCTAACCGTAGCCGATCCAGACTCTAGCCGATTCCTGCTCTGTTCCAGAACTCGATCTCCGCCTCTACTCCTCTTTGACCAAATCCCTTCTCCTGATACGAATACTTACCAAATTCGGTTGTTAACAGTGGGGCATCACTTAGTATATCTATATCTATACCTACTTAAAAAATAAGTAATTATTCTAGAATTTTTCGTCCGTCCGGCTCCATCGGTGCACCTCGTCCCATCCTACACGCAGCGTGCCTCTAGCCTTGCCCAGGCCAAACCCTAGCATCGCTGCCATGTCAATCTACCTCCTTGTGCATTTCCTCCTCCAAAGGATTGCAAAATCGATTGCCTACTCCTCCCTTAAAATTTACCCTGCGATTAGCCGACAATGTTTCCCTCGGCCGTTTTTATCTTGAATTTTACGTATTCGCTTTGATTTTGGGAAAAAAAAAAGCTAAGAGTATATCGAGTGGATAAAAACCCTCAATCAATTTTGAAAGATCAGAGAAAGATTCAACCGGATTTGGGGGGAAGATTGGCTACGACATCCTACGGGCACGGAACAGGACTGTCTTCGGAAGTTGAAGACGCTAGTAGCTGTGCTAGTTGGGCTTTTGGAGGTTGAAGACGCTAGTAGGCTATGCTAGCTGGGCACACGACTCCATTTATGGGCTGGGCCGAAGAGAGGCAGACCACGCGAATGGAGATAGCGGGTTGGGCTGGGGCTAAAAAAAGGAAGAAAAAAAAGGGCTTTCGGCTCAAAACCAAGCATTGTTATTATTTTTCTACTAACTACCGAGCATTGTTATTAACTTTTTCAATTATAATGTATAGCGATACTAATGTTTCAATTTATTACTCACCTCCTAATAGTTGTTGTACCACTGGAAAATTACCCGTTGCAATGCACATGTATTTTTAGTGGTATATATAAATATATAATAATTCGAGCACATTGTCCCGGAGGATTAGGGCTGAACCTAAATATCTGTTATCCTCTTCTATCTAGTGGTTGTTGACATTTCCCTAAAACGGAATTTTAATTTACACAACTGTTAATATATCGGACAACGCATATAAGGATGGAAGAATCACTACTGGAGAAGTGATATTAGAAGGGTCGGGCGATTTCCACGATAGTCTCAGTTCCAAAAAAAAAACCGGGACTAAAGATTGTTTTTAGTCCGGTTAAAAAATCATTTAGATTTAGTCTTTGATCTTTAGTACTAAAACCGGTTGGTAACTCCAACTGGAGTAAATATTTTCTCCCATCTCTGATCAGTTAAGTCCTAGATAAGATATTTAGATAAGATCATATCATCTCCTCTTCTCCCCTCAGATCCGATCTTATCTCTTCCTCCTGCACTCCCCTCTCCCCTCCTCCCCTTCCTCCTCCTCTCCCCTCTCCTCCTCCTTCCTTCCCTCACC
>CM020187.1:7909412-7925412 GCA_009805545.1 Oryza longistaminata | reverse complement strand
CGACGAGCTTCCGGCATGGGTCATGGAAGGCGGAGGACGCGGCCGCCGCAACGAGCCTGCGTGGGCGTGGCGGAGGAGGACGTGGCCGCCGACGAAGCTCTGGCGTGGAACGTGGATGTCAGAGGATGTGGCTGCGCCGACGACGATCTCCGGCGTGGGACATGGGCCGCCGCTGCCGAGCTCCAGCGTGTGGAGTGACAGTGAAGGACATGCTCAAACGCGGAGGATACGGCCACTGACGATGATGCCTTGATGCCTGGCCTCCTGATAACTAGTAGGAATCACCTGATATCCGGTAGGTATCGCTCTGGTATCGACGAGTATCCGGTGGTATCAACGGGAATCGGCCAATACCTATGGGTGTGTTTGGTTGCTCGAATGCTCTCAGCCTGGCTCGTATGTCTCATCCAAGCTGGGTTTAGCCCGGTTATAATGATGCAACAGGAGTTGTTTGGTTGTATGCATTAGATTAGCCCGGCTCGTATAGAATATAGTTTGGTTGGTTGGATATAAAAACTTGTATGCAAAAGATTGTGTTTGGTTGGATGCATGTACTTTGAACTCAATTGCCTCTTTATTTGGATGGTGATATTACCCTAACCATACATCTAATCTATAATCTTTTAAACTTTAACAAAATGTAGTATCAAATTTAATTAGGTAGAACAAATAAAATTAATCATTTTATGAATTTGAAGTTCACTAATTAAGGAAACTCAATAATTTGTAACATGACAGGACTGTATTATAATTTTCACAAAATAAAAGATCGGAACGGTAAATTACGCAGTAGCAGTACACGTAGCTTAATCACGCTTAATCGGCGATAAAAAGAAACAAGTACACGTTCCTAATCACGGGCTTAATCGGTGAGAAAAAGAAGAAGGGAAAAAAAAAGAAAGCCCTTGAAGCCTTCATCCCCATCACCGGCCGGTCGATAGAGACCGCTTACGCTGAGAGCCCATGACCGCCGCCCGTCGCTCCTCCCCTTGCGCCCCGTCTGTTGTTGTCATCGGAGTTTGTGGTTCTGGATCTGTTGCTTCCGGATGCCCTGCCCACCGATCTGGCACATCGCAGCCAACGAAGAAGACAGCGCCGACGAGAGCGAGGAGAAGAGGAGGAAGATGATGTCGGCGGTGGCGACGTTGTGCTCCAAGAGATCAGATCCGGGTATCCTTGTTGGGCCCTCCTTCCTCTTGCCCTCTTCTTCCTCCTGGATATGCCCGTGCTCAAGCCGTTGAAGAGGAGGGAAACTGATGGAGAACGACGGCGACCGATTGCTGAGGAACAAATGCGGGAGGGGTTGTGGGATGGCTCGACCCCTGTCCGTCGCCTACACCCCCTCATCCCGCGACTGCACCCGCTCGTCCCCGCGTGTGCATGAGCCTGGCTTGGCTAAGGAGCTACGATCGATTCCTGCGTTTCCCCTCAGCCTAGCCCAACGGTCCTTTTTCATCAGCTGAGCCTGGCTCGCATGCCCATGCAAGCAACCAAACACAACAACTTTTGCTGAGGAGATGCGACCACCCTTGATATAGGCAATCAAACACACCCTATAATTATTACATAATATCTGATAGGAATCGTTTGATACCTCGCAAGTATCATTTCATACGTGGTAGAAATCGTCTGATATCTAATAGGTATCACCTGATACCGGTTAGGGTATCAGGACACATGATGCCTCAGAAGTATCATGTCCTAATACCTAACCGGTATCATCCCGTTCAAACAGGATTCCATTGTATAGCATCCCCTAACATTGACATCATCATAGACGTGGTATATATCACATTCACAACATCTAGTACTCAGGTATCATGTTCGGCACCAATAAATATCATATATGATACCACGTAAATATAAATATAAAGTGATGTCTGTTTTGACATAAATATGATGTCGTTACTTAAAGTATCCGTCCGAACGAGGTACCGTTTCTGAGCCGCTTCTTTTTCTTAAGGATAGATCGTTATTACGCAGTAATTGATGCAATATTGAAATATTTTACGTCAAATATAAAATGATAAAAACAATCTAATTTAATTTAAAATTAAGCTCTAAATTCCCTAATTCTTTTTTATCTCACTAATTTTTTTTTTTGGCCAAGTGCCGATGTGATTTTCTAAGTTCCGTAACATTTTTTTTACTAGTCTAAACAAATTGCAAACACAAAGGATTAATGAACAACTGGGCCGGACTGTGCAGTTGTGCCCGAGTGTGGAATGGCAGACGCTGCCCAGGAAGAACGGAGATGGGATCGATGGCCCATACACAAAATGATCCATCCAATGGTGTCGTGCAGCTGATCACCAACGTACGTAACCCTAAAGCGCCGGCAGAGGCAATGTGGCGGCCGATTCTTCTCCCCCTCGTCGGCGTCTCCTCTCCCACCTCCGGCGCCACGACGCGACGACGACGACCAGGCTGTTCTTGGCCTCCGCCGCCTGATTGGCTCACGGGGCTACGCCTCCTCCTGCGACTGCGATGCCACCAACGCCGCCGCCGACATCGCGGCACGTGCACCTCGATCTGACATTGACAGCAGGAGGCGGCGGCGTTCACCGGCGGCAAAGACGAAGGCGAAGCAGCATCTGTACGTCGTGCTAAATGACCAGAAGGACGCGTGCGAGATCCACAAGCTGGACGTCGACGGCGCCGGCGCCGGCGCCGGCGGCGACATGGCTTCACTGGAGACCCTCCCGCCGCTCCCGAGCCGCCGCTCCTCCGGCTGCAGAGCCCACAGTCCACCCATGCTCCAAGTTCACCACCGTCGGCAGCAGCATCGTCACCATGGGCGAGTATTTCAGCGATCATTATTGCGGCGATTGGTTTCGCGAGGCCAGAGGAAACACCCTTGTCTACGACACCAAGACGGCGGCGCTCACCGTCGTGCGCCACCTCCCGGAAGGCCTTCTTGGTGTCTACAACTTCGTGGCCGCCATTGCCGTCGGCGCCAACAGGCTGTACGTGCTCGACGAGGGCACCATGGACGATTACCGTCGCAGAATCGTTGGAGGCATGAACTGCTTTAGACTGACTGACGACGACGACGGTTCGAGGAAGAAGAAAGAGCGGTGGTCATGGTGGCAGCCGGACGAATCCACGCGCATCTCGTGGAGCGATCACCCGTCCCGTCTCCCGTTCGACACCATCACCGACCAAATCGAGGCGTACGCCGTCCACCCGAAAGGACGGACCTTCTTCGTGTCCGTGCGGAAGCTGTTCGTCCGCGTGCCCGCGGTGTGGACGACGAGGGTCCTTCTCCTACAGCGTCGAGAGCGGCAAGTGGAGCGCCGCGGGGATTGGATGCTGCCGTTCGTCGGCCACGGCCACTACGACGGCGAGCTCGGCTCGTGGGTCGGCCTCCATCATAGCGACGACGACGGGCGCCTCTCCGCCTGCCGCGTCGTGTCCGCCGGACAGCGCCGCGCGCCGCCGGAGGTGAAGGTCAGCGAGGAGAAGGTGTTCGTCCAGGTCCCCGGCTGGGTGCGCGTCCAGGCCGAGCTGGTGTACATGGGTGGGGCAGCGAGTACTGCCTCGTTGAGTGGCTGGAGCCCGAGGGTAGTAGCGACGAGGAGAAGTGCGACGAGTGCGTGCTCCGGCTGACCGAGATGCGCGTCGTGTACGACGACGACGGCGAGCTCACCGGCACCGCTCACCGTCTCTCTGGCTGCTACAAGGTCTCAAGGTCTGAGACGTACCGTCGTCATATGGCAGCGTTCTGGATGTAACATGCACACGGATAATTACTCCCTCAATTCTAAATAAACAAAGCTAAGGCCGAGTTTACTTCTAAACTTTTTCTTCAAACTTCTAACTTTTCCATCACATTAAAACTTTCCTACCCGCACAAACTTTCAACTTTTGCGTCACATCGTTCCAATTTAACCAAACTTTCAATTTTGACATGAACTAAACACACCCTAATATAAAATATGTCATATCTCGTATTCTATTTTGGGACGGAGGGTGGGACGGAGGGAGGACCTAAGTTAAGACGGTCAATTAAGTCTTACTTTATTGTACTGTGCCTTTCCCTCAATGTTGTTGCCTGTTAAACGAGGCCATTCACTACTAAATAATCAAAATAGATGCCGGCACTATAGGTGCCAAAAATGAAAAAAAAGGCACCTATAAACCATTTTCCACCTCCGTAGTATGAAAAAACAAACAAAAAAAAAAACGGCACCACTAAACGACTATAGGTGTCGGATTTTTAGAAAGACTCCCACAGAAACCAAGCCAAGCGGGGAGCCGGGTTTTCTTAGCGCAGGGGGATCCTTATCCATCCCATTTCTCTCTCAGCCCCTCATCCTCTCCTCCCTCCTCCCCCCTCGACTGAGATGCGTGGGTGGAGCCACATCCGACGTGGCGCGGCTTGGGATCCGGCAGCAGCGGTGGTTTCCGTGGTGGATCCAGCGTTAGAGGCAGCCGTTCCCAGGAGTGGATCCGATGTTGCTGCGTCGGCGGCGAGCAGGGCAGCGTTGGTGGCCATTCTCACGGTGGAGATGGCGTCCTTATCCACACTCGTCACCATCTCGACCAAAAGTCTCCTTCCTTTCTATCTCAAATCGAAATCCAAGTCCTAGCCTTTAAATCGAATCCCACGTAGCACTAGTGCCGCCTGCGGGTGCAGGTTGCCAATCCGACACCCATGTGGGGGTTGGCAACCGACACCTAAAGTTGGTTCTGTAGTAGTGAGTTTAGTCGGTTGCTCTATTAATAAATTGGTTAATATAATATTGTTCATAGATTGTATATCTATACTTTATATATAGTTGATACCCACAAGTAGTTATTAGAAGCTAAAGCTCAAAATAGAAGTATGCTATCTCATCACCACTAGCAATTAGCATTCCCATATCATTTTTCATAATATTTTAACATCATCATTTGTTCATTATTTACATATATACATTCATCAATTCCACAGCAGAGCGGTGGTGTTGACAGAAAACACGAGGCCTGGGAGATCTGCTTAACTCCAGTGCAGGTCCAAAACTCGCCTTTGGATGTATGAGCGTGCCAGTTGATTTGATCCTGTAATCAACAAGAAATAAAGACAAAGGAACCGCGGTTAAGTTTATAAATGATAGCCGATCAGCAGATGCCGATGACATATCATTTATATTCGAGCCGATGTCATCTGTATATCGATCGGCAATCATGAATAAACTTAACCGCGGTTCCTTTGTCTTTATTTCTTGTTGATTACAGGATCAAATCAACTAGCACGCTCATACATCCAAAGGCGAGTTTTGGACCTGCACTGGAGTTAAGCAGATCTCCCAGGCCTCGTGTTTTCTGTCAACACGCTTTGGCCATGCTCAGTGGACCTGATCAGAAGTCAGGCGTCAGATCTTCCTCATGGCCGAAAAGCAGCGCCACCAAGCCCAGGCTCCGTTAGAGCAAAGCGCCAAAGCCAGGGTTGACCGACATCATTGATGACAATGTCCTGCCGGTTGATCCCGACAAGTTCACACCTGATCAGAAGCAGGAGTTCGAGCAATGATGCAACAAGCGCGAGATCAGTATCTGAGCTCATTCATGCAAACTCGGAAGGGAAGCTGGTTCAGAAGTACAAGATGAAGCTAGTCGCCAATGTCCCTGGAACCGGTTCTTCTAAGATGGAGAAGTGAAACAAGATCAGATGGCTCGGCCCAGCCGAGCATCAAAGTGCTACCAGTGTTTATGCAGGAAATCAAGGCGATAACTTCCAGAGATGCATGGAGCTCCAAGTCGTATTCCCCAAGAACTACAAGGAGGAAATTTCAGTCAAGATATCAGGAGTCTTTCAACAACTTTCAGATCGGGTTGACTACGCGGTGCACCATGCTTTGATCAATCAATCCGGGGTATTAGTCAACACACTGTCAAACATGATGAAGACGATAGCCGATGGCTCGATAGCCGATGGCTCGATAGCTGAGCATCAGGCTACAGGCCCGGTCTACTTGCCAGGAGGTGTTTTTCCAAACTATCGAACCTTAATCACCTGATGCTCAACCAGTTGTGTAGGCAGCTCCACCTATCGCACCCGTGGCTCAACCAAAACATCAGCATCAACACCCTTACCTGCTGCATGGCTACCGCGGCAGCTCATCCGGTGAACCCTCGATTACTAATGAGGGAATATTCACAGCCTGCTGGAAGCGACCTCGAATCAGCCAACTCAAGATCAGGTGCTTGCTTTGTTTCTCCCACCACCACCAGTTGTTGATCCCGGCCGCAACAGCAGCCGATCCAGCAGGCACCACCAATTCAGCCGGTGGTGCAGTCGATCCAGCAAACAGGTCGTGCAGCCAACGCGCAGCAGACATCAACTCAGCCGGTGGTGCAACCGATCCAACAGCAGGTCGCGCAGCCAGCGCAGCAAGCACCACTCACTCCAGCCGGTGGTGCAACCGATCCAACAGCAGGTCGTACAACCAATGCAGCAGGCACCGCTAATTCAGCCGATGGTACAGCCGGCCCAACAACAAGTTGGCGCAGCCGGTTCAACAACGCCGTTAACCCAGCAGCATCTCCAACCAATCCAGCAAACGCCACCAGGCAACGGCTTCAGCCGATTCAACAAGACTCCGGTACGGAAACAGCCGATCCAGCACTTGGGGTCAGCCAATGCATCGGCTGGGTTCGCAGCACCTGTGGGACAACCTGCGCAGCAAGTTGTGAATCAAGCAAACCCCAGAACATTTGGTTCATCACGTACAACCGGACGGCACCGTGAACTCCAGATGGTTCCTGAGCACTTGGTAGCGCAATATCCAGCCGAATCTGCATAATTACCAAGGGGGCAACTTGAGCTATCAGTATCAGCGCTCATCCCCGCAAGCCCAGTATCAACCAGGGGGATCGCCAGCAACAGTTCGTTCCCCAGTTTGGTCAGTTGAGCCCATGCAGCAGCATTCGCACGGAGCAGCTCAGCAACGACCATGGGCGATGTGATTGCTGACCGTTAATGAGAGAGCAAATTTGGGCTCAGGCCAAAAGAGACTGGGAGTTTTGTACTGGCACCTTATCCCGAGTGGTTCGAGAGGGTTCCTCTTCCAATCGGTTTAAATTTCCGATTTCTCCAAGTTTTCAGACAAGAGGGCATGTAAACTTATAAACACATCAGCCGATATCTTGCTCGGTGTGGAGAAGCATCGGCTGTGGCGCCTTGAGAGTTAGGATGTTCCGATTATCTTTGTCCGGTATCAGCTTTTACCTGGTTCTCATCTTTGCCATATGGGTCAGTCAATAGTTGGGGGCCGATTTAGAGAAGCAGTTCCACAGCTATTTCTTCAGCGGGTCCACGAAATGAAGTTGTCCGATTTAACAGCAATCAAACAGCGGTATGATGAGCCTGTACACGAGTATATTCAGAGGTTCAGAGAGATGAGGAAACAGTGCTTTAGCTTAAGTTGACCGATGCCAGTTGGCCGATTTGGCTTTCCAGGGTATGATCCCCCATCAGGGAGAAGTTCTCATCCGAAGACTTCGATAGCCTATCACATTTGATACAAAAGGTAACCTTGCATGAGCATAGGTCGGCTGACTCAGGAGGAGCCCTGGTCGGCCGGCGCGCATGCCCGGCGGCCGTGCGGCGTCCTTTTTTTTTCTTTTTCCTTTTTTGACAATTTGTGATGTATAGTTTCTTTTTTTAGAATGTATAATTCAGTGCATGATCTGAGATGTATAATCTGTGGTGTATTTGATTTATGTGTAATTTTTTTAAGGATTTGTGATGTATTTGATTTGTTTGTATAAGTAACTTAGGCTTTGTGATGTGAATGATTTGGGATTTAGGATTTGTGATGTTACTATGATTTGGGGATTTGGGGATTTGGGGTTTGATTTGGGATATGCATCCCACTTGATTTGGGAGGAATTGGCAAATAGCAAAGAAAAAATGAAAGAAAAAAAAAAGAAAAGGGAACCAACCGGGATGTGGCTCTGCCATCTTTAGTCCCGGTTGTCAACCGCGACTAAAGATGAACCTTTACTTCCGGGTATTTGAACCGGGACTAAAGACTGGTATTAAGACTGGTATTTTTAGTCCCGGATTCTTTTTCCCGGTTCGCAACCCACGGGAGAGATAGCACTTCTCCAGTAGTGAATGGATCATTTGTTCTCGTAAAACAACTTGGACTGGACTTGTATAGTTGTTTAATTTCTACTGCATGCATATTACAATTAAGTCGGCATAGCAGTATAAACTATAAAGCCTGCAACTGCCAGTAGCAAAGTGATATTATGTTTCTGCAGTGAGGTTTGGCATTTTCCCCAGAATTTTGTACTACAATAAAAAAATTGAAACAAATTCATGGAAAACACTGCTCGGTCGCCCGACACAGAGAAGAAAATTTGGTCGTTCTGACACTGGCATGCATGCAAGATTACATCTAGTTAGTTCCTTATCTTTCTCTCTTCTTATCACTTTAAATATTTTTTTCTCCTAAATTACTTATGGTCCGATCACATCGTTATATTCGTTGTAATCGCATGATTATATTCTGATGAAAGAAACGTCAAAACGCAATGTTCTATATGTGATAGCGACATGTTTCAATGTGTTTCACAAAGTTCAAGGAACTACATGTCACTACTCTCTCTCTCTCTCTTCGCAACATCTATGCATATATTTTAGCAATCTTTAAAATGATTTTCTCCTAAACTACTTATCCAATCTACAATCCACTCACACTTTAGTATTGTTGTAACTGAATCTTTACAGCAAGGTATCACATGACTATATTTGATGAAAAAAAAACATATGTTTCAATCTGTTAACACTTGTTTTTCATATGTGATTGTGACACGTTTCAATGTGTGTATATTTACTGTGTTTAACAAAATTTTTAAATGTTTTATTTGTTGATTAACTGTAATATTTGACCGTCCAATTTTTTTAAGGGATCGGACGATCCGTAGATTCCTCAAAAATCATGCATGATCCTTACGTAGTCTTGAGACAACCCTCGGAGTTTCATTATTATTGGACTTGTATAGCGGGAAACTGTTTTAACAGCTCGAGTGGCCACTCGAGCTATTAGAATCCATCTTTGTGTATAGCGACCTATAGAAATTCCAAAATGATCCTGTCTAGAAATAGTCAAGCTGGACCCCTTCTTACCACCCGGAAGTATAACGAAACACATCAAACTGGGCCTGTTTGTGCGACACACGAATAACAAAGGGTAAATTGGAACCATGCCATTATAATTTTACAAAGTTTGAGATATGGCCAAGAAGAACGGAGCGGGGATCCAATGGTTTCTAGTTGAATTAACGTACGAAACCATACTCGGTGTACTGGCCAATGGTGAGGATGGCATATTTTTTTACAGTAGCAGGATCAGAATAACTTACTCCATTAAGTTCGCCACCATAGAACTCCACCGTTACGCCTACTTGTTCAACACTATATTTGGATTCTGCTCTTCTAAAAGGGACGTCCGCTCTCACAATTCCCTCTTCATCTACCAAAACAACCGGAAATGTTTCAAAAAAAGTAGGCATACGGCGTACAAAAAGTTCGCGCCCTTCTTTATCTCTAAAGATAGGATGTCCTAACCATCCAACAGCTATTCCATCCCCATTGTCCATTGAGCCTGCTCTGAATAATCCCCCCTTTGCCGGATTATTACCAATATAATCATAAAAGGCTAATTTTTCGGGAATTTTAGACCAAGCTTCTGATAAACTGAGATTTTCGGCTAACCCATCACTAACTCTTCGATATATTTCTTGCTGAAAGTATCCCTGATCCCACTGATAACGAGTAGGCCCAAACAATTCAATTGGGGTAGTTGCTGACCCATACCACATAGTTCCGGCAACTACGAAAGCTGCAAAAAAAACAGCAGCGATACTACTGGAAAGTACAGTTTCAATATTGCCCATACGTAATCCTTTGTATAGACGTTGAGGTGGACGGACACTAAGATGGAATAGGCCCGCTAATATGCCCAATGTACCCGCAGCAATATGATGAGAAGCTATTCCCCCCGGAACAAAAGGATCAAAACCTTCTGCACCCCACGCCGGATTTACAGCTTGTACTTTTCCAGTTAGTCCATAAGGATCAGACACCCATATCCCAGGACCATACAAACCCGTTACATGAAATGCGCCAAAGCCAAAGCAAGCCACCCCTGCAAGAAATAAATGAATTCCAAAGATCTTGGGCAAATCCAAAGAAGGTTTTCCCGTCCGCTCATCACAGAATATTTCGAGGTCCCAATATACCCAATGCCAGATAGCTGCCAAGAAACACAAGCCAGAAAACACAATATGCGCCCCTGCCACGCCTTCATAACTCCAAATACCCGGATTCGTTACAGTTCCTCCTGAAATACTCCAACCACCCCACGAATTGGTTATTCCTAAACGAGTCATGAAAGGAATGACGAACATACCTTGTCTCCACATTGGATCCAGAACAGGATCAGAGGGATCAAAAACCGCTAATTCGTATAAAGCCATCGAGCCAGCCCAACCAGAAACTAGAGCTGTGTGCATTATATGCACCGAAAGCAATCGACCCGGATCATTCAATACGACAGTATGAACACGATACCAAGGCAAACCCATGGAAATACCCCTTTAGCAAAGAAAAATAGACACGATGTCACTTTATTTTATCGCATTGGCAAAGACTATCCATATCCTATGTACCTAACCCTTCTAGGGGATTCTGTGTCAGAAAGCGTGAATATTTATTTCATTCCATTAAAAATAAGAAGCCAATTCTGTTCGTAAGAAGAAAGAGAAGCAGATCTATTCTATACTCGATAAGTGCCAATATGCAATGGGCAGCTTGGCTTATTTGGAAAAAACGAAGAATAGATCCCTATCTCTTTTTGTTTAGTATTCGAATCACCCATTCTTTTTTCTTTATTCAATCTGTCTTATCCTACTTATATGTATAATCTTTCAATCTATGTATTATTTCAATCTACGTATTAATAGAATCTATAGTATTCATATAGAATAAGAAAAAAAGTGAAAACAATAAACTGCGGATTCTTTCTTTCTCTTCCATTCTTACGTTTCCATATTAAAGTGTAGTTTTCTTACTTAAATTTAATAATATTAATCTAATATGCCCATTGGTGTTCCAAAAGTACCTTACCGGATTCCCGGAGATGAAGAAGCGACTTGGGTTGACTTATACAATGTTATGTATCGAGAAAGGACACTTTTTTTAGGTCAAGAGATTCGTTGCGAGGTCACGAATCATATTACAGGTCTCATGGTATATCTCAGTATAGAAGATGGAATTAGCGATATTTTTTTGTTTATAAACTCCCCCGGCGGGTGGTTAATCTCAGGAATGGCGATTTTTGATACGATGCAAACGGTGACACCAGATATATATACAATATGCCTCGGAATAGCCGCGTCCATGGCGTCCTTCATTCTGCTTGGAGGAGAACCCACCAAGCGTATAGCATTCCCCCACGCGAGGATTATGCTTCACCAACCTGCTAGTGCTTATTATCGGGCAAGAACACCAGAATTTTTACTAGAAGTGGAAGAGTTACACAAAGTTCGCGAAATGATCACAAGGGTTTATGCACTAAGAACAGGCAAGCCTTTTTGGGTTGTATCCGAAGACATGGAAAGGGATGTTTTTATGTCAGCAGACGAAGCCAAAGCTTATGGACTTGTCGATATTGTAGGGGATGAAATGCTTGACGAGCACTGCGATACTGATCCAGTGTGGTTTCCAGAAATGTTTAAGGATTGGTAGTGGCCAGATTTCTTGTAAATTTATTTCAACCCTAAATTCGGGTTTTATGCAATTTAATGGAAATACTTCATAATGATCAATCATTCAGGTTAAGATCGATCTAAACCAATCCATTTTTTCTATATACATACGACATGCCAACGGTTAAACAACTTATTAGAAACGCAAGACAGCCAATACGAAATGCTAGAAAATCGGCCGCGCTTAAGGGATGTCCTCAGCGTCGAGGAACATGTGCTAGGGTGTATGTGCGACTCGTTCGGATCATGGGTTCAAACAAATAAGACAATTTTTGAAGTATCCATGATCGGTACCAATGAATAGGATAGAGCTTCTCTATCCTAGATTTCTACGGTATATGGAATTTCTGGTTTCCTTTGGTGCAAATCCAATCATCTAGATTGGAAATAAGAAGCAATTCCCCCATTGGTAGCAAACGGCTATTCATTAAGCGGAGGAAATAGTAATAAAAAGATAAAGGCTTATGCTCCTTTATCTTAAAAAAACGGACTAAGAGGGTCAGCTACTTAGCCAACTTTCATAATTAAATGCCGTCACTGTATGGATAACTCTTATTGTGAAAAGAGCTATTTACTCTATAATGGATAGGTAGAGCCAAAGAATGTGAACTATACAAGTTCACAATACCCTTTGATGAAATGAAAGAAAGGGCTCCGGTGTATAGAGAGGGCCTCGCCGTTTAAAAGGGAACCATAGAAACGATGGAACCCACTATTTTTTAGTATCGTTAGAATTTTTTATTTCTATGCGAAATAACTGAAGGGAGTAGAAGAGAAAATTGTGGTTGGGAAGGTTATAGTAGCAAAAGCCATTGGAACTAATATTTTATATATGGGAATAATTCGTTTTGTTATTAATGGGAAAAAGGATGGCTAAAAGAAGAGAAATCATTAGTTATTCATTAAGGTTAATTTGATTCAATGACCAGAGTTCCGCGAGGATATATAGCTCGGAGACGACGGGCAAAAATGCGTTCATTTGCCTCAAACTTTAGAGGGGCTCATTTAAGACTTAATCGAATGATTACTCAACAGGTAAGAAGAGCGTTTGTTTCCTCTCATCGAGATAGAGTCAGGCAAAAGAGGGATTTTCGGCGTTTGTGGATCAGTCGGATAAACGCAGCAACGCGGATACATAAAGTATTCGATAATTATAGTAAATTAATACACAATCTTTACAAGAAAGAATTGATTCTTAATCGTAAAATCCTTGCACAAGTAGCTGTATTAAATCCAAATAATCTTTACACGATTTCCAATAAAATAAAGATTATCAATTAAAGGGATAAAAAAGTAATATACAGGAATAATTAAAAAAGAATTCCCGGAGAGGTAACTCCGGGAAGATACAATAAATTAAGATTAAGTGGTAGGAATCAACGAGCATGTTGCAATAAATAAAAAAACTATTTTTTCTTCCCCATTGTTCTTTCTTATAACAAACCCAAGAATCTAAATTGGATTACTTTCTTTATATATAGTCTGGCCCTTTCGAATAAAACATCAACAATCGGAACTTAAGTTCCGATTGTTGATGTTTTATTCGAAAGGGCCAGACTATATATAAAGAAAGTAATCCAATTTAGATTCTTGGGTTTGTTATAAGAAAGAACAATGGGGAAGAAAAAATAGTTTTTTTATTTATTGCAACATGCTCGTTGATTCCTACCACTTAATCTTAATTTATTGTATCTTCCCGGAGTTACCTCTCCGGGAATTCTTTTTTAATTATTCATGTATATTACTTTTTTGTCCCTTTAATTGATAATCTTTATTTGATTGGAAATCATGTAAATATTATTTGGATTTAATATAGCTACTTGTGCAAGGATTTTACAATTAAGAATCAATTCTTTCTTGTAGCGATGTGTTCGAAGATTAGCAACTACTCAACGGTGCTTTGCACAGAGGATTATAAAGTGCTAATTACTGTCCAAGTTGATAAACATATCCTTATGTTTGTATTTGAATAGGATCTGTTAGAGTGTGCAGCTCGGCCCACCCTCCATGGGCCACCCAGGTCCACACATTGGACCTACTCCACCACAGGTCCAACCGGAGCCACAACTTTAGTTCCTAGGCCTACACAACCTAAAAAAACTAGTCTGATGGGTGAGGACTGCCCCAACATTTTAAGTCGTGCTCCACACAACCCAAAAGACTAGTCTGATGGGTGAAGACTACCTACACCTTTAAAATCATGGCCCCCACCATCCATTACCGATGTGGGACTAAACCCAATAATCTCCCCCGTCACATCAACCCATATGACCCCGAAGACTTGTTAACTGGCCTCCCACCATGTAACCCATGGAAATTGTTTTGGGTTCCAAACTTGGGCTCTGATACCACTTGTTAGAGTGCGCAGCCCGACCCACTCTCCGTGGGCCACCTAGGTCACATTGGGCCTGCTCCACCAAGGGTCCAACCGGAGCCACAACTTTAGGTCCTGGGCCTACACAACCCAAAAGACTAGTCTAATGGGTGAGGATTGCCCCCACCTTTTAAGTCGTGCTCCCCGTCATCAATTACTGATGTGGGACTGAACCCAACAGGATCAACTGAAATCCCACGTAGGCACCGGTGCCGCCCTGCGGGTGCAGGTTGCCAAATCTGGCACCCATGTGGGGTTGGCAACCGACACCTAAAGTTGGTTCTGTAGTAGTGAGTTTAGTCGGTTGCTCTATTAATAAATTGATTAATATAATATTGTTCATAGATTGTATATCTATACTTTATATATAGTTGATACCCACAAGTAGTCATTAGAAGCTAAAGCTCAAAATAGAAGTATGCTATCTCATCACCAACTAGCAATTAGCATCTCCATATCATTTTTCATAACATTTTAACATCATCATTTGTTCATTATTTCACATATATACATTCATCAATTCCACAGCAGAGCGTGGGGCATCACTTAGTATATCTATATCTATACCTACTTAAAAAATACGTAATTATTCTAGAATTTTTCATCCGTCCGGCTCCATCGGTGCACCTCGTCCCATCCTACGCGCAGCGTGCCTCTAGCCTTGCCCAGGCCAAACCCTATCATTGCTGCCATGTCGATCTACCTCCTTGTGCATTTCCTCCTCCAAAGGATTGCAAAAATCAATTGCCTACTCCTCCCTTAAAATTTACCCTGCGATTAGCCGACAATGTTTCCCTCGGCCGTTTTTATCTTGAATTTTACGTATTCGCTTTGATTTTGGGAAAAAAGCTAAGAGTATATCGAGTGGATAAAAACCCTCAATCAATTTTGAAAGATCGAGAAAGATTCAACCGGATTTGGGGGGAAGATCGGCTACGACATCCTACGGGCACGGAACAGGACTGTCTTCCGAAGGTTGAAGACGCTAGTAGCTGTGCTAGTTGGGCTTTTGGAGGATGAAGACGCTAGTAGCTGTGCTAGTTGGGCTTTTGGAGGTTGAAGACGCTAGTAGGCTATGCTAGCTGGGCACACGACTCCATTTATGGGCTGGGCCAAAGAGAGGCAGACCACGCGAAGGGAGATAGCAGGTTGGGCTGGGGCTAAAAAAGGAAGAAAAAATGGGCTTTCGGCTCAAAACCAAGCATTGTTATTATTTTTTTACTAACTACTGAGCATTGTTATTAACTTAACTTTTTCAATTATAATGTATAGCGATACTAATGTTTCAATTTATTACTCACCTCCTAATAGTTGTTGTACCACTGGAAAATTACCCGTTACAATGCATATGTATTTTTTAGTGGTATATATAAATAAATATATAATAATTCGAGCACATTGTCCCGGAGGATTAAGGCTGAACCTAAATATCTGTTATCCTCTTCTATCTAGTGGTTGTTGACATTTCCCTAAAACGGAATTTTTAATTTACACAACTGTTAATATATCGGATAACGCATATAAGGATGGTAAGAATCACTACTGTAGAAGTGATATTTGAAGGGTCGGGCGATTTTCACAATAGTCTCAGTTCAAAAAAAACCGGGACTAAAGATTGTTTTTAGTCCCGGTTAAAAAATCATTTAGATTTAGATCTGATCTTTGATCTTTAGTACTAAAAATATATCTTTAGTCCTGGTTGGTAACTCCAGCTGGGAGTAAATATTTTCTCCCATCTCTGTCTAATCGGTTAAGTCCTAGATAAGATATTTAGATAACATCATATCATCTCCTCTCCTCCCCTTAGATCCGATCTTATCTCTTCCTCCTCCACTCCCCTCTCCCCTCCTCCCCTTCCTCCTA
>CM020187.1:7891028-7906295 GCA_009805545.1 Oryza longistaminata | reverse complement strand
GAATGTCGATCGGCAACTAAATAGAAGAGGCGAATACATATTGTATTATATTGTATGAACGATTTTAGTGAACGGCTGGAGTTAGTACTTCAAATTGATCAAAACCGATATGCTGGGATAGATTGTTTGTGTTTCAAACAAATCCTTTCAGGGAAAATCCGCATGCCCAAATTATTATACCATTTATATGTGCAATCTATGAACATTATTATTCTAATTAATTTATCATTATTATAGTAGCACATTCGACTACCGAGCCAGCCTCATTTAGCAGGCAACTAGCATTGCAAGAAAGGCACAATATAAATAGCTACTCCCTACACCCAATCATATAAAGCACACACACATTTTAAGTCTCAACTTTTAACATATTTAACCAACAACTATCATAATATGAATTGAATTTTGTTTGCTGAAAATAATATCGATCGTTGAATTGATATTTCATTTTACTTTCATATGGATATAATTTTATTGCTACAAAACTTACAGTATAGGTAATTTCATCATCATTGAGAAATTACCGGAAGATGCTATATTTTTTACCATGAAATTTGGTAGGTATCATAATGTTTAGTGAAAAATTTAGATACCACGAGGTATTTTCTCATAGACCATAGGATATGAGAAATTCTAATCCAAAGAAGAGTTTTGGTGACGGTGCCGAGTAATATAATACTTAATGGACAGCCTTAACTAAGTACTACTCTGTAAAAGAAAACCAATCCTGGTTATGAATCTGTGTCCAGGTTCGTTGGTAGGATCGGGTTTTTTATGGGGCGGAGAGGGTAAGTGATACCACACACGTTGCTACTGAATGCATGGATGAATATATGTTAAATGTTATAAAAACGATGAATATTGAAATATTATGAAAATGATATATTAAAGTGGGAAAGTGATTTTATCCCTCGAGAGGATATCCTATCGTTTCGTGCATGCCATCTAAATAGTCATCAAAAAATTTAAAAAAAATTGACAACGTATACTCTACAAAACTATATATATTCTAGATAACTGTGTCTGCATAAGATTAACATATACTCCTTCCGTTTCTAAATATTTGACGCCGTTGGTTTTTTAAATATGTTTGACTGTTCGTCTTATTTAAAATTTTTAGTAATTATTAATTCTTTTCCTATCATTTGATTCATTGTTAAATTACTTATATATATACATATAGTTTTACATATTTCACAAATTTTTTTGAATAAGACGAACGGTTAAACATGTGCTAAATTCAACGGTGTCAAATATTTAGTAATGGAGCAAGTACTGTAAAATAGTAATTGCTAGTTGGCAATATAGAAGTTATGGATTGCGTGCGTATGCGTTACATCCAGAACGCTTGCAGACCACAGCGCCCACCAGACCTTGAAAACTTGTAGCGGATATGGCCGAGCTCGAGCTCACTAGACGGCTGGATACCCTCGTGGAGCCTTCTTCCTCCTGGATCTGCCCGGGCTCAAGCCGTTGAAGAGGAGGGAAACTGATGGAGACGACGACGACCGAATTGCTGAGGAAACAAATGCGGGGAGGGGATTGTGGGATGGCTCGACCCCTGTCCGTCGCCTACACCCCCTCATCCCGCGACTGCACCCGCTCGTCCCCGCGTGTGCATGAGCCTGGCTTGGCTAAGGAGCTAAGATCGATTCCTGCGTTTCCCCTCAGCCTGGCCCAATGGTCCTTTTTCATCAGCTGAGCCTGGCTCGCATGCCCATGCAAGCAACCAAACACAACAACTTTTGCTGAGGAGATGCGAGCCACCCTTGATATAGGCAATCAAACACACCCTATAATTATTACATGATATCTGATAAGAATCGTTTGATACCTCGCAAGTATCATTTCATACGTGGTAGAAATCGCCTGATATCTAATAGGTATCACCTGATACCGGTTAGGGGTATCAGGACACATGATGCCTCAGAAGTATCATGTCCTAATACCTAACCGGTATCATCCCGTTCAAACAGGATTCCATTGTATAGCATCCCCTAACATTGACATCATCATAGACGTGGTATATATATATCACATTCACAACATCTGGTACTTAGGTATCATGTTCGGCACCAATAAATATCATATATGATACCACGTAAATATAAATATAAAGTGATGTCTGTTTTGACATAAATATGATGTCGTTACTTAAAGTATCCGTCTGAACGGGGTACCGTTTCTGAGCCGCTCTCTTTTTCTAAAGGATAGATCGTTATTACGCAGTAATGATGCAATATTGAAATATTTTACGTCAAATATAAAATGATAAAAACAATCTAATTTAATTTAAAATTAAGCTCTAAATTCCCTAATTCTTTTTTTATCTCACTAATTTTTTTTTTTTGGCCAAGTGCCGATGTGATTTTCTAAGTTCCGTAACAACTTTTTTACTAGTCTAAACAAATTAGCAAACACAAAGGATTAATGAACAACTGGGCCGGACTGTGCAGTTGTGCCCGAGTGTGGAATGGCAGACGCTGCCCAGGAAGAACGGAGATGGGATCGATGGCCCATACACAAAACGATCCATCCAATGGTGTCGTGCAGCTGATCACCAACGTACGTAACCCTAAAGCGTCGGCAGAGGCAATGTGGCGGCCGATTCTTCTCCAGCCTCGTCGCCGTCTCCTCTCCCACCTCCGGCGCCACGACGCGACCAACGACGACCAGGCTGTTCTTGGCCTCCGCCGCCTGATTGGCTCACGGGGCTACGCCTCCTCCTGCCACTGCGATGCCACCAACGCCGCCGCCGACATCGCGGCACGTGCACCTCGATCTGACATTGACAGCAGGAGGCGGCGGCGTTCACCGGCGGCAAAGGCGAAGGCGAAGCAGCATCTGTACGTCGTGCTAAATGACCAGAAGGACGCGTGCGAGATCCACAAGCTGGACGTCGACGGCGCCGGCGGCGACATGGCTTCACCGGAGACCCTCCCGCCGCTCCCCGGCGAGCCGCCGCTCCCTCCGGCTGCAGAGCCCACAGTCCACCCATGCTCCAAGTTCACCACCGTCGGCAGCAGCATCGTCCACATGGGCGAGTATTTCAGCGATCATTATTGCGGCGATTGGTTTCGCGAGCCAGAGGGAACACCCTTGTCTACGACACCAAGACGGCGGCGCTCACCGTCGTGCGCCACCTCCCGGAAGGCCTTCTTGTGTCTACACTTCGTGGCCGCCTTGCCGTCGGCGCAACAGGCTGTACGTGCTCGACGAGGGCACCATGGACGATTACCGTCGCAGAATCGTTGGAGGCATGAACTGCTTTAGACTGACTGACGACGACGACGGTTCGAGGAAGAAGAAAGAGCGGTGGTCATGGGGCAGCCGGACGAATCCACGCGCATCTCGTGGAGCGATCACCCGTCCCGTCCTCCCGTTCGACACCATCACCGACCAAATCGAGGCGTACGCCGTCCACCCGAAAGGACGGACCTTCTTCGTGTCCGTGCGGAAGCTGTTCGTCCGCGGTGCCCGGCGGTGTGGACGACGAGGGTACCTTCTCCTACAGCGTCGAGAGCGGCAGTGGACGCGCCGCGGGGATTGGATGCTGCCGTTCGTCGGCCACGGCCACACGACGGCGAGCTCGGCTCGTGGTCGGCCTCCATCATAGCGACGACGACGGGCGCCTCTCCGCCTGCCGCGTCGTGTCCGCCGGACAGCGCCGCGCGCCGCCGGAGGTGAGGGTCAGCGAGGAGAAGGTGTTCGTCCAGGTCCCCGGCTGGGTGCGCGTCCAGGCCGAGCTGGTGTACATGGGTGGGCGCAGCGAGTACTGCCTCGTTGAGTGGCTGGAGCCCGAGGGTAGTAGCGACGAGGAGAAGTGCGACGAGTGCGTGCTCCGGCTGACCGAGATGCGCGTCGTGTTACGACGACGACGGCGAGCTCACCGGCACCCTCACCGTCTCTCTGGCTGCTACAAGGTCTCAAGGTCTGAGACGTACCGTCGTCATATGGCAGCGTTCTGGATGTAACATGCACACGGATAATTACTCCCTCAATTCTAAAATAAACAAAGCTAAGGCCGAGTTTACTTCTAAACTTTTTCTTCAAACTTCTAACTTTTCCATCACATTAAAACTTTCCTACCGCACAAACTTTCAACTTTTGCGTCACATCGTTCCAATTTTAACCAAACTTTCAATTTTGACATGAACTAAACACACCCTATATATAAAATATGTCATATCTCGTATTCTATTTTGGACGGAGGGTGGGACGGAGGGAGGACCTAAGTTAAGACGGTCAATTAAGTCTTACTTTATTGTACTGTGCCTTTCCCTCAATGTTGTTGCCTGTTAAACGAGGCCATTCACTACTAAATAACATCAAATAGATGCCGGCACTATAGGTGCCAAAAATGAAAAAAAGGCACCTATAAACCATTTTCCACCTCCGTAGTATGAAAACAAACAAAAAAAAAAACGGCACCACTAAACGACTATAGGTGTCGGATTTTTAGAAAGACTCCCACAGAAACCAAGCCAAGCGGGGAGCCGGGTTTTCTTAGCGCAGGGGGATCCTTATCCATCCCATTTCTCTCTCAGCCCCTCATCCTCTCCTCCCTCTCCTCCCCCTCGACTGAGATGACGGTGGGTGGAGCCACATCCGACGGTGGCGGCTTGGGATCCGGCAGCAGCGGTGGTTTCCGTGGTGGATCCAGCGTTAGAGGCAGCCGTTCCCGCAGTGGATCCGATGTTGGCTGCGTCGGCGGCGAGCAGGGCAGCGTTGGTGGCCATTCTCACGGTGGAGATGGCGTCCTTATCCACACTCGTCACCATCTCGACCAAAGTCTCCTTCCTTTCTATCTCAAATCGAAATCCAAGTCCTAGCCCTTTCAAATCGAAATCCCACGTAGGCACTAGTGCCGCCCTGCGGGTGCAGGTTGCCAAATCCGACACCCATGTGGGTTGGCAACCGACACCTAAAGTTGGTTCTGTAGTAGTGAGTTTAGTCGGTTGCTCTATTAAATAATTGGTTAATATAATATTGTTCATAGATTGTATATCTATACTTTATATATAGTTGATACCCACAAGTAGTTATTAGAAGCTAAAGCTCAAAATGAAGTATGCTATCTCATCACCAACTAGCAATTAGCATCTCCATATCATTTTTCATAATATTTTAACATCATCATTTGTTCATTATTTCACATATATACATTCATCAATTCCACAGCAGAGCGTGGGTGTTGACAGAAAACACGAGGCCTGGGAGATCTGCTTAACTCCAGTGCAGGTCCAAAACTCGCCTTTGGATGTATGAGCGTGCCAGTTGATTTGATCCTGTAATCAACAAGAAATAAAGACAAAGGACCCGGGTTAAGTTTATAAATGATAGCCGATCAGCCAGATGCCATGACATATCATTTATATTCGAGCCGATGTCATCTGTATATCGATCGCAATCATGAATAAATTAACCGCGGTTCCTTTGTCTTTATTTCTTGTTGATTACAGGATCAAATCAACTAGCACGCTCATACATCCAAAGGCGAGTTTTGGACCTGCACTGGAGTTAAGCAGATCTCCCAGGCTCGTGTTTTCTGTCAACACGCTTTTGGCATGCTCAGTGGGACCTGATCAGAAGTCAGGCGTCAGATCTTCCTCATGGCCGAAGAAAGCAGCGCCACCAAGCCCAGGCTCCGTTAGAGCAAAGCGCCAAAGCCAGGGTTGACCGACATCATTGATGACAATGTCCTGCCGGTTGATCCCGACAAGTTCCACACTGATCAGAAGCAGGAGTTCGAAGCAATGATGCAACAAGCGCGAGATCAGTATCTGAGCTCATTCATGCAAACTCGGAAGGGAACGCTGGTTCAGAAGTACAAGATGAAGCTAGTCGCCAATGTCCCTGGAACCGTTTCTTCTAAAGATGGAGAAGTGAAACAAGATCCAGATGGCTCGGCCAGCCGAGCATCAAAGGTGCTACCAGTGTTTATGCAGGAAATCAAGGCGATAACCTTCCAGAGATGCATGGAGCTCCAAGTCGTATTCCCCAAGAACTACAAGGAGGAAATTTCAGTCAAGATATTCAGGAGTCTTTCAACAACTTTCAGGATCGGGTTGACTACGCGGTGCACCATGCTTTGATCAATCAATCCGGGGTATTAGTCAACACACTGTCAAACATGATGAAGACGATAGCCGATGGCTCGATAGCCGATGGCTCGATAGCTGAGCATCAGGCTACAGGCCCCGGTCTACTTGCCAGGAGGTGTTTTTCCAAACTATCGAACCTTAATCACTGATGCTCAACCAGTTGTGTAGGCAGCTCCACCTATCGCACCCGTGGCTCAACCAACAACATCAGCATCAACACCCTTACCTGCTGCATGGCTACCGGCGGCAGCTCATCCGGTGAACCTCGATTACTAATGAGGGGAATATTCACAGCCTGCTGGACAGACCTCGAATCAGCCAACTCAAGTCAGGTTGCTGCTTTGTTTCTCCCACCACCACCAGTTGTTGATCCCGGCGCAACAGCAGCCGATCCAGCAGGCACCACCAATTCAGCCGGTGGTGCAGTCGATCCAGCAACAGGTCGTGCAGCCAACGCAGCAGGCACCATCAACTCAGCCGGTGGTGCAACCGATCCAACAGCAGGTCGCGCAGCCAGCGCAGCAAGCACCACTCACTCAGCCGGTGGTGCAACCGATCCAACAGCAGGTCGTACAACCAATGCAGCAGGCACCGCTAATTCAGCCGATGGTACAGCCGGCCCAACAACAAGTTGCGCAGCCGGTTCAACAAGCGCCGTTAACCCAGCAGCATCTCCAACCAATCCAGCAAACGCCACCAAGGCAACGGCTTCAGCCGATTCAACAGACTCCGGTACGGAAACAGCCGATCCAGCACTTGGGGTCAGCCAATGCATCGCTGGGTTCGCACACCTGTGGGACAACCTGCGCAGCAAGTTGTGAATCAAGCAACCCCAGAACATTTGGTTCATCACGTACAACCGGACGGGCACCGTGATACTCCAGATGGTTCCTGAGCACTTGGTACGCAATATCCAGCCGAATCTGCATAATTACCAAGGGGGCAACTTGAGCTATCAGTATCAGCCTCCATCCCCGCAAGCCCAGTATCAACCAGGGGGATCGGCCCAGCAACAGTTCGTTCCCCAGTTTGGTCAGTTTGAGCCATGCAGCAGCAATCGCACGGAGCAGCTCGCAACGACCATGGGCCGATGTGATTGCCGACGTAATGAGAGAGCAATTTGGGCTCAGGCCAAAAGAGAACTGGGAGTTTGTACTGGCAACCTTATCCCGAGTGGTTCGAGAGGGTCCTCTTCCCAATCGGTTTAAAATTCCGGATTTCTCCAAGTTTTCAGGACAAGAGGGCATGTCAACTTATGAACACATCAGCCGATATCTTGCTCGTGTGGAGAAGCATCGGCTGTGGCGCCTTGAGAGTTAGGATGTTCCGATTATCTTTGTCCGGATCAGCTTTTACCTGGTTCTCATCTTTGCCATATGGGTCAGTCAATAGTTGGGCCGATTTAGAGAAGCAGTTCCACAGCTATTCCTTCAGCGGGGTCCACGAAATGAAGTTGTCCGATTAACAGCAATCAAACAGCGGTATGATGAGCCTGTACACAGTATATTCAGAGGTTCAGAGAGATGAGGAACAAGTGCTTTAGCTTAAGTTTGACCGATGCCCAGTTGGCCGATTTGGCTTTCCAGGGTATGATCCCTCCAATCAGGGAGAAGTTCTCATCCGAAGACTTCGATAGCCTATCACATTTGATACAAAAGGTAACCTGCATGAGCATAGGTCGGCTGACGTCAGGAGGAGCTCTAAAAAGGTTAACCACGTTTGCCCGTATATGTATGGATCGGACGATGAAGATGATGAACTCTGAGATAGCTGCAGCCGAGTGGGTAAGGAGCAAAAAGGTTTATACCGTGTCAATGGGTGAAAAGTCCTGGAAAGGAGCAAAAGTATGATTTTAATATCACAAAGCTGACAAGATTTTCGATTTGCTGCTCCGAGAAAAGCAGATTCAGCTTCCTGCCGGTCATACGATCCCATCGGCTGAGGAATTAGGCAAGAAGAGATATTGCAAGTGGCATAATTCTGGATCTCATTCTACCAACGATTGCAAGGTTTTTAGACAGCAAATCCAAGTGGCTATCGAAGGGGGAAAGATTAAGTTTTGACGATTCCAAGAAGCCGATGAAGGTCGATGGGAATCCTTTTCCCGTCAATAAGGTGCATACAGCAAGTCAAGCAGCCGATGGACCTCGGTTCGAAGGGTTTCCAAGTACATTCGGCTAGTATATTGATAAATATCAAAGGGAGTTTGATAAGCAGCAGGGGAGAGGTTGAGGAGAACGACAATGGTTTTGATCCTCATTGGGATTGCGAGTTCTTCAGATTCTGCTGGACGAAGGAATGAGTTGCCATCTATCGAAAACTGTCCTGGGTGTAGCGACATCATTGAGAGCTCAAAGCCGACCACATAATAGGGGTGATCGGCCAAGACAGACAAGACTCCCTTTTCATCAAAGGTTGGGTCCGATGGGTCAAGATCATGGTCGAGAAGACGAGCCGACCAGGAAGAATCAATGGTGTCCTTCTGGTATTTTCACAAAGAACCAGAAAAGGAGGGTCCAGAGATTGAGGAGCAGGAACATTTTCAGGAGGTTGAAGAGGAAATCAATCATCGGCTGAAGAAACCAAGACCGAGGCAGGTGTGGGCGCGATAAGAGTCAAGCTCCCTCAGCCGATGATGCTACAGCCGATGAAGCGAAGAAGGTTGGCAAAAGGAAAGAGTGTTGTTACAGCACCAATCAACATGGTCTTTCCGCTGCCAGCCGAATTTGGAATTAGTCAGGCCGATGTCGATGAAGTGGAAGAAGAATCGGCCAAGTTAGTCCTATCATCGGAGCAGGCGGTATTTGAGAAGCCCGAGGGAACGGAGAATCGGCATCTTAAGCCATTGTATGTAATGGCTACGTAATGGGAAAGCCGATGTCTAAAATGATGGTCGATGGTGGGGCTGCGGTGAATTTGATGCCTTATGCCTACGTTCAGGAGCTGGGTAGGAACGCCGAGGATCTCATCAAGACAAATATGGTGCTCAAGAGATTTTGGCGTAATCCATCAGAGACCAAAGGTGTTTTAAATGTGGAACCTGACAGTCGACAACAAGACTATTCTACCCACTTTTTTTGTCATTGTGGGAAGGGGTTCATATAGTTTATTGCTTGGAAGAGATTGGATTCATGCCATTGTTGTATCCCTTCAACTATGCATCAGTGCTTGATTCAGTGGCAAGGTGACAAGATAGAGGTTGTGCCGGCCGACAGGGTCAGTTAATGTTGCCAATGCCGATCTAGCTCTTTGGGAGATGGATGCCTTGATTGCTTATCTGGGAAAGTCTGGGATGGAGATTTTCTAAAAGTGTTCGATTCTGATATACAGCAATTGAAGATGGAGAACCCAATCTATTACTTTGAGGGCGTTGTGGAGGGTTCAGAATGCCTGCGCCTAAGGATACAGTAGATGACTCGATGATAAGCAGGGTCAAGGTTTTATGTCGGCCGATGATTTGGAAGAAATTGATATAGGTCCAGGTGATCGGCCAAGGCCGACATTCATTAGCAAAGGTTTGTTTCTGGAGTTCAGAACCAAGTTGGATAGAGCTCCTAAAAGAGTTTAGAGATTGCTTCGCTTGGGAATATTATGAGATGCCCGGACTCAGCCGATCGATCGGTCGAACATCGGCTACCTATCAAACCAGGAGTTAGACCACGTCAGCAACCTCCAAGGAGATGGTAAAGCCGATATGCTCGAACCTGTTAAGGCTGAGATTTAACAATTGTACGATGCTGAATTTATTCGTCCTGCGATATGCAGAGTGGCGTCTCTAGCATAGTTCTAGTTATTAAAAAGAATGGCAAGGTCAGGGTGTGGTAATTGATTTCCCGAGATTTGAAATAAAGCGACACCAAAGGACGAATATCCAATGCCAGTAGCCGATCAGCTGGTCGATGCCGCGTCAGGGAACAAGGATTTGAGTTTTATGGATCGGGAACGCAGGTTATAATCAGATCTTTATGGCTTGGGGAAGATTATCATAAACGGCCTTTAGATGTCCTGGTGCAATCGGCTTATTTGAATGGTTGTTATGACTTTCGGCCTGAAGAGTGGCTGGAGCGACATATTCAGCGGGCCATGACTATATTTATCATGATCTGATGCAGCTCGTTGGTCGAAGTTTATATTGACGATGTGGTTGTCAAGTCCAAAGAATTGCTGATCACATAGCCGATTTAAGAAAAGTCTTCGAGAGAACCAGAAATATGGCTTGAAGATGAATCCGACAAAAATGTGCTTTTGGTGTATCGGCTGGCCAGTTTTTTGGGATTTTTGTTCATGAAAGAGGGATTGAGGAAATCAGCGGAGCATTACCCAATCCAAAGAATTAAACCCCCGGAAAATTAAACCGAGTTACAAGAGATGATCGGTAAGATTAATTTTGTCAGAAGGTTTATCTCCAATTTGTCAGGAAAGTTGGAACCTTACAGCTTTACTGGAGGTTGAGGGCCGATCAGGCAATTTACTTGGGGGGCAGAGCAGCAAAAGCTTTGGATAATATCAAGGAATATCTTAGCTCTCCTCCTGTTTTGATTTCCCCACAGAGGGAATACCGTTCCGATTGTATTATCGGCTGGTGAGAAGTCAAATCGGCTCAGTTCTGGTTCAGGAGCTGGAAGGGAAGGAGCGAGTTGTGTTCTATCTTAGTCGACGGCTCCTGGATGCTGAGACTCGGTAATTCTCCCGTGGAGAAGTTATGCTTGTGCCTTTATTTTTCGTGTACGAGGTTGAGGCATTATCTATTATCTAATGAGTCCACTGTTATATGCAAAGCCGATGTATGTCAGATACATGTTGTCGGCTCCGATATTAAAGGGACGAGTTGGAAAATGGATATTTCTTTAACCGAGTTTTGATCTTCGGTACGAATCACCAAAGGCGATTAAGGGACAAGCTATAGCCGATTTCATTGTTGGAACATCGTGATGATTCAATCGCTCGGTTGAAAATAGTGCCATGGACTTTATTCTTTGATGGATCGGTCTATACCCATGTTGTGGGCATCGGCTTAGTTATAATTTCCCCTCGGGGGGCATGTTTTGAGTTTACTTATACTATTAAGCCATATGCAACTAATAATCAAGCTGAATATGAGGCAGTGCTTAAGGGGTTGCAGTTACTCAAGGAAGTTGAAGCCGATACTATTGAAATCATGGGGGATTCTTTGCTAGTAATCAGCCAGTTGGCAGGCGAATTGAATGCAAGAATGATACATTGCTGGTTTATAATAGAAGTGCCTAGAGCTAATGAAAGAGTTTCGGCTGGTTACTTTGAAGCATGTATCTCGAGACCAAATCTTGAAGCTAATGATTGGCTCAAGGGGCATCGGGGTATAAGCCGATGATCAAGGATGTGAAGGTTGAGATTGCAGCAATATCAGCCGATGATTGGAGAGTACGATGTTATCAGTATTTTGAGCAATCCTTCACAATCGGCTTCTAGGAAATTACGATTATAGGCGTTGAAGTATACATTGCTGGATGACGAGCTCTATTATCGGACGATTGATGGGGTATTAGTTAAGTGTTTGGAGTGCCAATCAGGCTAAAGTTGCAATCGGTGAAGTTCTGAGGGGAATCTGTGGTACTCATCAATCGGCTCACAAGATGAAATGGTTGCTTCGACGTACATGATACTTTTGGCCGACGATGTTGGAGGATTGTTCCGATATTATAAGGGTTGTCAAGATTGTCAGAGAAGTTTGGAGCAATTCAACGAGCACCGGTGTCGGCTATGAATCCTATATAAACCGTGGCCGTTCCGAGGTTGGGAATTGATATGATTGGATGATAACCACCATCAAGCAAAGGACGTAAATTATATTTAGTGCGACCGATTATTTCACCAAATGGGTAGAAGCAATTCCTTGAAGAAAGTTGATTCGGGAGATGCCATTCAGTTTGTTCAAGAGCATATAGTCTATCGATTTGGTCTTCCTCAACTTTACTACGGATCAGGTTCCATATTCGTGTCCGATGAAGTTTGTTCAGTTTGCTGATAGTGTGGGTATCAAGTTGTTGAATTCTTCACCTTATTATGCACAAGCTAATGGGCAAGCCGAGGCGTCTAATAAGAGTTTGATCAAGTTGATCAAGCGGAAGATTTCCGATTATCCTCGGCAGTGGCATATCTCGTTGGCTGAAGCATTATGGTCTTATAGGATGGCTTGTCATGGATCGATCTAAGTTCCTCCTTACAAACTCGTCTATGGACATGAGGCTGTTCTGCCTTGGGAAGTTAGAATCGGCTCTCGTCGAACGGAGTTGCAAAATGATTTGACAGCCGATGAGTATTACAATCTTATGGCCCGATGAGAGGCAGGATTTGGTTCAGTCACGTTTGCGGGCCCTTGCGAAGGTTACTAAGGATAAGGAACGAGTTGCTCGGCATTATAAATAAGAAAGTTGTGCCTAAGGATTTTTCAGAGGCGAACTTGTCTGAAAGTTGATATTGCCCGATTGGTACTCGTGATAGTAAATTCGGCAAGTGGTCGCCGAATTGGGAGGGACCGTTCCAGATTCATAAAGTTGTTTTCTAAAGGGAGCAATATTGTTGCAAGGGCCTTGATGGTGAAGTTTATGGACGAGCGCTTAATGGTAAATACTTGAAGAAGTACTATCCGAGTGTATGGATCAATTCCTGATCGCCTCTAGTGTCGATACATGGTAGCCGATGCGTGTGCCAATCGCCTTGAAGATGGCCGATATTGTATATCGCCCTTGTTGTTTAAATGTAATCGGCCTGAAGTTGCCGATTTACAATGGCCGATAATTGCTATAATCGCCCTTAGTTGTTTTATAGTTTTATAATCCGTTGACATTTGTAAAACTAGGGGGGCATATATAGAGCAATATAACAGAGAGGCAAAATATTTTTTGAGCAAATCTTACAGTTATATTAAATCTCGCAAAGAAGGATGTTAAAGTGGATGAAGTATCTATGAGATGTTTTAGCCGATACAATAAAGTCTAAGACCTATTACATTGAGATTACTGTGATAAATACCTGCTGAATAGTCCGATATAAGCTTTCTGCCTAAATTTGCTCTACTTCCTCTTGGCCTGAGCGTCTTGAGCGTCGTTCCAGGATAACTTTTAGGGACTTGGTCAGTTCAGAGCATGCTTAAATCTCGATTTAAAGCCTGGCTTTCTGCCTTCAATGACTTGGGAGATCGGCTAGTTCTTGCGCTCCATAATCCAGCCTAGCGTTGCATTCTTCAGTTGTGCTAGAGGTCCGATCTTGCGAGCTTCAAGCCGATCAATGTGTAGATTTGAATGGCCTTCAAGATAATTGATCAAGCTTAGATTTTTACTTCATTAGCACAAGTTGTCGGTTGGGCTTGGATAGGGGCCTCAATATTTCCTTGGCGCTCTCGCCGTTCGGCTCGTCTTAACTTTCGCTTACTCCAATGAAACTGGTGTTGCTCAAGGTAGACAGCAGGAGTAAGGATTATCGGCTGCTATGCTGGATTGAAGCTTGAATTTATATTCGTGCAGCCGAGTACTGATTGGGCACGTCACCACTAAGCTGTCTAAGCGATGATGCTTCTAGCCGATCCAAGATACTTTTTAGAGTTTTTCTTGGACATCATCAGATAAGGGAGTCAATGCTTTTGCTTGTAGTATCTCTTCTCCTTCATCAAGAAGTTCCTGATTCAAAAGAGAAAAGAATCGGCTAAGGAACCTGAAAGTGTTAGAAACTAAACAATTGTAGCCGATTTGTAATGCTGTACTAGAAGAAACTTACTGGGTATAGCAGAACGGCTGGTTGTTCTTCTTCACCTCAACATGGAAATGACTTCCTGCGGATGAAGGGGTCTGGTCACTTGATGATTGTTGAGCCGAGGGAGAAGGAGGGAGGTGAAGGCTGAAAAGAAAGCAAGTGTTAAGTAGAGTCGGCCAAATAGCCTTGGAACACGTTTAAATTATCTTACTGGTGGGGCTGGTTTAGATGTTGTTGCAGCCGATTTCTTTTTTCAACTGCAGTCTTCTTTTCCTGCATTATAAGACTATGGGATAATCGGCTATAAGGTAAAGGTTTCGAAAAAGAATTAAGAAGAACACTTACTCTTGAGAAGTGGACTGGGGGCAGATGGAGTTTGAAGGGTTTGCTTAGGTGAAGCCGATGGGTGTGCCTTTCAGTATCAACTTTTTCGGCTTGTGGCTTGATCGACTTCATCTCCAATTGCTTCTTCAATCTAAGGCTTGTTTCGATAGATGGGATGCCAGGTCCAGGCAAGATCATCGGCTTGGCTTGTCATCTGGTTTTGGCTCTCTTGACTCTGGTCTTTTTCTTGGAGCCAGGATTGAGGTGCTTATAAGGTTGAGCTCTTGGACTTCCTTTTTTGGCCTGGCATGGCTGGTTCTCTATGTGAGGCCGTGAGAGAGTTGAATGTTCTTGGGGGCATGGTAGCCGATGAACAGGGGGAGATAATCCACCTCCGTTTGGGAATCAAGTCCTGCAGCATATTCGATATCTTTACCGCGTTACTACTTGATGAGGGGGGGACGATTCTGTTTGTCTGCAAAGTGGGGAAAAAGAGATTGGGTTAAGTAATAAATTGATCGATTGACGCATACAAACTTGATAATGACAATATTTTACCTGGGGTACGACGTCAGGGAAAAGATCTGTCATATACATCGTGGCCGATTGGTGAAACAAATGTAGCTTCCATTCGACACCACCATCTGTCGAAGTTTTTGCTTCTGAAACCGGCTAACTCAATGTTCTCAATGTGCCCAGAGGAGGTTCTTGGTAGATTGAGTAGGCCGATCCATCAATTAGAGCAATGTGAATTTGGCCTCGGATTGGAATCTTGTCGGCGAAGAAAAGCGATTGGGAGTTGGCCTAATCCAAGTTGCCTGGGCTGAGCTCATTGGGTGTAAAAATTCATAGGACACTTGGGATGTTTCTTCTACTTGATGGATGGCCATTACAAGGAAAGGATGCAAGGGCTGATTGCGGCCTGTAAGGACCTTCCTGGGATTCTGGGAATTTCTCATGATTTATGTCTTCTCGAATCTGAAGTCTGATGGAAGTATTCAAGGTCTGTTGAGTCTTCATATGGGAAAACCAGATTCGAGCAATCTTTCTTGAAAACCTTCATAGAAGCTACAGAACCAGTCCTGAGGCAGTTCACCCGTAGCTTTTTGCT
>CM020187.1:7879398-7891003 GCA_009805545.1 Oryza longistaminata | reverse complement strand
CCCACCGCTCTAGTATCAAAATCTAACAAAAACAAGTTCAAATTCAGTTCAAACTTGTTTTGAACTAGTTAGTAAAGTAGTTAATGTTAATACCTAAGTAATTGAAAAAGTTTCATACTCATTTGAATTGGGTATATACTCAATTTCAACAATGGTGCCCGGGCATTAATATATTACATATATATATATATATATATATATATAATTATATATATATATATATATATATATATATATATATATATATATATATAACCAACAACTATCATAATATGAAATTGAATTTTGTTTGCTGAAATAATATCGTTGAATTGACACTTCATTTTACTTTCATATGGTTATAATTTTGTTGCTACAAAACTTTATAGTATAGGTAATTTATCATCATTGATAAATTACCCGAAGATGCTATATTTTTTTACTGTGAAGAAATTGGTAGTTATCATAATGTTTAGTGAAAATTTAGATACCACGAGGTATTTTCTCATAGACCATAGGATATGAGAAATCTAATCCAAAGAAGAGTTTTGGTGACCATGCCAAGTAATATAATACTTAATTGACCGCCTTAACTAAGTACTACTTTGTAAAAAAAAACCAATCATGGCTAGAAACCTGACACATTTGTGTCCAGGTTCGTTGGTAAGATTAGTTTCTAATGGGCAGGAGGGGTAAGGGATACCACACACTTTGCTGCTGAATGCATGGATGAATATATGTTAAATGTTATAGAAATGATAAATATTGAAATTATGTAAAATGACATATTAAAGTGGGAAAGTGAGTTTATCCCCGAGGGATATCCTATCGTTTCGTGCATGCCATCTAAATAGTCATCAAAAAAAATTAAAAAATTGACAACGTATACTCTACAATACTATATATATTCTAGATAACTGTGTCGCATGAGATTAACATATACTCCACCGTTTCTAAATATTTGACGCTGTTATTTTTTAAATATGTTTGACCGTTTATCTTATTTAAAAAAAATTAGTAATTTATAATTATTAATTATTTTCCTATCATTTGATTCATTGTTAAATATACTTATATGTATACATAAGTATTACATATTTCACAAAAGTTTTTGAATAAAATGAACGGTTAAACATGTGCTAAAAAGTCAACGGTGTCAAATATTTAGTAATGGAGGGAGTACTGTACAATAGTAATTATATTGATAGTTGGTAATATAGAAGTTATAGATTGCGTGCGTATGCGTTACATCCAGAACGCTTGCAGACCACAGCGCCACCAGACCTTGAAACTTGTAGCAGCCGGGCCGGCGCGGAGGTGGCAATGAGCTCGCCGCCGTCGTCGAACACACGCGCAAGAGTGTCGAGCCGGAGCACGCACTCGTCGCACTTCTCCTCGTCCCTACTACCCTCGGGCTCCAGCACTCAACGAGGCAGTACTCGCTGGCCCACCCATGTACACAAGCTCGCCCTGACGCGCACCCAGCCGGGGACCTGGACGAACACCTTCTCCTTGCTCACCTTCACCTCCGGCGGCGCGCGGCGCTGTCTGGCGGACACGACGCGGCAGGCGGGAGGCGCCGTCCGGTACAGCGCTTGTCGCGATGGAGGCCGACCCACGAGCCGAGCTCGCCGTCGTAGTGGCCGTGGCCGACGAACGGCAGCATCCATCCCCCGCGGGGCGTCCACTGCGCGCTCTCGACGCTGTAGGAGAAGGTACCCTCGTCGTCCAGCCGCCGGGCACGCGGCGAACAGCTTCCGCACGGACACGAAGAAGGTCCGTCCTTCGGGTGGACGGCGTACGCCTCGATTTTGGCCGGTGATGGTGTCGAACGGGAACGGGACGGGTCGTAGCTCCACGAGATGGGCGTGAGGCGTCCGGGTGCCCCATGACCACCGCCCTTTCTTCTTCCTCGAACCGTCGTCGTCGGTCAGTCTAAAGCAGTGCATGCCTCCAACGACTCCGTCATGGTAAGTCGTCCAGTGGTGCTCGTCGAACACGTACAGCCTGTGTCGGCGGCGCAATGGCGGCCACGAAGTGGGAGCACCAACAAGGCCTTCCGGGAGGTGGCGCACGACGGTGAGCGCCGCCGTCTTGGTGTCGTAGACAAGGGTGTTCCCTCTGGCTCGGACAACAATCGCGTCGAATAATGATCGCTGAAATACTCGCCCATGGTGACGATGCTGCTGCCGACGGTGGTGAACTTGGAGCATGGGTGGACTGTGGGGCTCTGCAGCCGGAGGAGCGGCGGCTCGGGCAGCCGCGGAGGGTCTTCCGTACTGAAGCCATGTCGCCGGCGTCATCTCAGGCGGCCGTTGTCACGCACCGCCGCCGCCGCCGTCGATGTCCAGCTTGTGGATGCGCACGCGTCCTTCCGGTCAGTCAGCACGACGTACAGATGCTGCTTCGCCTTCGCCTTCGCCGCCGGTGAACGCGCCGCCTCCTGCTGTCAGCTCGAGGTGCCGCGATGTCGGCGCGGCGGCGTTGGTGGCATCGGAGGAGGAGGCGTAGCCCCGTGAGCCAATCAGGCGGCGGAGGGAAGAACCGCCTGGTCGTCGTCGTCGCGTCGTGGCACGGCGCCGGAGTGGGAGAGGAGAGTGCGACGAGGCTGGAGAAGAATCGGCCGCCACATTGTCTCTGCCGACGCTGCTTTAGGGTTACGTACGTTGGTGATCAGCTGCACGACACCATTGGATGGATCATCCTTGTTTTGTATATGGGCCATCGATCCATCTCGATCCGTTCTTCCTGGGCAGCGTCGCCATTCCACTCAGGCACAACCGCACAGTCCGGCCCAGTTGTTCATTAATCCTTTGTTTGCTAATTTGTTAGAGTAGTAAAAAGTTGTAGGAACTTAGAAAATCACATCGCCACGTTGAAAAAAAAAAAGAAATTGGGGACTTTAGAGCTTAATTTTAAATTAAATTAGATTTTTTATCATTTTATATTTGACGTAAAATATTTCAATATTGCATCATTACTGCGTAATAACTCTATCCTTTTAGAAAAAGAGAGCAGCTCGGAAATGATACCCGTTCGGACGGGTACTTAAGTAATGACGTCATATTCATGTTAAAATTGACGTCACCTTATACTTACGTGGTACTCCCTGACGTTTTAACTTTGGTCAAAATCAAACTGTTTCAAATTTAACTAAGTTACAAATATAATAATATTTATAATGCTAAATTAGTTTCATCAAATCAATAATTGAATATATTTTCATAATAAATTTGTCTTGGGTTCAAAATGTTACTACTTTTTTCCATAAACTTGGTCAAACTTAAAGCAATTTGACTTGACCAAAGTCAAAATGTCTATAAACTGAAACGGAGAGTATCATGTATGATATTATTGGTACAAAACATGATACCCGAGTATCAGGTCTAATATACTATATCTATGACGTCAATGATGATGTCAATGTATAAGTATGTCGGTTTGTGGTACCATGTAGTATACTTAATAGTACCAAACATAATAACCTGAGCACCAAGTCTTGTACCTATAAGTACCCAATACAAGACATATATGTACCAGCCGTAGTACCTGAGTACCATGTCCGATACCTATAGGTACCAAGTATCATGATGCCACTAAAGTATCATCGCAATAAGAACAAAAAAAAAATCATATATTTATCAAGAGAGAGGCAATAAAACCAACAAAATAAATCCATTATAGAAAAAAGTTGCCATAGCTATAGAAACAACCATAGAACATGTAAAAAGCCCCAAATCAAATACCAAAACAAAGCCAACATAAGAGCTTTGGGTCATGAGCCCAAATCTGTCATATGGATCCACACCTCGAGAGGCCTTGTCCTTCATGACGGTGACCTCGTCGACGATGGCCACCTCCTAGAATGTGGTGAGTAGCTTCACCTCCATCATTTGATTGCCGCGGCACCTACCCCACAAACAGCTTCACGATTTCCTCCTTACACCATGCCTCCACCACCAGCAGCAGCGGCGGTGACAATAGCTTCTCCAAGCCCAACACACCACCCCGCATGGCCAGCCACTACTGTTGCCTCCGTGCTCATGATAGTTGAAAGAGAGAGGAGAGAAGGGGAAGAGAAAACATAGAGGATAAGATTGAATAGGTGGTGTGAGGGTAACATAGGCCGGATAAGATTGAATAGATATTTATGAGTATTGGTAGTTATCCTGTATTTACAGGACTTCGTTCCTTTGATTTCCTGTTAAGAAAACTTGCATCATCAACCGTTCATAAATTCTACTGTATATTGATTTTATATAAGAGGGAAATACATGTGGGACCCACGTGTCATAGTTTTAAGAGTTAACATTCCATTACTCACATTCAAGTGGAAGTACATGTGCTTTTCGAAGAAAGTCACCCACCGTTAGGAATCGACTTAAACATAGTAAGAAAATAAATTTAGAGGAGAAGACTAAAATGCCTATATGGGATTGAAATCTCTGGGCGCTCGCCGTCTTGATTTCAACCAGAACACTCAAAGCATGTACGCTAGTGAGGGTTCGAATAATGGCGGCGGCGGCAGAGGCGTACGTGCGGCAGCTGCCAGCACAGGTGCAGAGGGAAGCGTACGAGTGGCGAGGAGATTGCTAGATCGGCGGAGGAAGGCCAGCGAGGAGCCGATCGAGGAGAGAGCTAGGCAATCGGCGGAGGGCTCGGAGGGATGTACGTGTGGGTGCTCACCGTCGTCGGCCGGGTGCAGAGGGTGGTGCAAAAGCTCACCGATGCTACGCGCGTAGGGAGCGCCACAAGCACACACCTTTGGGCGCAGACAGATCCGGCCGGCCGCCAGATCCACGGGCGACGGCTGCGACACCGGCCGTTGAGGCAACGAGAAGCTCTAGGTCTGATGCAGATGTCATCGGTTTAGGATACAAAATACAAATCAACTTGTCTGATATATTATTTCATATGTATCAAGGTATTCATCTAATATATGGACTAAAGAGATACTACTTCTTCTGGATCCAAAATCAATAAATAAACAAATCATTTTTTCAATTTTAAAATAAGGAATATAATCATGCATACATCTAAACAACCCTTTCATAAATCCAAACAAACATTTCGTAAATCCAAACAAACTTTTCGTAAATCCAAGCAAACTTTTCGTAAATTCAAACAACCTTTCGCAAACCCAAACAACCTTTTCGTAGGCGTCCTCGGATTGACCGCGGGATCGAATTGATTTATAAAACATGAGTTTAACTAATCGATATATTAGTGAACAAGGAAAAATATTGTCGAGACGAATAAATAGATTAACCCTGAAACAACAACGATTAATTACTCTTGCTATAAGACATGCTCGTATTTTATCTTTCTTACCATTTCGTAACTATGAGAATGAGAAACAATTTCAAGCCCATTCAATTTCAATAATTATAGGTTCTAGACCCAAAAAAAATAGACATATTCCTCAATTAACACAAAAGTTCAATTCCAATCGAAACTTAAGAAACTCCAACCAGACTTTAAGAAACAACAATCGGAACTTAAGTTCCCATTGTTGAGTTTTATTCGAAAGGGCCAGACTATATTATTTAAAGTAATCCAATTTAGATTCTTGGGCTTGTTATAAGAAAGAACAATGGGAAGAAAAAATGGTTTTTTTTATTTATTGCAACACGTTGTTGATTCCTACCACTTAATCTTAATTTATTGTATCTTCCCGGAGTTACCTCTCCGGAATTCTTTTTTAATTATTCATGTATATTACTTTTTTGTCCTTTAATTGATAATCTTTATTTTATGGAAATCATGTAAATATTATTTGGATTTAATATAGCTACTTGTGCAAGGATTTTACAATTAAGAATCAATTCTTTCTTGTAGCGATGTGTTCGAAGATTAGCAACTACTCAACGTGCTTTGCACAGAGGATTATAAAGTGCTAATTACTGTCCAAGTTGATAAACATATCCTTATGTTTGTATTTGAATAGGATCTGTTAGAGTGTGCAGCCCGGCCCACCCTCCATGGGCCACCCAGTCCACACATTGGACCTACTCCACCACAGGTCCAACCGGAGCCACAACTTTAGTTCCTAGGCCTACACAACCTAAAAAACTAGTCTGATGGGTGAGGACTGCCCCAACATTTTAAGTGTGCTCCACACAACCCAAAAGACTAGTCTGATGGGTGAAAACTACCTACACCTTTAAAATCATGCCCCCCACCATCCATTACCGATGTGGGACTAAACCCAAGAATCTCCCCCGTCATATCAACCCATATGACCCCGAAGACTTGTTAACTGGCCTCCCACCATGTAACCCATGGAAATTGTTTTGGGTTCCAAACTTGGGCTCTGATACCACTTGTTAGAGTGCGCAGCCCGACCCACTCTCCGTGGGCCACCTAGGTCACATTGGGCCTGCTCCACAAGGGTCCAACCGGAGCCACAACTTTAGGTCCTGGGCCTACACAACCCAAAAGACTAGTCTAATGGGTGAGGATTGCCCCCACCTTTTAAGTCGTGCTCCCCGTCATCAATTACTGATGTGGACTGAACCCAACAGGATCAACTGAGTAAACTTTAAAAAGTCAGCGTAGTCTCAACAATGCAATAGACCCTCTCGCTAAATGGGTTCTATATATATTGTATCACTTATTCCTGAAATCGGATGTTAGTCATAGTGCCAAGCGCGTCGATGGCGCCGGGAGGGGTTAAGAGGATGAAGAAGATGAGGAGGGGCTCCACCTCGTAGATCAGGATCGCCACTGCCCCTTCCCCACCGTCGCTGGCCATTAGCCACCACCCTAGAGAGAAATCATGCTCACTGAATCCTCCTCCACCACGCCCAGTCCCTCCTCTCTGCTGGCGCCCACCCACCACGGCCGCAGACGCCCTCCACCTGCTCGTTGCGCGCGCTGTCGAGGCCCCCCATGGCATGGCCACCCCTGTCGAGCTCTCCGATCGTGACGCCCTCATCAAGTCCGTATTTCCCACCGGCCACCTCCCCTCTCCCTCGTTCCCTCCTCCCGTTATTGTTACGAGGCGCTCGAGGCAGCGGAGTCGGCTGGGATCGCTAGCCGCCTCTCCCCTCTCTGCCGTTGTCGACCTCCTAGGATCGCTGAAGAGAAGACAAGAGGAGAGAGGAGAGGAGAGTAGAAAGAAGAGATGCGGGCCCATATTTTTTCTCACTTACATGTGGCCCTATATTTTTTTTTATTTTGCTGACTAGGATGCCACGTCAGGGAAACCAGAGACTCATACTGCCATGGAACCGAAATTGCACGGTTTTGTATAGTTTAGGGGTGAAGATTTCTGGTAGTAGGGATTAGGGATGTCACACAAACTCGACGTAATGTTGAGGGATGGCTGGTGAACTTATTCCCAAATTTTTTTTTGGAGAAGCTTTCATGGGTCCAGTTGGGCTTGGGCTTGATCTTTGGCAGGCGGCAAGGCCGGCCTGGATGGGCGTATTTTTTATTATTTCTCATGTTGTATATTGGCACATTTACCCACAATTAGCACTATGGTGCGTATGCTCGAATTGGAAGTTTTAAATTTGCACTGATTGCCTAAGAATTTTACAGTGTGATTTTTTGAAGAGTTTACAGCGCTATAAAATTCCCTCAATTTTCTAAACTTAAAGTTGTAAGCTTTCTAAATTATGCAAATTAGTGATATTTGTGCAAGCTTAAGTGACTGACAAGTAAGAAAAAAAATTAGGTGATCACTGACAACTAGTGAAACGGAAAAAAGATTTTGTGTAGTCTGTAATCTATTGTACGAAATGTTTTATGGTATAATTCAGTTTCTCATTTTTACCATTGAGATAGATGACCTCGAGGTGATGACGACGATTTTACCTCATTTTATTTCTCAAATTAATGGAGACTTATTGTTGGACCTAATGGCCAATCGACCATCTCATTTTTCAAATAAACAAGATCATGCATTTATCGTGACACACTAGTTGTTTGTGCTTAAAAAGAGTCATTTATAAAGCACATAATATTGTAGCTAGATGAGTCCAATTAACAAATTGATCAAACTAGCAAGTAGCAAGAACGCTTAATTGGTTCTTAATTAGAACGAGCGAACATACTATATGATCATTAATTTTTGACGATCTGTGGGACCTAATATCACAGTAGCAACTTTAGCTATGATTTTTGGCAATTTAATTAGGGCCACATATACCAACCAAAAACCATCGTACCGAGAGATCTGATAACAATGGGACACAAAAGGTCTATCCAACTGTGGCATCAACAGGCCAACAGCCATGCTTCCCATAAGTGAAAATTGTATGACGAGTCGTGTTCCTTCCCTGAACGCTTTCACAACACATTTGCAGACAGTAGCAATATAAAGAAGATTCAATTATATACAAAGTACCTAATAATTGATTCAATCTACCTATTTTTCTTCTTTGCCGCTAGTCATATGGACCATGTATAGTGTGTTCCCCGCTTGTTTGAGCTTTGTCTTATAAGCCGCGGCCACTGTTGAACTTTAAAATTACTAGCTGAATGACTGTGCTTAATTTGCTTCCAATAGAAAATATATTATAGTGGTCCAAAATAAATAAAAAATATTTCTATGAAATATATTACCCATCCTCATGTTGCCATAGGGAATATTCACCTCAATTTATTTTTTTGTGTGGTTATTCATTTATGGTTGTGTTTTAATATTAAGAAATTCAAGGAATAATTTGTAAAATTTACTATGGAAGTAGATGAATGGCACATTCACTTTCACCACCAATATCTTATTTTAAAGTACTATAGAAATTGGAGGGTTTTTTTTCCTACTCTTAATTCTCAACTTTGGCCTGTAGACCATTAAAAATAAGAATATGAAAGTCACTACCTCCATCAGTAAATATAAGTATTTCTGACGCTGTAAATCTAAACGAGTGTTTGTCTTGCTTCAGAACCATACACCCTTATATATATTTTTTTGGGCTGGAGAAGAATCGGCCGCCACATTTTGTCTCTGCCGACGCTAGCTTTAGGGTTACGTACGTTGGTTCAGCTGCACCTGCACGACGCCATTGGATGGATCCATCCTTGTTTTGTATATGGGCCATCGATACCATCTCGATCCGTTCTTCCTGGGCAGCGTCGGCCATTCCACTCAGGCACAACCGCACAAGCCGGCCCAGTTGTTCATTAATCCCTTATGTTTGCTAATTTGTTTAGAGTAGTATAAAAGTTGTTAAGGAACTTAGAAAATCACATCGCCACGTTGAAAAAAAAAAGAATTGGGGACTTTAGAGCTTAATTTTAAATTAAATTAGATTTTTTTTATCATTTTATATTTGACGTAAAATATTTCAATATTGCATCATTACTGCGTAATAACTCTATCCTTTTAGAAAAAGAGAGCAGCTCGGAAATGATACCCCGTTCGGACGGGATACTTAAGTAATGACGTCATATTCATGTTAAAATTGACGTCACCTTATACTTACGTGGTACTCCCTGACGTTTTAACTTTGGTGAAAGTCAAACTATTTCAAATTTGACTAAGTTACAAATATAATAATATTTATAATGCTAAATTAGTTTCATCAAATCAATAATTGAATATATTTTCATAATAAATTTGTCTTGGGTTCAAAATGTTACTGCTTTTTTCCATAAACTTGGTCAAACTTAAAGCAATTTGACTTTAACCAAAGTCAAAATGTCTTATAACCTGAAACGGAGAGTATCATGTATGATATTATTGGTACAAAACATGATACCCGAGTATCAGGTCTAATATACTATATCTATGACGTCAATGATGATGTCAATGTATACGTATGTCGGTATGTGGTACCATGTAGTATACTTAATAGTACCAAACATAATACCTGAGCACCAAGTCTTGTACCTATAAGTACCCAATACAAGACATATATGTACTAGCCGTAGTACCTGAGTACCATGTCCGATACCTATAGGTACCAAGTGCCACTAAAGTATCATCGCAATAAGAACAAAAAAAATCATATATTTATCAAGAGAGAGGTCAATAAAACCAACAAAATAAATCAATTATAGAAAAAAGTTGCCATAGCTATAGAAACAACCATAGAACATGTAAAAAGCCCCAAATCAAATACCAAAACAAAGCCAACATAAGAGCTTTGGGGTCATGAGCCCAAATCTGTCATATGGATCCACACCTCGAGAGGCCTTGTCCTTCCCGGATTCTTTCTCCCGGTTCGTAACCCTCAGGAGAGATAGCACTTCTCCAGTTGTGAATGGATCATTTGTTCTCGTAAAACAACTTGGACTGGACTTGTATAGTTGTTTAATTTCTACTGCATGCATATTACAATTAAGTCAGCATAGCAGTATAAACTCTAAAGCCTGCAACTGCCAGTAGCAAAGTGATGTTTCTGCAGTGAGGTTTGGCATTTTCCCCAGAATTTTGTACTGCAATAAAAAAATTGAAAAAAAATCATGGAAAACACTTAGGCTCGGTCGCCCGACACAGAGAAGAAAATTTGGTCGTTATGACACTGGCATGCATGCAAGATTACGTCTAGTTAGTTCCTTATCTTTCTCTCCTTATCACTTTAATTTTTTTTTCTCCTAAATTACTTATGGTCCGATCACATCGTTATATTCGTTGTAATCGCATGATTATATTCTGATGAAAGAAAAACATATGTATCAAGCCGTCAAAACGCAATGTTCTACGGTATATGTGATAGCGACATGTTTCAATGTGTGTCTTCAATGTGTTTCACAAAGTTCAAGGAACTACATGTCACTACTCTCTCTACTCTCTCTCTCTCTTCACAACATCTATGCATATATTTTAGCAATCTTTAAAATAATTTTCTCCTAAACTACTTATCCAATCTACGATCCACTCACACTTTTGTATTGTTGTAACTGAATCTTTACAGCAAGGTATCACATGACATATTTGATGAAAAAAACATATGTTTCAATCTGTTAACACTTGTTTTTCATGTGATTCTGACACGTTTCAATGTGTATATTTACTGTGTGTAACAAAATTTTTAAATGTTTTATTTGTTGATTAACTGTAGTATTTGACCGTCCAATTTTTAAGGGATCGGACGATCCGTAGATTCCTCAAAAATCATGCGTGATCCTTACGTAGTCTTGAGACAACCCCCGGAGTTTCATTATTATTAGACTTGTGTAGCGGGAAACTGTTTTAACAGCTCGAGTGGCCACTCGAGCTATTAGAATCCATTTTTGTGTGTAGCGACCTATAGAAATTCCAAAATGATCCTGTCTAGAAATAGTCAAGCTGGAGCATAGTTATTGAGACCGGACCAGTAATCGAACCGGTGAGACTCTCGGTTCAATGGTTCACTGGTTCAACCGGGTGATTAGGTGGTCTAACCCGGTTCAATACTAATCAAATATATTAATCATTCTATTAAAACACAATGAGCAAGGTAGCCTGGTGGTTGAGAGAGTTAACTCTCTCCCATGGGGTCATGGGTTCGAATCCCACCCAAGCCCATTTTCCCTCATTTTTCCCCCACCAGCGCGCGCTTCCCCTTTCTATCCCACGTGCAGCAGCCACGCCACCGGTTCAAGGGCGGTTTTATTTCCGGTCCGGTCCGGTCTTAATAACTATGAGCTGGACCCCTTCTTACCACCAAGAAGTATAATGAAACACATCAAA
>CM020187.1:7812155-7879373 GCA_009805545.1 Oryza longistaminata | reverse complement strand
GGAGAAAGATGCACGCCTTGAAGCCCAAGATCCGCGGAGTCGATTAAGAGCTGAGCGGGGATGGACATCTGAATTCGACGAAAGCTCGAGTCGACGAGGGCCAAGATTAGCAAAAGAGATCCGAAGAAGGAGCAACAGAAGCCCCCCAGCCGCCGCTGCGCTGCGCAACGAAGAGTTAGAAAGCCCCACCCAAAAAACGCAGCAGTTGCGCATCAACTGAGTTGGCGGAAAATCAACATCGGTCGACAGCGCCCGTTCGACCACATAACGGTAACCGTTGAACTTACTCAAACATGAAAGACTTAACGAATTCCATATGATATAAAATATTCTAAAAAAATTGATTAATCTATCGCGGAACCAACGAGCTGCACCCTCACAGGTTAGGGTGATGCCGACGTTCACGGTTTCCAAGCACGAGGGAACTTGCGTACAAGCCGACCCAGAGACAGAGTGCATGGACGCGCAACTCAGGGGGCCGACTGCTGCAAAAGTTTCCAAGTCGATTCGGTAAGCCCGATACGAGTTGTTCCCTCTGAAGTAATCCACCGAACGACGAGGTCTCTCATAGAAATGCCCGTGGCTACTTCCATTCCAATGGCCCAAGGACCTCATGTGAGATCAGGGTACCAGTGAGGCCAACCACTGCCCAGGCGGTCGTCCACCAAAGAGACCCGCCTCTGCTCCTTCCAGCCCCCTCCTGTCAGATCGTCGATGCCACAATCTACGATGTGCAGTTTGCCGTACGACACGGATTTTGCGGGAAGGAACGAACGGAGGCCGACAGCAAGGCGATTCATGAACCCCACCGATGAAGAAGAGCAGCGAAGGCAACTCTTCCCCTCAGAGAATTACTCTCGATAACCCGAAGCAAAGGGAAAGTAAGGGAAGGAAAGGTGCAGGCCTCGCTTCTAGCTCCAAGGAAGCTATGATCTGGGGCAAGGGCCAGTGAAGAGAGTAAGGGCAAAGAGTCAAGAAGAACACGTTCGCCTCCATAGGAGTTCCAAACTAGGCATGCCATTGGTTGGAAGATGACGTGCTTGCCGCAATGGCGCCACCGCTTGCAAGGGACCTTCACTTATACGTTACTTGGAGAAATCTAACGCCAGGAAGCCAAGTAAAAGCACCGATATACCTTGGAGAGCCACGATGGAAAGCCATTCCCTGGTCCAAACCAAAATTATTATCAGTGGTCGACTTCAAGGATCTTTTCGACCTCTATAGGCTCCGAGCGGTGGACACAAGCCTCCTTAAGTGCACTCCTTGTAAGTATTGTCGCCCAACTCAATCTGCGTAATAACAATCGGTTTAACTTGCCTTACAAGATCGTTACCTGTGTGTAGTTAAGTTGGCAATGTGTCAGAAGCATGCACCGGGAAGATGCCTTCTTGATCCACAAGTGGTCACTGCACAAATCTCCAGAATGACCGCTGGAAGGAATGGTCAACTACATCTACGAACACCTTGTGGCCCCGCCGAGACAAGGAGACATTATGTCGCCATAATCAATATAAGTGTGTTCTAAAATATACCACAACAGCATACACATTCCGTGATATCTTAATTAACTTTCACTATATTAATGCCGCAGGTCCCATTGGATCCCTCTGGTCATTAACACCTAAAGTGAGTACGATGTCACTACCTCAACTCGAATTTCATAAGAAACGCATATGATTGGGACCCATTCAAACTAGCGATTAGATTTGAAGCGTGGGCCCAATAACGGCCAAAGAGGAGGCCTCAGGAAGACAGGAATGAACCACCCTCATCCACAAAAAAGACTTCCCGGTGAAGCAACAAATAAGTGACCAGTGCCGCGGATTCCATGTGTTTGCCAACATGCCGCCTTCTGATATAGAGAAAAGGTCGAAGACTTTGGCGAGTTTGAGGTCGGTGGTCTCAATTGTGATGACTAACTACATTTTAGTACTTTATTATATGGATCGAATTCAACTAATCTGAATCTATGACAATGTAGGCACAATAACCAAAGTCTCTGCCTCCCCCCCCCCGACCAGCTTGAGGAGGTCGCGAGGGATAGCCAGCTTCATCCTCCGCGAAATAATTAACCCCAAAGGAATGTTTAGGCTTAAACTAAAATGATGAAACAATGTTGAACTTTATGTTTAGGAATGATGAACACTTATATGCAACGTGATGATGAATGGATGTTTATATTTAGTAATATTTCATATGTTTATGTTAAGACTGCTAAATAAATATTGTTCCAATTAACTCGGTTTTGCAGGTTGAAACAGGATAAAAATATTTGAATGGATGTGAAATAGTGAATGATGTGAAATATGGAGAGGCGTGATGTGTGCTTGGTTGTGTGAAATTATGTGATGTCTGTGTATGTGGAATGCATATGTATATGAATGGGTGATGCGGGGAGCTGGGGGGAATAATTTTTTTTTGGATAAATCTGGGTGGTTTTTTGTTGGTTTTTTTCTTGTTCATTTTTTTGCAAAGGCGGGGGTGGGCCCCCATGGCTAGCAAAGCGTCTGAGGCTTAGCCAAAAAACAAGAATTTATTTTTTTTGCTGTATTATAGTCATCTTGGTGACGGCCATAACTAAATGCCCGATGAGGATGAGATCATCTGTTGACGGCTCTAGTTTATAACCCGATTGAGATCAGTAGTTCATCTATTACGGGCTCTAGTTTAGCCCGATTTGAGGTCAGGTAGTCATCTTTGACGGGCTATAGTTTAGGGCCCGATTGAGGTCAGTTAGTCACCTGTGCACGGCCTATAGTTTAGGCCCGATTGAAGCATGAGTATCATCGTGACGGGGCTCTAGTTTAGGCCCAATAAGGTTAGATCATCTGTGACGGGCGTCTAGTTGGGCCTGATAAGAGATAGGTCATCGGTGCACGGCTATATTTGACTGTCGTCTGGGTCAAAGCTATTTTTGAACGGGCTTTACTTAGGGCCCGATGAGATATATTCATTCCGTGGACGGCCGTTTGCACGATTGAGATAAACTCTTCACATCATGACTTCTAGCCTGTGAACGGACGCTCTGCCCATTGAGATGGGCTACCGGCCCGATTGAGATGAGGGTATCCGTCTAGTTGAAGATTTGAACTTACTGTAGAAATCATATATCAACCACTTACCCCAAATTTTGTTTGGTTAACATAATCTCTTCCTTTGATCCCAAATTGACGCAAAAAGAAAAAATCGGCAACTAATGCATAGCTGCTAAAACGTCTGGAAGACATGCATGCAGTGGGGAGGCATGAATTAAGCCTGTTTGCTTGGTGCCCTGAGCAAAGGTGCCCGAGAAAAAGATACAAGGCCTGTGTGGAAGAAAACTTGGGGTTATACTTGCTTGGCCAGGCATCCTATGAAATGTGTTGGTTTGGTTGGTGACTTTGGGCCTGAGAATTGAATCACGGAGAAACAGCAAAAGAGGAGAAAGAATAAATATTCAGAACTCAAAGTTATTTCAGTACAAGACCACATGTTGACACATGGCAGACTACTTCCCCATATTTGACCAACTTTTCCTCTTAACCAGTATGCCTGACTCAGGCCACATATTCCTACGGCAGAGCCTGAGCTCATCGCCTGTGTCAGGCTAACTTCTCAGGATGCCAACCATAACATGCATGAACAGTCCGGCAGGCTTCAGGGCAAGGAGTTTTGCTCCAGGGCAGAACCAAACGCCTTACGAGATGGGTCGAAAAGGATTGTTATTTCGATCACAAGGGGCTAAATTAGATATAGCATTTCCAAAATTTCCAGATTGGGGGAATGTCGATTCGGCAACTACAATGAAGAGCGGAATACATTGTATGAACCAATTTATGTGAACCGAGTGATAGTACTTCTACTTCAAATTGATCAAAACCGCTATTCTGGGATAGATTGCTTTGTGTTTCAAGACAAATCCTTTCAGGGAAAATCTGCCAATGCCCAAATTATTATACCATTTTATATGTGCAATACTATGAACATTATTATTCTAATTAATTTCATCATTATTATAGTAGCACACATCCCGACCGAGCCAGCCTCATTTAGCAGGCATACTAGCATTGCAAGAAGGCAAATATTAAATAGCTCTCCCTACACCCCAATCATATAAAGCATGCACACATTTAAGTCTCGACTTTAAACACCACAACACACACCACATATATATATATAATACATATATATGTATAGATATATATATATATATGTATATAATTATATATATGACACTCTATGTCGGGGCACCATGGTGCCCGGGCACCATGGTATCAAATGCACAAAATCACTAAAATTTTTCAAAATTTTTCAAATTGTGAGTATATACCTAGTTATAAATAATTCGATTCATACTAACTATAACAAAACAACTCAAATTTAACTTTATTTCACAATCCATGATTCATACCTAACTAATTATATATATGATGCTATATACCTAGTATCAAAATCTAACAAAAACAATTCAAATTCAGTTCAACTTGTTTTGAACTAGTTAGTAAAGTAGTTAATGTTAATACCTAAGTAATTGAAAAAGTTTCATACTCATTTGAATTGGGTATATACTCAATTTCAACAATGGTGCCCCGGGCAATTATATATATATATACATATATATATATATAATATATATTATATATATATATATATATATAATATATATATATATATATATATATAACCAACAACTATCATAATATGAATGAATTTTGTTTGCTGAAAATATATCGTTTGAATTGACACTTCATTTTACTTTCTTGGTTATTAATTTTGTTGCTACAAAACTTATAGTATAGGTAATTTTCATCATGGATAAATTACCGAAGATGCTTATTTTTTTACTGTGAAGAAATTTGGTAGTTATCATAATGTTTAGTGAAAATTTAGATACCACGAGGTATTTTCTCATAGACCATAGGATATGAGAAATTCTAACCAAAGGAAGAGTTTTCGGTGACCATGCCAAGTAATATATACTTAATTGACCGCCTTAACTAAGTACTACTTTGTAAAAAAAACCAATCATGGCTAGAAACCTGACACATTTGTGTCCAGGTTCGTTGGTAAGATTAGGTTTCTAATGGGGCGGAGGGGTAAGTGATACGCACACACTTTGCTGCTGAATGCCATGGATGAATATATGTTAATGTTATAGAAATGATAAATATTGAAATTATGAAAATGACATATTAAAGTGGAAAGTGAGTTTATCCCTCGAGGGAGATATCCTATCGTTTCGTGCATGCCATCTAATAGTCATCAAAAAAATTTAAAAAATTGACAACGTATACTCTACAATACTATATATATTCTAGATAACTGTGTCTGCATGAGATTAACATTTACTCCCACCGTTTCTAAAATTATTGACGCTGTTATTTTTTAATATGTTTGACGTTTATCTTATTAAAAAAATTAGTAATTATTAATTATTAATTATTTTCCTATCATTTGATTCATTGTTAAATATACTTATATGTATACATATAGTATTAACATATTTCACAAAGTTTTGAATAAAATGAACGGTTAAACATGTGCTAAAAAGTCAACGGTGTCAAATATTTAGTAATGGGGGAGTACTGTACAATAGTAATTATATTGATAGTTGGTAATATAGAAGTTATAATTGCGTGCGTATGCGCTACATCCAGAACGCTTGCAAGACCACAGCGCCCACCAGACCTTGAAAACTTGTAGCAGCCTGCCGGCCGGCGAGAGGTGGCAATGAGCTCGCCGCCGTCGTCGAACACCACGCCAAGAGTAGTGAGCCGGAAGCACGCACTCGTCGCACTTCTCCTCGGCCCTACACCCTCGGGCCTCCAGCGACTCAAACGAGGCAGTACTCGCTGTGCCCACCCATGTACACAAGCTCGCCCTTGACGCGCACCCAGCCGCGGGCCTGGACGAACACCTTCTCCTTGCTCACCTTCACCTCCGGCGGCGCGCGGCGCTGTTCTGCGGACACGGACCGGCAGGCGGTGAGGCGCCCGTCCGTGTTACCCAGCGCTTGTGGTCGCGATGGAGGCCGACCCACGAGCCGAGCTCGCCGTCGTAGTGGGCCGTGGCCGCACGAACGGCAGCATTCCATCCCCCGCGGGGCGTCCACGCGCCGCTCTCCGACTCTGTAGGAGAAGGTACCCTCGTCCGTCCATTGGCGCCGGGCCACGCGGCGGACAGCTTCGCACGGACACGAAGAAGGTCCGTCCTCTCGGGTGGACGGCGTACGCCTCGATTTTGCCGGTGATGGTGTCGGAACGGAGACGGGACGGGTCGTAGCTCCACGAGATGGGCGTGGAGGCGTCCGGGTGCCGCCATGACCACCGCCCTTCTTCTCCTCGAACCGCGTCGTCGGTCAGTCTAAAGCAGTGCATGCCTCAAACGACTCCGTCATGGTAGTCGTCCCACGTGGTCGCATCGAACACGTACAGCCTGTTTGTCGCCGGCGGCAATGGCGGCCACGTAGGGAGGCACAACAAGGCCTTCCGGGACGGTGGCGCACGACGGTGAGCGCCGCCGTCTTGTGTCGTAGACAAGGTGTTCCCTCTGGCTTCGGGACAAACAATCGCTGTGTCTAATAATGATCGCTGAAATACTCGCCCATGGGACGATGCTGCAGCCGACGGTGGTGAACTTGGAGCATGGTGGACTGTGGGCTCTGCAGCGGCAGGAGCGGCGGCTCGGGCAGCCGCGCGGAGGTCTTCGGTACTGAAGCCATGTCGCCGGCGTTCATCATCAGGCGGCCTTGTCAACGCCACGCCCCGCCCGCCGTCGATGTCCAGCTTGTGGATGGCGCACGCGTCCTTCCGGTCAGTCAGCACGACGTACAGATGCTGCTTCGCCTTCGCCTTCGCCGCCGGTGAAAAGCCGCCGCCCTCCTGCTGTCAGCTCGAGGTGCCGCGATTGTCGGCGGCGGCGGCGTGGTGGCATCGGAGAGGAGCGTAGCCCGTGAGCCAATCAGGCGGCGGAGCGAAGAACCGCCTTGTCGTCGTCGGGCTCGCGTCGTGGCCACGGCGCCGGAGATGGAGAGGAAGAGTGCGACGAGGCTGGAGAAGAATCGGCCGCCACATTTTGTCTCTGCCGACGCTAGCTTTAGGGTACGTACGTTGGTGATTCAGCTGCACACCACCATTGGATGGATCCATCCTTGTTTTGTATATGGGCCATTCGATACCATCTCGATCCGTTCTTCCTGGGCAGCGTCGGCCATTCCACTCAGGCACAAACCGCACAAGCCCGGCCCAGTTGTTCATTAATCCCTTATGTTTTGCTAATTTGTTAGAGTAGTATAAAAGTTGTTAAGGAACTTAGAAAAATCACATCGCCACGTTGAAAAAAAAAAGAATTGGGGACTTTAGAGCTTAATTTAAATTAAATTAGATTTTTTATCATTTATAATTTGACGTAAAATATTTCAATATGCATCATTACTGGCGTAATAACTCTATCCTTTTAGAAAAAGAGAGCAGCTCGGAAATGATACCCCGTTCGGACGGGGTACTTAAGTAATGACGTCATATTCATGTTAAAATTGACAGTCACCCTATACTTACGTGGTACTCCCTGACGTTTTAACTTTGGTCAAGTCAAACTGTTTCAAATTTAACTAAGTTACAAATATAATAATATTTATAATGCTAAATTAGTTTCATCAAATCAATAATTGAATATATTTTCATAATAAATTTGTCTTGGGTTCAAAATGTTACTACTTTTTTCCATAAACTTGGTCAACTTAAAGCAATTTGACTTTGACCAAAGTCAAAATGTCTTATAAACCTGAAACGGAGAGTATCATGGTATGATATTATTGGTACAAACATGATACCCGAGTATCAGGTCTAATATACTATATCTTGACGTCAATGATGATGTCAATGTATAATGTATGTCGGTTTGTTGGTACCATGTAGTAACTTAATAGTACCAAACATAATACCTGAGCACCAAGTCTTGTACCTATAATACCCAATACAAGACATATATGTACCAGCCGTAGTAACCTGAGTACCATGTCCGATACCTATAGGTACCAAGATCATGATGCCACTAAAGTATCATCGCAATAAGAACAAAAAAAAAATCAATATATTATCAAGAGAGATGAGGTCAATAAACCAACAAAATAATCAATTATAGAAAAAGTTGCCATAGCTATAAGAAACAACCATAGAACATGTAAAAAGCCCCCAAATCAAATACCAAACAAAGCCAACATAAGAGCTTTGGGGTCATGAGCCAAATCTGTCATATGGATCCACACCTCGAGAGGCCTTGTCCCTCATGACGGTGACCTCGTCGACGATGGCCACCTCCTAGAATGTGGTGAGTAGCTTCACCTCCATCATTTTGATTGGCCGGGCACCTACCCCACAAACAGCTTCACGATTTCCTCCTCAACACCTATGCCTCCACCACCAGCAGCAGCCGGCGGTGACAATAGCTTTCTCCAAGCCCAACACACCACCCGCATGTGGCCAGCCACTACTGTGCCTCCGTGCTCATGATAGTTGAAGAGAGGAGGAGAGAAGGGAAGAGATAACATAGAGGATAAAGATTGAATAGGTGGTGTGAGGGTAACATAGGCCGGATAAGATTGAATAGATATTTATGAGTATTGGTAGTTATCCTGTATTTACAGGACTTCCGTTCCTTTTGATTTCCTGTTAGAAAACTTGCATCATCAACCGTTCATAAATTCTACTGTATATTTGATTTTATATAAGAGGGAAATACATTGGGACCCACGTGTCATAGTTTTAAGAGTTAACATTCATTAATCACATTCAAGTGGAAGTACCATGTGCTTTTCGAAAGAAAGTCACCCACCGTTAGAATCGACTTAAACATATGTAGAAAATAAATTTAGAGAGGAAGACTAAAATGCCTATATGGGATTGAAATCTCTGGGCGCTCGCCGTCTTGATTTCAACCAGAACACTCAAAGCATGTACGCTAGTGAGGGTTCGAATCAATGGCGGCGCGCAAGCGTACGTGCGGCAGCTGCCAGCACAGGTGCAGAGGGAAGCGTACGAGTGGCGAGGAGATTGCTAGATCGGCGGAAGGAAGGCCAGCGAGGAGCGATCGAGGAGAGAGCTAGGCATTCGGCGGAGGGCTCGTGAGGAATGTACGTGTGAGGTGCTCACCGTCGTCGGCCGGGTGCAGAGGCGGTGGTGCAAAAGCCTCACCGATGCTACGCGCGTAGGGAGGCGCCACAAGCACACACTTTGGCGCAGACAGATCCGGCGCGGCCGCCGATCCGACGGGCGACGGCTGCGACACCGGCCGTTGAGGCAACGAGAAGCTCTAGGTCTGATGCAGATGTCATCGGTTTAGGATACAAAATACAAATCAACTTGTCTGATATATTAATTTTCATATGTATCAAGGGTTATTCATCTAATATATGGACTAAAGAGATACTACTTCTTCTGGATCCAAAATCCAATAAAATAAACAATCATTTTTTTTCAATTTTAAAATAAGAATAGATCATGCATATACATCTAAACAACCCTTTCATAAATCCAACAAACATTTCGTAAATCCAAACAAACTTTTCGTAAATCCAAGCAAACTTTCGTAAATTCAAACAACCTTTTCGCAAACCCAAACAACCTTTTCGTAGGCGTCCTCGATTGACCCGGGATCGAATTGATTATAAAACATGAGTTTTAACTAATCGATTTATTGTTGAACAAGAAAAAAATATATGTCGAGACGATAAATAGTTAACCTGAACAACAACGATTAATTACTCTTGCTATAAGACATTGCTCCGTATTTTATCTTTCTTACCATTTCTAACTATGAGAATGAAAAACAATTTCAAGCCCATTCATTCAATAAATATAGGTTTCTAGACCCAAAAAAAAAAAGACAATATTCCTCAATTAACACAAAAGTTCAATTCCAATACTTAAGAAACTCCAACAGACTTTAAGAAACAACAATCGAACTTAAAGTTCCCAATTAGTTTAGTTTTATTCGAAGGCCAGACTATATATATTTAAAAATCCAATTTAGATTCTTGGGCTTGTTATAAGAAAGAACAATGGGGAGAAAAAATGGTTTTTTTATTATTTGCAACACGCTTGTTGATTCCTACACTATATCTTAATTTATGTATTTTCCCGGAGTTACCTCCCGGGAATTCTTTTTTAATTATTATGTTATATTACTTTTGTCCTTTAATTGATAATCTTATTTTATTGGAAATCAGTAAATATTATTTGGATTTAATATAGCTACTGTGCAAGGATTTTCAATAACAATCAATTCTTGTCTTGTAGCGATGGTTTCGAAGATTAGCAACTACTCAACGGTGCTTTGCACAGAGGATTATAAAGTGCTAATTACTGTCCAAAGTTGATAAAACATATCCTTATTTTGTATTTGAATAGGATCTGTTAGAGTTGTGCAGCCCGGGCACCCTCCATGGGCACCCAGGTCCACCACATCTTGACCTACTCCACGCACAGTCGTCAACCGGAGCACAACTTTAGTTCCTAGGCCTCACACACCTAAAAAACTAGTTCTGATGGGTGAGGACTGCCCCAACATTTTAAGATGTGCTCCACACAACCCAAAAGACTAGTCTGATGGGTGAAAGACTACCTACACCTTTAAAATCATGCCCCCACCATCCTTACCGATGTGGGACTAAACCAAGAATCTCTCCCCCATATTCAACCCATATGACCCGAAGACTTGTTAACTGGCCTCCACCATGTAACCCATGGAAATTGTTTTGGGTTCCAAACTTGGGCTCTGATACCACTTGTTAGAGGCGCAGCCCCGACCCACTCTCCGTGGCCACCTAGGGTCACATTGGCCTGCTCCACCAAGGGTCCAACCGGAGCCACAACTTTAGGTCTGGCCTACACAACCAAAAGACTAGTCTAATGGTGGAGGATTGCCCCCACCTTTTAAGTCGTGGCTCCCCGTCAATCAATTACTGATGTGGGACTGAACCCAACAGGATCAACTGAGTAACTTTAAAAAGTCAGCGTTAGTCTCAACATGCAATAGACCTCTCCGCTAACATGGGTTTATATATATTGTATCACTTATTCCTGAATCGGATGTTTAGTCATAGTGCAAGCGCGTCGATGGCGCCGCGGGAGAGGGTTAAGAGGATGAAGAAGATGAGGAGGGCTCCACCTCGTAGATCAGGATCGCCACTGCCCCTTCCCCACCGTCGCTGGCCATTAGCCACCACCCTAGAGAGAAATCATGCTCACTGACCTCCTCCACCACGCCCAGTCCCTCCTCTCTGCTGGCGCCCACCCACCACGGCCGCAGACGCCCTCCACCTGCTCGTTGCGCGCGCTGTCGCAGGCCCCCCATGCGATGGCCACCCTGTTCGAGCTCTCCGATCGTGACGCCCCTCATCAAGTCCGTATTCCACGCGCCCCTCCCTCTCCTCGTTCCCTCTCCCGTTATTGTTACGAGGCGCTCGAGGCAGCGGAGCTCGGCTGGATCGCTAGCCGCCTCTCCCCTCTCTGCCGTTGTCGACCTCCTAGATCGCTGAAGAGAAGACAGAGGAAGAGAGGAGAGGAGAGTAGAAAGAAGAGATGCGGGCCCATATTTTTTTCTCACTTACATGTGGCCCTATATTTTTTTTTATTTTGCTGACTAGGATGCCACGTCAGGGAAACCAGAGACTCATACTGCCATGGAACCGAAATTGCACGGTTTTGTATAGTTTAGGGTGAAGATTTCTGGTAGTAGGGATTAGGGATGTCACACAAACTCGACGTAATGTTGAGGGATGGCTGGTGAATTATTCCCAAATTTTTTGAAGCTTTCATGGGTCCAGTTGGGCTTGGGCTTGATCTTTGGCAGGCGGCAAGGCCGCCTGGATGGGCGTATTTTATTATTTCCATGTTGTATATTGGCACATTTACCCACAATTAGCACTATGGTGCGTATGCTCGAATTGGAAGTTTTAAAATTTGCACTGATTGCCTAAGAATTTTACAGTGTGATTTTTTGAAGAGTTTACAGCGCTATAAAATTCCCTCAATTTCTAAATAAAGTTGTAAGCTTTCTAAATTATGCAAGTTAGTGATATTTGTGCAAGCTTAAGTGACTGCAAGTAAGAAAAAAATTAGGTGATCACTGACAACGTGAAACGGAAAAAAGATTTTGTGTAGTCTGTAATCTATTGTACGAAAGTTTTATGGTATAATTCAGTTTCTCATTTTTTTACCATTGAGATAGATGACCTCGAGGTGATGACGACGATTTTACCTCATTTTTATTTCTCAAATATATGGAGACTTATTGTTGGACCTAATGGCCATCGACCATCTCATTTTTCAAATAAACAAGATCATGCATTTATCGTGACACACTAGTTGTTTGTGCTTAAAAAGAGTCATTTATAAAGCACATAATATTGTAGCTAGATGAGTCCAATTAACAAATTGATCAAACTAGCAAGTAGCAAGAACGCTTAATTGGTTCTTATTAGAACGAGCGAACATACTATATGATCATTAATTTTTGACGATCTGTGGGACCTAATATCACAGTAGCAACTTTAGCTATGATTTTTGCAATTTAATTAGGGCACCATATACCAACCAAAAACCATCGTACCGAGAGATCTGATAACAATGGGACAACAAAAGGTCTATCAACTGTGGCATCAACAGGCCAACAGCCATGCTTCCCATAAGTGAAATTGTATGACGAGTCGTGTTCCTTCCTGAACGCTTTCACAACACATTTGCAGACAGTAGCAATATAAAGAAGATTCAATTATATACAAAGGTACCTAATAATTGATTCAATCTACTATTTTTCTTCTTTGCCGCTAGTCATATAGGACCATGTATAGTGTGTTCCCCGCTTGTTTGAGCCTTGTCTTATAAGCGCGCCACTGTTGAACTTTAAAATTACTAGCTGAATGACTGTGCTTGCTTCGATAGAAAATATATTATAGTGGTCCAAAATAAATAAAAAATATTTCTATGAATTTGTACCCATCTCATGTTGCCATAGGGAATATTCACCTCAATTAATTTTTGTGTGGTTATTCATTTATGGTTGTGTTTTAATATTAAGAAATTCAAGGAATATTTGTAAAATTTACTATGGAAGTAGATGAATGGCACATTCACTTTCACCACCAATATCTTATTTTAAAGTACTATAGAAATTGGAGGTTTTTTTCCTACTCTTAATTCTCAACTTTGGCCTGTAGACCATTAAAAATAAGAATATGAAAAGTCACTACCTCCATCAGTAAATATTAAGTATTTCTGACGCTGTAAATCTAAACGAGGTTTGTCTTGCTTCAGAACCATACACCCTTATATATTTTTTTTGAACGACTCGCACCAAACAGTGCGAAGTTCAATATGATTAGCAGAAAAAAGTTACAAAATTATAACCATGTAAGGTCGTAACCAGGAAAACAAAGAAAAATTGCCACCACCCACACACTGACAGCTCTGACACATGGACCCAGGGAAGGCTAACACCAGACCAGCCGCCGCTAGGCCAACAAAGCGACTGCAACCGAGATCGGCCAAAACCCAAACCTAACAACTGAAACCGAACTGCACTCTATCCACAACTTTGGATTGAGGAGAGAGGGTGAAGAGAAGATGGAACAGTTCTCCCCCTAGGCCCTCCGACATGGTCATTTTGTATAAGCTAGGGCGCCAACACAGAGAACCAAGATCTAGAGCGAGCTTGCACCAGTTGTTTGGGAGGTTTCGGCCAGGGGTTGCCTAGACAACGTCTCTAGGGAGAGGAGCGACAGAAACACCGCCGCGGCCGTCCGTCATGGAGACTGGGCTTTCACCCAACAAAACTCCTTAGAGGCGATGGACGACATGACAACGCCCTCAAGAGGGAATGTGACGCAAACGCCGTCGTTGTCGCTCGGCCAAAACCAGGCTAGGTTTTTCGCCCATCGTCCGCCGCCTGCCTATCCACCATTGATGCTACATTGCTCCTTCCCTATCAAACCTCCGTCAGTACGTGGGTACTGCTGTACCGGCACCACCGTCGGCAGCCTCACCAGCTACGCCACCAGCTCTAGTGTACCGTTGCTGCCGACGCTACCCACCGTCAACTGCACCACGCCTCCATGCATCGGTCATTCCACCACGGCGGCCTCCAGGCCGGCCTCACCTCCACGCGTGCTAGGTGCGCCTCCACACCAGCCACGACCTCGCACCGTTGTTGGCTGCACCTCCATGCGCCGTGGCGGCCTCCGTCCCGACGGCCGAACCTCCTTGCTCCGTCCACTCCACCGCCAGCCGCCACGCCTCCTCAGCCTACCTGTGCTACGCTAGCGCCACCTCACCGCCAACTGCTCGTACTGGGCGGCAGTCGGCCCTGGCCGAGGACCTGATTCGGCGGCGCCCACCGCAGTCGCCGCCGCCTTTCTACGACCCTGCCGCTTCCACCCCTACCTCCACCATCTCCGCCTCTAGATCTGCGGCACCAGCCGCGTATTTGGCCTCGTCGTCACCACGCCACCCTCCCCCCATGCAGTTCGCACCTCGCCGCTATCTTCTCCCTTCCCCGCTTCCACTTCGTTTGTCGCCGTCGTCCGTGCGCCGGCAATCCCGCCTCAATGCCGGCGTCTTTCCGGCCGACCTCCACCTTGGATTCGCCCGCGCCAGATCTGTGGTGGTCGCCACGCGCGAGCCCCGCCGTCGTCATCCTCGCAGGCCGCCAGTCTTTGAGCACCGACTTTGCGGCCACTCGCTCAAGCGGCACGAGTAGGGGAGAGGTTGGGGAAGGTAGGCTGCGGCGGCTAAGGTTTTCGCCTGAGTCACCTGTGCCATCACGGAGACTGGGCTTTCACCCGACAAACTCCTTAGAGGCGATGGGACGACACGACAATGCCCTCAAGAGGGAATGTGACGCAAACGCCGTAGTTGTCGGCTGACCAAAACCTGGCTTAGCTTTCACCCATCGTCCGCCGCCTGCCTATCCACCACTGATGCTACATTGCCCTTCCCTGTCAAACCTCCGTCGGCGCGTGGGTACTGCTGTACCAGCGCCCACTGTCGCGCCAGCCTCACCAACCTCCCTGTCGTCACAGCCGCCGTTGCGTCAGCTTTCCTCGCCATCGGTTGGGCCGGCCTCCTGCCGTCGCCCGTACCGAACCTCCTGACGCCACACGCTCTGGTGTACCGTTGCCGTCGTCGCTACCCGCTCTCAGCTGCACCACGCCTCCATGCCATCGGTCATTCCTCCACAGCGGCCTCCAGGCCGGCCTCACCTCCACGCGCACCAGGTGCGCCTCACGCCAGCCACGACCTCGCACCGTGTCGGCTGCACCTCCATGCGCCATGGTTGCCTGTCACCGACGGCCGAACCTCCTTCCTCCGTCCTCCACAGCCAGCCGTGGCGCCTCCTCAGCCTACCCGCGCTACGCCAGCGCCACCTCACGCCCCACTGCTCGTACTAGCGGCTGCCGGCTCTGGCCGAGGACTAGATCCAGCGGCACCCACCGCAGTCGCCGCCGTCCCTACTGCGACCCCGCCGCTTCCTCCCCTACCTCCACCTTCGTCGCCTCAATCCGGTGGCACCCACCGCGGATTTGGCCTCGCTGTCGCCGCAGCCACCCCCCCCCCACGCTGTTCACCTCGCCGCTATCTTCTCCCTTCCCACCTCCACCTTCGTCTGTCGCCGTCGTGTCCGCGCGTCGCATCCCGCCTCAATGCCGAACGTCTTTCAGCCTCCACCTTCATCAGTGGTGGTCGCCGCCGCTGTCCTCGCAGGCCGTCGCTTTGAGCGCCGACTTTGCGGCCACTCGCTCAAGCGGCGCGAGATAGGGAGAGGTTAGGGAGGTAAGGCGGCAGCGGCTAGAGTTTCCGCCCGAGTCACATGTGCGGAGGCGACACGAGCAGCTAAGTGTATGCAGTCCACTCCACTCTAGTAGCCCATACACTCTTATATATGTATTTAGAGAAGGATATTTTTACCCGGATTCTATATCCAACCGGATATATGCAGCCTTTTAATTGGGAACTTAGCCCCATAAATAACCCAATCTAAAATTCGTTTCTATGGAGATTAGAACTCGGGATCTTAAGATGCTACCTAGGTCACTACAACAATTAGGCTACATGCTTTTTCGCATCTACTCTTATATTTGGAACGGGGATATATAGTAATATCGTGCCTTTTATTTTGTCGCACATATATATTCAGGTTATGAGTGTAAAAAAGAACTTAGGCCTGGAACTTTTTCTTCAAACTTCTAACTTTTCCATCACATCAAAACTTTCCTACACAAACAAACTTTTAATTTTTTCATCACATCTTTCCAATTTTAATTAAACTTCCAATTTTGGCGTGAAGTAAACACACCCTTAGCCGGCAATATTTCCTGTATGGCCTATATGTAGCCAAGTGCAGTCCATGTCAATCATCAGGTCACATCCAAATTAAAAAAAAACATACAATTAGTAGTTAGCAGCAAAAAAAAGAGAGGCTAATGTGATGAGATGTCAGAGTCCTAGCTCACATTTGTATATTCTTAATTAGGCGACCCTTTGCATTCTCCAACAGCTATCAATTATTGTCTCAAAACCTTAATTAGCTTCCCTCCAGGTAGCTAAGCTTACCATGTTTTCTTCCCCTTGTTGTTAATTACTTCTCGTAATAATCGATGTGATGGTTGGATCAGAGGATGAGAGACAATCGAGTAGTACTAAGCTTGTACTATTAATTAAGTTTGTACCATAATGGATCTTCCCACATGGGGTAATATTAAGCTTGTACTACTATAGTTTTACTTGGACTTTACGGGTTAATTAATTATCGTTTGTTTCATACTTACATCATGTGTGATGATGAATCGCTGTGTTAATTAATGTTGCTTTCAGCTTAAGCTTAGCTCATTAGGGAAGGGATACATGAATAGTCAAATATATACGGAGCTCTCAACGTGCCGCACGGAAGCTACACAATACATATACAGATAGGGTCAAACATAGAGAAATTTGATAGTTCGACACTTTCTTCGGTATCAATTTATTTTGATTGGCACTTATAAAAATAACATAGTGTACTGTCAGAAATATCAAACATAGCTTAATTTATTTTGATTGACGAGAGTAAATGAAAGTGGATCAGAAATATCAAATAATCGAAATCCACTTTAAAAAATAACCAAATTATCAAACCTCTCGTCAAACGTATGGCCCTGCTAGAAGCCACTGCACGAAGTTATATCACTATCGTGCTATCATCTAATTACTATTTCTCTCTATTTTAAAATATACGAGTCATGCTCAAAATATATTTAATAATATATTTTCGGTTGGGTGGTATTTTGATGCTACAGGTTTTTTGAATAGACACTTCATAACGAGACTTATGACTTTTGCTCAATGTACTCCTATATCGCAACTGCACCGTATACGCGTCAATTTTCTTCAGCTAGCAACGTACATGATGAGACTTCTAGTGACATACTGACAGTACGTAACATTTCCATCCGATCCCCATCGTTTGTTCTGTTTTCAGCCTCTCTGAGGCCGTGTTTAGTTGTAAATTTTTTCTTCAAACTTCCAACTTTTCTATCACATCAAAACTTTTCTACACACACAAACTATAAACTTTTCCGTTACATCGTTTCAATTTCAACCAAACTTTCAGTTTTGTTGTGAACTAAACACAGCCTGAATCCCAAATCTGCAAGTTTTTGCCCCACTTTAGGGTCTATTCGCAAGAGGTTGTTACCAACCCTTCCCTCTCGTTTTCCACGCGCACGCTTTTCAAACGGCTAGACAGTGTTTTTTTTTTTTAAATGTTTCTATACGAAAGTTACTTAAAAAAATCATATTAATTTCAGGGTATGTTTTTTGTGAGTTTACTGCTTTCTTATATTGAAGTAATGTTTATCTTGCTATCAAAAAATATTTTTGTTGCACAAGTTTAATAGATTTAACTTTTGCAGGGTCCAGAGGGAAAACCAAATTATATTGGCAGGTTGCTAGAGTTCTTCGAAACAAAAACTGGTGAATGTTACTTCAGAGTGCAATGGTTTTTCACAGCTGAAGACACGGTTAGTTCTGGTTGACTAAAACATTATGCTTGTTTTGACAAATTTTATATTGCCTAGGCATCAAACCTGGAGTACTGTGACCATAACAGCATTTCTCAGCTTGTAAAAATAGAAGCGGACAGAAAAGTTTATTGATCCATTTTTGAAAAAAAAGCTAAAACTTAATTAATCACGTGATAATGGATCGCTCCGTTTTTCGTGATGAGGGAATGAGTTCCCAACCGCCACTTACTAACGCACCCGGGTGCTTATTTTTAAGTAACATTAATCTATAGATATTGTGCTAGTTCTTTTTTTAAGGCCCACTTTGTGCTAGACTTATTGGCTTAGATTTTTAATTTAGCTTATTGGCTTATATAATTTATAAGCTAGTGGATTTAATGTCCTAAGTTTAATGGTGGAGTCATACATCTACCCACTACTGGAGAAAGGGACTTTAGTCCCGGTTGGGAACTCCCTATACACCCGGTTATACAACGGGGAGCACGAATCCGGGACTACAGATGCCCTTTTTAGTCCTGGGTGAAATAATCGGGAGTAAAAATCCATTTTTAGTCCCGGTTGGTGTTTGGAGCCAGGCTAGGTGCGATTGCTCCTTTTTTTTTTCTTTTTTTCATTGTTTTTAACATTGAATATTGATTTCACTCCATTACCAAATCATCCCCAAATCGTGAAATCCCAAATCGATCATCACATCATAGATTAAATGGATCCTCTCCAAATCCTCAAATCGATCATCTCCAAATACATCATAAATTCTTAAAAGAAATACATCACAAGTTCTAAAAAATTCATCACAAATACATAATATATTCATCACATCACATCACACACAAATCAAAAACATCTCAGATACAAATAAAAAATTCTCAAAAAAAAAACTCAAGAGGCGCTGCCCACAGCCGGACCGCCCTCCGCGCCGCGCTGGCTACCACCCTCCGCGCCACCCGCTTCGCTAATGCAAGATGAGAGGAGAGGATAAGAGCAAGAAAAGAGGAGAGGATAAGAGAGAGAGGAGAGGGAGAGAGGAGGAAGATGGGGAGAAAGATTTTGCGATAGAGGATTTGAGGATAAATCCTAGGGATTATATATGACGGGTTGAATTTTAGTCCCGATTGGTAAGTACCAACCGGGACTAAGGTGGTGATCTTTAATCCCGGTTGGTACTACCAACCGGGAGTAAAGATCCTTGGCCCCATGATAGGCCTCTGACAGGAAATAACGTTGGTAACATCTTTAGTCCCGGTTAATAATATTTTTAATAGATCAAGAATTTTTTAACCGGGACTAAAAACAATTTTTAGTCCTGGACTATTGTGGAAATCAGCGGACCCAACAAAGATCATTTCTCTAGTAGTGACCTCACATAAACCAAAAAAAGCTTCCCAACCTAGCTTTTGGCTTAATAGTGTTATAGTAGCTTATGGCTTAAAAAAGCCAAACGAAAAAACTGTTTGTTTGTTTAGGCTTAGACTTTTCGACTTATAAGTTAGCTTATAAGCCTAAATACAGATGGCCTAATTTTTTTTCTTTAGACCAAGCTTACAATTCTGTTCTGGTACCAAACGGAGTGGCACCATTTTAAATAGACTCCTTCCGTTTTTAAACATACGACGTCATTGAATTTTGGTATGATATTTGATCATTCATCTTATTTAAAGAATTTAAATAATTGTTACTTATTTTGTTGTGATATATTTTATTTTTAAATAAGACAATTGGTCAATCATTAATCCAAAAAGTTAATGGCGTTATTTATTAAAAAATAAGGATAGTATGTACTTTTCCATCAAGCGACGTCTAGTTCGACCCATAATATAAGGGTCTGTTTAGTTGGTGAAATGAAAATTTTTAGGTGTCACATCGGACGTTTGATCGGATGTCGGAAGAGATTTTCAGACACGAATGAAAAAACTAATTTCATAACTCGTCTAGAAACCGCAAGACGAATCTCTTGAGCCTAATTAATCCGTCATTAGCACATGTGGGTTACTGTAGCACTTATAGTAATCATGGCCTAATTAGGCTTAAAAGATTCGTCTCGCGATTTACATGCAAACTATACAATTAGTTTTTATTTTTATTTATATTTAATGCTATATATATGTGTCCAAAGATTGCGATGTTTTTGGGAAATGTTTTTGGGAAAAGTTTTTGGTAACTAAACAGAGCCTTAGCATGAGAGTAACTCCAGTAAAGACCGACCGTGTTCATCCATTCCTAGGGATGGGCATGCAAGAGATAGCACATGAGTGATCTTTGGCCCATTCCAGTCTAACCAAATAAACTAAATTTCATTTTCTTTAATTATCTGCAAGCCAATCCAAGCACAGCCCTAGCCATTCCGCCCATTTATTTTTGTAATGGCCTAAAATTTGAGCAACCATTTGTTTGAGTTAGGCTTTAAATGCACAATCTAATAATCCTGTCACCTAAACTTGCTTTTAAATTATGAGAGATACAAATTCTCAAACTTAGATTGATTACAATATTGTATATAAAATTAAAAGTACGAACGATTGTTCTTTTGATAGTCTAATTACCAATTTGGCCTTGCTTTTTAAATATGAAGCGGACATCGACCCTGGAATAGTTAAATTTGTTAAACTTAGCACCAAAATATCGTTTATGCCCATGCTTATTGACCTTGCTTTCTAAATGTTTGTTTTGTTTTTTTTCAGTTTTGTGATATATACAGAACTGTGCGATGGAAATTTTGAAAGATTTGTGGCAAAATTTAACTTAGATTTGAGAAAATTGTAATTGAACTTTAACACATTTGTCACAATATGCCAAATTAAGTCAAATATGTCACATATCTGTCAAAATTTTCATCAGACATTTTTATAAGTGCAGAAAATTAAGCCATATAAACAAGACCTTTTTGAAATCAGGGCATAAAGGATATTTTGGCCCTAAGTTTAAAGTTAGACAATAGCTTTTCTTTTTTGAAACCAGGGTTGAATAAATAAAGTTAAAAAAAACTAAAAGCATAATTATCCCTAAAAATACATATTGAAAAAATATTTTTTTTTTGTTAATACACCGGTATCTATCGGTTGCGAGACATTCCATTCCAAGAGGTAAACCAGAATGGAATTATTAATCTTGTTTAGATATCAGCACGATCTGTAATACATTTTTATCTCTATTTTTCTAACAAACCAATTTTAAAATATGATATATACAATGATTTTCATGATAAATCTATGTATAATTTTTTCTGTAATAAATCTCAATGATTTTTTGTATGTAATAACGATTTAAATTTTTATGATTCGGTTGCACGCATGCCGTTGGACTAAATCTATATTGAGAGGAAAAGGACTTTATCTATATATAATATAATAATGATGAAGAGATTAGGATTACCTTCGTCCCAGAAAGATCACAATTTTATATTGTTATGTTTAACGTTTGATCGTTTGTCTTATTTATAAAAAAATATAATTAGTATTTTATTGCTATTAGATGATAAAATATAAATAGTACTTTATGTGTGACTAATTTTTTTTTCATGATTTTTTAAATAAGATGAATGGTCAAACATTGGACACGAAAATTCACAGGTACACTTAGATTGGGACGGAGACAGTACATGTACATATATAAATCAGTTCCTACGTGCAACGGGCGCAAAATATCCCGGGGTGACAGATCCGTTTCCTTGTTTGTGTAACAAGTGTTTGGTACTTCCTGCCCATTACTGCACGCTGGTGGTGGACAATAGCAGCACAGGAGAAGACAGCCATGGGGATGGGGCGGCCAATGGGAAACTACACCGGTGGATATTTTGCCGACAGGAAATGCTGCACGCACTAACCAATGTTGCTCACAAAGTTTTTTTAAATTTTTTTTAATTTCTCACTCGCATCATGTGGTCCCTGCAGATACATCATGTCATAAAAGTTTTTCTTAACAGTGAAGTATTATTATTATTATTATTATTTGCTCCTTTGATATTTATACTTGATTATGAAATCAAGTTTATTGTATTCTGTAAAATATGCAGCGCCATGCTTGGGTGTCTCTCTCGTCCAGAAGCTGAGTTAGACTTCATTTTTTTTAAAAAGATTGTACATTAATTTAACCACAACCTAGAAAGTGCTTGTCTTGTGCATATAAAACATGTATGTTATATTATTTTTTTTGTGAGGAATATTATGGAATGGTGGAATATATTTATCTCCTTTTAAAGGAGCACCTTGTTTCTATATTTCATATCCATACCTTTAAAAACATCACGTTGTATTTTGCTCCATCGTTTGCCCGTTAGCTTATGAGTCAAAGCAAAATTTGAATTTTTAGACTTAATTCTAGAGTTGATTTTGAGGTATTTTTTATTATAGTTTAGTTTTCAGCATTGGTTTTTAAAATTGCCAAGAGCACATATATACAAATTTTATACATAAATCAATTTTTGTTGCTTCATTCTATTTTACAACTTAATGGCAGAGCAAACGATGAAAATAATTTATATCGTGTGCTCTAGAAATGTTGTTTTCACTATATCATGGATCAGTTTAGGTAGCCGTATAGATATCCTTACTCCGTAATAAAACGAGCCAACAATGCTAGCTTAGAGCCGTTAATTATTGTTACAAGCAAATGCAACCTTAATCTATATATGCTCATCTGACTTCAAAAGAAGTACTCCAACCATGTAACCAAAATCCAACCATGTTATAAGTCGATTTAATTATTCTCTAGCTACTTACTAAAGTTTGATATACTCTTATATAGAGAAAATTAGCAACATCTACAATACAAAATTAGTTTTATTCTAACATTCAATACATTTTGATAATACGTTTTAAACATTAGTACATAATTCTAAAAAATAAATTAAAGCAATGTCGAGTGGAAAATACAACTTTTATCACTGTGATGCAATCCTATATACGACTACCTTTATATACTACTCTATTCGTTTACTCTATTCGTTTCAGGTTACGAGACGTTTTTACTTTGGTCAAAATCAAACTCTTTCAAATTTAACTAAATTTATAGATAAATATAGTAATATTTATAATACTAAATTAGTTTGATACAATCAATAATTGAATATATATTCATAATAAATTTGTCTTGGGTTGAAAATGTTACTATTTTTTATACAAACTTGGTTAAACCTAAAGCAGTTTAACTTTAATAAAAGTATTAAAGTCAATAAGTCTGGTTAAGACTGACACCGGTAGTCGGCAAACACATTGCAACTATTTGACCAGAGTCAAGTCAACAAAAGCATAGCACACTCCTCCTTAATACCAGTGGCGGACCCAGGATTTGAACCCAGGGTAGGCATCGCCAAAAAAAATCCGAATGCAATACAATATGATTCGATATAAAATGTGGTAAACGATACGGTATATAACTCTAAATGGTTCAATACAGGTAGAAAATAAGAAATAAGTTTGAATCTTACCTAAATGAAAACTTCTAGCCATCTTGATCGTTGGCATCAAAACTTGAAATACGAGCCCTTAAGCCTGGATCATGTTCAAGGTCATCAACATCATAAACAAGCTGCGGTTCTTCTTCAGTTTCAATTGACCCTCATCAACAACAACATCTGGAGGTGGAGGTGGTTCTTGTTCTTCACATGCCCCTTCATCAACAGCTGTGTCTTCATCAATTGGAGCTGGCATCATCTACAGCAGTAACTGGCATCATCTACAGCAGTAACAGTAGGAACAGACGACCCTTCATCATTTGGTAGATCACAAGATGCAACTTTTTTTTTGCTTCATGCTTCTGAAAAAGCATCGCAATGCTTGACTTCTCCTTGCTCAATATCCTAACAACCATCAAAGCATGCGAATTGTCATCTACATATGAAGGGGGTAGTACTGGTCTACTACTAGTCTACTACTACAACTCTAGATTCAGAAGGACAGGCCGACTGGCCGAGAGGGAGTAAGGAGGAACTCAGGAATTGCTCACCGGAGTCAGTGGCAGAGTGGCGACTGGGTGGCTGGGCTTGGCGGCGTCGGGGGTCGGGCGGCCGCAGGGACGCCGGTTGCGGTCGCCGGGCGCGGGAGGCCGGGACTCGGGAGCCGGAGCAGCGGAGCCGGCCCAGGGGCAGAGGGCGCGGGCGCGCGCCAGCCGGGCAGCCCGCAGCCGGCCTGCCCGCCAGGGCCAGTGTCGCGGAGAGTGGAGAGCCGGAGAGGGCGCGGCCGCGCGGGCGCCGGCGCGGCCACGAAGGCAGCGGCGGCGCGCCAGAGGCTGGGCGCGCCGTGCACGCGCCTACCGCGCCCACCTGGGCGGACAGTGGCAGCGGGAGGGGAGGCGGGAGGCGCGGCCGGACGATGCGGGAGGAGCGGCGGCGTGAGTCGCAACCTCGTGGACCGGCGGGAGCGCCGGAGTCGCGGTCGCGCTGGCCTCGCGGCTCGCGGGAGCGCCGTCGCCATGGGAGGCCTGGATGGGAGAGCGCACGGGCACGGGAGATGGGGGAGAATCAGAGAAGAGGTTAGGGTTTTTTTTGTTGGGCAGGCTTGATCATGGGCCAATAAAAATGAATACCTGATCTTCTCTGGGCCAAATTCTAGGGTAGTCCTGGGCCTACCTGGACTACCCTTGTGGGCCCGCCCCTGCTTAATACACCCTACATACACAAAACATACTACTACTAGTAGTAGGAGTCTCCACCGTTCTGAAAAAAAAAAAAGAAAAAGAAAAAAAAACCCCTCCATATCTCCCGCCCAGTGCCGCCGCGCCACGTCACCCCTCCCCCGCCGCGCGTGTGTGTACGCGTAGCCTTTCCGGCGGAGACGCAGCACAAAAATGGTTTTACCTGCGATACCCTTCGTCTCCCTCACGTCCCATCCATCCCTCCCCCCTTTCCCTCCTCCACCTCCACCTCCACTGCCATGGCCGCCTCCGCCGCTCCTCTCTCCCGCGTGGTCGCCGCCGCCGGTTGCCGCCGCTAGGGGAGCGCGACGGGGAGCGGTAGGGGCGACCCAGCTCGCTCTGTCGCCCCGCGGCTGGTGGGGTGCGCGCGGGGGAGAGCGGTTGGTTAGTATGGTGCTGGATCTCAATGTGGAGTCGCCGGGTGGGTCGGCGGCGACGTCGAGCTCGTCCACGCCGCCCGACGGTGGCGGCGGGGGTACTTCCGGTCGACCTGCTCGGCGGGAGCCCCGACGAGGTACGGGTGCTCCCCGCCTGTCATGACGCGCCAGCTCTTCCCTTCGCCGTCTGCGGTGGTGGCGCTGGCGGGGGACGGGTCGTCGACGCCACCGCCGACGATGCCGACGCCGGCGGCGGCTGGGGAGGGGTCGTGGCCGCGCCGCGCGGCGGATCTCGGGGTGGCGCAGAGCCAGAGGTCCCCCGCCGGCGGGAAGAAGAGCCGCCGCGGCCCGAGGTCGCGGAGCTCCCAGTACAGGGGCGTCACCTTCTACAGGAGGACCGGGCGATGGGAGTCGCACATCTGGTTAGCTTCGCCTTGCTCGATTTCCCTCACGCTGACTTCCTCTGCTTGAATTGGAGTAGTAATCTGTTCGTTTGTCTCGTCCAATTTTGGCAGGGACTGCGGGAAGCAGGTGTACCTGGGTGAGCTCCTATTTCCAGTCTCCCAAGCTAAATTCGCTCGCATGACTGCTAAATTTGGGTCTCTACTTAGCTTGATTCCGATTTGTTTGCTCCTGCCTTGTTTTTTTTCTGTTTTCAGGTGGTTTCGATACAGCTCATGCCGCAGCGAGGTTATTATAGATGGTCACCAATTGTATCTTAATTGTTGCTCTGGTTTGTCGTGTGTGCTGAGATTGTAGAACCCCTTGTGCAGGGCCTATGATCGCGCGGCGATCAAGTTCAGAGGCCTCGACGCGGATATCAACTTTAATCTGAATGACTATGAGGACGATTTGAAGCAGGTTGTTTGGACTATAGTTCAATTGTCATGTGTGATTCTTTAGGTTCTAAGGGGAGGTTCATTCACCGGCCTGTGATGGTTTATGATGGATTGGTTCGTGCTGTGTTGTTAGATGCGCAACTGGACCAAGGAGGAGTTTGTGCACATACTTCGGCGCCAAAGCACAGGATTTGCAAGGGGGAGCTCAAAGTACCGGGGTGTGACACTGCACAAGTGCGGCCGGTGGGAAGCTCGGATGGGCCAGCTGCTCGGCAAGAAGTAAGATCCCTGAAACATTGATTGTTCTTGCTAGTAACTTACAATACAATACATTTTAGATTAGTTCAGGACCATTTTTCATGCCATGAACGAAAACTGTGTCAAGTTTGCTTTTCAAAAAGGGAAAGAAAAAAAATGTGTCACTACCAAGCTGGAGAATGGTAGGCTACCCCTGGAGTCCACATCGACCTGAAGATTTGGCACCTTGATGTTGACTCTTCACACACTAGCCATTTACTATTGGAACACCACAGGTGTTCAATGATTATAGATTGCTAGCTTCTTTAGGAAAGAACTAAGTGAATCGGAATGGCTCAACGAAATTAATTGAGGGGAAATGTTTTTGTTTCCTTGGGGATTGTGTTTTGCGTCCTAAGTCAGTGATAGGTGAAAAGCTTCATTTCAATGCTCTTGGTTGTTTTTGCCACTAAGAATGTTCTGCTTATTTACGTGGAATTTTTGATTGGCTGTTCGTATCATAGTTGTGCATTTCCTATATATTACAATCTTTGTGAACTTTAGATAATTCTGGCATGAGCTCTCTCTGTGGTATTGTTCTATTAACAGAAGTATCATTCTGTCAATTCCCCACTGACACTATCTTTTGTGCAGGTACATTTATCTAGGATTGTTTGACAGTGAAATTGAGGCTGCAAGGTTCAGTTAGTAGTACTTTGCTCTTCTCAGTTTGATATGTGCTTGCTATTCCTATACTTCTCTCACTTTCATCTACTCTTCAACTTGTAGAGCATATGACAGGGCAGCTATCCGCTTCAATGGAAGGGAAGCTGTTACTAATTTTGATCCTAGTTCTTATGATGGAGATGTTCTACCTGAAACCGACAATGAAGGTATTTCTTTTGTACTATGTATATTGTGCTTTATCCACTAGAACGACAAATCCAAATTTTATATTAACAAAAGCACACTGGGGATTGTCTTAGCAGTGGTTGATGGAGACATCATTGACTTAAATCTGAGAATTTCACAGCCTAACGTTCATGAGCTGAAAAATGATGGTACTCTAACTGGGTTCCAGTTGAATTGTGATTCTCCTGAAGCTTCAAGTTCTGTTGTTACTCAGGTAAATATGCTACAATATTTGGTGTTTGTAACCGCTATACCATTTGAGATTTGACTGTCTTCAGATTCTTTTGATCAGGTGGTTAGTCCTTTTTCATAACATTATACTATCACTTTCAAAATAATTAGTACACTAATTGTATGTGTCACTAGAATTGTTGTATGAAACCATCTGGGAACCATCTTATGCAGCTTATTGACAAATGACAACTCACTGTTGATGTATTCCCAAATCAAGAAAAGCCAATCTTTTTATTCAATTTTTCCAGTTCATTGAATTGAAAAAGAAATTGCCGAACAGCTACCACCTGAAGAGACTGGCTAGATATTTTGTTCATCTGTGTATTTGTATAACCTATAACAGTTCCAAAGCCACAAAGCTCTTTTACCTTGATTCTGATAACGTTAACTGAGGTATCATTTTGTGATTGTTTTCTGTAGCCAATAAGTCCTCAGTGGCCTGTGCTTCCTCAGGGAACATCGATGTCCCAGCATCCACATTTATATGCATCTCCTTGTCCGGGCTTCTTTGTGAACCTCAGGGTATATCTATCATCAAAACTTATATGCAATTTGAAAAGACAGTTAAACTTGTTTCAAGTTAACATTCGATTGCTAATTAGCTACTACTTCCATGCACACTACTTCCATGCTCCTATTTCTTGAGATGACGAACCATATGTTTGTTCCTTTAATTACATAATGGTAGCCGTAGATACTGTTTGCCTTGTGAACTGTCAGATATATCAGGAAGTAAATCTGTCAGCTTGCAACTTTCCATGAACCACAGCTGTCCAACTTTATACAGTGGATGATGACTTGCATTTGATACATCCTAGTACTTTCTTGTTGCACTCTGCAGCTTTAGCTCTGAAGATGCTCTATATTTCCATGAATGCTCACGTTAGCTCTGAATTATCGAACTTTCACTCCATAACATGCTCACTTATTCATTGTTCCACCTTTTATTTCTGCCATTGCTAAGGTCCAATCTTGATACCTCAGAGAGCTGCATGATGTGTAGATAGTCCTAACTTAGGTCCGTTGGTTAGAATCATCCATTCATGTTTAGGAAAAGTGATTAACAACGTGTGCTGTGTTGGATAGTATAGAAGAGATATACTGCGTAACGTGGAACACATTGTATTGAGCCTCAGGGGGCTGGTATATATAAGAGTACATGGGGGAGGAGATAAGGAAGGATTACAGATATAGAAGGAATCCAAACAAACCAATCCTATCCTAATATGACTCTAACTACCATATACTCTAACATGCTGCATTAACCATTAATGTGGTCAACTCTGATGCTTGTGCTATGGTCACTGCAGGAAGTACCTATAGAGAAAAGACCTGAGTTGGGTCCCCAGTCGTTCCCTACTTCATGGTCATGGCAAATGCAGGGCTCCCCTTTGCCATTACTCCCTACTGCAGCATCATCAGGATTCTCTACGGGCACCGTCGCCGACGCCGCCCGCGCGCCTTCCTCCCACCCCCATCCATTTCCCGGCCACCACCAGTTCTACTTCCCCCCGACCGCCTGACTGCCACCTATTCTGGTGGAGGCGACGCCTCACCGTGCATCCACCGCCGCTTGCCGATAACATTCGCCGTTTGTCCAGAGAGGGACCTTCTCCATATGATATCCCTCTCTATGTTCCACCTGGTTATGATCAGAATTCTCACGCTCATGATTCTTTTATCTTCATTTTTGAGTGCGAAACCACGAATCGTGACCGTGCTACCAGGTAAACACCCTTGTACCTCTTTGACTCTACAATAAAATTAATGTAAGATATTCTGGCTAAAAGTGATTGCCCCTCCCTACTGTATTTTTACAGAGTTGTAATTTGAACAGTGGGCACTAAAGCTGGGGCCCACTCGCACCAGTGTCTAGTGGAGCGAAGCTATGCCCTTTTCTTGCTATCCAGCAACTATTCCTCCGCCTGCCTCCATTGCTGACAGTGGAGATAGCTTCCCAGTGGTCACTGTTCCACTGTACTCTGTCATAGTTTCTGATCACCCCTATTGTGCCTTGTCTCTTTCACCTCCTCCCTCACTTGTGCTGCCTCTGGCCACTAGAGTGGCGCCCTGCACTGTTGCCATGCATGGCTGCCACTTCCATAGTGGAGATGGGGGTTGGCCTTTTGGTGATTTCTGTGTGCCATCTTTTGGCTCAATGTCGTTTTGGGACTGGTGCATGTACTGGCAATTGGTGAGATGAGATATGAAGAAATGTCCTCTGCTGCTTTTTAGGAGTAGCTTAATAGCTATCACCAGCTGCCTTTCTCTTCTTGAAATAAGGTTGTTAAAAGAGGGGGTCTTAAAGCTACCCCAACTGCTGCCCAGGGGCCCTCTTCAATGCCCTCCCAGCTGCCGTTTCTTTCTTTATTGGTTCGCTTCTCTGCTGCTTCTTTTGCCTGGTTGGTTGGATGTTTGTTTGTTCGTATGAATTGGGGGAGCTAGTATCATTCATGAGTAGAGGCAGGCAGGGCAGAGCAGGCTGCTGGCTGGCCAGGCACTGATGTGCCAACAGCTATTTCCAGTGAAACGGCTGCCATTTTTCTTTGCTGGGATTGTGATAGTGGTAGGCTGGTAGTACTAGCAGTGTATTGGGTGAAATACTGGTGGTCCATTTGCCTGTTAGCCAATCTGATGCTTGCCTTTCCATCCGCTGGTGATGGTCCATTTGCTTTGGCATCTTGCTTGCCTGTTAGTACTACAAAAGTTGCATACATATGCTATTGAGGTTAGAGTTGATCTGAGTACCTGACAATTTCATGGCAAATGCTCTTTACAATGACATCAACAGACTTTAGTTTTGCAGCAGTTCTTCTCTGTATCTGTGTTTCAATGCATGGATTTGGATTGTGAATAACAGTATTATATTTGCCTGCCCTTCCTTTTTTGGTTTAAAAAGAAAGGCATTGTCTATGGTGGCAAGGCTTTTGATGAATAGACTATGCATCCTTTCTTTGGTACACTTTGTTAGAATAGTATGTGGAATATTAGATGGACCAAATCTATCAAACATAATAATAGTACAAATAGGATGTTTGGTAGGGATTTGAGATATCCTTTTTTTTTTTTGGGGAGAGTTTGGGTGGGGTTGATATAACTCCCGTAGTTTAATTAATTAACTAATACAGAGAGATAGACTGAAAAAAAAATTTCCAAGGTAGGAGTTTTTGCTGAATTTCCTTCAAATTCTCTACAGGATTGTTCATTTCATAGGAATTCCAAGAGATAGGATAGGATTCAATCCTTTGTTTTAAAGATCTTCATAGGTAATTTTCATATAGGATTAAAACCCTCCAAAATTCCTTTGTTTTTCCTCTAAATCAAAGGAACCCTAAAACACAAGAATATGAGATGTTTTGTTTGGATGGTTCAAATGAAAAATACATAGAAATGACATAGGAATTTGGTAGATTCATTTGAGAGTAGATAGATGGAGAAGAGTTGCATTGGACCTTTCAAAAAGTGAAAGAATGAGGTTTGAGCAATTGAGCTCATTGTTTACGTTTCCCAAGGAAGTGGGGCATAGGAACTCAATCCACAGGGGCATATGTGTAGGAAATTTTCTTAGGGATTGTAATCCATTCTTTCTAGGAAAATCATACTGTTCAAAGTAGCCGTTATAATTTAGTATAAACAAATGGAAACAAAGTCACTTGAGCTATTTACTTGTGCAAACATTTAAAATTGCAAAGAGTATATCTCTACTATATTAAAAGTAGAGTTATCCTCTTTCCATCCCCTTCTCCCACCGTGCGCAGCGCGCCGACGTGCATCATATAAGTAATGACATGATCTAAGTTTTACCCCACAATCATACTTATAGTTTATCCTTACTTATACATGTCTGATTCGTTATAGCATAGGGGTATGTTACTAGTATTCAATAAATTAGGAGTACATAGTCGATCATCATCCTCTCTCTTTCCCTTAAACCCCAAAGAACCCTAATGATGGATGTCCTCTCTCTTTCCCTTATGGACATAGGGACTGCTCATCTTTAGGAGGATGTTTTTGGAGTCATTGCCTACTGCCAAGGACAGCAAGGCGCCAGCGCCACTTTTACTTCCCTCCCAGATGACAGCTGAACCTCTTCCTATCATCTTTAGTTGCTTAGAGCATAAACAATGCCACTTCTAGAGTGATGGCCAGATGGACTAAGGGCACTTATTTAGGATGGGCCTTTCCTCACAATGCAAAGTGACAGTAGGGGTGGCTTCAAAATTTTCAAGACAACATGTGACACTATCTATTTAAGCCTACATATTTTTTTTAATTTACGTGGAAGTCTAAAATTTTACACTACCAGCCAAATACTCGTGCGTGCAACGGATTATCCAAAATAGGAAAAAAAATTCAGTTCTCTTGGTTAAAAAAACAATGTTTATCTTTACTTGGTTTAAACAAGATTTTTCATCTTAAAAAGAAAAAAAAAGCTAGCTGGTCTTGAAGAAGTAGGTTGGTACACTGACCTAATATAGTGTAAATCATAGCTCCACCTGTCAGCAATGGCGTTGGTGACAAACTCATCACCACCACTAGAGTGTTTTTGAAGTAGTATAAGAAACACGATATAATCCGTATTCAAATACACTACTAAAAGAAGAATTTTGCTGAAGGTCAAAATAGGTTTTCGTTAGTGGCCAACGTTGCCGCCAGCAACCTAAGGCCAGTGAAAACAATGCATGTTCACTAGCCGTCGGCTAGTCGCGAGCGAAAATCGAGTTTCGTTGGGGCAAGCGAAAGAGATCCACCAGTGAGAATGTTTTTTAGAGAAAAAAAAAGAAAATGGAGGGGGGGGGGGGGGGGGGGGGGGGGGGGAGGGGAGGGGAATAGGTTGGCGGCCTGGTGTGGCCATCATTGAGCCTCTTCGGAACCCTTATTATCGTCACCAGATCTACTACCGCACCCTTCCCTTCGGTGCCGTAAAAGTGGCCCGGCGGTCCCGAGCACACCGCCGCAAGATCTACCTCCTTCAACGATGTCGTCGCTCATCTTCACCGCCGTGGAAGTTGACCCGGCGACCCGAACACCGCCGCTACCAGACCCACCTCCTTCACCATCCATCCCCGCCGTGGAGGCGAATCCAGTGGTCTTGAGCACCGCCACTGCTAGATCCATTCTCTTCATCGTTGCACTGGTCTCCTTCACACTGTGGAGGAGGATCTGCTGAGGAGAAGCCACAGCCGAGACGAATTCATCATCGTCGAATACATGCCCTCGTGACCTACCGCCACCGCTCTGTTTGATCTATACTAAGCTGGCCCCACTCCTTCGGTCAGATCTGGGAGATGGAGGGGAGGGCAAGGTCACTGCCGCCACTCTCGGCTACGTGGCCTCCCCATCATCGATGCCACGCGCTAGAACTAGACTTAGCAGCCGTCGAGCTTCTCCGTGGTCAGCAAACTGGCGTCACCTTGGACAAGAACTCAACACCAAGATTGCGGGCGCTGAGACGTTATATCTCAGCGCTAATCTTGATGGCGATGAGCTAAAGGTTTATTTTTGTTATTAGTTTTTGCCACAGTTCATTCTTCAAAGAAGTTTTTTGAAAGGGTCATTTTGTCAAAATTTCAGCCCCTCCCCTTAGATGATGGGCCCATTTGTCGTCGCCAAATCTCCGTTTCTCATACGGTAAGGATGAGCACGTAGCGGCACAAATCAGATGAGGGCAAGCTCGCAATAGTCGATCAAGCCGCGTAGTCAAGCTCTTTGTCAGGGCAAATCTACTTAGAGCAATGGCCTCAACGATAGATCTGCTTGAGGCGGTGGTATCTACGGAGGATCTGCCCGGACAATCAGATGACTCACCACCTCATCACATTGTTTATGCCCCTTTCTTCTTTTCTCCGCCAATCATAGTTAGAGGCAAACAGGAGCCAAGGCTATTGGTCTGGTTGCTCTCCAAAAGTTCAGTGGATACGGTATAGAGAGCACAAATAATAGGAAAAGGAAAACGAGAGAAGATAGAGAAGAGAAAAGAAAAGAATGCAATTTGTACCTGTATCTCGCTTAGGTTGGGGGCACTTTGGGTCCCCGGAACTGCCCCTATCAATATCAATCTCTCCCTGTCTTTCTCTCGATAGATCACAGTCATCTCTGCCAGTGTGTGTGTAGCTCGGCTCCTTTTGGAGAACAGTGGTAGGTGCCTGTGAATGGCGAGACCGGCTTTCATCACTCGAGTACTAGCTAGCTAGTAGCCACCCCCCTATCTAGCGTCGCATCGGCTGACCAGTGACCAGGACGCCGTACGCCTTGCTCTTGCAGGGGTTTGGGGTTTGGGTTCCCCTTTCTCTTTGAGCAGAGGCAGAGTCAGACTGTCTCAGAGACTCAGAGTCTCTCAGACTCAGAGAGAGAGGTGGTACTGTCCTACTGTACAGTATTCATGTGAGTGATGGAGAGGGGGGGTTGCAGCTGTGGCGACATGCCGGCATTGGTACGACAGGATACTGTTTCTTTGGTTCCCTGATGCGTGTTTTGCTACGTGCATTCTTCTTCGCTTTTATAAAAAAACAAACGAATTATAGATAGATTCGTAGTATTAAAATATATGATATCGTGTACTAAGATTCTTTTATGGTACTATAGATGGAGTATAGGAAAATGTGCATTATTTCCCTAATGATTGTTGAGATATTTTTGCTTGGTATGTGTAGTTGTTACTTCTTTCCTTACAAAATACTACCTCTGTCATGCAGTTGTGGAAATCCTTCTTATTTAAAAAAAATATAATTTGTTTTTAAAAAATAGTTACACATAAAGAATTATGTATGTTTTATCATCTAATAACAATAAAAATACTAATTATAAATATTTTCAAATAAGACGAACGGTTATACGCTAGACATGAGCAGTACAAAACTGCACTTATTTTGGGACGGACAGAATAGTAATCTAGTACTCCATCCATCTCGAAATAAATTTTGATTGGATGGGACATATCCTGATTCGTATTACTTAGATGTGTCCCATCCAACCAAAACTTTTTATATTTTGGAGCAGAGAGAGTACTTGATTAGGGCATCAACAATTCTTATTGCCAAACCATGCAACAAGTGTGGATTCCTTGTGAGATAAAGCAACTAGTAGGAAGACCTCACAATGTGTGTGTGTAAGTTAATTTTTTTTTAAAAAAAATGTGTGTATGTAAGTGAGGGAAATAAAGTGGGATCCACATTCAACCGATCTATCATAAGCTTTGGTGTGATTAAAAAAAGTGAGATGGGACCCGTCACAACATATTTTATTTCCTTACTACCAATAATAAGGCTATGTACTGGTAGTAATTATTTACTGCTCTCATAGTGTTTGTTACTTGATAACAGGAACATATTCCCTTCATCCCAAAATATAAGAGATTTCAGGTGGATGTGACACATTCTAGTACTATAAATCCGGACAAGAGCCTGTTTAGATTTATAGTACTAGGATCTGTCACATCACCCAAAATCACTTATATTTTGGGATGGAGGGAATATTTAACACTTACTACATGTTCTAACCAGGGTTGGAAATTTCGGACCGAAATTTAATTTCAGAAATTTCGGTCCCCTCCAATACGATATTAATTCGGCTGTTTTTTTTAATGTTTCAATTTTTTCATGAATTTGGGTAATATTTGTTCAAATTCAACTAAATTTTGTTCAAAATTTCGGAAATTTTGGACCAAAATTTTTGAAATTTCAGGATTTCGGTGACCCCCGATCAAAAACCCTAAACCGATATAGTGAACCCTGGTTCTAACACTACATTGTGGATACCCTTAAATATTACCTAGGAATCTAAATCTGGACAACTATGTTCAGATTCGTAAGTGTTAAATATTCCCTCTTAGATCCACAGTGTTAAATATCCGAAGTTATATTTTGGCACATCTTAGAGCAAGTTTAATAGTATAGCCCATTACAAGCTCCAATTCATCTATAGCCGATCTAATAGTCAATTCATACAATAGTTGCTTACTATACTATTAATATATGGTCCCATCTATCATACATATATCGTGTCTTGGAGACCATGCTACAGCCGGCTATAGATCTGTAGCCCACTGCTCTTCTCTCTCATCTTTTATCTCATTAAAATATGTTTATAGCTGGCTAATAAGATCTGTAGCCCACTGCTCTTCTCTCTCATCTTTTATCTCATTAAAATATGTTTATAGCTGGCTAATAGTCTGCTACTGTACCTGCTCTTCTCTCTCATCTTTTATCTCATTAAAATATGTTTATAGCTGGCTAATAGTACTAATAGTCTGCTACTGTACCTGATCTCTGACCACAACGGACGTCGTCTTATCCCCAAGCCGACTCTCGGTCCATCACCGCAAATACTCTCCCGAGACATCGAGTCACCTACACATGGAACAAACAAAGAAACCATATTCCGAGACCAAGCTATCTCCAACTTGACTCATTAGCAGCAAACAATAGTATTACATACGTATAGTATCCATCTAGAAGTCATAATCATGGAATAAACTCGGATATCCAAATAAACAACCCGAAACCGAAACCGACACAGTGTCGGCCGGTCAGACCGCGGGCTGGCCGGTCTGACCGCGCATTACACGCCGGTCTGACTGGCTACCAGAGCCCGGTCTGACCGCGCATTACACGCCGGTCTGACCGGCTACCAGAGCCCGGTCTGACCGGTTACATGAAATAATGAATACTGCAATCACCTGTGAATCCAATCATCTCCAAAACCACTTCGTGAATAAATTCCAAATAACAAAACCATTAATCTCCAATGCCCAATTGTTCATCACAGAATAATAATCAAAAACACCTTTGATTTTACAGAAAGCATTTTAGAAACAGTGTCTTTTTTTGCATGTGGTCGTTAGTTGTGCTAATGCAACATGGCAATCAGCAATTGGTTAGCACTGTAGGATAAATACACAGTTGCTTTGCATTTTTCAAAACCACTATGGAGATATATTTGTTTAGTTGTGGATGGGTTATGGGGATTGGAGGAAAACAAATTTCAAACTTACTTTGGGCAGGGTATCAGTTAAATTTGGACAGGGAATGAGTTTGGTCAGAGAGGTACAAATTTTTCTACTAACGGTACTAATATCCTTGCTTATATGGTCAATATATAGTTTCAGTGTGTCACCATTTGATCTAAATATATAGGTGAAAGTGGCAAGTTAACTTGCAAAATTATGCAACCGCATCATTAAGGTGGTATTAGTCATCAGTTTTTTCTCTTTATATTATAAGCATGTGTAGTGGTGAAACATTCCCCTGGTGTAAATTAATTTGTATTGCATCCTGAGAAATCATTTCGCCTTCAATGTGTGTAGGATAATATATGAGATATTGTGGGTAGAAATCCATGACGAACGCGTGTGATACTTTCAGGTGCTCATTACTCATGCTTATGTTTTGATGCACCCAAAAATTTAAACTTAAAGGTCTAATGTGGTAAAAACTTTGGAATGAAGATTTTTCTTAAAAAGAAAATTTGCAGGAATTAAACTACTACTCCATGTGAGAATAATATTTAAAATTCCGACATTCTTGAGGAAAGATCACGAATGCAATGAGAAGGCAGAAATTGAGATAGATGGACGATAAACTCACATTGCTAGGCCATGATGGGTTTTTGGAGTTTTGGACCGTTGATTCTTTTCATTGCTCACTACTCATTTTCACGAATCTGTAGGTCTTAAATTTAAGTTTATAAGATACGAGGATGAACGTGACTGTGGCACACACCTCGCTCCAAGTCTTCTATCATACATTAGACGCAGGCATGGATGGATTAATTATAATGCCAAACCATTAAGGCTGTGTTCATTTCAACGAGTTGGGAACCTTTCCTTCCCACATGGAAAACGACATAGTTTATTAGTGCATGGTTGTCACACCCTGAAGTTCTTCTCCCAAGCCTAAATTGGATTAATAAATGGTCTCAAGAAATTATTTGTGTAATGGTAAGAGAGAAACCCTAATTTAATAAATGCATTTAATAATCGGAAATGACATGTGGAATTTTTCTTGGGTTCTACATGTCAAAATATGCTAACAGGATTTTTAGTGGAATTTTCAAAGCTCTAGAAATAATTTTAATCAATTAAAATTGAGCACAAGCAATTATTGAAGCCCTGGAAATCAATTTCCTTTTTCTTTTTCTCTTCCCCCCTCCTTTTTCCCTTGTTGGACCGTCGGCCCATTTCCCTCCAGAACCCCTTCGCTGGGCTGTCCTCAGGCCAAGGTCCACCGGCCCGCGCACCCCCTCCTCTCTCTCTCATGGTCACCGACACGTGGGACCCACCTGTCAGGTCCTCCCCAACCTCCGGCCGCCGCCGCCGCCTCCCGCAACCGCTGCTCCCGCGCCTCCCGGGCCACGTCACCCGCGCCCCGCAGCTGCCGTCCACTCCCCGTCCCACTATCCCCTCTCCTGCCCGCGCTCGCACTCGAGACGGCCGGGATTCAATTTTTGAATCCCGCCTCTCTCCTCCTCCACCTCCCCTACTTCGCCGGCGAATCCGCGCCACTCCCAGCCGTTCCCGCACTCCCCACCCCTATATAAATGGCCCCTCCTCCTCCTCTACCTTTTTCCTTTTTCCGCCGTTCTCTCCTGAACTCCCCATCGCCCTAGCGTCGTCGCCCACCTCTCCGTCGTCGCCGCCACCGCTCCAGTCGCCGCTAGCGCCGCCACGCCGAGCCATGCCATCGACGCCGTCCCGCTCGCCGTCTCGTGAGCCGTGCCATCCACCTTTTCGCCGTCGAGGTCAGCCACCGGAGCCCGCCGTCCACCTCGCGCCGGGGAGCATCGCCATGGCCGCCGCCTTTGGCCGGCGCTCCCCATTGTGTTCCCTAGGTTACCCCGAAGCTCGGCCGCCCGTCGCCGTCGACATCCCGCTGCCCATCGTCGCCGTTCGCCGTCGCCTTCCTCCACGCCGACCGAATCCCTCGGTGAGGACCGGTATCTCCTCTCCCTCTCTCCCTCTCCCCCTTGTAGCGCCGCCGCATCGCCGCCCCGCTCTCCGCCGCCAGCCGTTTGCCGCAGGTCGCCGCCCGCGCCGCCGCGCGTCGCCATGGCGCTCCGGCGCCGGCTTAAGCCACCCATGCGCGCTGGCTGAGATCCGCCTCCGCCGTCTGATCTACCCTCGGGTAGATCGGGGCCGCTCATCTGCCGCCCACTTGGCCGCCAGCGTGTGCGCCACCTCGGCGCCACGTCAGCGCCACGTGGTGCTCCCTCTCCCCAGTCCCCGTGGACTTCGTCCACTGTGCTCCGTTTAAGCCCATTCAAGTCTCACAGTAAATCAAGAAAAATGCAAAGAATCCATTAAAAATGGTTTTGTTATCTGTTTTAGTAGTCTTATAGCATGTTTGCATTGTTTGCCTTGTATGTCGTGTAGATTCGGGCTCTCCCGACGCTCTGGTGTACTTTGAAATAGTCGCCAAGGTCCCTCTAGCCACAGAGCAAGGCAAGTCATGCTTGTTACTTGAACATATTGATCCTATATTGCAAATGCTTTATGTTTTCTTTAAAATTATGCATTGTTTTATAATGTTACTAGATGGGATGTTTACCTACTATTATTAGCCATACTATTTGTTCATCTTATTCCTTTGCTAGCTTGGGTTGTAACATGGCTATATGTTGGGTTAGGAATTGCATAGCTCTGCTTAGTTCAACTAGTATACAAAGGGGGAAACACACTAATACATAGACTTTGGAATCTAGCATGACTTTGGTTTAATGCCACCGCAATGGTGTTGGTTAATTAAAATACACTAAATGGTGGACTGTGGGTGCATGGTCTTGCTGGTCGTGCCCATGGCGATTAAGGACCGGTTCACAGGATGCCCTGGAAGAACTTATCGTACTTACCACAAGCCATCGTGGGCAACGGCTAGGCTTGTAGTGTAGCTTTCCTCTAGCCGACGCATCCAGGCAAGGGTGGGTGTGATAGAGTGGAATGGGCCCTACGATGGCCTTTGTCTCTTCCGGATTCACCTAGGCACGAGAGGTGCCCATTGCCTTTTGAGGAGTGGGGGTGAAACTTGAGGTGTGGTGTGGTTGGTTAGAGGGGTCATGCGAAGGGTCCTGTCACGGCCTCTTTCCGGTATGTCGTGATGGCATGTCGGCTCACGGGAACGTGTCGTGGGGCTGTGTCTTATGGGTACAGTTGTATACCTCTGATCAGAGTAAAACTATTCGAATAGCCGTGCCCGCGGTTATAGGCGGTCAACTAGATTCACTGTGATTAGTCTCACCCCTAGCTTAGCTTAATGGAACTGATTAGTTCAGGTGGTGGTTTGGGCCTGTCTCAACATGGTGTAGCGTTGAGCAGTGATTGGGTTAAATGATAGATAATTATTACAACTGTTTTACCACTTCCAACTACTGTTTATAAATGCTAACTTTATGCAAATGAACCCCCTTTAGCTCTCTTTGGTTATATCCTGCATCATACCCTCCGTTTCAGTATGACTTGTTGAGTACAGTGGGTAGTACTCAGTCTTGCTCTATCTCCCAACCCCAGAGTTCGAGTATGCGTCAGATGGTGGCTTCTCAGAGGAGTAGGCTTCATCCGTGCCGTCGAGGATGCCTGTGGAATGGTGTCTCCCGCTGCTATCCAAGTCAAGGCTTAGCTCCAGTTATCCTTTTAATTTCCGCTGTAGTTATATAAGACTTTTACAATGTTTGTAAGACGTGGATCTGTATGTCAACTTTGTCGTTTGTGTACCCTGGCTGGTCCTGGACAGGGGTTTTAATGCACATTCTGCCTGGAATTCTATTCGGGAATTTCTGGGCATATATGACAATGGTTAATTAAGTATTAGAAAAAAATTGAAAAATGCATTAATATAATTTTTACAACAACTTTTTAATTTAATAGAAAATTTTTGAAAAAAATTATATTGTTCATCGATTAGGGAAGTGCGCGCGTGGAAATAAATGAGGAAGTAAAGTTGGGAAGGTGTAGAAACGAACGTAACCTAAGCTACTTTGGCAATCTCGCACCTTTCTATGCAGGCTTGTTCACTTTGTTGCCATTGTCACCCCTACCATACTTTTGGTAATGTCAAATTTTAGCATATTTCGGCATCACTAAAATTTGATAGTGTTGGATGCGCTTGGTTTGAAGCTAATTTACCCAAATTTGGTTGAGTGTTTGAGAGTGGAAACTTCCAGAATTAAATTTTTTTTGGCAGTGTTGGAATGGCAAGGATATGTTTGGTTTGTTGCTGCCATAATAAATTTTGTTATGTTAAAATTTGGCAGGGTTGAAAGTGACAGTAAAAAGAACAACCCTGCATCTCGATATCCTCGTTTTGTTTGTTGCTAAACCATGTCATGTGCCCATGCCACTGTGATCCATAAGTATAACTTTGTTTTTGATGGAGTTGTGTTTGGGTGTCTGCACGCTGTTAGTTTCTGGAAAAAAAAAAAACTGTGCGCGCACACATCTTGATAATTAATTATGTTCAAAGCATAGCATTTTCTTAAATCCGAGATTTTCTTTTTGTAGAAAGCTTGCTTTTCCAAATTAAATGGAAGGTTTTGTTGTCCTTTTTTCATAAATATTGCACGCAAACAGATCAAAGACGGACACTACTGCACAGTGCTTGTGCACTAATTAATCTTAAATAATTGCTATTTCAATAAATACCAAAAAAATAATATGCATCACTTTCCCACATGTGAGCATGAAACATGTAATAAGGAAAAGATTCCCACTACATTTAAACTTCATATAAAAATTTCCCTTAAATTACTTATCCGATCTATAATCCGATTGTACCGTTGTATTTGTTTAATTAAATCTTTACAACAAGATCTCACATGATTATATTCTAATGAAGAAAATATATATGTTGTAAATATCTTTTATTATATATCTATATTACTTTTCTCATAAATGTAATTACTTTTAAATTTGATTAAATTACTTCTTAGAAATTGATAATACTGTGAACATGTTACTTTTGTTGCCGTCTTTATTCTGTTCTATACTTTGTGTTGATTCAATTGAATTTCTAGAAATTCATTATATTGTGAACATGTAACTTAAGACTCATGTTTTTACCCCTACAACGGATTTACTTTTAGTGCCATGATAACTTACTTTCATTTAGTGTTATGTTAGTATGTTACATTTATAATATGTGTAAATTACTTTTAGGCTTTATTGAATTTACTTTAACAAATATCCAGGAAGTAATTTAATCAAATCTAAAAGTAATTTACATATATGATGAAAGTAATTTACAACATATATATCTCTTTCATCAGAATATAATCATGTGAGATCTTGTTATAAGTTTTAATTACAACGAATATAATGATGTAATCGGATGGTAAAAAAATAAACCAGATTTAAAAAGATACGGGTATTTGACTAAAAAAGTAGAGTGTGCTCTACTTAAGCCTAAACAGTGCGTATGCACTATTTAGATTTTGCCTTTGATACTTTTATTTGAGAGGATAACGTCACATGAGCTGAACTGTCGGAACGTCGGAACACAGGTGGCCCACAAGACGAGAAGAGGAGAGGAAAAGTTTCCTCGCCGAAGAGCATAGGAAAAGTTTCTCTGTTGAAGAATGATGGGAGTTCTATGACATAGTGCAGTGATAGCATTTGCTTGTCAATAGTCGTGCGAATGTCTATGCACTAGACCCCAATTCAGATCCTCTGCAGTACTGCACATGCAGACTAACATGTGGGCCAGAGGGTCTATGGGGCCCACATGTCAGTGAGCAGTACTGTATGTGCAGTTCTGCAGAGGACCCTCACTTGCTAAACCCACCCTCAGTATTTAAACTTTATGCTCATGCAACATGGCGAATTGACATCTTTAACATGTTAACATTGTACTAATAACTACACCATTGCTTTGCATTTACTTTTTGGAATTCGTATGTACGTATATTTGTTTAGTTGTGGAGGGATTATGGGGGATTAGAGGAAGCCAAATCTCGAACTAAATTCAGGGAGGGCATGAGGTTGATCAGAGCAGTCACAAATCCTGCTGCAAATGAATGATACCCAGATCCTGACTTATGTGTTATAGGAGGTTGATATTGTTGTACTGTCTTGCGATCTCTGATCTATATAAGTGGAATGGGTAAGTTTTGTTGCAAAATTATGCAACCACATCATTAAAACAATTTTACTGGTCAGATTTCTACTCTGAATGTTACGAGCTGTTGGATTCACAGCGTATGAAACCTCTTCCATATCCTGTCTCTAGTGTTGATAGAATAGTGCATACATTACCAGAACAGGATGGAAGTGATATATGGATCTTCTTCTATTGTGGTCTAAATGTATATTGGGCAATGGGTATGGATACAAATAGATGTTCTCAAGGAACAAGTACAATACACTTTGTGTGAACTAATTGGAGAATAATAATTACATATGTTTCATACACTGCTAGTACAAGATGTGACCGACTTTTCCTTGCTGGCCGATGGATGGCCTTTTGTTGTTGAGTATGATGGGTGGCTCGACATGTGATACTTCTAGTTGCTCATTACTCATTCTTTTGTCTTGATTTAGTCCTAAAATTTAAATTTAAAGGTCTAATGTGGTACTCCCTCCGTTCATCTAGTTGACAGCTATTTTGAAACAAATAAGTGAGCTTGGCGGTTGAAGTTTGTTACGTGTTTATGGTTGTTAGACATGACACGAGATTTGCTTGGTACATGTTAATGCTTGCTACATGATATCAAGAAATACGGCGCATTGCACATGCCCTACATGTAAACTTTGTGAAAGCTGTTCAGAACTGATCGAGTTTGTTTGCATGACTTATATCATGCTGCTGCAGGATGGCAACGGGCAACATGTTATAAACAAACAATTTCTCTAAGTTATTGGTTGAGAATGAAAATTAGCATATGTTTTTGTTTTAGAGGGTATAATTAGCGATTGGAGAGATATTGGAGGAAACCAAATGTTAAATTTAAATTTGGGGTGTGTAATAGTTGGTTAGATAGCCAGCAACTCTCTTTAATGTCATCTATTGAGTTGCCTGTAGATAATAAAAATAGTTACGTTAATTTCATCTATTGAGTTGCTAGTAGATGATATAAATAGTTGCATTGGAGGTGATTTGGTATCATCTAGTCTAGTACAAATGTTGCCATGAAAGATGCGGTCGCTAAGATCGCCATGTTGGACTCCGAGGAGCACCACTTCGAGTCGAGCCATGTCGGACTCCGAGGAGCACCACTTCGAGTCGAAGTCCGAGCCACAGAACCATCCGCAAGAATGGGTACATCGTTATTAAAGAACCGCCCTTGCAAGGTGGTGGAGGTTTCTACATCGAAGACTAGTAAGCACGGTCATGCCAAGTGTCACTTTGTTGCCAAGGATATTGTTCATTCATCCCACAACTGTGATGTTCCACATCAACTGTACAAATACTAGCTGATTGACATATTAGAGGATGGATACTAGCTGATTGACATATTAGAGGATGGATTACTCGTGAGCCTTCTTACTGAGAGCGGTAACACTAAGGATATCTTAGACTCCCAACTGAGATAATCTCCTGGGTCAGATCAAGACTGGATGTGTGTGTGTGTGTGTGTGTGTGTGTGTGTGTGTGTGTGTGTGTGTGTGTGTGTGTGTGTGTGTGTGTGTGTGTGTGTGTGTGTGTGTGTGTGTGTGTGTGTGTGTGTGTGTGTATATATCAACCATGCAGCAAACAGGGCCATGCAAATAAAAAAAAATGGTACACCGATCTTTAGTCCCGGTTGGTAACACAAACCGGGACTAAAGATGGTTCGGTCGGCCACGTGGCTGACCGATCTTTAGTCCCGGTTGGTAACACGAACCGGGACTAAAGATCGATCTCTAGTCCCGGTTATTTCACTCGGGACTAAAGATAGCTATCTTTAGTCCCGGATTCGTAGTCCCGGTTGGACAACCGGGACTAAAGGGGGGTTACGAACCGGGACTACAAACGGTTTCTCCACCAGTGTATGTTGATATTTATTCATTAGTTTACATAAGTATATACCAGCCTGTATGTTGAAGAAGTTGAACTTCATCTTGCAAATACCGAAAAGGATAGGGTATATGTTGCAAATATACTTATCACTGGCAACTATGCTGAGGACCTATATGTGATTTCTGCAAACAATAGTGCTCCGATGAAAGATTGAAAGAGTTTCCTAAATGACATTTAGACCCAAATACCACTATGTAATGTAAACTAGATGGTACCTCGCGCGTTGCTACGGAACACTTAACATATTGTCGGATTAGGAAACAAATTTTTTATAAAAAAAAAAGCAAATGAACTGAAGTAATTCTACAGGTTGATGGGGGATATAATATGCCATATAAGCAATCTAACATGGCCAGATGGCCACTGATAACTTGACAGGCAGTTATATTGTTCAGAGACTAAATCACATGTTAGGAAGGAAAAATGAGATAAATTGTATCATTGATTTTAATCATAAATTAAAGAAAATGCTTCTCACTAATTTGGTAGACATCACATTAATGCTAGGTAAAGCTATAATCACTTGAATTGTTTGGATAAACAGATGTTAATCCATCCCATGGCTCGATGAGGGAGATCCATTAGACCAAATGCTGATGGTCCATGCAGTTGCTGTAACCATTGAGAAAACATACATTTACTAGCTAAAATCAAGTTTACATACCAGCAAGATCATGTAAGATATTAAAGCCCTTCCATAGTTCCATCAAATGTAAGTCTGAAGAGCAAGAGACTGGCTTTGGTTTATTCCTTCCATCTAGTGGTCTGGTGATGAACTGAAATAATTCAAGTTTTAGTGTTTTATTATGGAAAAACAAAATGCACCTAAAATGCACAGAGCTCCGATGGAGGGAGGACCATGGAAATGATGAGTAAGATGGCGGCAACAGGAGGGGATTCCTCGGCGACCTACTCCACCCGTTATCGTGCTGGGAGAGGCGACGACCGGCATCTAGCGAGCAGCCGGCGGCCATGGTCGACAAGCGGCAGCTTCATTCTTGATGCACTGTTTTTTTCAGCTTCGTCTTTATTTTGTGATTGGGCCGAACCTAGCAGGCCGTAGCACACTTGTGGAATGAGCGACTGAGGACAGAGGCTGGATTAGCGATGCCGTTGGATGCAGAAGAAACGATGGATCTGGCATCTACATCCCTCTGACGTAGAGGCATTCTACGTCAGAGGATTGCGTTCCCACCTAGTAATACAAATCTGGACAACTCTGTTCAGATTCGTAATACTAATTAAGTGGCATCTAATCGAATTCTATGTTGCTACAATTTGAAATAGAAGGAGTAGTTGCTACATAGGAGCAAGAGATGTGGCACATCTTAGATGCCTGTGCCATCCATGTAAACTTTGTGAAAGCATTTTAGAAACATTGTCTTTTTTTTGCATGTGGTCGTTGGTTGTGCTCATGCAACATGGCAATTGGCAATTGGTTAACATTGTAGGATAAATACACGGCTTTCCATTTTTCAAAACCACTATGGAGGTATATTTGTTTAGTTCTGGATGGGCTATGGGGATTGGAAGAAACCAATTTCGAACTAACTTTGGCGAGGGCATCAGTTAAATTCACACAGTGAATGAGTTTGATCAGAGTAGGCACACATTTTACTACTAATAATACTAATATCCTTGCTTATGTGGTCAATATATAGTTTCAGTGTGTCACGATTTTGATCTATATAGGTGAAAGTGGCAAGTTAACTTGCAAAATTATGCAACAGCATTATTAAGGTGGTATTAGTCATCAGTTTTTTTTCTCTTAACTAGGAAGACAGCCTGCGCATTCGCGCGGCCTTGCATCGTACATTGTATTTGAGACACCTATAATATTTGAGACACCTACGAAGGTGGAATTTTAACCGGGGGACATCTACAACACTTCAAAAGCATGATGACTGCATAATTTTTAATCTTCAAAAGTATACTATAGATCCCTATAAGAAATTATTTGTAATTTTCTTTATCATCTGAAAACAACGCAGGTTAATTTTTTTTATGAATTGCATTATTGATATATGCTGTTTATTAGTGGATGGATTGGGGGTGATATGAGGCTACACTGAATGCATGGTTGTATAGAGCCTAATATCATCGCGCAGTGTGAGAGAGATTTCATCTATGAAAATTTCACGTAGAGTGTGTGTGACAGTGCGAGGCTCCACGCAGCTAGCATGAATACAATTGGATGACTAAATATAATTGGATAATATTATTATGTGAACGCGATGTATCATGAATACACGATTGAATAAGATACGTAGGAGGGAGAGGGGTAGGACAAGAGGAAAGTGGAGGGGATTGATTTTTTATACATAAGATAGATATAAAGGTTGGAAATAATGGGCCCACCACTTTTAAATAATAAGGGATGATGAGATGTTTTTCTTTTTTTCTTATATTTTCTCTAACTTATATAGTGCCACATGGCAAACGTTTGTAGGGTTAACTCATGGCGGCTTTTTACTTAAAAAGTAACTATCATCTAAAGTCGATTAGATGTTTCATAGATTATAGTTTAAAGCACTTGTATGAAAGATTATTTCACTTGTTTGGATTATTCCAGCATTTTTTTTTTGAAAAATAGGACATAATTTGATTGTTTTCTCTAACTAAAGTCACCATTTTTTTAGGCAATTCGGATAACATGCAAAAGGGTAGTATTGTTTGTCGGTTTGAATTATTTTCTATGGAGTGGCTTGAACTATTCATATTTGAGTTTTCTTTCTTATGTTCTGAATGTCTAGTTTAGTTATGCTTATTTGCAAAATAGATATATTATAAAAGTAATTTACATTTTTTCATCAAAATATAATCATGTGAGGTCTTGTTAGAAAGATTTAATTGTTACGAACACAACGGTGTAATCGGATCGTAGATCGGATGAGTAGTTTAAGAGAAAATTTTATTTGAAACCTCCTCCACGTCTTAGGAAACCTGCCACGTCTGTCTCTCTCATTCTCTCTCTGTCTCTCTTTTTCTTGCACGCTAATGGATGAGGAGGATGACGCGTGGTGAGATGGCTAGGACAGTTTTCCTGGCGTCGTGCGATAGCGCCAGATCGAGAGGCCTCTCGAAATAGTTTTTGCGATGGATTATCCGTTGATCTCTTGTTGGTTTAGCACCGGTCTGCTTCTGCTGGGCTTGCTAGCTACTATTTCCGTTTTAGGTTATAATAACGTTTTGACTTTGGTTAAAATCAAACTATTTAAGTTTAACTAATTTTATAGAAAAATATAGTAATATTTTTAACCCAAGATAAATATATTATATAAAATTTAGTTAATTATAGATTTAATGAAACTATGCTGGTGTAGTAAATATTATTACTCTTTTCTACCGAATTAGTCGAACCTAGAGTACACTGGTGGAGAAACCATCTTTGGTCGGTCGGCCGAAATCCACAATAGTTTCGGTTCCACTAAAAACCGGGACTAAAAATGATCTTTAGTCCCGGTTGGTGGCTACAACGGGCATATGTGATGTTTAGTCCCGGTTGGTAACACCAACCAGTACTAAAGATCATCTTTAGTCCCAGTTCTAAGCCTGTCAGGCCTGTCAGGCCCCCCGGGATCTTTAGTCTCGGTTGGTGCCCAGCGATCTTCTTCCTCCTCCAGCCCGAGCAAGCTTCAAAATTTCTCCAAAAAAGAGGGGAGGTCATGCCAAAATTTCTTGTGAAATTTTAGTGGTGATTATATACAAATCGGAGGTGTCTAAAAGGTTAGTAACTTCATCCTCCAATGTTTTTTTTGTTGTTATATTACTTTTGGAGCAATGTTTCACACATTTTTTTGGTCTCCAAAACTTTGTTGTAAGTTGATGAGAGAGAAAATTTATGTGGGGAAGAAGAATATATAGAAATTTTGTTTGTTTACTTAAAAAAGTTTTATTCTCTAGCTTAAAATATAATGAAAATTAATCTTAAAAAAGAAAACAAACTAAATTGAAAATTAAAAGAAGTACAACATTAATATTAGTTTAGAACTTCAAAAATAATAAATAAGAATTGTTTGTTGGATTATTTTATAATTATTGTATCTTGCGGAGGAGAAAGGACGGCTGTGGTGTTTGGCCAGGGCTCGGGGGCTATCCTTTTATATTGCCAAAGTGTTGGGTGGTTAGTCTCAGATCATGGTTTGGTTTGTGGTTGTGGTTGTGGTTGGGTTTGCGACATACATGGTTCCTAGAACTTAGTGTGTGTGCGTTTGGTTTTGTACTCGAGGTTCTACCCCCTCTTTCTTCTTCTTAAGAGATATTTTACGGTGTATGCATTCCAAAAAGGGTAAAGATCCAACGCTCCTCAATCACAGGTACCATGTTAAAGGTATTTAAGTATTGATATAGGTATTAAGGTACTAAGGGTAAAAACATAATTTTGCTAATAGAGTGAAAAGGGTAGAATTGTCCTCCAAATTATAATAGGTACCGTGGTAGGTATAACGGTACGTATTAACATCTACACGGTATCAGCGTCTCTTTTGCGTGGTTTCTTGAAGATTTACGTTGTATTCGAGGCATTAACATCTACACGGTATCTGCGTCTCTTTTGCGTCGTTTCTTGAAGATTTACGTTGTATTCGAGTTAAGTCGTTTACCGCGGTGTTCTTTGATGTTCTCTTTTGCGTAGATTTCTCTAGATTTACATTGTGTTGTTATAACACGTTACTGGCCTAATTATGTGAATTTTTTCTACATTTATGTTTTGTTCCAACGAACACGTAAAAACTCATACCTTAATTCTGTTGAAAATTATATTTTGTTTTCAGCAAGAGATTTATATTGTGTTTCAGAAACATGACCGGTTAAAATATCACCCAGGGTTAGCATCAATTTAAATTATACATTTTATGAATTTATGATAACATGCTATGTCAAGATAACCAACAACATACCAACACAGGTAGCTTGACATGATCATGGTGAGCATGCTCACAAACACCCATATCATATACCCGCTAGATAAAACATGCCAGATAAACTTCATCAACAACAGCCTTTTTACAACAAAAGGTCATAGGTTCAACAACAGGCTAACCCTAATATTAGTTCAACGCATAGCATTCTGTACTATTAGCCTATTTACATTCCAACATTGGCACATATACAACCAAAAGGACCTTAGGAGTATTCTAACATCGTCGTGAAACGTGCTTCCTTGCTGTCCCCTTTGTTAGAGCTACCTTCTTAGGAGTTTCTGCACTTGTGATATGGGTGTCTGCAAGAATCTGCACAATAAAACAAGAGAAATCAAATTGCAGCCTATATATAATGCTACATCCATAAGGCCAAACTTAACAAAAATTTAAGGAGATGGATTTAGGTCACAATCTATTGTTTACAAGTAGAATTTGTCTTAGCCAACTACATTGGGAAGATAAAGTCAAATAGTCACAACCAATCAACAAAATAGTTGAGATGAGGACACAGCGACGATGTCTGGATTAATGCCTTGATCTTTCACGGTACTAAACAAGAGTAGACCAAAATTAGTGTCTCACCAATAAATATATAATGTCCAATAATCACTATATGCAATCTAATTTTGTGTGTACTGAAACTTTGACAATCCAGAAAATAACTCACGATCCAGTAGCAGTAATACCGCCCAATAAAATAATTTATATAGAACAATTATTCACTTTCTTGCATGAATTTTCAAGAAGACTTGTGCAGAAATATTAATAATGGAACCACGTCTCATCATGAACAGCACATGACCTGTGAAAATTTTAGTATAAAGTGAAAACTATAACTCACAGAAGTCATCACATTGTTGCTGGGGCTAGGTGCTGTGGATGGCAATTGATGTGGTAGAGGTAGCACCACACATGGTAGTTCCCATTTGTTTGCCTAGTCTTGTCGATCGGTTATTGCAAACTGTAGCAAAGATATTCATTAGCCGTATGGTGTTTTTTAAAGCTTCTTCATGCATCTTGTTCTCAGCACGGTTCATAGATACCCTATAGTCATGATTAATGGCTGCATGCTCGTGGGCGTAGTTGGTTTTAGCCTTTTTTACCATCTCCATCTCTTGTGACGCATGAATCAGAAACCCATGTGTATTAGTTGAATGCAAAATTATAGTATTACTTACAAGGTTATGTTAATCACCTCAAAGGAGAAGCTTCCATCATCCAATTGCCTAACTAGATCAGCATAAGGTCCAAGACCAGCCATATTGACTGTTTCTTTATATGGCTCAAAAGCTTTAGCATAACAGTTGGCTTCTACATTCTTTAGCTGGTAAAGTAAAATGGCTTAGGAAAACAAATAAGGTGCATGTCTATTTAGATGGGATGACATTGAAGGAGTGGTCGAATTACCTTGCATGATCCATAAATTGCATAAAGCCCAGATCCCTTATCAGCCTTTTTCAATGGTTTTGCTGCTTGATCTGTCCAAAATGCCACCCTAGGCTCTCCCCATGGCACATTACATCCAGGTGCATCTATATAATCTAAATACAGTAGCTGCATTTTTAGGGGAAAGAAGCAGTGAGATGTTACAGTACTAAAAAGAAGGCGTAAAGGAGAGATTAAGCATGTAGATATGTACCCCCGAGATAATATGTGGATGCTGAAATCCAATCAATATTTTCTTTCTTCTCAATCTTGTCCTGCACTTGCAGCACTGCATTTCTTATGGTTGAAAGCATGTGCTCAGCCCAGTTGTACTTTGCAATGTTGTTAACATCCAAGCAAACATTGGCATATTGCATACTAGGTTGGTTTGATGTTGTTGGGGCAATGATCTTGCACAGAGTAATCAACATAAAAGCTGTGATGAACTTGTTATCCGTGTTACCTCCTTCACATGCACTTGGTAATTGTTGCACAGAAATTTGAGTGCCCGATGAAACCCCAAACAAGTGCTTTAGTGTCTTGATAGACTCATGCTTTGGACTGTTTGGTTTTATAGTCACTCCAGTACGAGGGATACCAAACACAATGTTGACACATTTAGGATTGATTGGGATTTTACCATTTGGTAGTTCTATAACGTCAGTTAACACGTTGTAGTGTTGTAGTAACCATATTCCAAGCTACTTGAAAACACTTGAGCACTTATTGTTTAATAAGCCTCTGAATCCTAATATTTGAACCTTTTCTTTTTGGTCAGGACTGAGGTATTTTATGGCTGCACTGAAGTCATCCGGACTACATCTTGAGCCTACCCTATGCTGCACAAATGCTATCTTTCATCACACATGGCAAGGATTTAAAGTATAAATTGTACTGTACTATGTTACTCCTCATATACTATGGCATATAGTGAGGGGGAAGAAACTGATGTACTGGAAATGGATGTCTATTTTTTTTTTGACGGTGGAAATGGATGTCTATTGGCTGGGGTATTTTGCTTACTTAGTGACATCAGATGAAATGAATGCAAGGTAGTTCCTAATAGTGACCCATTATCCACTGGCTTCCTTATAGCAGTTTTCTAAGCATGAAATCAACAGGAAATGATAACAAATACATAGATTGACATAAACATACAGTTATGATAAGAGAGCCGGCATAATCCCCTTTTTGTTTCTTCTTCTTTGGTGGTTTGGAGCTAGAAGTTGAATTCTTTTGGGAGGGGAAACAGTAGGTTTTGGGGATTGCACAGTTTTCTTCCCCTTCGAAGTGTGGGCATTGATATGTAGATTACTTTGCAGGTTAGCTGAAAATAGTCACAAAAAATGAGGTCAGCTATCCAAATTCAGTATTGGACAAAATCAGAAAACAACTACTTCATAGCACACTGGGGACGGCTTGTACTTCAAAATCTAGAAATTGTACAGTGTGCTATGAAGTAGTTGGTTTCTGATTTTGTCCAATACTGAATTTGGATAGTTGACCTCATTTTTTGTGACTATTTTCAGCTAACCTACGAAGTAATCTTCATATCAATGCCCACACTTCGAAGGGGAAGAAAACTGTGCAATCCCCAGAACCTACTGTTTCCCCTCCCTAAAAGAATTCAACTTCTATCTCCAAACCACCAAAGAAGAAGAAAAAAAAAAGGGGATTATGCCGGCTCTCCTATCATAATTGTATGTTTATGTCAATCTATGTATTTGTTATCATTTCCTATTGATTTCATGCTTAGAAAACTGCTATAAGGAAGCCAGTGGATAATGGGTCACTATTAGGAACTACCTTGCATTCATTTCATCTGATGTCACTAAGTAAGCAAAATACCCCAGCCAATAGACATCCATTTCCACCGTCAAAAAAAAAATAGACATCCATTTCCAGTACATCAGTTTCTTCCCCCTCACTATATGCCATAGTATATGAGGAGTAACATAGTACAGTACAATTTATACTTTAAATCCTTGCCATGTGTGATGAAAGATAGCATTTGTGCAGCATAGGGTAGGCTCAAGATGTAGTCCGGGTGACTTCAGTGCAGCCATAAAATACCTCAGTCCTGACCAAAAAGAAAAGGTTCAAATATTAGGATTCAGAGGCTTATTAAACAATAAGTGCTCAAGTGTTTTCAAGTAGCTTGGAATATGGTTACTACAACACTACAACGTGTTAACTGACGTTATAGAACTACCAAATGGTAAAATCCCAATCAATCCTAAATGTGTCAACATTGTGTTTGGTATCCCTCGTACTGGAGTGACTATAAAACCAAACAGTCCAAAGCATGAGTCTATCAAGACACTAAAGCACTTGTTTGGGGTTTCATCGGGCACTCAAATTTCTGTGCAACAATTACCAAGTGCATGTGAAGGAGGTAACACGGATAACAAGTTCATCACAGCTTTTATGTTGATTACTCTGTGCAAGATCATTGCCCCAACAACATCAAACCAACCTAGTATGCAATATGCCAATGTTTGCTTGGATGTTAACAACATTGCAAAGTACAATTGGGCTGAGGACATGCTTTCAACTATAAGAAATGCAGCGCTGCAGGTGCAGGACAAGATTGAGAAGAAAGAAAATATTGATTGGATTTCAGCACCCACATATTTTCTTGGGGTACATATCTACATGCTTAATCTCTCCTTTACGCCTTCTTTTTAGTACTGTAACATCTCACTGCTTCTTTCCCCTAAAAATGCAGCTACTATATTTGGATTATATAGATGCATCTGGATGTAATGTGCCATGGGGAGAGCCTAGGGTGGCATTTTGGACAGATCAAGCAGCAAAACCATTGAAAAATGCTGATATGGGATCTGGGCTTTATGCAGTTTATGGATCATGCAAGGTAATTCGACCACTCCTTCAATGTCATCTCATCTAAATAGACATGCACCTTTTTTTTTTTTTGCCTAAGCCATTTTACTTTACCACCTAAAGAATGTAGAAGCCAACTGTTATGCTAAAGCTTTTGAGCCATATAAAGAAACAGCCAATATGGCTGGTCTTGGACCTTATGCTGATCTAGTTAGGCAATTGGATGATTGAAGCTTCTCCTTTGAAGTGATTAACATAACCTTGTAAGTAATACTATAATTCTGCATTCTGATGGATAAGTCTTTGTGGTCCTTGGTCCTAGTTTCCTTTTTTGCTTTTGGGTAGTTTCACCTTTTCAGGACAGCATCTACTCTTTAAGCATATTTTCAGTTACTAGGACAGCTGCGGTTAGTAGGACAACAGCAATTAGCATCTCCTTTATGCCTCCTTTATGCTTTATTTAGTTTGGATGCCCTCTAGGACAGCATCCCATTCAAATTTAGAATTTTTAGACTAGGAGGGTGAAGCAATAGGCTTGCAGCGAATTTTTAGACTAGGAGGATGCAGTAATAGGCTTGCAGCCAGCTATGGCTATATATATGTATCCAACCTCCCTCGGGAAGGTATGGCTTTTGAGTTTGTGAATGAAGAAAACCAGAAAATTGCCCCACTCTGAGTGCCATCCTCTTCTCAATGAGAGTAGCCATTGAAATTCTAACATCTGGTATCAGAGCCACACTTTCCTGTAGGCTAAATATCTCTTGTTCCACCCCTTCCCAAGCTCGGTTGAGCTCTCAGCCACCAGCAGCAGCAGCACCGGCTGCTCCTCCTTCCCCTTTCCCTTCCCCCTCTCCACGCAGCAGTCCCCCAAGGTGCGCCATGTCCGACGTTCGGTCTCGGCGTTGGGTCGCCTCAAGCACTCGGCGTCAGCAGGACGCCGAGCTCGCCGCAGCAGAAGAGCGCAGGCGAGCAAACGGCTCAGACCGCTACAGCAGCAGCGAGGGCGGCCAGACTGGCGACAGCGGAGTTGGCAGCAGCCAGGGCGGAGGCGGAGGCGGAGGCGGCGGAAGATGCGGCACGTGCGGCGGAGGTAGAAGTTGAGACCTTGCGCAGCAGCATCAACGGCTCCATCGCCGGCGACATCACCGCCGACAGGGAGCTTGAGGAGTTGGCAGGAGGAAGGGCACGGGATCGGGCAGAGCGGTGGGCAGCAGCCCACCTCCACGGCGGTGGCGGTGGCCCAAGGGACCGCGCGCCCGCTGACGGGAACCCAGACGGCGCGGGCGTGCCGGCGCGCACCGGAGCCCGCGCGCGGCCCTCGCAGGCAGCGCGGCTCTCTTCCCCTGACCGGCGCCATGGCCACCACGGCGTCAGACGGTGGTCAGGGACTTTGGTCCGGGGGTGGGTGGCCTACCCTCACCAAAACCAACTACATCGGTGGGACGCGGTGATGGGGTGAGGCTCCAGGTGCGGCACATGTGGGAGGCAGTCTGGTACGGCGACGTCGACTACGACGATGATCGGCGGGCACTGGATGCCCTCATCGCTGCAGTCCCGCCCGAGATGCAAGTTCTCGCTTTTCCAGAAGCGGATTGCCAGGAGGCCTGGGACGCCATCGCTGCGGCAAGCATCGGCAGCGACCGCGCCCGCAAGTCCACACTGCAGGCACTCCGCAAGGAGTGGGACAACCTGGCCTTCAAGCCAGGTGAGGATGTTGATTGACTTTGCCCTCCGTTCTCAACACTCTTGAGAAGATGGTGCAGTACGGCGATGACACCTACGACGAGGAGAGCTGTCGAGAAGCTCTTCCGCTGCGTCCGAGAGAAATTACAGGCAGATCGCTCGCTCGATCGAGTCTCTGCTAGACCTCCACAATGTCGATCGAGGAGCGTTAGGTCGCCTCAAGGTCGTCGACTGGTGATGAGCCACAGCATCTCTCGGGGCCTATCACCATTGGCGGGAAGCTCCATCTCACTCGGGAGCAGTGGGAGGCCTCTCAGGGTGACGAGAGGAAGGGGGAGTCATCTTCCCCGACAGGCGGCCGTAAGCCGCGCAGGTGTCCAGCTACGGTGGGCGCGAAGACGTGCCGAGGGTGGCGCCCGCAGAGGCGCCCAGGGCCGGGCACCGGCAACCACAAGCCGGCACGAGACGACGCTTGTCGCAAACTGTGGCAAAGCTTGGCCATTGGGCCAAAGACCGTCGACAGCCACGACGCGGCCAGGCCCACGTCGCACGGGTGGAGGAAGAGCCGGCTCTGCTCCTGGCTCACGCAAGCATCGAGCTACCTCCAGCGGCACCGGCCGCAGCGGCTTTCCTCCACCTTGATGAGCCGAAGGTACTCGTCTCCCTCTGCAACGGCTCCAGCAACAACAAGGCTGATGGGTGGTACCTCACACCGGCGCCACCCATCACATGACCGACCGACGGGAGTTCTTCACCGAGTTCGACTCCAACGTCCGAGGCTCCGTCAAGTTTGGGACGCCTCCGGCGTGGAGATCAAGGGCGTTGGCTCCGTCACCTTCACCGCCAAGTCCGGTGAGCACAGGCTGCTCACCGGAGTCTACTACATCCCCGCGTTGAGGAATTCTATCATCAGCGTGGGACAGCTAAATGAGAACGGCTCACACGTGTTGGTCGAGGACGGACTCATGAGGATTTGGAATCTCCGTCGTCGCCTTCTTGCCAAGGTAACCAGAGGCACTAATCGACTCTACATCCTCAGCGCACAGGTCGCACAACCAGTTTGCCTCGCCGCTCTCGGGACGACGAGACGTGGCAGTGGCACGAGCGCTTCGGGCACCTCCACTTCGAGGCCCTAAAGCGGCTCAGTGCCAAGGAGATGGTGCGAGACATGCCGAGCCTTGACCACGTGGAGCAGCTCTGCGACGTCTCCGTGGTAACGAAGCAGCGCGGCTCCCCTTTCCCCAGCAGACGAGCTTCCGAGCCAAGGAGTGGCTCGAGTCGTGCACGGGACTTGTGTGGCCCAGTGACACCGGCCACACCAGGAGGATGCGTTACTTCCTGCTGCTCGTTGACGACCTCTCCCCACTACTGTGTGTGTGACGCCATCAGGCGCGGTGCAAGGTGCTGCAGAGCGGTGGGAGTGCAGCCGCAAGCTGCGCGTGCTGCGCACCGACAACGGCGACGAATTCACGGCGGCTGAATTCGCGTCGTACATCGCTGATGAGGGCATTCCGCGCCACTACACCACGCCGTACAGCCCGCAGCGGAACGGCGTCGTCGAGCGTCGCAACCAGACGGTTGTGGGGAAGGCTCGGGCTCTCCTCAAGCAGAGGGGATGCCGGCCATCTTCTGGGGTGAGGCGGTGTGACGGCTGTCTACATCCTCAACCGCTCCGCTACCAAGGCCCTCGATGGCAGGACACCGTACGAGGCTTGGCATGGGCGCAAGCCGGCGGTCTCCACCTGCGGGTCTTCGGCTGCTCGCGTTCGCCAAGGAGCTTGGCCACATCGGCAAGCTCGACGACAGGAGCACCCCAGGGGTGTTCATCGGCTACGCGAAGGGCTCGAAGGCCTACCGCATCCTCGACCCGGAGACCACAGCGTGTGCGCACAGCGCGCGACGTAGTGTTCGACGAAGGGCGAGGGTGGGTATGGGACAAGGTGGTGGACGATGGTTCGACTCCGACGTACGACGACTTCACCATCGAGTACGTCCACTTCGAGGGAGCTGGGGAGTAGGCAGCTCTTCTTCACACGAGCGTGTCTACCCCAGTCCCCGAGCCTCCATCGACTCCGACTCCAACACAGTCTCGGGCCACGACTTCGACTACGACGAGCTCTTCGCCGACACCACCCAACCGGCGACCCACGCGCTCCAGCACCAACAGCCACTCCTCCGGCACGTCTACTCCGACGCCAGCTCGTGTTGAGCGCAGCCGGTGTGAGTTCGCTACCTGCTTTCCACGACGGGGAGCGCATCGACGCGTACCACGACGGCGAGCAGCTACGGTACGTACGATGAGAACTTCTCGGCGACCAGCCGGTGCCGGACTGGTCCTCGCGACCTGGAGGCGCAGTTGCACCTTGCGTGCGACACGGTGAGCCTCGGTCTTTTCACAGAGGCCGAGAAACACGCGGCATGGCGTGCCGCGATGCAGTCGAGATAGACGCGGTTCAGGAGAACCGCACCTGGAGGCTTGCTGACCTCCCTCGTGGTCAGCGCGGATCACCCTTAAGTGGGTGTTCAAGCTGAAGAGGGTGAGCCAAAGCCATTGTCAAGCACAAGGCTCGCTTGGTGGCACGCGGTTTCGTGCAGCAGGAGGGGATCGACTACGACGATGCCTTCGCTCCCGTGGCACGGATGGAGTCCGTGCGACTCCTTTTGCGCTGGCTGCTCAGGAGGGCTGGGCGTCCATCACATGGAGTCAAATCGGTGTTTCTGAACGCGACTTGAAGGAGGAGGTCTACTGCACCAGCCGCCGGGATTTGTGATCCCCGGCAAGGAAGGGCAAGGTGCTACGCCTGCACAAGGCCCTCTACGGCTTCGGCAGGCACCGAGGGCGTGGAATGCCAAGTTGGATTCCACGCTCAAGGGGATGGGCTTCGAGCAAAGCCCGCACGAGGCGGCCATCTACCGGCGGGGCAATGGAGGAAATGCCTTGCTGGTGGGTGTCTACGTCGACGACTTGGTGATCACCGGCACCAAGAATGCGGAGGTGGCGGCGTTCAAGGAGGAGATGAAGGCCACCTTCCAGATGAGTGATCTGGGGCCTCTCTCCTTCTACCTGGGGATCGAGGTGTACCAGGACGACTCCGGGATCACGCTTCGGCAGACCGCCTACGCCAAGCGCGTCGTTGAGTTGGCTGGGCTCACCGATTGCAACCCAGCTCTCACTCCGATGGAGGAGAGACTGAAGCTGAGCCGCGACAGCACGGCGGAGGAAGTGGATGCTACACAGTACCGGCGTCTTGTGGGCAGCCTTCGCTACCTCACCCACACACGGCCGGACTTGGCCTTCTCCGTCGGCTACGTCAGTCGGTTCATGCAGCGACCGACGACGGAGCACCAGCAGGCTGTGAAGAGGATCATCCGCTACGTTGCGGGGACTCTCGACCACGGTCTCTACTACCCGAGGTGTCCTGGCAAGGCACACTTCGTCGGGTACAGCGACAGCGACCACGCCGGCGACATTGACACCAGCAAGAGCACGAGCGGGATTCTCTTCTTCCTCGGCGAGTGCCTCGTTAGCTGGCAGTCGGTCAAGCAGCAGGTGGTGGCCCTGTCCAGCTGCGAGGCCGAGTACATGGCAGCCTCCGCCGCTTCGACCCAGGCGCTCTGGCTTGCTCGACTGCTTAGTGATCTCCTCGGCAGAGACACTGGAGCGGTGGAGCTCAGGGTGGATAGCAAGTCCGCTCTGGCCCTGGCAAAGAACCCCGTTTTTCACGAACGGAGCAAGCACATCCGGGTGAGGTACCACTTCATCCGAAGCTACTTGGAGGAAGGGAGCATCAAGGCGAGCTACATCAACACCAAGGACCAGCTTGCGGACTTGCTCACCAAGCCTCTTGGGAGGATCAAGTTCCTCGAGCGCTGCTCCAGGATCGGGATGGCCCAACTTCCCCACAAGACGACACACAAGACTTAGGGGGAGAATGATGGATAAGTCTTTGTGGTCCTTTGTCCTGGTTTCCTTTTTTGCTTTTGGGTAGTTTCACCTTTTCAGGACAGCATCTACTCCTTTAGCATATTTTCAGTTACTAGGACAACTGCGGTTAGTAGGACAACAGCAATTAGCATCTCCTTTATGCCTCCTTTATGCTTTATTCAGTTTGGATGCCCTCTAGGACAACATCCCATTCAAATTTCGAATTTTTAGACTAGGAGGGTGCAGCAATAGGCTTGCAGCGAACTATGGCTATATATATGTATCCAACCTCCCTCGGGAAGGTATGGCTTTTGAGTTTTGTGAATGAAGAAAACCAGAAAATTGCCCCACTCTGAGTGCCATCCTCTTCTCAATGAGAGTAACCATTGAAATTCTAACACATTCAACTAATACACATGAGTTTCTAATTCATGCGTCACAAGAGATGGAGATGGTAAAAAAAGCCATAACCAACTACGCCCACAAGCATGCAGCCATTAATCATGACTATAGGGTATCTGTGAACCGTGCTGAGAACAAGATGCATGAAGAAGCTTCAAAAAACACCATACGTCTAATGAATATCTTTGCTACAGTTTGCAATAACCGATCGACAAGACTAGGCAAACAAATGAGAACTACCATGTATGGTGCTACCTCTACCACATCAATGCCATCCACAGCACCTAGCCCCAGCAATAATGTGATGACTTCTGTGAGTTATAGTTTTCACTTTATACTAAAATTTTCATAGGTCATGTGCTGTTCATGATGAGACGTGGTTCCATTATTAATATTTCTGTACAAGTCTTCTTGAAAATTCATGCAGGAAAGTGAATAATTGTTCTATATAAATTGTTCTATTGGGCGGTATTACTGCTACTGGATCGTGAGTCATTTTCTGAATTGTCAAAGTTTCAGTACACACATGCATCTATTAGCAGCTTGATCAATTAATAGAAATTAGATTGCATATAGTGATTATTGGACATTATATATTTATTGGTGAGAGACTAATTTTGGTCTACTCTTGTTTGGTACCGTGAAAGATCAAGGCATAAATCCAGACATCGTCGCTGTGTCCTCATCTCAACTATTTTGTTGATTGGTTGTGACTATTTGACTATATCTTCCCAATGTAGTTGGCTAAGACAAATTCTACTTGTAAATAATTGATTGTGCCCTAAATCCATCTCCATAAATTTTTGTTAAGTTTGGCCTTATGGATGTAGCATTATATATAGGCTGCAATTTGATTTCTCTTGTCTTATTGTGCAGTTTTGTGCAGACACCCATATCACAAGTGCAGAAACTCCTAAGAAGGTAGCTCTAACAAAGCGGACAGCAAAGAAGCACGTTTCACGACGATATTAGAATACTCCTAAGGTCCTTTTGGTTGTATATGTGCCAATGTTGGAATGTAAAAAGGCTAATAGTACAGAATGCTATGCGTTGAACTAATATTAGGGTTAGCCTGTTGTTGAACCTATGACCTTTTGTTGTAAAAAGGCTGTTGTTGATGAAGTTTATCTGGCATATTTTATCTAGCGGGTATATGATATGGGTGTTTGTGAGCATGCTCACCATGATCATGTCAGGCTACCTGTGTTGGTATGTTGTTGGTTAACTTGACATAGCATGTTCAATTGGTTGCCACTTTAGTGACGCTAAAGCGACACCTTAACAACCATAGTAGAAATAAAATGTATGGATGAAAGTCTTGCAGCTGAATATTTCTCTTCCCACATCCTAGCACAGATTATGTTTCTCTGAATTTAAATGCTTTCAATGCAGAAAAATGGCTAATCTCAAAATACATTGCTCCATACTCCATAGAGATAGAGGCTCTTAGCTTCACCATAGTACCTGTATAATTTACTAAATGGTTTATCTTAAATGGTCAGCTAAGCTCAGCTCACAATGAATATTGAGTCTAGTGGCTTAGCTTATCTTGCCTAGGTCTAGCAAATAAACAAGCTAACCAGCATTTCAGATATAACCATACAATTAAGCCAACTTGACATGGATCATCTTACATGAATAGTAATGCCAAATAACCTTCAAAATACTTACCAAAACACGACAAATATGAAATGTAACTTTATGCATACTTATGTCAGTCTGGAGGCAACAAAATAAAAATAGCACTCAAATATACTAGCAAACAATAAAGCACATAACTCTTGGATACCTGATGAGAGACAACACGTGCAACTCATGTATCTATAGAAGTCATGTTCAAATGTATAATTTACCATCACGCATTAACACTAACAGGAACATCCTAGCAAGCATTAATATTATGATCCAAGAAATTAAAGTGTGGCACTACAAAGTTAATTATGTTTGCATCCATGCAATCTTCATAAAGAATATATATTGCATTTACTGGGACAGTTTTAATATATGATACGCCCTCTGTTCCAAATTACTTGTCTTTCTAGCTTTGCCCTAAGTCTCAAACTTTTTAACTTTTACCATCAATTTCTAGAAATCCGTATAGTTTAACATGAGTTTTACGTTTTTAGATTCACCCTGAGAAATACTTTGATAATATATAATCCATATGTTGTTAAACTATATGAATTTTTATAAATTGATGATCAAAGTTAGTAATGTTTGACTAAGGAAAAAACTAGAATGACTAGTAATTTGAAACGGAAGGAGTATTTATCTTGTACCAAAGCAAAGTAAAGAAAATTAAAAATAACATGAGATGACCTACCTACCAATACAACAACTAAGGATTTGAACAATGTTTATTAAGCAAAATAGCAACAGATGATAAAACATCTGATGTACCTACGAGATAGTTACAGAGGGATTATTTAGGTCCTTGCTACAAGCACTTACATCCTTATAACTGTTGATGACACTTTGATCATTGGCACTTAAGAAAGTAGTTGAGCTGTTGTCAGCCTCAATTCCATTAACTTGATCGTCCTTAATGATAGAATGCTGCAACATGCATGGAAGTCCCATTTCAATGTTTGAGTAGGGTGATACCTAAGATAGAAAAAAAGGCAAAAGAAAAAAGGGGAAACAAAGATACATTTTATAAATTAGAATAGACAAACTTTCTACAAACTGTCTGGTGTACCCCATATTGTCAACAACTAGTGTGGTTGACATGTGTTGCAACACCTACAACAACTTTAAAAGTTTAGTAATATGTATTAACCTTTAGCAATGATGTTTCCAAGGGATAGTATACATGGGAACAAAGATCACTGAATCGTAGATTGCACATGCCAACGATTGTAACTGCTATTTTTATTTATATTTACATTCACATTTTTCTTTGAAATTGAATATAACAACCATCTTTAGTCTATATATGGGTGTTTCAAGTGATTACTCAACCAAAGTTTTCTCCAAATTATCTTTTAAAATGTAAAGAAAAATGAGATTTGCTTCTTGTGTGAATGTTTTACCAGATTGCTAGCCAACTGTGTAAAAATTGCATGGGATAAGACATCACAACCTCTGAGCTCGGGAAAATGAATCAAATGATGAAACAAAATGGTAGTATCCACACGTATGTATAATTGTCAAAATTATTGAGTCCTAAAAGTCACAAAGAAGACAAAAGCATAGAAGATCAAAGGGCAGAGATGAAAACATACACAAAGTATGGTTCAAAGCCACAAGTAGTGTTATGGGCAGGATTAGGGATAAAGAACCCTGGGAGGGGATATCCAGGTGGCATGAGTTATTAGGGATGAGAGGACTATCAGTTGGTGTAACGAACCAGGGAAGATATTATATATAGATTGATCTTCATTCCTTCAGTCAATAGACACGCTAACTACACTTAGGCTGTGTTCTTTAGTCTATTTTCCCGACTTCATCTCCCTCATTTTTCGCATGCATGCTTCCCAAACGGTTAAACAATGTGTTCTTTTCAAAAGTTTTATATTCGAAAGTTGCTTTAGAAAATCATATTAATCCAGTTTTTAAATTTATTTTAGCTAATACGTGCTTCATTTTGCATGTCGAGGGGAGAGGTTCCCAACCCCTCCTACCGAACACAGCCTTATATAGGCTGGCAACAAACAACCCAATCTAATCTAATTAAATCCCATAACTCTGGAAACCCCTCAAATGTTGTGTGCCCTTCATGCCCTCTTCAATCATATAGTCTGGCTTGAGGACACCTCCCCCTTGGGCATGATCATGGGCCTCGGACTCCTTGCCAAATGCCCATGACAAGTAGTAACCCTTGAAATGTTAAGTAGATTTAAGGACGCACACACACATGCGATATGTAAGCAGCACTTAATCTTGGTTCTTATACTGTTTATGCGTGTGTTAAACCAATATCACCTTTCATATGCTCAAATATATAGTACTTGTGACAATCCAAATGAAATTCAATAAAAAAATAAATTGTATCAATCATCCCTTCTCTGGTTGGAAGAAAGGTAGGCCCCTACTTAACCAGCACTCATGTTCTTCCTACTCTTCCTAATAGAACATTTTCTTTACTGGAATGCTTAACAGAAGAGAATCATCCATCCAGCAACTTAGTTTATCTTATTTGTTCTATAGTCTGTACAGTATATATCAATGCAATAAAAAATGTCACATATTTTTTGCTGTTGATGAATGGAAATGAACTAGACCTAAACCGGAACATCTGGACAGTATACAAGTTTCATTTCTTACTAGTATCTTACAATCCTGAGTTTCTCAAAGCCTTAATTAGCAGAGCTCCCTCTTGCACATGTTTTAACCAAGACGTTATCATCAAAGTATACATGGGGTGCATAAAATGTATTTTTTTTGTTGATTGCTAATGCCAATCTGTCTCTGGAAAAGAAATACTCCTATGTCATGACCGACATACACCAGCAGTGACCCAATCCTGTTTGTTTTTGGATGAGGCTTAGTGGCATAAGCTTGCAAGTAGGTTGTTAAGGGAGACTTACTTCACGGAACATTATGGTCTGAAACAAATAATAACCTTGAAATATCTTAGCATCCTCCATGGTGAACAGAAACAAGTCAACCTGCACGTGAAACGGATAGCATATACTCCCTCCATTCCTAAATGATCTTTGCATTACCAAAAGTAAAAAGTTTCAATTTGATCTTCGTATTACATTAGGAAGTAGCAGAAATCATGGGTAGACGATAATGGCGCTTCGTATTAAGCAGCACTGCATGCATGCATTGGCTCTGTGAGAGTTAAGTTGGGAGCTGCTGCATGCGTGGAATTAATGCGTTATAGCTGATTGGCTGGTGCATGCGGCATGCAAAATTGATGAAGCTACATGCAGGGATAGATGGGATAGTAACTGCTCCTTGGTCTTGCTGCTTAGGTGAAATATGAAGCCCATTTAGGAATGGAGGGAGTATCTATTACCGGTAAAGATGGCGATTTACAATTATCAGCAATCGAATGTAATACGTACAGGTGAGTTGGCTGCAGAAACCAGTTCGGTTGCAGCGATTTCAAATGCTCGCTCACAAAATTGCAAATATTCTTCAAAGCGCTCCTTTGTGGATAGGACCCGACGCAAAGCAACATCGTCAAACAGAGCAGTTTGCGGTGTAAGGAAATCTACCCCGCCTACGATAAGAGGCCCTCGAATCGAATGAATCCCGTACCGGCCGAGAGCATCTTTTGCACAAAAAAGCACGTGATAACAGAATTAAATTGGTCCGATCCAACTCAACAATTTTACAGGCAGGTAGGAAGCAAAATATCACGAATTTAGTCAAAAGAAGCGAAGTTAGATGGGATTACGATCGATTGGAGCATCATTCGCACGACCCATCCGGGATCTTTTTGCAAGGGCGGACCTAACGTGGGGAATGGGGGTACAGTGGAAACCTGTCATAAGCATTAGGGTTTAAGCAAAGAGAAAATTAACCATAGCTTCCAGATCTAGACGAGAATATAAGATTAAAGCAAATCCGAAAGGAAGAGGCACGGTTGCTCACCGGAGGCGGAAGCAGCAGGACGACGGCTGCACCCACCGCTGCTCCCTCGTGGAAATCGGCGCAGGCAGGCGAACAAGCGAGCAGGCAGGCCGAAAAGACGCAGGCAACGGCCGACGGCGCACGCAGGAGACGGATGGATGGTTGTCAATCGAGGGTATATGCTAACATTCTAAAGGCCGCGAGCGCAAGGAGTCAACAGGCGAGATTGCTAAGGGCACCTACAATGGTTATCTATAGGCTCTCTACAAGAGATCCATGTCAGTATATTTTCTTACTTGGAAGAGAATTAATGAAGAGAGAGAGCAAAGCTATCTACTAACCTGGAGATAGTCTATAGAGAAAAACGAGGCAATGCATTAGAGAGCTATAGATATCCATGTAGACATACTATTAAGGTGGTCTACTATTAATCTAGTCTATTGCTGAGATGTACATGTTTTATAGATAGCACCTTACTTTACCATTGCGGGTGCTCTAATGAGCGATCGCGCAACTGGACGCGTGTCCCGCGCGGAAAGGGGGGCACGGGCGGCGGCGCTGCGCGCTGATTTTTTTTCGCAATTCCGTACGGTTTCCTTTTTTCTCGTTTTTTCTGTTTTTTTTCTTTCCGCTTTTCTTTTTGGCGCACGTTCCTTTTTTTTCCCCTTTTTTTTCGGTTTCTCTTTTCTGTTTTTATTCCGTACTTTCTGTTTTCGTTTTTTTTTTCTGTTTTCTGTTTAATACGTACGTATGCTAACTTTGTATGTGTACAAATACAAAGTTTGTATACGCGTATACAAAGTTTGTATACGCATATATAGACTTTGTATACATGTATACAAAGCTTGCATACATATGTATTACCAATTTTTTATACACGTATACAAAGTTTGTATACGCATATATAGACTTTGTATACATGTATACAAAGCTTGCATATATATATGTATTACCAATTTTTTATACACGTATACAAAGTTTGTATATATATATAAAGTTTGTATATATGTGTATTTTGGATTTTTATACCCGTATACAAAGTTTGTATACACATACAAAGTTTGTATATACATATACAAAGTTTGTATACACGTATTTTTTTAGGTTTTTTATAGGTACACACAAACGTTATATACATGTGTATATTTTTTTTACATTAAAATTGTGTGTATATACGGTGGCGCTACGTAGCGCCACACACCGGTGTTGCGCGCCATGGAACAACGTGGCGCGACACACAGCGACAAAATCCTACCCAAAAATTGACTAATCCTCATCGTTAAGCTTAGTGAAAAAGTTAACTCGGAGTTAAATAATAACTCCAATTGCTCACTCGAACGTTTACTTGAAATATACTAATCCGTGACTCGTAAGATTGGATGAGAATAACGTTGGGATAAGTTCTCGTTGTCTTGGTTCCCACGATCAATTAAAAGTTAATTTACTGCAGTTGCACAATTTTCAGTAACAAAATTACGACCATCTGATCTCTCTATCTATCCCTCTCGTCTATTACCCAGTAAAAAAATTACTTAACATACAAATCTTTCGAATTGTAATCTCTATGATGAGTAAAAAAATTACTTGCCATAAAAAACACATCTCGGACCTCTCTCCTCCGTGTAGACCCCCGATTTTGGAAATCGGGAATCTTCTGTGTTTATCCGTACCAATCCCTGGATCAGTAGTTGGTACACACATACATAGTTGGATCACAACATATCACGGATGAATTCAGGCTATAAGAGTTAAATACTTACATTAGGGCCAGGTAGGCCAACAACTATCAGAGAACAACAGCGGAAGACAAAACAATAATAGGGCCCGGTTAACATGCTACAGGCAGTCGACTGGGGAACGAGACCTAGCACAAGACCGCACTCCGATCATCTTGTTGGATACGCAAGCGTACCGACAAGGGCTTTTCTTCAACACTCTCCTAAAAGATATATAAATAGCAAGGGTGAGTACCAACCGTACTCAGCAAGCCACCACAACAACAATGCGTATGATAGAAGGTATTTCAAGGAATGGCTTCAGGTTCTTTTGCATAAAGCTAGTTTTGCAATTCTTTTCACAAGCCTAAGACCTAGCATAGACTGATCAAGTTTTAATACCAGTCTCACCGAGGCACTGATGAACGAGCTGGTCAAGCTGGACTCCATCGTCGCCGACTGCAGGAGAAGCGGGTGCAGAAGTACATCGAGGCCCTCGACGCCATCCGTGCCAAGACCAAGAAAGTGACGACG
>CM020187.1:7780264-7800387 GCA_009805545.1 Oryza longistaminata | reverse complement strand
GTGGACGCTCCGGATGAACTCCTGATGGAGGTTGCGGGGCATTTCCGACAATTCCCATGCTCTACAACCGTCATACCTGCCTATTTAAGGAGCTCTCATCCTCACTTCACAACACACACTCAAGCAAGGATTGAAGCTCCATTTCTCCAAAGTTAGAATTAGTATAGTACTAGTGGAATAGAATTAGAGTAGTACCGAGTCTGCGGAAGCTTCGGGAAGTTTGGTAAAGTTCTTAGCTTTTCCTTTCTTCTTTTGTAAGAATTCCTTTTTATTAATATAATATTTCTTCTTTATACAAGTTCGGTACTTTATTCCAATCATAGAATATAAGTACCATTCTTGGTTTATTTATAATCAGTATAATCTTAGTAGTTAAACCTTCTGGGATTTGCATTGATGATGGTATAATGTCTGATTACCGGGTCATAAGTCTGCTCTGGCTAGGCCGAGAGCTATGGCCTAGGGACTTAGATGCTCTGCACTGATTGCAAGGCTGTAGAGTAATAAGTAGTAACTTAAGCATGGGGTTTAGGTTATCACTTATCATTATTTGGGGAGTATATTCGCCGAGAGAGTAGCAGGCCGCTGATGGTGACAGCTCAGTATGGGCGTCTTCCCCGCAGTTTATATTCCTACATACAATTTCCTGGGGTTGGATACACCTCTGTATCCTACTTCGGTTGGAGGGTTATCATAGGTTGTCGTAAGAAACTCGGCAACCCGGGGTAACTTTGCGATGCATCGGGAGGGCATAGCTGAGTTCCGGCTTAGCTATGCTGCATTGTTAAAGGGGTTATACTACATAGAGTATACTAGTTAGAATAGACTAGGATGTTGTATACTAGAAGTACAGGAGTGAGACATTTCTATTCTATTTCCACTTAGTCATATTTAGGATAAGGAGGAGTTAGCGGAATCCTTAGCTGTGTGTCACTCTATCCTTAAGCTTAACTTGCCCCTGCATAGACCTTAATGTATACAAGTAATATATAAACTATTAGTATAGTACTCTCTTATTATATCTTCCCTTGGGATAAAATAAATACGATACCTTGGAATACTCCCGGGTGAAATGCTACGATGGTATATCCGTGCGCTCGCGGATCATTTCTGTAACCATAATATACCAAGGTTATTTCTAGTGCTATTGCTGGGAATTATATTTCCAGTAGTGTCGCTAAGAAATACCAACAGAGTGCTACGAAGAAGACCGAGTGGATGATCTCAACCGACTGGAAGAAGCTCGCGAGGCGGCATTAATCCAGTCGGCTCGGTATTTACAAGGGTTGAGGCGCTATCACAATCGCAATGTTAGATCACACGCGTTTTTAGTTGGAGATATGGTCTTGAGGAAAATTCAATCTACACGAGATCGGCATAAGTTATCTCCCTTGTGGGAAGGGCCATTTATCATCTCTGAAGTTACTCGGCCGGGTTCTTATCGACTCAAGCGTGAAGACGGTTCAGTCGTTGACAATTCTTGGAATATTGAGCACCTTCGTCGTTTTTATGCTTAGGCATTATTTTTGTACATTACTTCCCTCTTTGACTGCCAACATCAAGTTTTTCTTGATTTAAAAGTTGGGGGCTATCATAATAATAATAATGGAGTTTGATTTTTATCAATGCAATTTACTTACTCGATTTATCATTGCCTTGTTTGGTTTTTGGCTTAGGTAATGAGGACTGAGAGTTTTTTTTTTGACAACTTTTGCGGGTTATAGGCTCAATAAGGTTTGACAAAAACTTTTAAGAAATCAAAAGCTAAGTTTAAATTCTCAAGCACGGCATAAATACATCAGTATTGTCCAAATTGAGGCTCCATCATTGTTGGCGGCTGTTAAATGCCGATTCTATACCGCCAACATCTTCATAGAGATCAGATAATAAAACATCCAACATAGTGATAGGTGCTTAAACTCACATATTCCACAAGTGTTAGTGTATATTTGTATACAGATGTAAACCCTGAAGTTGGGAGGAAATATAGACTAAAGTGAGGAGAAATATGTATCCATACAAGGATGGGTTGTGAACTTCATTAAAACATCAGTGAATCCACCCAAAACTCCGAGAAATGGATAGAAGAAGGTCCAGCGAGTCCACCGACCGAACGCCAGGCCAGGAGGGCCTAGCCCTAGTTCAGCCGAACCCCCCTGATCGCCGTTGATCCTAGGGTTTGGCATGGACACTCCAGATGTTCTCCCAATGAGGGTTGCGGGGCAGTTCGGACATTTCCCCTTCTCACAACCATCATAACTGCCCTATAAAAGGATCTCACTTCATTCACTCTCACACACACTTCCAAGCTTGAGCTGAATTATAAGAGGCTCTATTGTACTATATTATATACTAGAATAGGAAGAGAGTAGAGTAGAAGAAGTCGGAATAATTCCGGAGCTGTCGGTAATCTTCTCCTATTTCTTTTATTCTGTTTATTACTCTGAATTCAATATAATATTCTTCGTGAGTAATTTAGATTTATCTTGTGAGAATTATCTCTTGGTTAGTTCCTAAATAGTTTACGGGATTATTGTTCACTATAACTAACTAGAATATAGTGATTGCTTTGGTGAGTTATAAACACTAAAGTATATATTAATTGCTTACACGTGGTGTTTAGGTAACTGTTATCCAGTAATTGCTGCGTATCCCACAGTACCTTTGAGGTAGGTGTATAGGTGGTGACAGCCCTCGAGATCACTTAAGTCTAGTAGAGCGACATCTGGGAACAGCGGGTTGCTAGTGCCTGAAGTATTGCATTAGGATTAAAGATAAGATTTCCCTAAACACTGTTTCTCACTAGTAAATCCTCTCTATATTGGCCTATCATTTGCTTGGTGTCCTTGGATAAATCGGAGGAAGATCTGACCACACATGTTCCCTTGGATTCGATACCCTTGGAATACTCCATAGGGGAAGTGCTACATCGGTATATCCGTACGCTTACGGATTTTATCTGTGACCGTATCAAATACCAACAAGCATCCAGACTACATCATTAATCAGATTCAGTTTTCTCATCGTCAGAATCATTAGACCCAGTCAGACCAAGATTGGTATCTTGAAATCTATCTAAGACATCAGCAACAATCTTGTCGCCAGCCTTCTAGGCATCACTGGTGAGGTCGAGTGCATCCTCCTCGCTTGTTCCGTCTGCAAAGCCATCAATGGTGTCAATGTCAATCTTCAGATACAACGATTTGGTCATTGCCAGTACCATGCTCGCCCCCATGCTTCCAGCTTCCTTGATATTCTTGTAATATACATCTGGAGCAGTCCTAGGCTTGTTAAAAATTTCTATTGCATCTAAGGAGCTTGTTCCGCTGTTGCTCAAATACATGGCTTGGATAATAGGGGTGGCTCGATTGGCGATCTCATCTCTGGCTTTTTCTGCAATCTCAACCTTGTTCACAAGAAAGTCAAACTAGGCCTTTGTTTTCCCCTTATGGTCTACACGCAATATTATACAAGAAGTTTAGTTGCAATAATGATGGCTCAATCTGTTTATTATGTAAATAGAAGAGTTTTACCTTCAAATTCCTTGACAGCTAAGTCCCTCTCTTTGGAGATAGCATTCTTGTCATCTTTTAAAGCTTTGATTTGCCTCTCCAATTCAGCAATCTTAGCAGCTTGGACTGTCATGCACACAATCATTATTTCACTATTAGATCAAGTCAAAGGATAGTTGAGCAGAAATAGGATTACCTTTTGAAGATCCACTTAGCTCAAAATTGGCGTCTTGGAGTTCTGCAACTCGGTCCCTGAGAGCATGTTCTGTCTTTCTGGCTTCCTCCTAGGTTTCATAAAGCTTAGCTCTGGTTGCTTCTAGAGTTCCGAGATGAGGAACCAGTTTCTCGAGGGTTGCGGTTTTTGCCTCATTCCGAAGATTGTTCTTCATATCAGATTTTATCTTAGTAAGGTTGTTGACTGGATGAGTGAGATTAAAGAAGGGATACTTACGTTTACTAGACGAGTTGCTTGATTAAGTGTCGTAGTCAGCAGTGACACTTCTTCGTCTTCTTTTTGTTTATTAATAACTATTACCTGCGGCTGCATCTCGTCGTCAGCCGATCGGATCCGAAGAACTTCTTCTTCATCGCCAATCATTGGGCCTTTATATATATGCAGAAAGCAATGAAACAACGGAGGAAGATTTTCTAAACACAAACGTACTAGGAAGATTATTACCTGTTATGATTTTTGGTGGTGGACGAGCAGGCCCCTCTACCTTGTCAAAAGTGCTGGTTTCTGGACCAGCGTCAGTATCATTCATGGGAGGGCTACTAGCTTGCCCCTCTGTTTCAGGGATATCTTCGTTCTGCTGCTCATAATCCCTCGTACCGTCACCCAGATGGTTTCCAGTTGGGGGCTTATTCCCAATTTCAGCCTCGCCAGTTGCCGACTGACTACCAGTCGGACGGTTTTCTTTTGCGGGTTCGGCTCCAGCAGCAGTGGCAGATCCAGTCTTTTCTCCAGTGGTTTCCGAATTATCAGCTGGATCAGGGTTTTTTCCAGTTGGATCAATGTCTGATGGTTTCCTGAAATTCAAAAAGATGTCATTGCCTAAATCATGAAGATGCGTTTGCAAATGTTAAGACATGCTCGTACTTGGAAGACTTGCGGATTTTAGGAATTGGACGCCTGGTGGTCTTTTTCTTTGGTGGAGAAGCTTTTTTCGGCTGTTTCCCGGCCGCCTCCTTGTTACTGGCATCGTCATTATCATCATCATCAGAAATGATCATTTTCCGCTTTCTGGAGCCAGCTTGTTCAGTAAGTTTTCAGTTACTTTCCTGCGTGCTGGGTTGGATTTTAGGACCCCCCGCAGCCTGACCATGATGATGGCGGGGAGATCGACGCTGAGCGGTTGGTGGATCAGATTTTATCAAAGCAAATTCCTGAAGATGGCATTTCAGCTTTTAGTCATGAGAATTGATAAAGACAACAAATGTCACAAAGAGCTCGAACGTTTCAATACTTTCTGGTGGAGGAGGGTTGAAAGCATGATATGGCACAACTGGCAACACGTGTGAGTAACTGACCACAATGTCAGATAAGAAAATTTTATACATTCTCTCCACCATAACTTTGAACTCAAGGGAATTGGGGTCCTCTCGATTGGGGTCAGATTTCCCGTCGAACTCAAAGGCCGTACGAGATCTTTCCTTGATAGGCGTCAGTCGGCTCTTAATAAAATGCCGAGTTATTTGTTCCCCTTGGAGTCCTGCTTCCTTCAATTTCAGCAAGCGGTCCAGAAGGTCAAGAGCTTGAGCAGATTCGTCTCTCATTGGAAGCGAGTTCTAGGTTTCTTGGTATTTGGGAGGGAGACAAGAGTAATCGGGCAGTGATGGTTCAGGATTTTGAATATAGAACCAATTAGAGTGCCAGCCCTTATTAGAGGTCTTGAATGGCATTAAAAAATATTTTTGGCACAAAGTACCCCGAAGCTGAAAACCAGATCCCCCGACGACACGCGGTTTACTTTTATTGGGCTGGGGCTTCAAAAAGAAGATGCGACGAAAAAGAGCGAAATGCGGCTTGATGCCCAGGAAAGCCTCACACACATGAATGAACTTTGCGATGTGGACAATGGAATTGGGATTAATATGGTAGATGTTGATCCCATAAAACTCAAGGATTCCCCTGGAGAACTTTGATGTCGGAAGAACGAAGCCACCATAAAAGAAAGGGGTGAAGACTACGACCTCATATGTGTTAGGAGTTGGGAAGGCCTCGCCGTACGCCGGACGCCATCCGATGATTTCCTTTGCCGGGAGAACACAGTGCGCCACCATTTCCTTCAGATTTTCCTCCGTGACGTCGGAGGACGCCCATTGGCTCTCAAAACTTTCTCTCTCCTCCGCCATGGATGCAAAAAGGGTTGAGAGAATTGGAGTGAGGTTGGCGGAGATTGGAAGGGAGGTTGATAGGGTGGTTGTGCGGGAGATTTTCACGGGGACAAGATGGTTCGGAGCGGGTGGATCAAGGTGTAGCTGCAAACCCTAAATTTCGCCGGCGCGGTTTGTTACTGTAGCGAGGAAAGGGGAATGAGCAGTTGTTGCGGCGAGGAAGACGAAGGGACATTTCCTTCGTTGCGATATTCTATTGCTGGGTATCGGAAAGCACTAATGGGCTTGGGCCTTAACAGTGTTTTTAGCCCACTCGTTTTTTCGGTGTGGCTGGTTGTGATCCTTAGGGACTTAGGCATATTTTTTGCTTCGGCAAAATTGCTCACAACAAAATAGCCCAATACCATTAAAATCCTTTTTGTGCGGTTAGATAATTCTTTAGAATTACTACGATGCAGATAAAAAGGTGCCCAACAGAAAAGTGTCATACTATTTTTGTTCGCCTTTTTTTGAGGTTGCAAAGCTGATAGGGTTATATTAAGATGACCAATTTTAAGGTTGTCATTCTTTTAGCATGTTATATGCTTGATTTATTCGATAATGGGTATAAGTTATAGCTTAGGCTATTTGGACTTGCCAATTATCGTTTGTTCAATAGTTGATAAATCCATTAAGAGTTTTTACTCGGATTTTTTATCACATATGTTGACTGACAGATCTTCAGAGTGTTTTTTACTCGGGTCTCTATGTACCTTTTGGGTGCGACAATTAAGCTAAAGCAGTCGGTTGAGTGTATAATAAAAAGTCGTGTATGCTTGGCTATTTGATTATTTCGGTAATTCATTTATAAAAACCACTTGGTTGGTTATTAATTATGCCTTGACTATATGTTTAGTTTTGTTCAACTAATCACATAGTCAGGGGCTACACCTAATTAGGTGCATCTAGTCGATGCACAAATTTGTTTATTTTTTAGCCCTTCACAGTCTTTGATTCAAGTACTTGGGAGACCAAGGCAGGAATAATTGAAGCACTCGGGATTATTATCTTAAAGGCTCAAGAGAAGATTATTTCATCGACTGTATAGGTCTCAGGGGCTACTATGGAGATTATGGATACCCCATACCCACACGGCATGTATATCCGACTGGTTACGGGGGTACCATATGTAGATAGAATATCTTTAATGGGCTCGGGTTAGTTACTTAACTTGTGTATCAAGGAAATACCCGAGGATCCTAGTCGGTTACGATTGTAATTTATCTTTACTTGCCTATTCCGTTAGGAATATGGGCTATATCTTGTAATACGGACTTCTCCCCTATATAAGGAGTGGTTCGGGTGCCTCTTGGGGCATAACTTTTCCCTCAGATCATACGATCAATAATACACTCGGCGGATCAATCCCATTAGTTTTGGTGTATATTTGTATGCAGGTGACAAACCACTAAAGTTGAGAGGAAATAAACATATAGGGAGGGGAATTATACTTCCTGCTGGAGTCCATGGAGTGATAATCCCACAAACTATATTAAAACATTATTTATTGGGCCAACGCTAGAAGAATAATAAAGTGGAACCCAATTGTCAGGAGATAGTAGAAGGCCAGAGGTGGTTGGGCCAGCCCATGGGAACCGCCAGAAGCCCAATGCATCCCAGCCTTCCACGTGGACGTCCAGGATTGCTCCCTAATGACGGTGGGAGGGCATTTAGGACATTTCCCATAGCTGAACCGTCATATGAAGCCTATAAATAAAGCTCATCTCCCTCACTTCACACACACACCAAAGCATGAGCTAAATTACAAGAGGCTCTAGTGTACTTTATTAGAATAGGGAAAGAGTAAGGTAGAAGGAATCGGAGGAATCCCGGAGTTGTCGGCAATCCCCTCCTATTTTTGTATCTTGTTAATTACTCTGCTTTAATAGAAATATCATTCTGAGTAATTAAGATTTGCTTAGTGAGAATTACTTGGTTAGTTCCTAATTAGCATAAGGGATTATTGTTCACTATAGTCCATTTATTTTTAGTGATTGCTTTAGTGTTTGATCGGCACTAGAGTAGTTATTAATTGCGTAGACGCGATGTCTGGGTAATTAATCTCTAGTGGTTGCTGTGTATCCCACGGTACGTTTGAGGTGGGTGTAGAGGTGGTGACAGCCCTCAAGAGCACTTAAGTCCTCCCTGTCCGGGTACGTAGTAGAGCGACATCTAGAAAGAGCGGGTTGCCAGTGCCTGAAGTATTGCGTTAGGATTAAACTTAAGCTTTCCCTAAACATTGTTTCTCATTCGGAAATCCTCTCTGCCCTCTGCCCACATTAGCTTTGTGTCCCTGGATGAACCTGACGAGGAGATAATCACACACGTTCCCTTGGATTCGATACCCTTGGAATACTCCGTAGGGGAAGTGCTAGATCGGTATATCCGTGCGCTTGCGGATACTATCTGTGATCGTAAGAAATACCAACATCAGGTCGAACACAGTGAATAGAAAGTGTGTGTTGTGAAATGTGAGCACAAGTCTAAATGCATAATGACCTAATGTGGTAATTAAAATAATCTATTTGCTAGGTCATTACCCCTCTAAATAGTACGGCAAAGCTAAAAATAAACTAGCAAATTTGATCGCCCTTCACCTCGATCAATTTAAAACTAAAGCACTAGTTTTACCGTCTTCTTTTCTTTGCTTCGCGCCATCAAATTTTAATCCATCGATAATCATCCATGCACACACATAAAATGAACCTATCTTAAAGTATATAACTCAAAGACAACGGTTAGTCCACAATTAGTGCTTGTCATTAATTAAAAAATTAACAACGGGGGCCTAGATGCTTCAACGAGGGGGACGGGGAAGCCGGCGAGCTCGCGCCGCCCTGAGCCCATGCGCCGCCACCCGGGATCCACCGTCGTCGGCCACACCACCCTCCGGTCATGCGCGCCACCGCCTGTGAGCAGAGAGCGAGATAGAGGGAGTAAAGAGAGAAACAGAGAAAGGGGAAGAAAGCAGATGCTTACGTGGACACCTGACATGTGGGGCCACGTGCGTCCCACGCTGACTCAGCCGCCACATGGGACAAAACTGGGGTCAAAACCGCTGAGGAATCTAGTTTGTATTGGTTTTATAAGTTGGGGGATGCGTTGTATCCGGTTTTGTGTTGGAGGACGATTTTGAGGGACCTTTGGTGTACTTTTTCCTACGCGCAAAGGCTAATTCGCGCGCGCGCGTTGCCGGCGCGCACTTTCGGCCCACGAGCCCACGCGCGCGTGTTTCTTTTCTTTTTTTTTCGCGACTCCTTTTTTTTCTTTTTTTTCTTTTCACCGTTGACTACCGCATGCGTGTAGGAGTAGGACTAAAGATTTGAAACTTTTAACTTAAGATTTTTTTGAAACTTCAATCAGATTTGAAACTTTCAAGTCAAGATTTTAAACTTTCAACTCAGATTTGAAAACTTTCAATTCAAACTTAAATACTTTCAACTTAGATTTAAAAACTTTCAACTCGGATTTGAAAACTTTCAACTCGGACTTGAAAGCTTTCAACTCGGATCCGAAAACTTTCAAATAAATATTTGAAAACTTTCAAATCAAATTTAAAAAAACTTCAAGTCAAGATTTGAAAACTTAACTCAGGTTTGAAAACTTTTAACTCAGATTTAAAATTTTGAGTTGAAAATTTTTTAAATCTAAGTTGAAAGTATTCAAATCTTGACTTGAAATTTTTAAATCTGAGTTCAAATCGGGAATTGAAAGTTTGTTTTAGTCAACTAAAAAAAGGAAGAAAGACGCGTGATGAATTTTTATCCAAAAAACCGAAAAAATGTTAGCGCTAAACGATGTTAGTTAGCGCTAAGCACTCTTAGTGTAAAAAAATGCGCGCTGCTTCTCCTCCTAGCGCGTACACACGTTCGGAGCCCCCTTTAGTACGCACTGCTCGCTCCGAGAAAAAAACAATCATATGTATTTGAATCTGACACTCAGTGTTGGGTTTTTGTGACCGATGAAATACTACTGTACTAAACAACGTGTTTTTTTAAATAATAATAAACGAATGTTGCTTTAAAAGATCATATTCAATTTTTAAATTTTTTTTAGCTAATATTTAATCATGCGGTAATGCACACATCATTTTACATACTGGAGATGAGGGGTCCGAACACAGCTAAGGGTTGTGTGTGGTAGGAGGGGTGGGGGAGTCAAAAGGCCCATCCACATATTAACACATATTAATTAAGTATTAGCCAAAATAAATTTAAAAAACTAGATTAATATGATATTTTAAAGTAACTTTCGTTTAGAAAAATTTTGAAAAAAACATTACTGTTTAACCGTTTGGGAAGCGTGCGTAAAAAATGAAAGGGTGAAGTTGAGAAAGTAGACTAAAGAACACAGCCTAATAAGGCCCCATTCTTTTATTACGATGAAAATAATCAACTTTTCATAAGTTTCTTTTTACACCATGATCAACAGCATCCCTAAATGAAACCTAATTCTAAAATTAAGGTTTCTTTTGTCAAAAATTTGCTCCAACAGTTTTCCTAGAGATGTATTCAAATCCCCTTTCCTTTCTAGCTCTTTACAAGTCAAGAAACGCTCTCACTCCCAATTTTCGCACGGCGAAAAAGGAGGTGCGATACGTAGAGACAGATTGAGCATGGGAAGGGGATGGGCGGAGCGATTTTTGTTTATGTACATATTGGTAGTTAGGGGTGGGTTCACTTGTTATTATTGAGAGTTAATTTAAGATATTAGTTGGAGATAAAAATATATTTATACCTTAAAATCAAATTAGGAATTACAAAATTAGAATAATAGAGATAGATTTTTGGGTATATGTTGAGAATGCTTGAGGGAGTAGATTCTTATTTGGTTTTCGTTAGCAAGCTTAAATGTTGCTCTCAAATTGTCGACGGGATACCCGTAGACTGGATGTATAGGGTATTGGGGTACGTTGGTATGAGGATCTACATGATACGACATCAAGTAAACAAGAAAACAAAGATTATGCTGGTTCAGGCCACTTGCAAGGTAATAGCCTTAATCAGTTTATATGAGATTGATATGGAAAATCACAAAGTACAATAGAGAACAGTCGATCCCAAGATTACTGGCGAGATCCTTGTCAAATATTGTGACCCTAGTGAAGTGATTTTCATACTTTCATGGTCAAGATCACACACACTCCAAATACACGCACATATGCTTGGTTTCTACACTGGAAGTTAGCATTCCTCATTTGTGATACCTTTCATCCATCATTCACATAATAAATACTCCATGTCATCTGTACCTCTTCCTCCTAAGTTCTTTCAAATAAAAAAAATAGAGAGAGGTATGGCTATGCAAAAAGAAAGAAAAAGTCTTACTCACACAAGTATACAAGTATGGAGCATCATGATGAAAAAATAGAGAAAAAGAAAAAGGCAAAGGAAAAAAGAGATAGCCATGCACTCTCCTAAATTTCAAAAGAGAAAATAAATGGAGGTGGAGGTATACAAAAGGAGTTATTATTATTAGTAGTATTTTCCTTTTTCCACCCACGAATTCACCATACACACACATGCACGCTCTTGACCAGAAAGTATGTCTTGTATTTCCATGGATCCATTATTTGACTTTGCAATATATATGATACAAGTAATGCTCTACTCTTTTCCATATCCTGAGCTCAACATAAGCTTTATTAGATGATAGAAAAAGAAAAGGCACAATCATATGCCTTTGTGAGGAATCATACACCTTGAGTGATCGAGAGAATCAATTGAGCAGCAATGCAAAGTTATAATTTAGTATTACTTCAAAAACCCCAAGTTGTTCTTCATGAAAAGTTGAGTGACTTGAGTCAAGATTGTTCCATTTCTCAATTGTTCAAGATCGCATGGTGGACACTACAAAAGATCCACAAGTACAGGTGAGCTCCACCTCATGTTTCCGGTCACCTCCAGCTCCACTACAAAAGACCCACAAGACGGTCGTCGTTTCCGGTCACCCAACGTTGGTTCTCCCCTCCCTAACTCCCTCTTCTCCTTCCGGAGGTCAAGGGTGGCCTCATCACCCTCCGTCCTCACGACATCGCCACCCGACCGCCGTCCACGACACCTTCCCATGGGTGCCGCCGCCTATCCCCGTCGCCGGTCACCCCCGCTCCACCTCGCGCATGCACGCTCGGTGAGCCTCTCCTCTCCCTCCCTGCCTCCTTCCACCGCTTTCCCCCCCGCCTCTCGCCACCGGCGCCGTTGGGCCCTGGGCCCTGGACGCTTGCCGCGAGCGCCCGGCGCCAGCCTTCCCCGGCCGTTGGATTGACCTCGGGCCGATCCGGCCCGTTGCTCGGCCGTGGACCACCGTGGTCTCGGTCCACGGTGCCACCTCATCTGCAGTGGACCGAGTCCACCGTGGGTCGCCCCTTGTGCCGCTGATGTGTGGGGCCCACCTGTCGGCGCCGACCACCTCTTGCTGACGTCAGTGATAACGTTTTTATTTGTTAAAATAAATAATAATCGCGCAATAAATCAATAATAATTCTAGAAATTCATTTAAATGGCTCAAAACTTCTAAAATTCATAACTAATTCATACGAACTCCAAATTGAGCCATTCAAGTTGCAAAATTCATCTAAAACTGAGCTCTACATGTTTGTTTAATTTTTATGTACTGCTTACTTGGTTTTTATTAGAGTTTTTCCTTGTTTTGCGTGCCAGCGCGTAGATTCCGCTGTTTCGGAAGATTGCGATCGCAAGGAAAAGAGTTCGGAAGATCGTTTGTAGAAGCAAGGCAAGTCACACATTCCCCTTGAGTATATTGAGCCTACTTTATAAATGTTTTATCGTTTGCGAATAAAATTGCATGTCTTGCTAATCACATGTGAATAGGATTTACCTATCTGCTCGCTTGTGCCATATTTATTTGATATCCGTCCTTTGTCAAACTTGGGTGATAATTTGTCTAGCTTGTGATACTTATGTTGATCTAGCTAGAATTATATATGCTTAGCCATGCTTAATTACCACTAGCTTACATAATGGGATAATTACATTATTAGACACTTAGTATCATGACGAGTTGCGTGCTCGAGACATCTGGCCATGCTTCATTGATTGTAATTATCCAACTAAAAAATGGCTTAATGGTGGGCTATGGGTGCATGGTTTTGCTAGTCGCACCATGGCAATTAAGGACCGGTTTGCGGGAAACCCTGGAAGACTTACCGCGCTTATCACAAGCAGGAATGGGTAACTGCTTGACTTGTAGTATAGCTTTCCTCTGGCTGACGTACCGCGGCTAGGGTGGGCGTCATGGGGTCTGGATGGGCCCTACGACTAGGGGTGAAAACGGAGCGGATATTATCCGATCCGATCTGCTCCGAATCCGACCAGAGTGAGAATATGGTAAGAGTTTTTAGATATCCGTCGAATGCGGATGCGGTATCATCGATAACCGGCGGATGCAGATTATTTGATTTTTTTTACTCGGATTATCCGATAAACGATTTGGCAGATAATCCGCATATTTCAGGCCACACAACTACACAATTGAGCCCAATTTACATCGGTCGGCCCCCATCTAGCCCATTTCTGTTAACCTAAACCCCCAATCCTCTGATCTCTTCACCTCCTATCCAGCTATTCCAATCCCTTCGATCAATCCCTTTGGCTCTCCCACTCACACGAGTCAGCGCAGCCACAGGCCCATCCACCATCACTATTGTTTTGCCATCATGTTCGGATGTTGTTTTGCCATCGTATTGCTGCTCATATATTGTATTGCTACCCTCTAGTTGTATCGATTGAATACAAACTTAACATCCAACAATTTTATTCCATTTCCGAACCGACTCCGCACCGAATCCGACGTCCGAAATAATCCGAAGAGGCACTTAATCCTCACACCGAAAAAGAAAGCAGCAGCAGCGGAAAAAGGCGATTCTAGAGGGGCTTCAGCTCCACTCCACGGCAAAACTCAACTGGGGTCTGAGCCTTGGTCCTCTAACTTCGTCTTCAGCTCATAAGCAGTATAATTCTGAAAAGGGGGAACAATAGCAAGGCTGAGTACAACAACCGTACTCAGCAAGCCACACTAATGATGCAGACTTGCAAGGGGATACAGGGAGGCTTGTGGCTATTTGCATAAAGGCAGTTAAAAATCATTTTATTGAGCAAACCAGTAAAACAGTTGATTAATTAAGGTAATATTAAATCTCCACTGATCAATGCTACACCACGTTGAACAGGCCCAAACAAACCACCTAAACTACACCAGTTCATTAACCAATTATTAAGGATGGGACTAATCACGGTGATTCTGGTTGATCGCCCAAAACCGCGGGCATGGCTATTCGAATTGTTTTACTCTAGCCAGATGATGAACCTTGAGTTCCACTCGAGACACTCAAGGCTATTGTTGGCCCGATCTTTCGGTGAGTTGTGGATAACTACGATTTGGGAGAAACGTTGACAACCCGACTACAACCGTATGAGACGTTGTTGTGTTATGCCTTAGCGATCGATACACCTCTCTATGGGTTGTTGATCTTGCCGGTGCAGATCAACCTTATTCCTACAAGCAAATCGAAGAAACAAGCAAGAACAAGATAAAAGCAATCTGAATTGTAGATGAGAATTGAATACAAATGATAAGTTGGGGTTCCGTCCAATGGTTTCGCCCTGGAGTCCCTACAGTCGGCTCCAGCTGTTGTCGAAGAGACAACTGCGTCACGTCGAAGGACGTGGTTCACTCAACAGGTTGTTGGAATAGTAAAAGCAATTGTATTAATTGGTAAAGTTTTTTGGGATCCCCCCATTACATGGCCCTAGGAGGCTACTTATAGTCTTAGTACATGCTCATACCTTTTAGGGTTTGTTTCGTACAGGGGAATTTACATGGATACCCTTATGATAGGGACATTAGTAGGGGTACACGGTGTCCTTTGCATACATGGGCTCTTAGGTGGACTCTTTGGGCCGGCCCATGACTGGCGAAAGGCCTCCATGGGCCGAGATGTCCTCCAAGTCCTTCGCCGAAGTCATATCTACTGTGGGCGAAATCCTCCTGATTTACTGTACGATTTTCGCCCGTTTCTAATGGCTTCGCTAGGGCGGTGGACTTGGTGGCGAACCCTCCGGTCATCGTCATCTAGCTTCGCCCTAGGTACTTTGCCCAGGTGCTTCGCCTCTTGGACTTAGGCGACCTCCGGCGGTTCTCGTGGTTTCGGCAGGTCTGGCCGAATGCCAACAATGGTCATTTTCTAGGGTGACCCCAATTCATTTCATTCAAATCATGCTGTGGGTTGAGATTTGTGCTAAGTGCTTTGGATTTTTGTGCTCTCTCCCTCTATATCTCAAATCCCTCTTGGTCCTTGTGATTTGGATCTTTTTGAGTGTGGATTTGGAGTTTAGGAGACTAGTATGTGTTTCTCTTGATTTTGAGCACTAAGATTTGTCCAAGAGTTGTGTGGGGGAAAATTTATAACTATTGTAGGTTGAGGACTCATAGACGGCTTTTTGAAGGCTATATTTCGCCTCCGCAATGAAAGAGTTACCCTTAGTGGAAGGAGCAGTGCCTTTGCAACAACCTCATAAGGATAGAGTTCAAAAATATCTAGCTCTTTGTGAACTCCTCAACGGAAATTAAAATCTCCTCAAGGATTTGAACTTCGGGAAATACATCGCAGCGTAAACTTCGATGATATCCTCCTTCTCTTTACCTTCTTGTTTCCTTGCTTCAAGCCGCACTAATCTAGTTATTGTTTGAGCTCATCTCCATGCTTGTGGATTGTATCTAGAGCTTTTAGGTTGTTGCTTGTTTGTATTGTTGTTGTACATGTCCGACAGTTCGATCTCAATTCAGACAATCTGGTCTACATAGGACTATCCGATATGATATCGGATAATCCGATTCTGTTTTGTTCTAACTTCCGCATTTATTTCTAAATTGCTTATTCACCCTCCTCTAGGTCTAGTCAAGACCGTTTATACAAAAGAATCGGTGTAGTGAATCAAATGTGGGAAAAGTGAAGAAAAAAGTGAAGAAAGGATGGGTGACGAAGGAGTTACTTTAGAAAAGTTTGCTTTAAAAATGTGAGAAAAATTTATATAGAAAAATTGCTTTAAAAATCATATTAATCCATTTGTGAAGTTTTTTAAACTAATAATTAATTAACCACACACTAATCTATTGTTCCGTTTTCCATGTCGGGAGAACACAGCCTAAAGCTTCGGAGAACCAAAATAAGAACTAAAGGTGGTGTTGCAATGGACGACGTTGTCAACTCAACTAGGCTTACTGGCCGGTCCGACTAGCGTCATCCAAAAGCAAACATGAAAGAGGCCGTGTTTAGTTTCAAAGTTTTCCTTCAAACTTTCAACTTTTCCATCACATCAAAACTTTTCTACACACACAAACTTCTAACTTTTCCGTCGCATCGTTTCAATTTCAACCAAACTTCTAATTTTGACGTGAACTAAACACACCCCGAGTAGCGTTGCGTTGGACCGATTGGACCCGGATGCTGGTCCGACTGACGACATCCAGAGGCACATGAGCCAATGCGGCATGGCGCTAGTCCAACTGGACCCTAAGGCAGTAGCAATGCGTCCTAGCAAATTGCTATGCCACAGCTGCCACGTAGGTTTGGGAACTCCAACAGACACTACACCCACAATGCATGTGTGGCAAGTGTGGTTTAGAAAATTTATAATGGGACCCACAGATAATATAAAAAATATCACCCCTCCCCCACCCCCCACCTAATCCTCTCACGCTCCAGGGCAGCTATGGCGGCATGCTCCTTCCGGCGCGACGAAGCTCGGCCGCACCGGCGGACGGCGTGGCGGCGGAGCGAGGCGGCGAGGCAGCCCAAGCCTGCGGCGGTGACCCCGGTTATGGTTGGTGGGCCAACTCAGCGTCGGCCGTCGATTTCTTTGTGGTGGCTGTGGTGTCTTAGGTGCGAGAGAAGATGGGGAGATAGAAGGATGGGGATGGGTTAAAATATGTATTTTTATTTTTCATGAAGTGGCGGTTTAATAAAATTTGGGCTAAAAACGAATTAAAAAACTATTAAGGATTCAATAAAAGACAGTACGCCTGTAATAGAAAATATTGACTTGGGGTCCAATTGAACTCCTGTGCATTGTCAGCCACACCCTAGGAGTGGCCCAATCCAACGTGGTGCAGTCTACCTCGCTCCCTGAGACCAACTCCTTTCCATTGTTCATCGCCTATGCTGTCGCAAAGGTTTGTGAAATGCCTCCAGCGTCAACAGTGAACTGTGGAGCACTGCTTCACTGGCTTATAACTCCCTAGACAGGCATTAGGCCTTTGTGAAAGATTGTGATGGCACCGTGACCTTTTACATGTCACCCGTTTTTGTTCAATGCCTCTCAAGAACGCGACGACTGTGTCTGCCAATGTGAAAGGCAGCATCTAGCGTTTCAGCAACCCTCTTCCCCAGCGCAACGGCAACAGTAGTGCAAACCCTGTGCCAGACAAGGTGTTGCAATGGGTGGTGTTGGATCTTGCAGACTCAGCATAACACGTCTGTTTTCTTCCTGCTTTTGCGCTCCCTCTAGCAGGTTTAGGAGCTCTAGGCCTGAAAGCCTTCAACTCTGCCGTTGATAAGGTGCCGTTCAATCTTTCTATATCATTGCCTTCACATGTGAGCCCTGGCATCAAAAGCCAATGGCTGAAGGCTTACTTAGCAGCAGAACCTATGGCTCGATACAAATGCCCTAGATATAGGGCAAAAAAGGAACATCCGTATTCTGAACAAGCAAACAGAATTAAATTTTTAGACTGGATTATCCTATTACATTTATCAAATTTTGCTGCAACAATCTAAATACCATTTTCTTTTCATATTTTGAAAACTATTATAATCTTTCAATCACTCTTTTGGATGTGTGTGCAACCTCAAATGGAAAACTGTAGTGTTGGCGTAACCCAAATTTATTTATTGTCATTGATGATCCAAGCATGATTACATTCTCCTTTAAGCAATTGGATCTGTGGATTAAAACTTTTTAATCTTGTGATGTTTTTGTTTCAGAACTCTGTTTTATATAAGCAGCTAAGGAAAGAAAGGGCCCGGCCAAAGACTTTTCGCTTGCGTGCTATCCGGCGGATGGTAAAGTGAAAGAATTAGCGGAACAACGATGGTGCGTAGATCTTGCCATTAGCCCGGTGTCGCTGCTGTATTTGCGCTGGACTTGGCCGTTGGATACAACTTAGGAAGGAACAGGGAGATCAATGAGACTTAATATTCTAGTTAACCAGGGACCCATGTTTGTGTCATCTTCTACCGGCTTTAGACGATGGTTCCTCTTCAACGAAATTAGCGTGTTTGCTTACTATCTCTGTACCAAATTAGTAAGTCGCTTATAACCTTTTTCTTTAAATGTTTGACCATCAGTCTTATTGAAAAATTAATGGCAAATTATAAAAAAAAAGTCATAACTTAAAAGTATTAAAGTATTCTATAATAAAGCAAGTTGCCAAACAATAATATAAAAAATTTATATTTTTTAATTAAGACGAATGATCATAAGTTAAAAAAAAAACTTCAAAAGAACGAGTATTTGGGACGGAGGTATACTCAGGGTTCCCAAGACCCTTATCTCTCATTTTCTACGCGCACATTTTTCAAAACTGCTAAGCGGTTGTGTTTTTTTTAAAAAAAAGTTTCCTATACGAAAGTTGCTTAAAAAAATCAAATTAATTTATTTTTGAAAAAAAATACTTAATTAATGCATGCGTAATGAACCGCTCCGTTTTTCTGTGCGGAGAGGAAGAGTCTCCCATTCAGATCTCCCAACACAGTTACTATGGGAAATCAGTGTCTCTTAATGTTTATTCGTCTTAGGTTTCTAACACCTGTTTGACTGCATTGTTTGAGACTTTAGAATTGTGTGCATTGATAAATTGTTGCAGTGTTCGAGGCTCTAAATTGATAGCATGTTTTGGTTCTATAGTGGCATATTCAGAATTGTAGCTAAAAAGTCAAATGCTTACCAAGTTTTAGCATATGGCAACGAAATGGGCCAATATTTGCCAAAACTTTTTAGCATGATTTTCTTATGTATGTGATCACAATTTTGAACAACTAAAGTAGATATTTGGTTGGCAACTTTAAAAAAAAAATAGTGATGGTTGGAAGCGAAAGGACCCTAGTCTTCTGCTCTTTTCCTTTTTGTGCTGTGTGGGCCCAGAAAAAAACGTTGTGTCTCCTCTTTTGACAACCCGGAAGGTAACCCGCTTACGGGGGAAGTGTCCGAGTGGCCAATCACCTTAATTCGGTGCAATCATGCAACTCTCATCCTACATCGTTGGATCGAGAATGGACATCCGAGATTCGTCCGTGTCACCATGAGTTAAATTTAACTCACACAAATTCACGCATGAGTTAAAATTTCTGGGAGTGTAAATTTTAACTCGTGGTGATTGGGACTAATCTCAGACGTCTATTCTGCGATCCAACGTGTGCTAGGATGAGGTTGCATGTGCTTGCACCGAATTAGGTGATTAGGTGATTGCACTGGTACTCTTCCTCCCCCCCCCCCCCCCCCCCCCCCCCCGGTCTCGGTTATGGATGTGTTCTAGTACCAAATAATATTTTTGGGTTTTTTAAATGAAAGCTCCAGTGATGTTCACCCTAGTCAGACCGGCCTTAGGCCATTTACAGTACAAGGACGTGGCGTGTGGCAATGTAGAGCCACGTGAGCAAATCGCTTGCGTGGAGGAGAAGAGGGGAGTGGGACCGTTCGCAACCCAGCTTCGCGTGATCATTTGGCCACACGAAGCTCAGCACACTTTTTGTCAGAAAAAAAAGCACCTCCACGATAAACAAGAAAGCGAAAGAGGGAGAGAAAGGAGGCTCGCCGGAGTAGGGGCGCTCGGGCTGTGGGGCACGGCGGAGGCTCGCCGGAGTAGGAGAGCTTGCCGTTGCTGCGTGGGGCTCAGGAACTGCCGCCGCCGCCGCCCGCTCGTGGGGCTCGGCGGAGTAGGGCCGCTCGGGGAGCCTCCCGAGAATCCACCGCATCTTCCGGGCGGAGCTCCTGAAGCTCGCCCCCTTCGCGCGGCCGGAGGGCGTTGGCGGGGTCCGTGCTCGGCAGCGCGAGCTCCAGTGCTGCCCTCCACCGTCGACGATGGCGTCGTCTCGCCGCCGTCTTTCCGCCGCGCCGCATGGTGTCGCCGCCATCTTCCGCCGCGCGGCTGGGACGCCGCCGGATCTGCTGCTCGTCGCCGCGTGGGCCACTCCACCCGTTGGAGGAGAAGCGGTGCCGC
>CM020187.1:7749568-7780239 GCA_009805545.1 Oryza longistaminata | reverse complement strand
CCAGACGCTGCCGCGCGCCCGGCGCCAGCCTTCCCCGGCCGTTGGATTGACCTCGGGCCGATCCGGCCCGTTGCTCGGCCGTGGACCACCGTGGTCTCGGTCCACGGTGCCACCTCATCTGCAGTGGACCGAGTCCACCGTGGGTCGCCCCTTGTGCCGCTGATGTGTGGGGCCCACCTGTCGGCGCCGACCACCTCTTGCTGACGTCAGTGATAACGTTTTTATTTGTTAAAATAAATAATAATCGCGCAATAAATCAATAATAATTCTAGAAATTCATTTAAATGGCTCAAAACTTCTAAAATTCATAACTAATTCATACGAACTCCAAATTGAGCCATTCAAGTTGCAAAATTCATCTAAAACTGAGCTCTACATGTTTGTTTAATTTTTATGTACTGCTTACTTGGTTTTTATTAGAGTTTTTCCTTGTTTTGCGTGCCAGCGCGTAGATTCCGCTGTTTCGGAAGATTGCGATCGCAAGGAAAAGAGTTCGGAAGATCGTTTGTAGAAGCAAGGCAAGTCACACATTCCCCTTGAGTATATTGAGCCTACTTTATAAATGTTTTATCGTTTGCGAATAAAATTGCATGTCTTGCTAATCACATGTGAATAGGATTTACCTATCTGCTCGCTTGTGCCATATTTATTTGATATCCGTCCTTTGTCAAACTTGGGTGATAATTTGTCTAGCTTGTGATACTTATGTTGATCTAGCTAGAATTATATATGCTTAGCCATGCTTAATTACCACTAGCTTACATAATGGGATAATTACATTATTAGACACTTAGTATCATGACGAGTTGCGTGCTCGAGACATCTGGCCATGCTTCATTGATTGTAATTATCCAACTAAAAAATGGCTTAATGGTGGGCTATGGGTGCATGGTTTTGCTAGTCGCACCATGGCAATTAAGGACCGGTTTGCGGGAAACCCTGGAAGACTTACCGCGCTTATCACAAGCAGGAATGGGTAACTGCTTGACTTGTAGTATAGCTTTCCTCTGGCTGACGTACCGCGGCTAGGGTGGGCGTCATGGGGTCTGGATGGGCCCTACGACTAGGGGTGAAAACGGAGCGGATATTATCCGATCCGATCTGCTCCGAATCCGACCAGAGTGAGAATATGGTAAGAGTTTTTAGATATCCGTCGAATGCGGATGCGGTATCATCGATAACCGGCGGATGCAGATTATTTGATTTTTTTTACTCGGATTATCCGATAAACGATTTGGCAGATAATCCGCATATTTCAGGCCACACAACTACACAATTGAGCCCAATTTACATCGGTCGGCCCCCATCTAGCCCATTTCTGTTAACCTAAACCCCCAATCCTCTGATCTCTTCACCTCCTATCCAGCTATTCCAATCCCTTCGATCAATCCCTTTGGCTCTCCCACTCACACGAGTCAGCGCAGCCACAGGCCCATCCACCATCACTATTGTTTTGCCATCATGTTCGGATGTTGTTTTGCCATCGTATTGCTGCTCATATATTGTATTGCTACCCTCTAGTTGTATCGATTGAATACAAACTTAACATCCAACAATTTTATTCCATTTCCGAACCGACTCCGCACCGAATCCGACGTCCGAAATAATCCGAAGAGGCACTTAATCCTCACACCGAAAAAGAAAGCAGCAGCAGCGGAAAAAGGCGATTCTAGAGGGGCTTCAGCTCCACTCCACGGCAAAACTCAACTGGGGTCTGAGCCTTGGTCCTCTAACTTCGTCTTCAGCTCATAAGCAGTATAATTCTGAAAAGGGGGAACAATAGCAAGGCTGAGTACAACAACCGTACTCAGCAAGCCACACTAATGATGCAGACTTGCAAGGGGATACAGGGAGGCTTGTGGCTATTTGCATAAAGGCAGTTAAAAATCATTTTATTGAGCAAACCAGTAAAACAGTTGATTAATTAAGGTAATATTAAATCTCCACTGATCAATGCTACACCACGTTGAACAGGCCCAAACAAACCACCTAAACTACACCAGTTCATTAACCAATTATTAAGGATGGGACTAATCACGGTGATTCTGGTTGATCGCCCAAAACCGCGGGCATGGCTATTCGAATTGTTTTACTCTAGCCAGATGATGAACCTTGAGTTCCACTCGAGACACTCAAGGCTATTGTTGGCCCGATCTTTCGGTGAGTTGTGGATAACTACGATTTGGGAGAAACGTTGACAACCCGACTACAACCGTATGAGACGTTGTTGTGTTATGCCTTAGCGATCGATACACCTCTCTATGGGTTGTTGATCTTGCCGGTGCAGATCAACCTTATTCCTACAAGCAAATCGAAGAAACAAGCAAGAACAAGATAAAAGCAATCTGAATTGTAGATGAGAATTGAATACAAATGATAAGTTGGGGTTCCGTCCAATGGTTTCGCCCTGGAGTCCCTACAGTCGGCTCCAGCTGTTGTCGAAGAGACAACTGCGTCACGTCGAAGGACGTGGTTCACTCAACAGGTTGTTGGAATAGTAAAAGCAATTGTATTAATTGGTAAAGTTTTTTGGGATCCCCCCATTACATGGCCCTAGGAGGCTACTTATAGTCTTAGTACATGCTCATACCTTTTAGGGTTTGTTTCGTACAGGGGAATTTACATGGATACCCTTATGATAGGGACATTAGTAGGGGTACACGGTGTCCTTTGCATACATGGGCTCTTAGGTGGACTCTTTGGGCCGGCCCATGACTGGCGAAAGGCCTCCATGGGCCGAGATGTCCTGTCACATACTCCTAGGTCACATAGGATGTTTAGATACTACCTCCGTCCAAAAATACTTTCGTTTTATGTTTTTTACATAACTTTTGATCATTCGTCTTATTCAAAAATTATGGAGTTATTGTTTATTTTGTTTGCAACTTGCTTTATTATAAAAATACTTTAATACTTTAAGTATGACTTTTTTTTATATTTGCATTAATTTTTCAAATAAGATGAGTGGTCAAACGTTAAAAGAAAAAGGTTAAAGCGACTACTAATTTGGTACATAGATAGTAGCAAACACAGCCTAATTCGTTGAAGAACCATCAGTCTAGCCGGTAGAGATGACACAAACATGGTCCCCTGGTACTAGAATATTAAGTCTCATTGATCTCCTGTTCCTTCCCTAAAGTGTATCCGACGGCCAGTCCAGCAGCAAATACAGCAGCGACACCGGCTAATGGCAAAGATCTACGCACCATCTTGTTCCTGCTAACTTCTTTCAACTTATACCATCCGCCGGATAGCACGCAAGCAAAAGTCTTTGGCCGGGCCTTTCTCTTCATTAGCTACTTATATAAAACAGAGTTCTGAAACAAAAACATCAAAGATTAAAAAGTTTTTAATCCACAGAATCACAATTGCTAAAAGGAGAATGTAATCATGTTGGATCATCAATGAAATAAATAAAATTTGGTTGACAGCCAACACTACTAGTTTTCCATGAGGTGCAACACATCTCAAAAGAGTGATGAAAGATATATAGTTCAAAATATGAAACAGAAATGGTATTTAGATTGTTGCAGCAAAATTTGATAAATGTAAATAGGATAATCCAAGTCTAAAATTTGATTCTGTTGCTTGTTCAAGAATACAGGATGTTCCTTTTTGCCCTATATCTAGGGCATTTGGTATCAGAGCCATAGGTTCTGCTGCTAAGTAACCTTCAGCCATGGCTTTTGATGCCAGGGCTCACATGTGAAAGGCATGATTGAAAGATTGAAGGCACCTTATCAAGGCAGAGTTGAAGGCTTTCAGCCATGAGCTCCTAAACCTGCTAGAGGAGCGCAAAGCAAGAAGAAAACAAGACGTGTTATGCTGAGTCGTGCAAGATCCAACACCACCATTGCCACCCTTGCTGCACAGGGTTGCACTACTGTTGCGTGCGCTGGGGAAGAGGGTTGCTGAACCGCTAGATGCCTGCCTTGTCACATGGCAGACAAACAGTGTGCCTTCTGAGGTGCATTGAACAAAAAGGGTGACATGTAAAAGGTCACGGTGCCATCACATCTTTCACAGTCCTAATTCTTCTAGTGGAGTTAAGCAGAATGCCACTAATCCAAGTTCACTGTTGACGCTGGAGGCATCTTCACCAACCTTGGACAGCATATTAAGGACATGAACAATGCAAGGAGTGGTCTCAGGGAGCGAGAGTACGACTGCAGCATGTAGGATGAGGCCACTCCTAGGGTAGTAGACTGACAATGCACAGGAGCTTCAATTGGACCCCAAGTAATATTTCTATTACAGCCCTTCTGTCTTTTATTGAAATCCTTACATAGTTTTTTAATTCGTTTTTAGCCCAAATTTTATAAAACGAACCCTTCATGAAAATAAAAATCACATATTAACCCATCCCCATCCTTCTATCTCCCCATCTCTCTCGCACCTAAGACACCAGCAGCCACCACCAAAGAAATCGACGCCGACGCCGAGTTGCCCACCACCATACCGGTCACCGCCGCACCTTCCTCCTCCCGCTCTGGCCATCACCACCACCTCTCCTGCTCCAGCCACCATAGCTCTTTTCCCTCTACTCAGATCTAGCCATGAGAAGGTTCTCCACCCTCCGGCCGCCGCCATGGCCTCTCCACTCTCTGGTGCCGCTGTGGCCCCTCTCCACATGGCCGAAAACTGCAAACAGAGCAGATCAGGGCATCACGGATGGAACAGATGCCAAGAAGGTGGACATGGCAGCACCGGTGGAATCCTTCCTCACCGCTGCCCGTGACCATCCCTCCTCGCTTCGAGCGGCGGCCCCTGTGGCAGATTTTGAGGCCGACGAGCTCCCGGCGATGCGGATCTAGGCAGGACAGGGTCAACAAGTTCCTGACGGTGTGAATCAAGGCAAGTGGCTCTGCGGGGGCATGGCTTCATCTGAGGTGGCGCTGCAGTGCCAACGTGGAGGTTTGGAACCACTCACCAGATCACCACAACGTGAATCCCCTAAAGGCTCTCATGCCACTGTTGTCCACTGTCAACGCATCATGGCAACAGATGGAGGTGGGGTTGTCAAGGATGGTTAGCATGGCCACCACCACATCTCAAGCGCAAGTTGTACTAAAGGGGAAAATATGTAGTTCAAACTCCATATGTGGTGGAAACTTGGAACTATTGTTGGATTCAAAATGGATGTCTCGGATTTGTCCATGTCACCATACTAAAAATTTGCAGAAAACACCCCACCAGGCCACCACCCTTCCTCCACTCTCTCTGACTCTCTCCGTCCTTTCTTCACCTCCCTCCTCATCTCTCCTCCCTGGATCAGCCATTGACGATGTGTGGCGCTGAGGAAGATCGGGCAGCGACGTTGGCGGAACTCGTCCACAGTGCCACACCCGATCCACCAGCCCTCTCTCCCTCCCTCCCCAGCTTTGGTCCACTAGGCGGACGCGGCCGTCCCACCCTGATCTCGTCGTTGCCTCACTGGGCTCCGATTTTGCCTCCACCATTTTCCTTTTTCTGTGTAAATTTTTACTCCTGAGATTTAACCATGAGTAATTTTTTTACTAAGGATTTAACCACGAGTAGTTTTTTACTCACATATTTAACCATATGTAATTTTTTTACTCACAGGGGGGAGGAAAGAAATGAATAGGGACCAAAATGCAAGATGTTATCGGCAGGCAATGCGTGGGGTGGCATGGACAAATCTAAGACATCCATTTTGAATCTAACGGTAGTTTCTAAGTTGCCACTATATATGAAGTTTGCGCAACATATTTTCAGGTATTAAAGGTCAAGCGAGGTTGTCCTGTACAGGAGTTAACTGTTCATGCGAATGGACAGTAATGCTGTGATATTGTAGCATCGGTTAGAGTTTGTTGGTTTAGAGATAAGATTAGATTAAGCTGTTGCTTTATTTTTGAGGTAAGGTATTGAATAGTCGAGTCATCCCAACTATAAGGATGATGTTGTATATATTAATAAAGCAGGAATGGATAATATGCCTATCTCCAGTCTTCTTTCCCATTTATAGTCTGATTTCTCATCCCTTCAAGCCCTGGGTACGATCTACGGCTACCAATCATTATTACACTTCTATTGTGCACATTTAGCATGCAGTACCAGATCTTGTTGATCCACCATTCCAAATCTCATAAAAAAACTACAAACATATGTGGACTGAACTGGAGTGACTCAATATACTTCGAGTTTCATGTTATTATCTATCTTATTTATCTACATTGGGTCAGTAGCTGAACCATTTGTATTTATAGTCTCTTACATGTAGAAAAAACATTGATTAACATAGAAAAATTTCCAGTAGTAAAACGCTTTGTATATTTTACAGTGTTGTGCAGATAATATACTGTTCCCTCTGTTCCCAAATAGACACGTTTAAGGATCCATGCAACCAAACCTTGAAATAAGCTACTAATATATGCAGAAAATTTGATATGTAAAACTGGTATTAGTATATTTTCAAGAAAATAATTTATGTAATTATATTTCCAATATTTTTTAAAAATACATTGGTAGAAAGGATAATGATAAAACATGTTTATTGGAATCCTTGCTGATGCCCTAAGGAATACATTAAAAGAACGGTGGAAATATTATTTATACCCTCATTCTACTAATCTATTATTACAGTATTTGCACTACTGTTAATGTACTATTAACCTATTCTTGTAAGTGTTTCATCATGTATATTTTGGCTTACTAAGGTGCTGTTTGGCATGGCTCCCAACTCAAGGATTCTTGCAGAAAATAGTGTTTGTAGGTTAAATTGAAGTAGCTTAATCTTCCTATTTTGGTCCAAAATATGAACTTCACTCTAGTAATCTAAATCTACCACCAGCTCCAACTCCACAAAATTCTGCAGCAAGAGATACCCAGCTCCAAAAAAACATGGAGTTGAGCTGAAGAAGAACTGATGAGTGTATGAACATATCTTCAACATGGATTAGCAATTATGGTGTAAAACCAATTGATGCCGTTATTTATGGAGAGAAAAAAATCCACGTTATTGTAGGTCTGTAAATTTTGGGCCTAGGCATGATAATAACATCTTTCCTTCCTGAGATATTATTCTGCCAGGAACAGGAAGTCAATTGGCATCTGGCAAAATTTGGTGGATGTTTCTTTCCGCAGTTTTGTAACTATTGACATGCTTTGTAGTTGGACATTTCAATTTTACTTTCTAGACAGCAGTGCATAAACATATCTATCCATATCATGGCTTTTATTCCTCTAAAGAGACTAATAATTGTATTTCTCAGCCAAAGTTTGGTGCTTGCATTCTATGAATTTGGAACACTTGTTTCCATCATCACCAGCCAATACAAATGTATGAGTGCAATCAAGGTAAAATATCACCAGGACAGCTCCTACTGCAAAATGTACCACTGATAAAACAAAACGATCATATCAATGGTAGTCTACACAGAACAGCAGGGTCTTCAATAGTTCGAATAATAACTAATCCAAATAGACAATTATCTATCCTGGCTATAGGTAATGCCTTGTATGGAAGTATAGCTATCACTTAATCAACTTAATCAGGTTGTTTCAGTTGATTCATTCACCACATGTACCAACTTTTTAGGTTTTTTAATAATGCTCATAGCTAAATTAGTTTTCTTCTCATCGTTCAATGGTTGATGGTCTGATCTATCATTAGATGGATAGTATTTGGGATTTGAAAGCACTGGCAACCATGTGTCCAACGTGAAAAGGATATAGGAGTTTTTTTTATATTGCGTGAGAGTTGACACAAAGTCATAGAGCAATGAATAGATGCACTTTCCTGTGTCAAATTTTCTGTAGTGAAAGGAGGTTCGAAGATCAGCTTTCATTGACTTAGATACCACATGTGCATTTACTAGTAACTTGACAAGTTTGATTGCTGTAAATAACTGGAGATAGAAAGTACTGACATACTTAAGCTAAGCTTTTGTTGATCTCATACAAAAAAATATGTAGTCAACAATTATATACATTTGCAATAAATAGATATTTAGTTTGGTTAGCTATATTTAATTCAAGCATAAAATTGGGAGAAGAACAACGCTGTAAAATGGAGCATTTTTCTACTGATTCATGGGAAGCAAGCTGCAAGTGCCACACTGCCACTTCGATGAACTTGTAGGTAGAAATGTAGAATTCTAAATATGCCTTTGCCAAAGGAAAGAATCGTAAAAGAAATAGGAGGGGAACTGATGAGGAGAGCAGAGCAAAATTTGACCATAATATTAAGTTTCTAAATGAGCTTTGTCAAATGGTTTTGCCAAAATTGAATACACTATATAATAAATCAGTTTCACAGTATGCTAAACTGTTTAATTTGCTATTCCAATATCTGCTTAAGTTGTTATTTCTACACTAATGGAATTAAATAAAAGAGGAAAAGTCGTGGGCAACTAACCGGGGTATATCGAGGTGAGGAAAGGGAGTCTGGGAGTTTCTCAGAAAATGCTCTATGGACATTATCCATGTGCAAATCCCAACATTTTAGGGCAGAAGGGTCACCTAGGAAGTAGTGCCGCATCTTCTCCAACTCGATCCTCAGCTGGTGCTCCACCTGCGGCATACGCTGGCGTACTTTTTCTGCTTGAGCACATCGCCATTCAATCTCCTCTTTGCTCATGTTACATTGGGGGTCATAATCCTGGAAAAAAACGAGATTAACAATATTGAAAATCAAACCACCCTGGAAAATCACAAATTCTTTAAATATAATATTACTTTTTTTTTTATTGCCATTAATGATGCCGTTACCTGCAATAAATAAATAAAATATCAATTTGTCATACAGAAATGTGGCATTGATAAAAAAATAAGAGGCCGCACAACCACTAAAACAATGGCACTATGATACCGTTACAGCTCTTTTCTATTCTGCCATATATCCTATCTCACTATAAAGTCATCATCGTCCACTAACAAGATGCCACATCATCATCCACTAACAATTATAGAGTTTTTAAATTGCGAGCATGTTAAATGATCATCATCCCACATGCAAAGATGCCACATCATCATCCACTAACAAGATGCCACATCATCATCCACTAACAATTATTACATTTAAACATCATGCAAGCAATTCTATATTACCTATAATTTTGTAATTTATTAAATTTTAGAGCTTTAAAATGCAAGCATGTTAAATCATCATCCCACATAATTCACATATTATTTCAATATATCTCTTCATCATTTTTTATAATATCCTATATACCAATATAGTTCCCCCTCACTTAGTTAATGTTATTTCTCTTCTATCTTATTAAGTCATATCACATTAATTGTTTTAGTCTTAGATGATTAATATATGGTCGAAACTATCTCCATTCTTTTCTTCTCTCATAAAACTACATCATCTTACATTTGAATCATCATTCTATATATCTATATATTATTTAAATTTAAATTACCATAAACCACATCAACTTACGTAAGCTTATATTGTCTAGCTATCTTACGCACTATTTTTCATATTGATATCATACTGAACTCCTGCAGCAATGCGCGGGGTTTCTAGTATATCTCTACTATTATAAAAACTGAAGATGTTTTTGCCAAGATTTTGGTAAGTCATCCTAATCCTTTATGCGATTCCCAATATGTATCTTATCTTAATTTTAATCTTAATCTTAATCTATATCTATCCCTACTTAAAAAAACATCGATTTTCTCACCTAGTATATATATATAAGGCATGTCTATAGTAAACTGGCCTTGAAAGACAATCGGAGGCACATTGGAAAACAGTACCCATCATCAGAGTATAGATTTTTTTATTTTTGAGTTTTGACAATCTGCTTTTCTGCAAGCAAATAGTAACAGGGTTTGTAACATCGTTGGGGACTCCGGCTTTCACCATACAGCGCAGAAAACATAAACCCGAGAAGCACCTCCATGCCAACTACCTCTACTGGAAGCTAAAACCGCTGCCTTACAAAGGCAACAGAACTCTACTTTCATGCAGCACCCATGACTGTGACCCCAACAACACATCTTGGATCCCTCAGAGAGATCATCACAGTGCAGTTAGTATGCAGTATATAGCAGTTTATTTGAACGCAGCGAAGGCATCCGACCCGGTAAAGCATAGGAGAAGATATACCTTGCGATGGACGGAGGCGCGATAGGAACTTGAACATGGCGACTGCCGACGGCGGGCGAGAGGACGAAAAGGACAGGGGAAAGGATGGATCTAGCGGCGGCGGCGGCGGCGGCGTTGTTTTAGGGAGGGGGCGAGAGGAACGAGTATTGGGAGAGAAAGGGGATAAGATTTCGTGCTATCGACTGCTCCTGTACATGTGGCCTCTTTCGCTGCCCCGAGTGAGAAGCCCACCACGAGGGAGAAACGAATCCCTCCTCTTTACATGGAACTAAGCGACGGGGCGGGGACGGGGGTGGGAGCGGCGAGGCGTGGCGTGGACGCGGGCGGTGGTGGCCGGCAACGGAGGCGGCGAAGGGCGGAGAGTGACCGACGGCGGAGGAGGAGGATCGGAGAGGAAGGAGGGGGCAGCGTCGGGGGTGGACGCGGCGGCGCGAGGGGTGGCGGAGGTGGCGGCGCTCGTGTGGGCGCCGGAGAGGGAGAGGGAGAGGGGGCGGCAACGGATAGGGTTTGGGGACTAAGAGCATCTCCAACGGTCTCTCCCAAATCGAACTAACACCCATTTAGCCAACTCTCATCTGATTTAGCTAGTCAAAATTAGATACTCCATTCCATTTAAAGAGTCTGTTAATTCTCTCCAAAATATAAATCAGACCCACAATATCAGCCTCTCTACACCCTCTTCTCTCCTTTCTCTCTCCCCCTTCTTTCTCTTCCTACTTTTCCCCTTTCCTTCTTCCATCGAGGTGTAAGTGGGAGAGGTGCGCGGTGGTGTGGCGGCGCTGGGGGGCGGACGGCGGCGCGGGGAGGCGCGAGGCAGCAGGCGACGCTGGGAGGCGGAGGCGGCGCGGGAGGCGCGAGGGTGGCGCTGGGAGGCGGACGCCGGCGCGGGGAGGCGGGAGCGGCGCTGGGCGCTGGCGCTGGGAGGCGGAAGCGGCGCGGGGAGGCGCGTGGCGGCGCTGGGAGGCGGAAGGCGGTCCACCAACACCGACGCTCACCGAGGGATTGGGACAACGACCTCTACGATGACCTCGCGAGGTGTACAACAACCGCGGGACGGATCGTTGCGTTGGCGAGCTGTTTTGGATGGCCAAGTCTAGCCAATCGGAAGCGAGTTTGGCTAGCCGGATGGCTATCCGGATTGGCCATCCGGTTGGCCAGTCTGTTGACATCTTTTTTATGCTTGAATAGCTAAAATTTGGCTTGGAGAGGCTATTGGAGCACCACTCCAAATTGAACTCTCCAAACACTAATATAGCTAACTCTCCATCTGATTTGGCTAGTCAAACTAGTTACTCGCTCCAACACCTCTCTATCTTCCATTCCCATTATAAGTCTATGACAAATGTGACCCATATGTGTCAGCCTCTCTACCTTCTTCCCTTCTCTTCACCCTATTTTCCCACCCGTACACGAAGGTGGCCCCGGCCTTGAGTGCGTCCACGGCACAGGCGACGGACGCTGCCACCTCGAGCAAGGCGTGGGGCGGCTCCGGTGTGGCGGTTTCCTAGAGGCGCCGCTTCGGGGCGGGCGGCGGCGACATGCCCTGCCCCGGGAGGTCGACGACCACAGCACAGGCAATGGACGCGGCCACTTAAGCAGCGGCGTGGAGCAGCTCCGGTGCGGCAGGCTCCTAGAGGCGTCACGTCGGGGGTGGGTGGTGGCGACATGCCCTGCTCCGGGAGGCGACGACCACGGCGAGGCGAGCGCGTCCACGGCACGGGCGCCGCGTCGGGGGCGGGCAGCAGCGACATTCCCTGCCCCAGGAGGTCGACGACCACGACGAGGACGCCGCGGGCGTGGGAGCGAAGGAGAGGCGGGAGATGGGGTGGGGGTGAGGTGGATGAAGGGAGGAGGTGGGGGAGGAGGAGCGCGAGGAGAGACGACGGCAGTGAGGGGGCGCTGGTCGAGGCAGTGGCGGGGATGAGGCGGTGGTGGGCTCGAGGGCAGCTCTTGGTCGGGTGTTGCGCCGTCACCGGCGCGCGGCGGGCGCGGGCGGCATCGGTGGATGGATGGCTCGATCGTCGACGGCACGGAAGACGGCAGACGATGCGAGTCCGGAGCCGCAGAGGAGATGGGGGGAGAGAAATGTGTGGGGCCCACGGTTGGCTAGTCACTCTTGGCTGGCCAAATTTGGCTAGTGGAGGGAAGGTTTTGGCCATTTGGTTGGAGAGGCTGTTGGAGCACGTTTTTTGGCTAGAATGGCTAAAATTTAGCTTGAAGAGTGGAATAGAGAGGCTGTTGGAGATGCTCTTAGAGCAGGTACAATAGCAGACTATTAGCCAGCTATAAACATATTTTAATGAGATAAAAGATGAGAGAGAAGAGTAGCGGGCTACATATCTGTAGCCAGCTGCAGCACGGACTCCAAAACATACTGTGTGTATGACAGATGGGACCATATATTAATAGTATAGTAAGCAACTATTGTATGAATTGACTATTAGATTGGCTATAGATGAATTGGAGCTAGTAGTGGCTATACTATTAAACTTTCTCTTAGGTAGTGGGCGGCATTTTGCGAAAAAGCCCCTATTTTTTTCAAATTTTACATGTAAGTCCCTGTCCGCGTTTTTCCTCTCCAAATATGTTCGTGAGGGGTCAATATGTAATTACAGAAAAATGGAGGGTTTCTTTGCAAAAATACACCCAAGCACCGTACCAAATCACCGACGTGGCACCTCCCTCCAACGCCCCGGGGTGCGCCTCCTTAATATTCTCTGACGATTCGAATTTTCCTCTTCAAATGTAATATCAAAAATCTTAACCCTACATCTTGCGAAATCGAGTTAAATAAGATCGGATTGCATGGATAGTTGTTTTGACTGATGTCATGCCCCAATTTTTTTTATTAAAAATCATTAAATAATGTATATCTAGAAATTATATTTAACTTCAAAATAATTTATAAAGTGAAATTAATGTGGGAAATAAAATTTCCTGGCTGGAAATATTTTTTTAATATTTTGCATGCCTTATGTACTTTATATATTTTTCCGTGAATTATCAGAGCTCAAGATGCAAACATCATTTAATCAATTAAATAAATTGAAAAACCAATTAAAACCTCATCCTTGTACTTGGGCCATTTCCATCCCAAGTCTGCTTCTCCTCCTTGCTCGTGCAGCCGCCAATAGGCCGGTCCACCCACACCTCTCTCCTCTCCACTGGCTCGCTTGTCTCCTCCCTCTCTCTCTCGCAAAGTCTGTTTCGCGTTGTTCCCTCTCCAACGCCACCGACAGGTGGGGCCCACCTGTCGGGTGTTAGCAGCTGTTAAATGTTAATTTTATACCGCCAATACCAGCATAAAACATTCAAGATAGTGCTAGGACTTAATTCTAACATATTCAACGAGTGTTGGTGTATATTTTGATGTATGAAATAAACTGTCGAACTTGGGATGAAATTTAGACTAAAATGAAGGAGAATTCTATCCATACAAGAGTTGGGCTTTTAGACTCCATCAAAACATCAGAAATTGAGCCCAACCACCGGAGAAATGGACAAGGCAGAGCGAGGAGGAGGCCTAGACCAAATCTAGAAGCCATTTGGTCTAGTGCAGGTTCGGCCGAACCCTTGGTGATCGCCGTTGGATCCAGGTTTTGGTATGGACGCTCTAGATGCTCTCCTGATAACGGTTGCGGGGCATTTCTAACAATTCACATAGTTACAACCATCATACCTGCCTATTTAAGGACTTCACTCCTTCACTTCTCACATACTCCAAGCTTGAGCTGAATTATAAAGAGGCTCTATTGTACTTTATTGTACACTAGAATTAGGGAGAGAGTAAATTAGAAGAAGTCAGAGAAATTCTGGAGTCGTCGATAATCCTCTCTTATTTCTAGTACTTTGTTAGTTACTCTGGTTTAATAGAATTATCATTTAATTAAGATTTACTTAGTGAGAATTATTCTTGTTTAATTCCTAATTAGCGTGCGGGATCAATGTTCACTATAGTCTATTAATTTATGGTGATTGTTTTAGTGTTTAGCTAGCGTAAAGTAGTTATTAATTGCGTAGATGCGGTGTCTGGGTAATTAATTTCTGGTGGTTGCTATTTATCCCATGGTAGGTTTGAGGTGGGTGTAGAGGTGGAGACAGCCCTAAAAACACTTAGTCCTCCCCGTTCGGGTATTCAGTAGAGCGTCATCTAGGAGTAGCGGGCTGGCTAGTGCCTGAAGTATTGCATTAGGATTAAGCTAAGCTTTTCGTAGATATTGTTTCTCACTAGGAAATCCTCTCTACCCTCTGCCTATATTTTCTTCGTGTCCTTAGATGAACCTAAAGAAGAGCTAAGCACACACGTTCCCTGTGAAAATCGATAACTTGGAATACTCCCGGGTGAAGTGATGCATCAGTATTCTCCGTGCGTTTGCGAAATCTATCTGTGACATTAAAAAATACCACCAAGCATTTCTGGCGCCGTTGCAGGGGAACGCTTGCTGTTTATCTTTGATCATTGTTCATCCTCGTATCTTTTTTTACTTTTCTTTCTTCTACCTCCACCCTTGCTATCCCTTTGAGAAGTATTCCTGTAAACTCTTCTCGACCATGGAGCAACCTATCTTTGAATTATCAGCTCCTAGGGGCGAATTCTATGAGCCACTTCCTTCATCGAAGCCAATTTTTACAACTGGCTATGAAATTCGCCCCGAATTAATAAGCATGGTTAGGGAAAAACCCTTCCTTGGTCTCGACCAGGAAAATCCCTACCATCACTTGTGGGAATTTGAGCAGCTTTGTTCATGCCTTAAGATCCTAGGCATGAAACAAGAAACTGTACGATGGAAATTGTTTTCATTCTCTCTCCAAGAGAAAGCAAAACAATGGTACACATCTACCGTTGGGTGTGTAAGTGGTGACTGGGAGAAATTGCGAGACCTTTTTCCCTGTAACCCATATTACTGCCCTTCGTGTGGAAATCATCAGTTTCCAGCAGTTGAATTAAGAATCAATTGGTGCAGCATGGTCTAGATTCACTAATTTAGTGCAATCCGATCCAACCTTATCCATACCCGAATATGTGTTGTTGCAGCATTTTCACATGGGTTTAGATAAGGAGTCTGCATTCCATCTAGACATTACTACCGGATGATGATTCATGCATAAAACCCCATCGGAAGGAAAAGTAATTCTAGACCGAATACTAGAAAATACATCCTTCATGGAACAATGTAATGAACCCCTCCCAAAGGCATCAGCGTCTAGGATCGAGGAACCCTCGATAACCAAATCAAGGGTTGAACCGTCTACTTCAACAGATTCGGCCGAGGAATCTCCTCCTGAGCCATCATCAGCTGAGAACGAAGAAATTCGAACTCTGAAATGTACTCCAATGTTCAGGGATGATCTTGATGAAAATTATGGAAATAACCTGAATTATTTCAGTACCGACAGGTGGGGCCCACCTGTCGGGTGTTAGCAGCTGTTAAATGTTAATTTTATACCGCCAATACCAGCATAAAACATTCAAGATAGTGCTAGGACTTAATTCTAACATATTCAACGAGTGTTGGTGTATATTTTGATGTATGAAATAAACTGTCGAACTTGGGATGAAATTTAGACTAAAATGAAGGAGAATTCTATCCATACAAGAGTTGGGCTTTTAGACTCCATCAAAACATCAGAAATTGAGCCCAACCACCGGAGAAATGGACAAGGCAGAGCGAGGAGGAGGCCTAGACCAAATCTAGAAGCCATTTGGTCTAGTGTAGGTTCGGCCGAACCCTTGGTGATCGCCGTTGGATCCAGGTTTTGGTATGGACGCTCCAGATGCTCTCCTGATAACGGTTGCGGGGCATTTCTAACAATTCACATAGTTACAACCGTCATACCTGCCTATTTAAGGACTTCACTCCTTCACTTCTCACATACTCCAAGCTTGAGCTGAATTATAAAGAGGCTCTATTGTACTTTATTGTACACTAGAATTAGGGAGAGAGTAAATTAGAAGAAGTCAGAGAAATTCTGGAGTCGTCGATAATCCTCTCTTATTTCTGGTACTTTGTTAGTTACTCTGGTTTAATAGAATTATCATTTAATTAAGATTTACTTAGTGAGAATTATTCTTGTTTAATTCCTAATTAGCGTGCGGGATCAATGTTCACTATAGTCTATTAATTTATGGTGATTGTTTTAGTGTTTAGCTAGCGTAAAGTAGTTATTAATTGCGTAGATGCGGTGTCTGGGTAATTAATTTCTGGTGGTTGCTATTTATCCCATGGTAGGTTTGAGGTGGGTGTAGAGGTGGAGACAGCCCTAAAAACACTTAGTCCTCCCCGTTCGGGTATTCAGTAGAGCGTCATCTAGGAGTAGCGGGCTGGCTAGTGCCTAAAGTATTGCATTAGGATTAAGCTAAGCTTTTCGTAGATATTGTTTCTCACTAGGAAATCCTCTCTACCCTCTGCATATATTTTCTTCGTGTCCTTAGATGAACCTAAAGAAGAGCTAAGCACACACGTTCCCTGTGAAAATCGATAACTTGGAATACTCCCGGGTGAAGTGATGCATCAGTATTCTCCGTGCGTTTGCGAAATCTATCTGTGACATTAAAAAATACCACCAAGCATTTCTGGCGCCGTTGCAGGGGAACGCTTGCTGTTTATCTTTGATCATTGTTCATCCTCGTATCTTTTTTTACTTTTCTTTCTTCTACCTCCACCCCTGCTATCCCTTTGAGAAGTATTCCTGTAAACTCTTCTCGACCATGGAGCAACCTATCTTTGAATTATCAGCTCCTAGGGGCGAATTCTATGAGCCACTTCCTTCATCGAAGCCAATTTTTACAACTGGCTATGAAATTCGCCCCGAATTAATAAGCATGGTTAGGGAAAAACCCTTCCTTGGTCTCGACCAGGAAAATCCCTACCATCACTTGTGGGAATTTGAGCAGCTTTGTTCATGCCTTAAGATCCTAGGCATGACACAAGAAACTGTACGATGGAAATTGTTTTCATTCTCTCTCCAAGAGAAAGCAAAACAATGGTACACATCTACCGTTGGGTGTGTAAGTGGTGACTGGGAGAAATTGCGAGACCTTTTTCCCTGTAACCCATATTACTGCCCTTCGTGTGGAAATCATCAGTTTCCAGCAGTTGAATTAAGAATCAATTGGTGCAGCATGGTCTAGATTCACTAATTTAGTGCAATCCGATCCAACCTTATCCATACCCGAATATGTGTTGTTGCAGCATTTTCACATGGGTTTAGATAAGGAGTCTGCATTCCATCTAGACATTACTACCGGATGATGATTCATGCATAAAACCCCATCGAAAGGAAAAGTAATTCTAGACCGAATACTAGAAAATACCTCCTTCATGGAACAATGTAATGAACCCCTCCCAAAGGCATCAGCGTCTAGGATCGAGGAACCCTCGATAACCAAATCAAGGGTTGAATCGTCTACTTCAACAGATTCGGCCGAGGAATCTCCTCCTGAGCCATCATCAGCTGAGAACGAAGAAATTCGAACTCTAAAATGTACTCCAATGTTCAGGGATGATCTTGATGAAAATTATGGAAATAACCTGAATTATTTCAGTAAAAGGAAACCACTTATTCCCTTGCCACCTCCTGATCCGATAGAATATCAATATCTGAAAGATGGTTCGCGAGCTGACATCAATTATTTGTGACGAATGGCTAAAGGTGGCATAGCTTTCTTCCGAAGTAATTCGGATCAATACTGCTCCTCGAACCATTCCATGTCATTTAGAAGGGAACAATGTTGGTATTCTCTACAGTCTAATAGTCAGCGCAAATATTGTCTCTGAGTCCTTTGCATTCACCTATCTAGGCGACAAGACAATAACCCCCACTAACAAATTCTTCAAGCATCCTAACGAAGATTGTTGATGGTCGTTAGCGATCAGTTGCGACCGTCAATATTACCTAAATAGAGGAGAACTAGTTATGCTTACAATGCATATTTGAGTTTGACTAATAATATTCCAATAGTATTAGGTTTACTAACCTTTTGCAGAGAATAACCATAGAGTGGAGAAGAATCGACATCAAATCAGACGATCGATCAATCGGACGATGTCGAGAATCAGACTTATGTATGAATGGGCCAAGAACTCAGAATTGACACGACGAATTGGGCCAAAATTCACGAGTTTGAAGTGAGCAACGGAGGAGGAGGCCGACAGCCAAAAATGGGATGGATTGGGCCAGCCCATGGTTCGGCCGAACCCTCCTCGGCGTCGTTGGATGCAGGGTTTCTTCTAGACGGTGTGGATTGCCTCCCTATGGTGGTTGGAGGGTATTACCGACCTTTCCAACAGCCATAACCGTCATTACCTACCTATTTAAGGAGCACACTCTCTTCATTTCTTCACACACTTCAAGCAAGAGCTTTCTTATTTCTCTCAAGTTTAGTTTAGTATTCTCAAGCTAGTGAAGTAGGAATAGAATAGAAATCGGAGGTAAGGGAGCCTGATGACCGGCGACTTGCTGAGTGTGGAGAGGCTAGCGAGGTGCGAAGAGAGAAAAGACCGCAGGTAAGGGAGAGGGCCGAAATGGTGCGGAAGGAAAGAAGTAGTTGATGAGCTCTGGGCAGAAAAGAAGCTGTAGCGCGGGGCGGAAGGGAAACCTGCTCTCGTCGTCATGCCGTGGGAGAGAGACTGCAAAACTACAGTGGGAGAGAGGCCACGCCAGCAGCGGCGCGGGCGCGCGATGCTACCGAGATGGGAAGTCGGCAACGGTGCAGAGGCAGATAGGACACGACTACGCAGATGTTGACGGGATACGACGGCGCAGACACGTAGAGCGCTGAGTAGTCCGGAGTCCCTCGATGGAGCATCTGCACCAGTGGATAAGATCGGTGATGGCAAGGTATTTCTTGACGGTTGTATACATGTTCACCAAATGTAACGCTCCGCTTTTCGTGAGACGTTTAAAACTAATTTAATAAAATCCTATTCGCAAAAAAAATTCTGTCCTTTGTGTGCGAGTCTAAGTTGTGCCAAGGATCTCAATTTCAATCTCCTTGTTCCCTATCCTCGACATCGAAGATCAACCTCATGGAATTCCTATCCCAAATTCAAGTCTTCGAAATCTAATTCCGAAATTCAGTCCCTCTCTTTGAATCCTCGCCAAATATTTGTTCCCGTTCCTAAAAATATCAAATTCCTATTTTTGAATCCCTTCGTCGACTCCTCCCTCTCATCCAAATCCCAATTCCGAAAGTCAATCTCTCCCTTGAACTCGTTGCCAAATCTTTCTCTCGATTTCGAGAGAATCAATCCTCATCCGAATCATTTCCTTGACTCCTCCCTGTTTTCCTGAGACCAAGTATCAAGTTTGAAATCCAAATTCAAAATCCAAATCTCTTTTCCCTCTGAATCGGTTTCGCTTGGCAAAAGTCTATATTTGCAATCCCTCGGGTTGTGGGCCGAATTCCCCTCCCTCGGCCCATCTCTCCCCCTCTGCCCTTCTGTCTCACGTGCGCCGCACGTGGTCGCTCAGCAGAGCCGAGAGAGGAAAGAGAGCTCTCGCCTCTCTCCCTTCTCTCCCTCTCCGTTCGCTCTCTCTCTCTCTCTCCCCGGCGCCGAATTCCGCCGACGCCGCTCAAATCCCACGCCTTTCGCTCGTTCCCGCGCGCTCGGCGCGTGCCGACCGCCGCCGCCGCCGCGTCAGCCCTGGTCCCGCCGCTAGCCGCCAAAGCTTGGAGGCAGAGAAGCTCCGCCTCGTCTGCCGCATCTCCTCAAAACGGGGAAAGCAAAACCCCCCTTTCCACTGGCCTCGTCCTCCCTTTTTCCTTCCCGAGCTCGACCGCTCTCCCTCTGTCCTCGTCTCTTTGCACGCGGAGGCAGAGAGCCGCTGACGCCGTGCGCCAGCTGGCCGCCCCCACTTTGGACCGCGCCGGCCCGCGCTCCGCGTTCAAATTCGACGCTCGATCCACCGACCCCGCCGCCCAACACATCCACGCCGTCGCCATGTTTCGCGCCGCCCACGAACGCCGATCCCGCTCGCGGCCGCCAGCCAAGCACCAGCTCGCCCCGCCCCCTCCCAAACCGACATCGCCTCCACTATAAAACCGAGCCCCCCCCCCCCCCCCCCCCCCCCCCACCGTCTCAACCTCCCTCTGTTCCCTCCCGTTTCCACCCACAGCACCCTTGTCGCCGGCTGCTCGCCGCCATCGTCGCTCGTTCTGCCGCCGGCGTGCCCGGAAGGCCGGCGAGCACGAGGAGTCGACGAGGAGCTCCGCGCCACCCCATCCTCGCGTCTCCCACTCTTCTTCCCCGGCCGCGCCCACTCGGTGCCGCGCCGTCCCGCCGTCGCGACCACCTCGCCACGACTCCTCCAATCCGCCGACGCCGTTTCCTCTCGTTCGGTGAGCCCCCCGCCGAACCCTTTCCTCCTACCGCTCGCTATGCCGCGCCCGCCGCCGCGCGCCATAGCCTGCCGCACGATGCGCCGCGCGCCTCGCCGTTGCTCTGTTTCCGCCGCCGCGTGCAGTCGCGCGCCGTCGTCGGGCCCCAGCTCGTCGACCACCCTCGCCAACACCGTTCTTGAGCTCCCTAGGACCACCCCAAATCATTCCCTAGCGCCGTCGACGCCGCCATAAGCTCGCCGCCGACGCCGCTTGAACCCGACACTAGAAACGAAACCCTTGAGCACCGGAGATGCTCCCGCCGCCGAGAATCGGACTCCCGTCGCCCGTCGACGAATCCCCTCTTTTGCCACCGCCGGAGGTCGCCGCCGCGATTCGTCGCCGTCGAAGCTCCCCCGGCGCATCCGAACCAAGAAACGACACCCTCACCTCGTCCTCTCTCTCCCGGTGGTCATTCCTCCTCCCGCCGCGCCTCGTGCCGTTCCGCCGACGCGCGCCGCCGTCCGCCGTTCATCCCCGGCCACGGCCTTCTTCCTCCTCTCGCCGCCCACGTGGCCGCCACGTAGGCGCCACGTAGGCTTGACCCGGTCAAGCCTGTCAGCCGTCCCCTTCTCCCCGTGCACGTGGTCCACTGTGAGCCGAGCGGCTGCACGTGGCCCGTCGCCATCCGGTCCACCCGGCGCACCGCACTCGTGAGCCAATCCCACAAAACCCTAGAGCCCCTCCGTGAGAACTCGTCCCGCCGTGAACCATGTCGCCGACATGCGGGCCCCACCCGAGACCCGCGTGGTGAACCGCGTCCACCCGGACCACCGCCTCTCTCTCCCCGCGCGCCGGCCCAATAGGCTTGGCCGCACCGCGCACTTTCCCTTGGGCCGCGCCTAAAGCCACCCAAGAAAGTCTAAATTACATCCCTCCTTCCATTTCTTTACCAAAGGGATTAATATATCCTTTTTCCCTTGTTCTATAAATCAATTCCTTATTCCAAAACTCCATAATTCATTCCCTTGGTCCCGCATGCAGTAATATTCTTGAGAATATTATTTCTATAAAATTCATAAATCATTTCCCGCATTCCAGAAAATCCGATAAATCATTTCTCTTATTCTAGAAATTCTATTTAAACCTTCGAAATTCATAACTCTTGATCCGTAACTCCGAATGACCCCGTTCCACTTCCATTATTTCCGTAAAATTGAGATCTCTTTCCTTTGGTCTTTTGTTCAGGTTTTTGATTGTTTGTGAATAGTTGCGGTTACCGGATTTTCGTCGATCGTGGTTTTCTCGAAGATTCGTGAAGCTTCGTGAAGACCTTGAGCAACGCAAGTCACCCTTTGACTAATTGCTCCTATAATTGGAAAGTCATTATTATTTTAATTGCAACTTGCATTATTAGTATTACTCACATAACTTGCTTGGCCTTGGTTTGCGTGCCAAACCGACGGACCTACCCAGTAGTCGCACTAATTCCTGTAGGCCGTACTACCCAGATTCCTTGTCGCTCCACCCTTGTGGTACCTCGGTATTCGTGCTCTCTGAGCGCGTATACCAACTATCCCACATACACCGTTGTTTTCGAAAACTTGGGGAAATGGGTTTGAGAAGCCTTGAAAACCTGACATGTGGTGCCGATGTGTTTAAAAACAAAATGAATTGTGAAAACTCACGATGCGGGTGCTGTGCTTACGTGGCGCTGTCTCGTATTCGCATATAAGGACCGATTCCTGTGGGAAATTCATCAAGCATAACAAAGTGCAACCACAAGGTGGAATGGAACACCCTGGCTAAGTAACTAGTCGGTTCAGGGAAACCTCGCATGCCAATAGTTGGGAACGCCGGGGCGGGGTCGGTTTGGGAAAGGCTTTGTTGCGAACCTCCGATACCGACAGGTGTTCGGGATAAGTTCGTATCTTGTGGGTAAAGTGTACCCTTCTGTAGAGGTTAACTAACTGTTCAAACAGCCGTGCCCACGGTCGTGGGCGGATGTGAGGTGTTTCTCGTTGCGTAGATTTGTTTGCCTGTGCTTTGTGAAAAATTGTTGTGGACTAGGAATCGTCACCAGAATCAGCCTATGTGGCAGATGGATGACCTGAGTGGTCAGAAACGAATCTGTGTGATTCGGGATGTCTGCGGGCATCATAGACTAGGCTTCCCGAGTGGAAGCGGATTGTTGTGCTGCTGGGCAGCTGGACTCTGGGAGTCTGAGAAAATGAAAAAGGCTCTGGGAGCCGATTAATCAAGTGAAATAGCTCTGGGAGCCAAGAAGTAATGATCTGACCCGGGAGGTCGGTACATTACCATTTGAATTGTTGAAAAGCATCTCTTAAGTCGATTCGAGATGCAAGTCTCTTTTCGACCCCAAACTTGAAAAGAAATAAATCACTTAGTAATTTCAAAATGGGCTTCGAACAAAAGATTTGCAAAACAACCTTGCCTCTCTTCCAAGCTTGCATTAAACACCTAAATTCCCGTGACTTGCTGAGTATGGAAGTACTCACCCTTGCTCTATATAAATATATATAGTTCCTCCGACCTGAAGCTGAAGATGAAGTGAAGTGAAGATTAGGGTTTCGTCCTGGTTCCCAGCCGTCGCCTGTGGTGTTGGGTGTTAGTCCGTTGGTTCTGCTGCTGCTGTTGTTGTTGGTGTTTCCTCGTCCGCGTCATTGGTTGCATTCTCGGTAACCTAAGTTAAGGTAAATAAGTCCTCTATTTAAATTAAGGATTGCAATGCTTCATTATTGTCACCGTGGGTACCAGCGCTATGTCCTAGGACTGGTACCATTATCGCGGTCTCGTAGGAAGCGGTTCGCACCGTTTCTCCTACGACGTGCTCCAGTCAGGTGCCGTTGTACGGCGGCGCCGGATTGGTGTGTGACACCAAATTGGACCAATTAGGCTTTATTTTGAATGGGCCATATAATGGGATATACACTTTCGGAGCCCCATAGGGTCACCCACGGGTTAATTTTCACACCCGCCCCCACCCCCGGTAACGACCGGGGCCCCGACCCGACTCACCCGCGGGGCAAAAAACAGCCTCGTCCCCGGCCCCGTAGGGGTGGGTATCCGCTGGATCCCCGTCCCCACCGGGGAAATTGCCATCCCTAATGGCATCCATGTTAACTAACACATATACGTAGCAACAAAAGTTATGCTTCTCTCCCTCAAAGATGCTCCATCCTGAGTTGTACTGAACTGACTAAATTGGTTTTGTACTTTAAGGTGTCTAAGTACTATATGAAAATTTTAGCTCGAAGCAATCTTTCAATTGTTCAATATGTGACCTAAAGCCAATTGTAAACTTGAAGATGGAGGCTGTCCAAAACCCTTCACTATCCAAAACTGGTTTGTTTGTTTTTCCTGAAGGTGATGACAGTGTAGTAGCACTGAACGTCCTCTTTTCTTAAGGGGGATGTCATGTTGATGCAGAGATGCTAGCATTTTTACTTAATTTTAACCTATGGAAGGAAGCAGCCATGAGAACCGGTGGCTCCGAGGTAGACAGGTAATACTTAAAATGGGAAGCACGACGTATGGGTGGAGCCTGATTAAATCCTAGGTGATGTCGGAGCCTGATTAAATCCTAGGTGATGTCATGATAAAAAAAAACTATTTATCTGAATTTCCTGCCTTTTAGGACCCGAAATGAAGGATTGCGGTAGAAATTTTGGAGGATTCAATTTCCTAAAGAATTTTTTCTATAGAACCCTTTGATTCATAGGAAAGATACGAAATTTTTCCTAGGACTACATTCAAATGGTTCAATCTCATACGAAAAATAAGCAAGAAGCACAACATGTTGAAAACTTTCCTTTGCTTTGTTAGTTTCCTGTGATGCTGTCAAAGGGCTCCATCTTCATATTTCCTATGCTTTTCACTCCTATACGATTAAAGAAATTTACAGCTTCAATTCCTATTTTTTTTTCTATTCATGTGTTTTTCCTATGAGTAAATTCCCTGTATACCCTCGAAAACTCACTCAATTCCTTTCATACCCCTAATTTTTTCTCGATCTCTTCTATACCCCTGAAATTTCAACTTGATCCCTTCCATACCCTTGCCGTTACATTTTCCTTCATTACATTGTTAAGTCTGGTTGCAAATGTCTTTTATGCCCTTGATGATTTAGGTTTGAATATAAGCTTGAAGAACAATTAAAATTTTTGTTTGAGTGCACAATATGTGCATTTTGTAAAATTAATGAGATTAAATAATTAGTGCGGAAAATTTTGACATAAATTTTGAAAATAAAAAATGTAATAAATTAAATTTTTATTTGAATCTTTAATAGGGCAATGGATTTTCTTATCAGGAGCATTCATAAAAAAAATACCGTGAACGTTGGTAGTCCTATGTTTGTACGAATGCTCCTCATTTTTATGATTTTTTAAAAAATAAATGCATATGTTTCATTTCATTATCTAAAAATAAATTGTCATAAATAATGTATCGCACAACAAACTCATAACTATAATAGTCTCATGCGACAAACGTTTACATTTTCAATTATGTAACTCATAAATTTCTATGTTCATCCAAAGGGTAAAATGGTCATATAGAAATTAGACGGCAGCTGACAGAAGGGACATGGAAGAGATCAAAATCAAATTTTTAGAGGGTATACAAGGAATTAAGAAAAATTCAGGGGCATAGAGAAGATTAGCTAAAATTTCAGGGATATACGAGGGATTTTCTATTTTCCTATCATGTGTTGTTCTTTAAAACTATTTAAAAAAACACATTCATGGAAAGACAGCAGAAGTTGCATGCCTGGCAATTGAACCGGGATAACTGATCTCGATTCCATTTCAACTCAACTTTCTCCTGCACCAGATAAATATAATACATCCGGTTCTATAATTTTTGACCTTTTAAACAAGGTTGTAATCAAACTTTTATAACTTTAATTATCAATAACTTTAAAACTATTTAGTTTAAAGGTATTAGAACAATATATATAGATTTCTTTTACAAAGTACTATAATAAAATTAAAAATTAGTAATTTATTGCATATATTATAATAGAAAAATATAGTCAAAGATATATTTTAGAGACCGTGTCAATGTCCAAAACGTCAAGGATTATAGAACTGGAGAGAATTACCAGAATACCAAGGATGTCAACGTTTTTCCAAAGTTTTTTTCATGCTTACAAAAGCTATGCAGTTGCCATAAATCTAGTTTATTGGTTAGCTTTGTTGATTTACTGAGACGTCAGTAACTATTTGGCTCCGTTTCCACGCAATTTGCTGAGTTCTTTTCCATTGCAAACTTCCTGACGTTGATAGTTTGAAAATGTTGTATCATTGGTTATGTGATGACATGGATATATTTGTTGCATGTCGTCGGTGTATTAGTAGGTAGACTCAGACTCGAAGACCTGGGGTGTGTTCGCTATATCTGGTTCCGGAACCCTCCGCACGGAAAACGGAGCGGTCTATTACCGTGTAATAATTAAGTATTAGCTAAGTTTTTTTAAAAAATAGATTAATTTGATTATTTTTTAAGCAACTTTCATATAGAAACTTTTTGCAAAAAAACGTACCGTTTAGCAGTTTGAAAAGCGTGCGCACGGAAAACGAGGGAGAGGGGTTAGGAAAAGAGGGCATGGATTGGTTCTTGCCTCTGGTTTGTCGAGGCTTACAGAGGTGCAGTTGTTATGAGAAGACTTGACTTGAGTAGATAGACTGTTTTCGTTGTATTTGGGCTTGTTTGGTTTGACGCTAATTTGTTTAAGGGTGTACACATTAAAATTAGAAGTTTGATTAAAATTGGAACGATGTGACGGAAAAGTTGAAAGTTTGTATGTGTATAAAAGTTTTAATGTGATGGAAAAGTTAAAAGTTTAAAGAAAAAGTTGGGAACTAAACCAGGCCTAACTTGAAAGCTGCTTCCAAGTTCCCGCTATACAAAATTTAGGTTAGTTCATGTGGAATGTGGAATGTGACCGCTGTGTTCGGTGATGAGCGTGGAGAACCCTTCATCCCGACATACAAAATAGAGCGGCTAGTTCTCTTCGCGACTCAAAGGACAGCTATCCAGGTCGCATTGTCTTTTTCTCTGTCAGTTTCTTTTTTTCTTGTTGCCGCCTTCTTGAAAAATCGTCAGCCATTTCTTGTCTGCTTCTCCAAATTCTTCCAAACGAAGGAAGCAAACACCATTCACATAGTTAAACAAAGCATACGTCTTCTTTTCATCGTTGGTTTGGTAATCATTTTGCTAGAGGGTTTGGTAATCAATTTTGTGCAACCTGGGGCCGTCAATACAAATGAAATGACAAATTGATTCTATTAGCCAGCGTCAGATAGAAGAATCTGACATTTTAATACTTTTTTCACGATGTCTAAGAATCTAACATTTGAATATTTCAACATGATATTCATGATGCCTCTAGCATGTTTGTGCGCTATGTTTCTGTTCTTGATATTCATGATGATGCGCATGATGTCTTTAGTATGCTACTGGTTATGTTCAGATCACCCTACACTGCTTATGCCATGATTATTGTCTTAACATTTTGGATTAAAATATGCCGATTCATGACCATATTTCCAACAAAATAACCCAAAAAGATCAAAAGGGTGAGCTATTCGAGGGCTATTTGGAAATAACCCACCCCAAAAACTATCCCACCCAAGGGGTGCTAATTGGGGCTATTTCGGGTGGGGCCACTGAAAAAGTGTATTTTCTCTCTATCTCTCTCCATAGGAAGGTACATTAAAGGCCAAATAGCTCTCAAAATAACCCTGGGATCCAAACAACTTAGGGCTATTTTATTGGAGAGCTATTATCTTGTGCTAAAAAATAGCTCTCAAAATAACTCTTGGCTAGTTCTCCATATAAGCCAGCTATAAACATATTTTAAGGAGATAAAAGAGAAGAGATAAAGCAACGGGCTACAGATTCCAAGATGCATATGTGTATGACAGGTGGGACCAGACATTAATTATGTAGTACATGTTTATATGTAACTATTGTATAAATTGACTATAGATAATTTGAAGTCAATAGTTAGCTATACTATTAAACTTGCTCTAAGCAGTCCAGAAAAGAACACTTTAATTTGAATAGTACATTTTGTTGTATTCTCGTGTGCTCCCTTCATATATATATAAAAAAAATCTAACATTGGTACTCCCTTTGTAAAAAAAATACAAATTTAGGATTGGATGCAACACATTCTAGTGCTATAAATCTAGATAGATGTATATCCAGATTCGTAGTACTAGGATATGTTACATTTGGTATTAGGTTGGTTTCTTATGGGATGGGAGGAGTACTTCGTCCAATCAAAGATAATATAGTATTTTGTTGTGTATTTCGTCCAATCAAAGAAAATATCGGTGTGAAATTTAGTGGGGTAGCACAACTAAAATATTGGTATATTTTTAAGTATTTTATGAGGTTTGAGTTTCACTTTGGACAACTTTTTATTACCTATGTTTTGTTTTGATCAATATTTTTTTCGCAAATACATAAAAGGATTGCATGTGAATATATTAGAAGGAAAAGAGTTTTTGATACACAACGCAACCAGTGAGACATGCCTATCCAGGAGAAGGAAGAAAAACAAAAACTGAAGCTATGAAAAAGAAAAACTATTCAGGCGGCCAAACGCAACTCTAATTAGTGGGAGAAGGGCAGAGCCACACTACACTCCCAAGAAGCCCTCAAAAATAGCAATGCCAGCGGAAGATCACAGATGGCCTTCCGAGAGAATGGACTCCAGAACCACTGAGACCGAAGAGAGCGTAGAGTCAAAAACCCTAGAGTTTCGTTACTTCCACAGCTACCAAGAGACCAAGAGGACTAGGGAGTCGAAGCTGGCGGAAGATGCTCAAGTAAGCAGGCCCTAGAAGACGGCCACCAGTCCTAAAGCCAGCTGCCATGGGGGAAAGAGGGCAGCCTAGCCAGCGGGCAACAACACGTGGTGCCAAACCTATCGAGCGAACACACAGTCAAGGGGGATGTGGTTCGCCGTCTCAAGATCATGAGGGCAAAAGGGGCAGGCTGAGTGGCTATTGATATCACGCTTCTGGAGAAGATCAGCCATCCAGCAGCGCTGTTGAAAACCAAACCAGAGGAAGAATTTGCATTTAGCAGGGCCCTTCACGTGCCAGAGCAGATTGGCATACGCAAAGGAGTGCTGGCCAAGGAAGAACGCCTGGTAAACTGAGTGCACCGAGTAACGCTGGTAGCTCATCCATTGCCAAACAAGACGTCCTCTACGGCTCTACGCCCAGCGAGAGGTGGGTAGGAAGTACTGCATCCCAAATAAGAAGGAACTAGGAGATGACCAGAACAATGAGGGCGCCGCGGATATCACTAACCCAGGAATTGTTTGCGACGCCAGAACCTATTGTGCGTGAACCCCGGAGACGCGAGGGCACGACGAGGAGGAGGTCTTGAGCCAAGGAGGCCACCAGGCGACCGTCGATCCACTGGTCAGTCCAGAAGAGAGTTGATTCACCATCTCTTGACACGAAGAATGTGACGTAGCAAACATGTCGGAGACACTCCGCTCAACGGGGGCCTTAAGGCCAGCCCAGTAGGTATGCAATGAGCACTGAAGCCAAAGCCAGCGAACTCGTAGGGCGAACCCACTAGTTTTAAAAAAAACTAGATAATTTTACTTTTCTAGCTCTTTTGGACAGCTATATGCTCTTTTATCTATCTACATACAATTTATTGTACACACAACCATGTGAGTTCATTGCCAAGTAAAAACCGAAATACTTAAGATCATTCATATACTTAAGAAAATGGCAAATTTTGCTATAGGACACCTGAAATTTGTGTAATTTGCTTATAGAAATTGTAAAAGCATGTCACGATTGAAAGCCATCCTAAAAGACTAATAATTTGCTAGAGGACACTTTCGACTCAATTGTAAAGATAAATTCTTAGGAAAAAAGATAATGCCCCTAGGAACACATGCTTCAAACATAGTGATAGAGTGAAGACTTAGAAATTATGCAATTCTAAATTAGCCATCACCTTCTCTCTATCTCTCTCCATAGGAAGGTACATTAAAGGCCAAATAGCTCTCAAAATAACCCTGGGATCCAAACAACTTAGGGCTATTTTATTGGAGAGCTATTATCTTGTGCTAAAAAATAGCTCTCAAAATAACTCTTGGCTAGTTCTCCATATAAGCCAGCTATAAACATATTTTAAGGAGATAAAAGAGAAGAGATAAAGCAACGGGCTACAGATTCCAAGATGCATATGTGTATGACAGGTGGGACCAGACATTAATTATGTAGTACATGTTTATATGTAACTATTGTATAAATTGACTATAGATAATTTGAAGTCAATAGTTAGCTATACTATTAAACTTGCTCTAAGCAGTCCAGAAAAGAACACTTTAATTTGAATAGTACATTTTGTTGTATTCTCGTGTGCTCCCTTCATATATATATAAAAAAAATCTAACATTGGTACTCCCTTTGTAAAAAAAATACAAATTTAGGATTGGATGCAACACATTCTAGTGCTATAAATCTAGATAGATGTATATCCAGATTCGTAGTACTAGGATATGTTACATTTGGTATTAGGTTGGTTTCTTATGGGATGGGAGGAGTACTTCGTCCAATCAAAGATAATATAGTATTTTGTTGTGTATTTCGTCCAATCAAAGAAAATATCGGTGTGAAATTTAGTGGGGTAGCACAACTAAAATATTGGTATATTTTTAAGTATTTTATGAGGTTTGAGTTTCACTTTGGACAACTTTTTATTACCTATGTTTTGTTTTGATCAATATTTTTTTCGCTAATACATAAAAGGATTGCATGTGAATATATTAGAAGGAAAAGAGTTTTTGATACACAACGCAACCAGTGAGACATGCCTATCCAGGAGAAGGAAGAAAAACAAAAACTGAAGCTATGAAAAAGAAAAACTATTCAGGCGGCCAAACGCAACTCTAATTAGTGGGAGAAGGGCAGAGCCACGCTACACTCCCAAGAAGCCCTCAAAAATAGCAATGCCAGCGGAAGATCACAGATGGCCTTCCGAGAGAATGGACTCCAGAACCACTGAGACCGAAGAGAGCGTAGAGTCAAAAACCCTAGAGTTTCGTTACTTCCACAGCTACCAAGAGACCAAGAGGACTAGGGAGTCGAAGCTGGCGAAAGATGCTCAAGTAAGCAGGCCCTAGAAGACGGCCACCAGTCCTAAAGCCAGCTGCCATGGGGGAAAGAGGGCAGCCTAGCCAGCGGGCAACAACACGTGGTGCCA
>CM020187.1:7714022-7749543 GCA_009805545.1 Oryza longistaminata | reverse complement strand
CTCGGCCCCTCGCCGCTGTGCTTGTGCCGCGCCGCCGCGCGTGTCTCGCGCTGCCGTGCGAGGGTCGTGCCTGCGCAGCGCGCCGCCGCTCTCGCCACACACCCTCGGCCTGCGTCGCCCCCTTCACACGCCCCCGTGTCATTCTCACCACGCCGCCGCGCTCCCAGCTCCCCCGCGCGCTAGGGATAGGGGTTTCGGTGGGGAATTTTTCACGGGGGAGGTAAAGAGGGAGAGAGAGAAAGAGGCAGGGAGGGTATTTTTATGTAACTGCCACATCATTTGCCACATGGGTGTGCCAGTCGGATCAAAGACGTTAAAAACCAGCCGAAATTGGTCGCGGGGGGTTAAGTGTCCGGTTGAAATTAGTTAAATGTGGGTTATGTATGGTATTCATAGTTTAGGGGTGGTTTAAAGCTGTACTTTCGCAAGAGTTTAGAGGGGTAAATCGGACTTAACCCTAAATATAATACTTCATCCGGTTCTATAATTTTTGACCTTTTAAACAAGGTTGTAATTCAACTTTTATAACTGTTAATTAATCAATAACTTTAAAAACTATTTTAGTTTAAAGGTATTAGAACAAATATATAGATTTCTTTTACAAAGGTACTTAATAAATTAAATTAGTAATTTTTGCATATATTATAATAGAAAAATATTAGTCCAAAGATGATATTTTGGAGACCGGTGTCAATGTCCAAAACTGGTCAAGGATTTATAGAAATTGGCAGAGAATTACTAGAAATTACCAAGGATGTCAACGTTTTTCCAAGTTTTTTTCATGCTTACAAAAGCTATGCAGTTGCCATTAATCAGTTTAATTGGTTTAGCTTGGTTGATTTACTGAGACGTCAGATAACATTTGGCTCCGTTTCACGCAATTTGCTGGTTTCTTTTCCATTGAAAACTTCCTGACGTGATAGTTTGAAAATGTATGTATCTGGTTTAGTGTGATGACATGGATATATTTGTTGCATGCGTCGTGTATTAGTAGGTAGACTTTGACTCGAAGACTTGGGTGTGTTCGTGATTATGGTTCCCGAACCCTCTCCGCGGAAAACGAGGAGTCTATAGCGCGTGTAATATATTAAGTATTAGCTTAAGTTTTTTTTTTAAAAAAATATATTATTTTGCGATTATTTTTTAAGCAACTTTCGTATAGAAACTTTTTGAAAAAAAATTATACCGTTTAGCAGTTTGAAAAGCGTGCGTACGGAAAACGAGGGAGAGGGGTTAGGAAAAGGGGCCATGGATTGGTTCTTGCCTCTGGTTTGCCAAGGCTTACAGAGGTGCAGTTGTTATGAGAAGACTTGCTTGAGTTAGATAGAGTGTTTTGTTGTATTTGGGCTTCTTTGGTTTGACGCTAATTTTTTTAAGGATGTGTGTTTAGTTCACGCTAAAATTAAAGTTTGATTGAAATTAGAACGATATGATGGAAAAGTTGAAAGTTTGTGAGTGTTAGGAAAGTTTTGATTGATGAAAAGTTAAAAGTTTAAGAAAAAGTGGGAAACTAAGCCAGGCCTAACTTGAAAGCTGCTTCCAAGTTCCCGCTATACAAAATTTAGGTTAGTTCATGTGGAATGTTGGACCGCTGTGTTCGGTGATGAGCGTGGAGAACTTTCATCCCGACATACAAAATAGAGCGGCTAGTTCTCTTCGCGACTCAAAGGACAAGCTATCCAGGTCGCGTTGTCTTTTTCTCTTTCATTTTCTTTTTTTCTTGTTGCCGCCTTCTTGAAATGTCAGCATTTTTTGTCTGCTCTCCAAATTCTTCCAAACGAAAGGAAGCACAACACCATTCACATAGTTAAACAAAGCATACGTCTTCTTTTCATCGTTGTTTGGTAATCATTTGCTAGAGGGTTTGGTAATCAATTTTTGTGCAACCTGGGGCCGTCAGTACAAATGAAATGACAAATTGATTCTATAGCCACGTCAGATAGAAGAATCTGACATTTTAATACTTTTTTACGATGTCAGAGAAACTAACATTTGAATATTTCAAGATGATATTAATTTTGTTGACTAATTGTCATTGATTAACTATTGCTTCAATGGTTCGTTGATTCCGAATGGCATTTTTAGTGCCATGCCGGCCGCCAAAGAGATAAATGGGTGATATACAAACGGATAAAAGAGCAGTACAATAGCAGACATGGCCCTTTTTGATCCGCGAGATATTTTTTAGCCCTATCTTAAATAGGCTAATATGTTAGAATAATTGGGCTAGGCCCAATTTCCTATTAATCTTCAAGGCCCATAATAAGTGTTAAGAATTAATAATACCACCTTCAGGATTTAAGCGAGGATATCTCACCTAAATTAGGGAGTTTATTGGGGCTCCTTGTTGACTGGTTTTAGGTGGGGGTCGGAAAAGCCACACGCGCGCGGGCCGGGGCAGAGGGCCGAGGGCGAGCGTGCTGGCTTGCCGTGCGTGCGTCACGTCGCTACTCTTTGCAGCCACTAAACTGTCCCACGACTGCCCGCCACAAGTGCGCGTCCAGCTTCCCACGTTCCCACGACTGCCTCTCTCCTTGATAGAGTAAGAGGGCACGCGAGGTCGATCCGTTCTAATCGTTGCTTTCTTTCCCGGAGTTAGTTTCCTCCTCCGCCCCTGTGTCTGCTCTCGCTTCCTCGCTCTGATCTCTTGCGCGCACGATGAGATGGAGGCTTCGCCTCAGGACCTGCACGCGGGTAGGCGGGTGATCAGGTGTTTGGGATGCTTCTCCCACAATGACTGCTCGTCCTCTGCCATGGTCTGCGCCTGAGCCGCGAGTTGCCGCGCGCCGCTGCTGCCGCTGGAGGAGATGGCGCACCTTGGAGCGCGAAGGTGGCGCGCCAGGGAGCGGAGGTGGTGCGGCGACAAACAACACCAACGGAGGCAATTCTGCCTCAAATTCCAGCGGAGGGCCTTCTCTGGGTATATCCTTCTCCTTCTCTGTTCTGCTGTTAGCGCTCTACTGCTTTGTCTGTTCCGATGGTTCAGATGCCTCTACATGTTTGTGCGCTTATGTTCCTGTTCCTATGATATTCTATGATGCTCTGCATGTTTTGCGCTATGTTTCTTGTTCTGATATTCAGATGATGCGCTTGATGTCTTTTAGTATGCTACTCGTTATGTTCAGATCCCCTACACTGCTTATGCCATGATTATTGTCTTAACATTTTGGATTAAAATATGCCGATGTCAGACCATAAGTTTCACATTCCAAAACCTTGACTTAGGTCATTTCGGTAGTTCTGTGCTTTGCTGCTGGCACTGAAACCGGCATTGCTTTTGATGGTCTAACTATAAGAGATTGGAAAGACAGTGCACATATTGTGGTTTGACAGCGATGCATTGCTTCTATTGTTTCACGGGGCAAACGAAGTGAACCACCTCTTTCTGCCTGAGGAAGAGGCTAAGTCAATGCTTCGGATTGCTGTTCCGTGGAGCATTGATCAGTTACTCGGTGACAAAAATATAGTGGACGTGTACAGCACATGCCTTCTGGGAAGACATGTGGGATGCACTGAGGCCAAGTTCGGAGTTTCTGGACGCCGGCAGTGAGGCTTGTATGTCATGGTAGCAGTTCTATGACTTACAAGATGGTCGATGACCGTTCTGTAGTAGCAAACGCATGAGATTCAGATGCTGGCTAAGGAAACTGAAGAACAACAACTGTGAGTTGCCGGACATTTGTGAGGTGGGCGATTATGCCAAATTGCACCTTTTTTTTCCCTTGGTTGGAACTTTGCCACTTGCTACTAAAGCACAAGAGACAAGATCAAGTGTTTCTGATTCTCATTGGCTTTGGGGTGTTTGAGGGAGAGGCGAGGGCAAAAGGACTTCCAGGGCAAAAAGGTTGAGGGAGGTTCATCAGTGCCCATAGGATACAGAAAGAAGAACCCTCATTGCATCCACAACAAAAGAAGCAAGCTGATGTTCAGCTGATGTCAAACCCAATGCTGCAACGCAACTTTAAGAAGAAAGGTAAGGGAAAGGCAAAGAGAGACTGCTTTGTGTGTGTGGCAAGTCTGGCATTGGCCAAGGACTGTCCTGAGCGCGAAGACAAGGAAGTCTTGCCAAATCGGTCATTAGCGAGGGCGGAGGAACATCGGGGTACGGTAAAAATAATTACTACAGTCTCTCTTTTTCACTCACCTGATTGGTGGGTGGACACCTGGTGCTAATATTCATGTATGTGTGACATTTCTCTGTTTTCTTCTTATCAGGTCGGGAGAGGTTCCTCCTTGTTGATGGGAAACGGGTCGCTTGCGGCTGTCATAGGTGTTGGTCGCGTCGAGTCTGAAGTTTTACTGTGGAAAGACCGTGCAGCTGAAGAACGTGGCAGCATGTTCCTTCAATAAAGAAGATCTTGTTTAGCGGCTTCTATTGTGTTAGAGAAGTTTTAGACTTCGTGTTTGGTCCCATAAAATGTGTCGTATCTAAATATGGGACCTTTTGGGTTGGAAAAGGTTTATACAGCGGAGGCGTTGTTCCGCTTTTCTCTTGAATGACATGTGTAATAATCATAATGTTGTGAACCATATTAGCCGAGAATGATGAGTCTAATCGTGTGGCATTCGCGACTTTGTCCATGTGAATTTCGGTTGTATGACGCGCCTTTAGCTACATGATTTAATTTCAAATTACACTTTGGTCAAAGGTTCCAAGTGCATACTTGTGGTTCAATCGAACAACACTCGCAATCGCCTCACAACGGCATCTGAGGCGAGATTGGCACTTTAGAACTTGTCATTCCGTTCGTGCGGAATGAACGTGCGTGTTGACTGAAAGGAGGAAAGAAATATTATCATGACACTGATTAGATGATTGCACTAAATTTTGCTAATGTGAATCATGAAACAAAGGAGAAGCATTGCACTACTTTAAAATCTATAAAGACTAAGGAAAACCAACTTGAAAGGAAATCAAAGGTTTGAGGTCTGATAAAGGTGGGTGAGTTATTTTTCCAATGAGTTTTGCATCCTTTTACGAGAGACGTTTGGATTGATTCATTGACGAGGACGCTCCCTATTCACCCCCGAATCAAATGGGGTAGCCCGAAAGAAGACCGTACTTAACTGGATGGTGAATGCCATGTAGATCACTAGCGGGGCTTTCACAGTAATGGTGGGGTTGAGCCAGTTTTGACTGCGTGTCATGGTTCCTGAATAAAATTCCAGATGAAGCATTAAGGGAAAGTAACACCTTCGTAAGGAATGGGATAGGAAGAAATTAAATCTCTCATACTACGAACATGGGGCTGTTTGCCAAGGTAAATGTACCCTATAGAAAAAGCGGAAACTGGGACCAAAATACTGTTGATTGTGTGTTATTTGTTATGCTTTATCACAGTGTGGGTTATAGATTCTTAATTAGTAGCTCTGGAGTACCCGACATGATGTTTGGTAACAGATTTCTTGAGTCAGAGATGCTACTTCTTTATTTGAGAATGAATTTCCCATGAACATACACCTTAGCACTGTCTAGTCAAGAAACTAGTCATGCCCCATGAGAATTTGCACCGATAGAACACAATGATGCAAACGCCTTGAGAAAAATCCTGAGGACAACATTGTAGACACTGCAAGAGTAAGAGACAAAGGGTTGCATAAATCTTTGGAGCATGTATACATTGTTTACCTCGTGGATGACAACCCCAAGAATATAGAAGAGCATATATTCATCTCCTGACGCTAACTACGGAAGGAAGCAGTACGCAGTTTGAAATGGACTCGATTATGTTAATGGTTACTTGGGAAGTCGCTTGAAGCTCCATATGGGTGCAACGCCCGTAGGATGCAAAATGGGTTTTCAAGAAAAAGCTTAGGCCTGATGGTACAATTGAAAAGTACAAGCAAGGGCTTTGTGGCAAGGGTTTATACCAAAGGAAGGCAGGACTTCATTTGACACAATACACAGTTGCTCGCTTGAGCCACGATTCGAGTACTACTTGCTGGCTGGCAGCCTTCTCATGGTCTTCTCGTCCATTCAAGAGTGGACGTTAAGACAAGATTTCCTAAACGGAGAGCTGGAGGAGGAGATCTATATGGATCAACCAGACGGTAATGTACTGAAGGTATGGGAGGAATAGTGTTGTAAACTGTGAAATCCGTTGTATGGCCTCAAGCAAGCCCTAAGCAATGGCATGAAAAGTTTACACCACGCTACATCTGCTGGCTTTGTTGTGAACAGAAGCTGACAAATGTGTTACTATCGCTATGGTGGAGAAGGAGTGATCTGTGCTTATATGTCGCATGACATAATTGATTTTGGGGACCAGCCTTAATGTGATTGAGGAGGTCAAGGACTATCTGTACAAGGAGTTTTGAAATGAAGGATTTGGGAGAGGCTGATGTTATCCTTTAACATCAAACTACAAAGAGTAGATGAGGTGGGATTAACACTGTGCAATTCGCCACTATGTGGACAAGGTTTTGAGTCGTCTTTGGATATAGTGACTGCACCAGCTCCTACTCTTATGATCCCAGCGTGTATATTAAGGAAAAAACCGAAGAATAGCAAGGGATCAACGAGATACTAAATCTCAAATCACTTGGGTTCATGATGTACTTGGCTAGTGCAACGTGCCTGACACTTCTTGCTTGTAAGCAAGCTGAGCGGTTTTGTCTCAAATCCGGCGAGATGATATTGGCAGGCTCTGGAAAGAGTAAATGCGCTATCTAAAGGGCACTGATGTAGCTATGGAATTCACTATAACGTGGTATCCAAAAGTACAAGGGTTACAGTGACTCAAACTGGTATCTTGATGGCTGAGAGATAAAGCACAAGGTGGATATGTGTTCACACTTTGGAGGTGGCGTGTTACTGAAGTCTTGCAAGCAGAGATCCACTTAACGAGGTCAACAATAGAAAGCAGAACTTACAGCGGATAGATACTGCCGACAGTTTGAGCCGTGGCTGTGAGACTACCTGATGGAATTGCCGTGTTGAAAAACAATGCCAGTACAATGATAAATGAACTGTGATAATCAAACAGTGATGATAAGTGAACAGTGTCAAAGGAAACATGAAGTCATGCTAGGCAATATCAAGAGACAGACTGCAAACCGTCAGAACAGCAGACAGAAAAACTCCGGAGCGATAGCCATTGGACTTGTCCAAAACCGGCTAGAATCTGGCAGATTCATTTACCAGGGGCTACCACGTAACGTGAATGACTAGTGCAATCGAGGGAAATGGGCTTGATACCCACCTAAGGTTGCCACAATAGTGGAAACCTGTCCATTGTGATCGGAGATCCGTGGAATTTTGATGGCGAAACAACATATGTGTGACTGAGAGAAGAGGACCTTGAAAAAGGGCTCATTTTTCATGTATTGGTCTCTCTTTCGCTTGCATGGTAGGATGGCTCATGGCTTAATGTGATCGATGGCTTTTCTAGCAGAGATGTTGACCTGCAGAACATCTTCAGAAGGAACACACTTAATGAGTTCGACTGCTAGTCACAGTCCTGTGAGGTTTTGGCGATGCTCTAGATACTCATGAAAGGCGCCGGAGTTTGACTTATACTATCCAAAACAAGGGGATGCGAACGGTAGCCATCAGTACCAGTCAATGGTCTGAGTGAAACCTGATCACACAAAACTGACAATTCAAGGCTAGTCCATTGTTCAGTTGTGTCTATAGGTACTCATTTCTCTACGGTGAAGATTCAACTTTAACAGTCTCACTCAAAATCCCTATATATCAAACAGGCACAACATGAGAATTCCTTACGAGCTTGAATTTGGTGGGATTGTTGATGAATTTGGGCTAGGCCCCACATTTCCTATTAATCTCAAAGGCCATAATAAGTGTTAAGATAATAATAACACCCTCAGGATTAAGCGAGGAATATCTTCAACCTAAATTAGGGAGTTATTTTGGGAGGCTCCCTGTTGACTGGTTGAGGTGGGGCGGAAAAGCACACGCGTGCGCGCGCGCGTGGCCGGGCCGAGGCCGAGGGCATGGGCGAGGCGAGGGCGTGGCGTGGCTGGTGGCGGCGTGCGTCAAGTCACGTCACGTCGCTACTCTTTTGCAGCACTAACCCACGGTTCCACGACTGCCCGCAAGCAGCGCGTCCACCGTTCCACGACTAGCCTCTCTCCTGATAGATAAGCGAGGCGCGAGTCCGATCTCGTTCTAATCGATTGCTTCTTTTTCCGATGTTAGTTTCCTCCTCCGCGCTCGCTGCTGCTCTCGCTTCTCTCGCTTCTGATCTCCTTGCGCGCACGAAGAGACTTGATCTCTTGCGCGCATGAGAGGATTGGAAGCCTTCGCCTGAGATCGCACCGCGGTAGGCAGGTGATAAGGTTTTGGGGAGTGCTTCCGCACGACGTGGCTCATCCTCTGCCATTGTCTGCGCCTGGAGCCGCGAGGCTGCCGCCGGCGCCGCTGCTGCTGCCTGCAGGAGGAGATGGCGCACCTAGAGCCGGAGGTTGGCGCTGCCAGGAGCCGGGTGGTGCGGCGAACAACAACACCAACGGAGGCAGTCTGCCTCACAATCCGCGGAGGGCCTTTCTCGGGGTATATCCTTTCCTTCTTTGTTCCTGCTGTTAGCGCTCTAACGCTTTGTTTCCTGTTCCTGATGTTCATTGATGGCTCTACGCATGTTTGTGTGCTAATGTTCCTGTTCCTGATATCTTGAGTGCCTCTAGCATGTTTGTGCGCTATTGTTTCCTGTTTGATTTCATGATGATGCGCATGATGTCTTTAGTATGCTATGGTTATTGTTCAGATCACCCTACACTGCTATGCATATGAATTATGTCTTACATTATTTTGGTATTAAAAATGCGCGATTCATTGACATATTTCCAACAAAATACCAAAAAGATCAAAGGGTGAGCTATTCGATGGGCTATTGGAAATAACGCCACCTCCAAAACTATCCCACCCAAGGGGTGGTGTAATTGGGGTATTCGGGTGGGGCCACTGAAAAAGTGTAGTTTTCCTCATCTAGTCTCTCTCCAGGAAGTACATTAAAGGCCAAATAGTCTCAAATAACCCTGGGATCAAACAACTAGGGCTATTTTATTGAGCTATTATCTTGTGCTAAAAAATAGCTCTCAAAATAATCTGCTAGTTCTCCATATAACCAGCTATAAACATATTTTAAGGAGATAAAAAGAGAAGAGATAAAGGCAACGGGATACAGATTCCAAGATGCATATGTGTATGACGGGTGGGACCAGACATTAATTATGTAGTAATGTTTATAACTATTTGTATTAAATTGACTATAGATAATTTGAAGTCAATAGTTAGCTATACTATTAAAACTTGCCTAAGCAGTCCGAAAAGAACACTTTAATTTGAAAGTACAATTTGTTGTATTCTCGTGTGTCTCCTTCATATATATATAAAAAAAATCTAACATTGGTACTCCCTTTGCTAAAAAAATACAAATTTAGGATTGATGCAACACATTCTAGTGTATAAATCTAGATAGATGTATATCAGATTCGTATACTAGGATATTTACATCTGGTATTAGGTTGGTTTTCTTATGGATGGAGGAGTACTTCGTCCAACCAAAAGATAATATAGTTATTTGTTGTATTTCGTCCAATCAAGAAATATCGGTGTGAAATTTAGTGGGTAGCAAACTAAAATATTGGTATATTTTTAAGTATTTCTATGAGGTTTGAGTTTCACTTTGGACAACTTTTATTACCTATGTTTTTGTTTTGATCATATTTTTTTTCGCAAATACATAAAGGATTGCATGTGAATATATTAGAAGGAAAGAAGTTTTGATACACAACGCAAAACAGTAGACATGCCTATCCAGGAGAAGGAAGAAAAACAAAAACTGAAGCTATGAAAAAGAAAAACTATTCAGGCGGTCCATACGCAACTCTAATTAGTGGGAGAAGGGCAGGAGCCACACTACACTCCAAGAAGCCCTCAAAAATAGCAATGCCAGCGGAAAAATCACAGAGGCCTTCCGAGAGAATGACTCCAGAACCACTTGAGACCGAAGAGAGCGTAGAGTCAAAAAACCCTAGAGTTTCTTACTTCACAGCTACCAAAGAGCCAAGAGGACTAGGGAGTCGAAGCTGGCGGAAGATGCTCAAGTAAGCGGCCCTAGAAGACGGCCACCAGTCCTAAAGCCAGCTGCCATGGGGGAAAGAGGGCAGCCTAGCAGCGGGCAACAACAGCGTGGTGCCAGACCTATCGAGCGAACACACAGTCAAGGGCGGATTGTGGTTCGCCTTCTCAAATCATGAGGGCAAAAGGGGCAGGCTGAGTGGCTATTGATATCACGCTTCTGGAGAAGATCAGCCATCCAGCAGCGCTGTTGAAAACCAAACCAGAGGAAGAATTTGCATTTAGCAGGGCCCTTCACGTGGCCAGAGCAGATTGGCATACGCAAAGGAGTGCTGCCAAGGAAGAACGCCTGGTAAGCTGAGTGCACCGAGTAACGCTGTAGCTCATCCATTGCCAAACAAGACGTCCTCTACGGCTCTACGCCAGCGAGAGGTGGTAGGAAGTACTGCATCCCAAAATAAGAAGGAACTAGGAGATGACCAGAACAATGAGGGCGCCGCGGATATCACTAACCCAGGAAATTGTTTGCGGACGCCAGAACCTATTGTGCGTGAACCCCGGAGACGCGAGGGCCACGACGAGGAGGAGGTCTTGAGCCAAGGAGGCCACAGGCGACCGCGATCCACTGTCAGTCCAGAAGAGAGTTGATTCACCATCTCTTGACACGAAGAATGTGACGCAGCAAACATGTCGGAGACCACTCCGTCAACGGGGCCTTAAGGCCAGCCCATAGGATGCAATGAGCACTGAAGCAAAGCCAGGCGAACTCGCAGGGCGAACCACTAGTTTTTAAAAAAACTAGATAATTTTACTTTTCTAGCTCTTTTGGACAGCTATATGCTCTTTTTATCTATCTACATACAATTTATTGTTACACACAACCATGTGAGTTCATTGCCAAGTAAAAACCGAAATACTTAAGATCATTCATATACTTAAGAAAATGGCAAATTTTGCTATAGGACACCTAAATTTGTTAATTTGCTTATAGAAATTGTAAAAGCATGTCACGATTGAAAGCCATCCTAAAAGACTAATAATTTGCTAGAGGACACTTTCGATCCAATTGTAAGAAAATTCTTAGGAAAAAAGATAATGCCCTAGGAACACATGCTTCAAACATAGTGATAGAGTGAAACTTAGAAATTATGCAATTCTAAATTAGCCATCACCCCATATAGATCACTAGTATACATCGTATTCCATCTTCACTCAAGCCTTAGCTCAAAAGCTTTTCACCCTAGAGTCATTCTCATCCTTTTGAAGAATTTATTGTTCCAATTGAGTCGAAATTGTCTTTTAGCCGTGAGATGTTTTGCGATGTATATCAGCAAATTGTACAAATTTTGTGTGCCTTGTAGCAAAATTTGCCTTAAAAAAATGTTTTTTGCGATGATATCAGCAAATTGTACAAATTTTGTGTGCTTTGTAGCAAAATTTGCCTTAAAAAAAAGGTCAGCTTTGATTCAAGATATAATAAAAATAAGAGTAGCGTGATTCAAGATATAATAAAAATAAGATTATCTGGTTCAAGGTGTACTTGTTTTTAAAACCATCCGTCATTTGATCGTTGCTTTTACCAGCCGTAGTCAAAATTTAAATCTTACTACTAAATTTAATTTTAGGTTTTTTTATCATAGTTTTTTGGCATTAACATTTAAATCACTACAACACAATATAAAAGTTCTCCTCTTCATTTATTCTTTCTCTCTTTATTATAAGAGCTATATAGCAAATTGTTTCAACATATATTTGTCGTGTGTTTTAGGCCCCATCGTTTAACCAAATATGGATAAACATTTAATGTGTGTATTCTTAGCGATTTAAATACCAATGTTGAAAATAAATTTTTGATAAAAAAACTTGAAAATCAAAATTTTAGAATTTAAATTTTAACAACTACCGATATTTGTAGAGAAAAGAGAAGATCTTATTTCATTAAGGAGACTACATAAAACGGTATTATCGTTTCGACGGAATAACTCACATCGGCACGAATCCTATAGGTATTAGATCTAATACATTCGATACCAAACATGATACCCCGTACGTATCATATCTGATATTTAGGTATCATACTGACGTCAATATGATACTATACGTATCAGATCTGGTACCTACGATGCTAGATATGAACCCCATGAAGAATTAGATCTGCATCTAAATACCATGTTGACGTCATCGTGTTACCATGATACCTCGTGCTATTCGGTTGAAAACAGTATAACATTCTACGGTTATTCTGTATTTTAGATTGATATACAATCTTTTTGGGTGTTAGCACTAGCAGTCAAAGGAGTGGCCGAAGTGGGGACCATCTTCCTCCAGATTAAACCTTTCTTTTTCCCGGACTCGCACCGGACTTGCCGTCCGCCGCCGTTGCGCGTCTCCGCCCAAACCCAAATGTTCGCCGACGGCGAAGCGCACTGAGACCCGAGTCGACATGGCTCTCCTCCTCCGGGGTGGATGGCACCACGGCGTGCTCGCCGCCGTCAGGTGGTTCCTTCCCCGACCTGCTCGCCTTCCTCTTCCTCTCGCCCTGCCCGCAGCGCGCGCTCCTCGGCGCCGTCGACCTCGTCTTCGTCGTCGCGTCCCTGTCGTCCTCGCCCGTCCCCGCGGCGGGCGGTGGCGGCGCTGGGGATGGTCCCGAACGGGAGGCGCTTCTGCCGAAACCTCGGCGTCGGGAAGGCCTTTCCGGGTCGCGGTCGCGCTCGGGGCGTCTGGGGTGTTCGCGGCGGCGTCGGCCATCCTCCTCGCGCTCGCGTTGTTCCTCCTGCCGAACACGGTATGGAGGGTTGGGAATCCGCCTTCCTCGCCGTCCACTTCGTCGCGCACGCCGTGGCGGCGTGGACCATTCGCGTCGCGGAGGGGAGCGGCCGGTGGCGCCCTCCCTCTGCAGCTTCCGCGTGTTTTTGGTCGTGACGGCCCTCGTCGGCGCGCTCTTCTCCGCTTCGGCCGCGGTCCGCTGGGCCGAGGATTCGCTGCTCTTCCCCGACGACCCCTCGCCTTCGCCGGCCTCGCCCTCTCGCTGCCTCTGGTGTATGTAGCCATCATCGCCTCATCCGGCGAGGTCGCAGGTACGTGCGAAGGCGAACCCGCTGCGTCACCACCGCGGGGGAGCCCGCTACGCCGTACGACGCGGCGTCGTGGCTGTCGCGCGCGACGTTCAGTTGGATCAATCCACTGGTCTCCAAGGGGTACGCCACGACTCGCTCGCGCCGACGACGTCCCGCCGGTGTCGCCGCCCACCGCGCCGAGGCGTCGTACGCTCGGTTCGTGTCCAACTGGCCGGCGCAGGGGTCGCGCTACCCGGTGGGCGTCGCGCTGTGGCTGTCCTTCTGGCCGCGCGTCCTATTGACGGCGGCGCTCTGCCTTGTGCGCCTCGCCGCCATGTACGTTGGCCCGTCGCTCATCAACCATTTCGTCGACTTCATCAGCCATGGCGGCACGACGTGGGAGGGCCTCCGGCTTGTCGGCATCCTCGTCGCCGGCAAGGCGGTCCAGACGCTGGCCTCGCACCACTACAACTTCCAGGGGCAGCTGCTGGGGATGCGCATCCGCGGCGCGCTGCTCACGGCGCTGTACCGCAAGTCGCTGCGTCTGTCCACCGGCGCGCGCCGCGCGCACGGCTCGGGCGCCATCGTCAACTACATGCAGGTGGACGCCGGGACGGTGTCCTACGCCATGCACGGTCTCCACGGCCTTTGGCTGATGCCGCTGCAGATCGTGGTGGCGCTTGTCCTGCTGTACGCCTACCTCGGCCCCTCCGTGCTCATGACGCTCGCCGTGATCACAGCGGTCACCGTGATCACCGCGTTCGCCAACAAGCTCAACTTGGCCTACCAGCTCAAGTTCCTCGGCGTCCGCGACAGCCGCATCAAGGCCATCACCGAGATGCTGAACCACATGCGTGTCATCAAGCTGCAGGCCTGGGAGGAGAAATTCGGTGGCAAGGTGCGAGAACTCAGGCAGACTGAGATGGGGTGGTTGACCAAGATTGTACTCTTCATGTGCGCCAACAATGTCGTGTTCTCCAGCGGCCCACTCGCCATGACTGTGCTGGTCTTTGGGACCTACCTCGCCACCGGAGGAGAGCTAGATGCCGGGAAGGTGTTCACGGCCACCGCGTTCTTCTCAATGCTCGAGGGACCTATGCACAACTTCCCGCAGACGATCGTGATGTGTATGCAAGCGTTTGTGTCACTTGGCAGGCTGAACAAGTTCCTGTCTGATGCCGAGATTGACAGCACGGCTGTGGAGCGCATTGATAGTAGCGCCGGTGATGCAGCAGCGGTGAAAGTACAGAATGGAGTGTTTGCTTGGGATGTGCCAGTTGATGGTGCAGAGGATGCCCGGCAGGGCCATGGTACGGAGAATGGCCGAGAGGAGGGGCCAGAGATGGAGATGGTGCTGAAGGGGATTGAGGTGGAGGTGAGGAAGGGTGAGCTAGCTGCGGTGGTTGGGACAGTGGGCTCTGGCAAGTCGTCACTGCTGTCCTGCATTATGGGAGAAATGCACAAGGTTTCCGGCACGGTGAGTGTACATATATCAAATTCTTGGCATGTGATTAAGGAATAATTAACATTCTATTCTGATAAGAAAATGTGAATTCAAGTGTTTACTATCACAACAAAATAATTCAAATCTCTCTTGACAGTTTTACGGAAGCCAATAAAATCCAGCTTATGTAAAAGCTATCTGTTCCTTTAATTCTGTATATAAGATTCTTTAGTTTAGCTCCTTTTTTGGTAAGCTCACGGCAGATTGTGGGATTATTTCCCCAGAAATTAGTTTGACATAAACCTGCCTGGTTCACTCAATTTGCGTTTGGCCTTCCTTGTTTGGGATTCTTTGTATTCAGCCATTGGAGAAATTGTCATGTGATTTTAGGTTTGCATCACTAAAAGTTGAAAGAACACTTTAATATCATTGAAGATTTGCACTGTTCCTTTATGCGCCACTTGTGCACAACTGCACACTTGAGGGGTGTCTATCTCTGTTAATTATGAACAAACTACCCTCTGGAAAAAGGCTGAAGGTGAGCTTGTCAAACAGGCATCGAACAAGGGAAACCACACGGTCAATCCCCTTTGCTGTCCACCAATCTGCATCATCCACCACTGATTTGCACCGTCCGTTGTCTATCTGTTCCTCTTGCTAACGGCAGCAACCTTGTCGGCCACCGTCGATTCACACCGGTTGCCATCAATCTCCATATATGTTGTCCATTTCACTTTCAGTTCCTCTTGCTAGCCACAGCAGACCCACTAGCCACCATTGATTCAAACTGGCTGCTGTCAGTTTCCGTCACTATACACAGTCCGTTCTCCATAGATATCTGGATTAAAACAAACTTGAGGTCTCATGCCTTCCCCTCCTTGCATCTTGAATTCCTATGTTTTACTTATCTATTGTCCCAGATGGTAGTTTTGATGTGATTCATTTATTCACACCATTTTTTGTGAGACTCTTTCTTCGCACTTTGCATACTTTGTAGCTGATCTTATCAGAAGTAGTATATCAATAAATCTAAATGTTGAGACCATACTTATGTACTATTCAGAATAAAATACCAGTATGGCATTCATGCATCAATAATTCTGAATATTGCGACTGAGCTCATTACATATGCTTATCTATTAGCATACCAGTTGTTGCCAATTTCTTCAAGCTATTTTCGTTTTTTTTTCTGTCGCTACCTTTTCCAAGTTATTTTCCTACTTTTTATCTGATAATAACTGTGTTATCGTTTCGTATTTGATACAGGTTAGCATATGTGGGAGCACAGCTTGTGTTGCTCAGACAGCTTGGATCCAAAATGGAACCATTCAAGAGAACATTTTATTTGGACAACCAATGCATTCAGAGAGGTACAGGGAAGTCATACATGCTTGTTGCTTAGAGAAAGATTTAGAAATGATGGAGTTTGGAGACAAGACTGAAATAGGAGAGAGGGGGATCAACCTCAGTGGTGGCCAGAAACAACGCATCCAGCTTGCTAGAGCAGTTTATCAAGATTGTGATATATATCTGCTTGATGATATCTTTAGTGCAGTTGATGCTCATACTGGTTCAGCTATCTTCAAGGTAAATTCACATTTATTTCTTTTGTGTTCTTGTGTTGTTTAGCTATTTCATTGAGTTGATTTAAATTCAGAACAAATGCAAAATAACCACAAGTGAAAATGAACTTGTGGAAGGAACTTGTAATGAAGATTTACAGGATGTCTAGTGAAAGCCGAAAGGTAAAATAAATGAGAAAAGATCAAATATGGAAGGTCGAATTCTTTGAAAGATAAGAGGAAAAGTCATTCTTGTAAATTATAAAATAAATTTCAACATCAAGCAATGCCATCTGGCTTTCGGCATGGTAGTTATCATGCTGTGAATCAAGCCCTCACGGCATCTTTCTGTTTTTCTACATAAACGGAATATTAAAAAAATATTGATTAAAATGCTTTTAGAGTTTTCCTTACCAATATGATTTTATATTTGCATAATTCAGATCCCATTTAGTTTACCTATTTGTCAATTTTCTTTTTTCTGTTGGATTTGTCTAGAAGAAAGCGAAGGAAAATTTTAGCACTCTTTCCTTTTCCTTTCTGTTTCAAGAAACTTTGTTCCATCTTTTATTTATTCATTTGTTATGGTAAACTAAAAGGAACCTTGTATTACAACCTGTAATTTTTTAGTAGGAATGGCTACAAAGGTTGATGATGTGAAATTCAGTTTACAACCAAATGGACTAGTTTCCCCTCAAAAAAAAAAAAAAAAGACTAGTGACCTACTTATTTTCCAATATTAATTGCTTCCCAATGGTTTTCTTATTACTATGATGTCTCAAAGAAAATTCTGAAAACAAGTATGGACTGTAGGTAGTTCAACCCAGTTTTTAAGTAGTACTCTAATGGTTACCTTTTTTCTGCAGGAATGTCTGAAAGGTATACTCAAGAAGAAGACAGTTTTGCTTGTGACTCACCAAGTGGATTTCTTAAAGAATGTGGATACAGTATTCGTAAGTTCTATTCTCAAACTGTACTTGTTACATTTGGAGGAAATAGAGTAGTAAATATGTTTTTGCTGCAGAAATGAACTCTGACATATTATGAATCGTTTAGCCATATTGAGCAATACCAGTAGCACTGTAGCACTGGCTTTGTTTTTTATTCTAGGAGTAGGGACAAGATATTTTTTCTTTGCGTTTTTTTCTAAGTTTAGTTTAGGTATCAGCATATGCCAAGTTTATGATATGATGACAAATGCACCATGGTCTGATATCATTTACACATAATACAAATTAAACAATATTAACTTGTTTGAGCAGGTAATGAAAGATGGGGTAGTCATTCAGTCTGGGAGCTACAACCAGCTACTAACATCATGCTCAGATTTTTCAGTTCTTGTTACTGCTCACCATAGTTCAATGGAGGTTCCAGGGGCAGCAGAGCAAGTGTCCCATGATCAGACCACTGAGTATTCTCAGGACACCCGTACCAGCAAAATCTCCTGTCAAGTCCAATTCTAGTAATGAAAATGGAGGTACCAGTGTTGCACCAAGCAAAGAAGCAGGTTCATCTAAACTGATCGAGGAGAGGAAAAGGAGAGTGGCCGAGTAAGTTGGCAAGTGTACAAGCTGTACATAACAGAAGCTTGGGGTTGGTGGGGAGTTCTGGTCATTTTAGCTGTATCAGTTCTGTCGGAAGGCTCCAGTATGGCTAGTAACTACTGGCTCTCATATGAAACATCTGGGGGCACAATATTTGACACTTCTGTTTTCTTGGTGTTTACGTTCGATAGTTGCTGCTTCAATTGTATGTGATGCGATCAGTACTCTTTTCGTGACATTCTTGGGGTTTAAGTCAGCCCAGGTCTTCTTTAACAAGATGTTTGACAGCATTCTACGGGCACCAATGTCATTTTTTGACACCACTCCTTCTGGGAGAATACTAAGCCGGGTATGTCTTGTGTAGGAGTAGAATTTAATTTGTTTCACAGCACGTGCACAATCATTTTCTGAACTATTGCTGCTCTATTTTTTCAGGCATCAGCAGACCAAATGAAAATTGACACTGCCCTTGTATTCTATGTTGGTTTTGCTACATCAATGTGCATTTCCGTGGTGAGCAGCATTGCTGTTACCTGCCAGGTTGCATGGCCGTCAGTCATAGCAGTACTTCCACTAGTGCTTTTAAACATTTGGTACGGGTATGATCCAGCTACAACCATGCATATCAGAGAACTGAAATCTTTTTTTGTATCTACTTAGCATCATATAACAGCCATAATTGAATTATAATAATAAATTTGATTGCTTTCATTTCTTCATGTTTTTCAGAATCGTTACATCGCAACACTCTCGAGAGTTAACTCGTCTTCAAGGAGTAACAAGGGCACCTGTTATTGATCACTTCTCAGAAACCTTTTTGGGTGCTCCAACTGTAAGGTGCTTTGGGAAGGAGGATGAGTTTTACCAAATAAACTTGGACAGAATCAATTCGAATTTGCGCATGTTTTTCATAATTATGGAGCTAATGAGTGGCTGGGTTTTCGCCTGGAATTGATTGGCACACTTCTACTGTCTATAACTGCTTTCTTATGATCAGCTTGCCTAGCAATTTCTCAAGAAAGGTATTCTTAAAATATTGTTTCACCAAGTATTTATACGGGTCCCATTTGGTAGAAGAGACTCGAATTGTTGACTCCTGATGTTATGTTGTCTACATCTTACGTATAAATTGGCTTGTTCCCTTGAACACAATTTTGAACTGTTAAGGAAAAAGAGTCTTGTGCTAAGCATAGTAGTATATTAGAAAGTATACCAGTCATCATCTGGAAGATATAGAAATAAATGAATGATTCTTAGTGAATTTATCACTGGGTAGAATGGGATAGCATGGGTGTTGTGAATCTATAGATGTCTAAATTTGAGATATAGCGCTTTATGGATAGTTCTGTGTCATTAGCAAAGATCAAGCGCAAATTTATGTTAGATGCAAACTTCCATATTTTCGCAGAACGGTAGCTACTTGTTTGTATGGTTGAGGATAAAATACAGCAGTCTCTAAATGATCAATTATATTAAAAGACTTGCTAATATATGTTATCAGTTTAATCCTTTGTGACCTTCAAAGATCACTTCATTGATTTGTACTGTTTCTGATGTAGAGTTTGTCGGCATGTCCCTTTCGTATGGTCTATCTCTCAATTCACTGGTGTACTATACAATTTCAATGACCTGTATGATAGAAAATGACATGGTCGCCGTGAAAGGGTGAATCAGTACAGTACTCTTCCTTCTGAGGCAGCATGGGAAGTGGCAGATTGTCTTCCCTCACCAAATTGGCCTAGAAGAGGAGATATTGACGTTAAAGATCTAAAGGTGAGAAATTTTATGTTCCTTCATTGAACTTCCTTTTTGTACACCGATTAATAAACTATAGAAGTGATCCATATCAATACTATTCTTTTCAGGTTAGGTATCGATCAAACACACCTCTAATCTTGAAGGGCATTACTATTAGCATTAACAGCGGAGAAAAGATAGGAGTTGTGGGAAGGACTGGCAGCGGAAAGTCAACTTTAGTTCAGGCTTTGTTCAGGCTTGTGGAGCCTGTAGAAGGGCATATCATCGTTGATGGAGTAGATATTGGCACTTTGGGCCTTCATGATCTCAGGTCGCGCTTTGGTGTGATTCCTCAAGAGCCTGTGCTCTTTGAAGGAACCATAAGAAGCAACATCGACCCAATTGGGCGATATTCTGAGGACGAGATATGGCAGGTACAAAGTTTGGTTACAGCTTCTGTATGTTTCAATGTGTGGATTTTTCTATTGCAACTCTTTGTTTCTGTCGAGACTAACATATGTATTCCTCTGCAGGCCCTTGAGCGTTGTCAACTAAAAGATATAGTAGCTGCAAAACCAGAGAAACTTGATGCACTAGGTATGCTTTTTAATTGAACAACACTTTTTTTGTTTTTGTAGCTGCAATTACTGTTGCACATATTTGCTTTTATGTTGTTCTTTGTAGTTGCCGACATGGGGGAGAACTGGAGCGTAGGACAGAAGCAGCTCCTCTGCTTTGCGTGTTATTCTGAAGCGCAGCCGGATCCTGTTCATGGATGAGGCAACAGCTTCCGTTGATTCTCAGACAGATGCGACTATCCAGAGGATCATCCGAGAAGAGTTCACTGATTGCACTATCATCAGCATTGCGCACCGCATACCGACTGTCATGGACAGTGATAGAGTCCTAGTGTTGGATGCAGGTGAGGATTTACACTGTGACTATTTCTAGTATTACCAGAATGTTTTTCCAGCCCAAAGAAAAGCATGGCAATATAAAAACAAATCCTGAGAAATTTGCTGATAATTTGATTTTGCACTTCTATTCAAGCTTGGTATGTGTGTATCCTTTTTTTCAGGGTTAGTGAAGGAATTTGATGAGCCGTCCAAGTTGATGGGGAGGCCATCACTTTTTCGAGCAATGGTTCAGGAGTATGCAAATCGCTCTTACAGCCAGAGGCACGCGATTGATGATAGCCAATTAATTAAGAATCACAAGATTAGTCATACATACAAAACATACAAGACATACCTGAAAAAACTAACTACACGAAAAAGGATAAAACTCTAGATATGAAACATTTTTGTAAGTTTGAAGAGATTATGTGTTGTATTTCCACGCTTTCCCTTGCTATGTTTGTGTGTGCGTCGACGTTTTAGTAGTTACTTCACTAGTTACTCTTAGATCAACACGAAAAGGTTGGAATAGCGGTTGTTATTGCGGGTACATAAACTCTTTGCACATGAGCTATTGAAGCTTCGAAGGAAAAACACTCGTTCTCTGACATTCCAATTTGGTTTTGTAACTTCAATCTTCTGTTGTTTGGTTTTTTACTTCAATCCTTTTCTGGCATCACTTGTTTTGAAGTTCTGTTCGTTGCTGAATGCGGAGTCTTGTATGGTCGACAGCTTTCCTGCTGACACTTCTGTGGAAAAAACCAACCGAACAAAAACTCTTTGTGGACTTGTTTATGACTAAAAGTTGACGAGGAATTAGAAGATAAAATACACAGTTTATATTAGTGAGTATAAATTTTGATTGAGAGTTACTCCCGCTTGTTTAAATATTTGTCGTTTTTCTCACCTACTTAATTTTTCTAAAGAAGGTTTAAGTAGATTTATGTAGAAAAGTACTCTAATAATCTTGTTTAGGTTTCATAAACTGGCGTCAATATAAAGCTGATGGTCAAACTTTCAAAATTTCTGAACGAATCTCATTCTAAACTTTAAATATATATAGGTCACTTTTTGCTGCTATGTTGTCATGTAATAGTCTCTGTCTGCCATAAAAGCACAATATTTATCTCCTTTATTAGCTTGCTCGTAAATTGATTGTGTACATGCCTGAAGAGTGAGATGCATATGATGATATCATCAACTTCAAGATATAATATCGATCTAAATCTCTAAAAGTTCTCATAGAGGTAAGATATGAGTTTTGTATTCGCGGGGTGTGCACGGTATCATTCGTCTGTGTTTCTTAACAATCTTTTCTAGTGGTTCTGACGACCACATCTTTAACCGGCGGAAGAATTTTGCGCGCCATCAGTGTTCCTGCAGGCTAAGAGTCAGCCTGACGTTCGGTTCAACGCGAGAGACGGCCGGTCATCGCCGGCGGCGGCCACCAAAAACTCGGGAACGATCGACCTCAGCACAGACGTATGCAAGAGGCCTACTAACTACCCGTACTAGCCATCGCGCATTCGCGCTTTGGCTTGTTTTCTCACCGGCCTATACCATACAGTACTCGTATATTGTTTGTTATGCTAGTTTAGTTTAGGTATAATCCTCGATCGTAGTGGTGTACTTTTTTAGTGGCAAAATGTTTTAGGCTGTGTTCGTTCCAGTGACATTGGGTGAGAAAGCACCTCGTTTTCCGCGCGCACGCTTCCCAAACTACTAAACGGTGCGTTTTTTGCAAAAAAAATTTATAGGAAAGTTGCTTTAAAAAATCATATTAATCATTTTTTGCAATTTAAAATAGTTAATACTTAATTAATCATATGCTAATGGCCCACCTCGTTTTGCGTATCTTTCCAATCTCCCCAATCCCCTCTTCTCAAACACACCTCGTAGCCATTGCTTTGTAGATACTCCATTCGTTTCATGCTATAAGATTTTCTAGATATGAAACGAAGAAAATATCACATTTGGTCACTTTGTAGCCATTCTTTTGTTGTACTTAGTAGACGCCACTTAAGAGATTATATACCTAGTAGCCATCACTTTGTTTACTTCTCACCGATCGTATTGACCGAATCAGTCACTTTGCTTAATGAGCTCACCAGATTCGGTTTGAATACCTGCCAATGACCCGGGCTTGAATACGTGGGGGAATATTTGGTGAGTAAGTGCCGAATTATTTTTTATTAGATGATTTGCCACAATTCCATAATATAAGGAATTTTGAAGGATGTGACAACGAATATGGACAGAAAGTATAGGGATTTGATGATCTGTCATTATGCACTCACTTTATTGACACTAGAATCCTATGTATCGTTACGGATAAGGCATACCCTCTATTCTACGACTTATGGAATATACCGATAAGGTATACCTTCACGTATACGGATTGGTTTCCGTATACGCCGTTAGGAATTCGCCTCAAGTTATGAGAAAATATCTCCACGAGGTTAAGGAATTGCCGAAGACCTACTCGGAAAGGATTTGATCTCTAGTATATCGTGTACTACTTCTTATTTCCGTACTTTCTCCATCCCAAAATATAAACATTTTTAAAGTAAACATTATTATTAAGAAAATAGGTGAAATTAATTAGAGAAATATTGTGATTGGTTGAGAAAAAAAATATGTGAATACATTAAATAGAAAATAGTTATGATTGGTTGAGTAGAGAGGATATGTGAAGAAATAGCTTATTTTAAAACAAGCTATACGTACGTTTCGAGACGTTGGTGATAATAAATATTCCAATAGATTTCATTGGAAAAGAATATAGGAAGAGTGGTAAAACGTAGGAGTATATTATACTCCCTCCGTCCCAAAAAAAGACAAACCCTGTTTTCTGTGCCCAATGTTTGACCGTCCGTCTTATTTAAAAATTTTAAAAAATAAAAAGACAAGTCACGCATAAAATATTAATCATGTTTTATCATCTAACAACAATGAAAATACGAATTATAAAAAAATTTCATATAAGACGGAGAGTCAAAGTTGGACACGTAAACCCAGGGTTTGCTTTGTTTTTGGGACGGAGGGAGTATGACGTTGCTTGCGATATAGATTGGGACAGAATATCTTATTTGCGTAGTAATAAATATTAGTAGTACAAATGTCCACGTTTTTGAAAGAAATCCACGACGACGGCCGTCGCAGCCCAGGCGATCACGGGAAAATTCCACGACGCCGCGTCTCCTTGGTTGACACGAAGCCACACTACGCAAGCCCACGACCAAGTGGGCCCGAGTATTGGTCGGCCCCACCTGGTCAGGCTGTTCACACTAAACATTTTCTAGTGACTGGCACGTGGGGCCACCCTGTCAGTGAAAGTAACATAGGACATGTTCATATTGTAGAAAAAAACCTCAGGCATCAATCTGAACAGCCCCCTAGATCCCGGGCCAAACCTGCTGTATCCAAAGCGGTAGGAAAAGAAATAAATTCGAACATTTTATTTTGACAAATTTTTCGACAGGACACCCAAATTTTGTGTAATTTGTTGATAGCATAGTTATTAAGACCGGACCGGTGATTAAACCGTTAGGGCGCTTGGTTCACTAGTTTATTGGTTCAACCGGTCAAACCGCCGGTTTAATACGGTTTAAATAGATGAGTGTAACAACACTAAACACCACATGAACATGGAGGTTGTTGGTTCGATTCTCCTTCCAACAGCCTTTTTCATATTTTCCCCCTACGCTGTAGCTTCTGCTCCTCTCCACGTGACGCTTTTCATATTTCCCCCTACGCTGTAGCTTCTGCTCCTCTCCACGTGACGATGCAGCCTCTGCTCCTCGGTCGAACCACCTCTGGTTTTGTCGCCGGTCTGTTTGCTTGCCGATCTTTTAGCTGGACCGGACCGGCCGACGCCCTAGTTCCGGTTTTTTCGGGTTGCGGTCCGGTCCGGTTCTAATAACTATGGTTGATAGACGTCGAATAAACATATCATGGCTAAAAGACATCCTAAAACCCTTTAATTTTTTAGAAGATACCTTCAACTCAATTGGAGAGATAAAATCTTAAGAAAGACGAGAATACCATAAGACCACATGCTTTAAACATAACATTATTAGAATAAAAATTTAGAAATTATGCAACTCTTAATTTCATCATTAACCTACATTATATTTCATTTCACTCCACCTTAGCTCAATAACTTTTGACTCTAGGGTGACTCTCATTTTTATTAGAATTTCTCTCAATAATTCAGTCGAAAGTATTCTTTAACAAACTATCAATTTTTTAAAGTGTATTCAGCAATGAGATGTTTTTATAATGTTTTCCAGCAAATTAGATAAATTTCCTGTAGCACTCCTTTTCAACGACTCGGTCAACGTTTCTCCCCTTCCTGGCTTCGCCTTAACGTGTTCAACTGATCGATGTATTACTGCCCAAGGTCCTATCATTAACGTGTTCAACCGAGAAAACAAGCAACTTTATTGTTGTAATTATATATTTATACAAATTTACACAGCAATTACACCCCACTTACATACCACTTACATATGTAATTTTGGACTTACATATGTAATTTTGAGACTTACATTGTAAATACACTAAAATTACATATGTAATTTAGGGACTTACAATATAAGTACATGCTGACTATATTTTGGTGAAAAATATGGCGCCATAAATATAGTTACTCCCCTGGCTGAAAGACGGTTTGTAGCTAGCGTAATGGTTCCCAATGAAAAGGGAACATCGATGATTCGAATGTGTAGCATATTAAATAATTGACATGAATCACAAGATTGATCCGAGTCATGCTTGCATAAAGCTCCGAACATCACGCTCAGGTAGTTCGAGGTTTGGTCCTGCATGACCGGAAATATGTCATTGTAAAGCAGACCGATAAAATTTGCTTTACATGCAACAACTTTAGCCTGAGTAGCGCCAAGTGAGAAGAAATTTGCACATATGCCATCGAAAAAAACTGGCTTAAATTTGCATATATGCCATCGAAAAAAACTGGCTTTGCTAGAATGCTATCATTTAGATGGGCTAATAATATGCGACAATCAGATAGAAGATGCTCGCTATAATACCATCATAAACGATTTTGCTCTCGGATCTTCTCGTTCCTCCCTCCAGGTCCGCCGAGTAATGCTCCGGCAGAGCTCGATATCCTTGGATCAGCCAGCCACATGAGCGAAGTGTACGTGCTGTGTGCACGTACGTTCCAGGAATTCGTCTTCAATTCGTAGCGTTTGAAGTCGTGCTGGACTGTAATTTCCTGTGATCCTCGTTTTCTAATCATCAGGAGTAACATCTCCCAAAAGTTATTTTATGAATTACGAGTGAGTTCCGAACTTTGTACTTGTCGCTCGCATAAAAGCTTCGCTGACTGGGCTGTATGCTCAGTAGACGTGGCAATATTTTCGTAGCAAATAGGGGTGGGCATTCGGTCTGATTTCTTTCGATCTTTCCAGTCTTTGAAAAGTGTAGACCGAATTTCAACGCAAAAATATCAGGACCGATAAATTCGGTCTCGGTCTCGGTCCTGACCGAAATTCAACAATATTTTCACATATGCAAAGAAAGAATGAAAAATTTCAACATAAAAAATCATAAAAAAAATTCGTAAGCACTTATAAGTAAAGATTCTTATTAGGTTGCATGCCTAGAAAAAGTAGAGATGTAAAAATTAGAGTTTAATCCTACTGAACATAGTGGATTGTAGGTTGCATTTAGATTTTTTTTTTGTTAATTCGGTCTATTCGGTTAACCGAGGAGACTAACCGAATTGACCGAACAAAATTCGGTCTTTCACTGCCTAGGACCGAATTTCTCTGTCTCGGTCTTTTTCTGCCCACCCCTAGTAGCAAATGTGTGCAGGCTGTTCACGGCTTCCACAAGAATCGCAGTCGGGGATAGGAACACGGTGCGCTTCTATGACCATGCATGCAACACCTATCCCATAAAGGAATCACCGAGGTGTAAGGTGTTCCAAACCTCTATATCTGAAATTAATCACAGTACATATGAAATGGTGCCTTTTATATAATAACTTTTTTTCTGGTCAGGATCAAAATCTTTCTTGTTTGTTACTCTTGGAAGATTGGAAGAATCATCATCAGATTGGGCTGTGAAGATCTTCGATTTAAATAATGGTGCAAAAGTTTACTCAAGAATAAAGGTCCAAAACAAAGCTAAATTCTTCGTTGCTTTAGAAAGAGTCAGCTATTTGTGATTGGAATATACTCTCAATTCATTGGTTGCAATCTGCATCTTGTCAGCAGCTCATGGAAGAATAATTCCATCTAGCAATAATTCAAGACATTTGCAGTATTTAATTGAGAAAAACAAATGAATATTTTTAAGGGAAATAAAGAACAATAGTGCTACTTTTCCAAGGCATAAAAATTGTTCTTATAAGAAACACTCCTGACAGGCTGAGATGTTCTTCAAGTGATAACAATAATTGTTTTGGACTTGGAAGACAATGTGACAGCTGCTTGCTATGCATAAAACAGAGTGTCTTATTCAATATAATTGGACGAAATTACCCTCTCTGAAGTTATTGGAAGCGACGTTGACTTGTAACAGCTTCAGATCCTTACAAATGGACAGCAATCATGGATTTCTGTTGAGTCATGTGGTGTGTTCTCTTTATTTACTTTTCTTTTCTGCCTTTCAATCTTGGTGTGATCAATAGATTTTTTCCTTCTTCCATATTATTACTTTATAAGTTAACTTTTAGCCAATTTCAACCATATATGCAGGAATATTATCTTTATTTTGCCAAGTGCGTAAGCAAAATGAATGGTTATCAGTTGCAGCTCATTCTGGTATCCATATGACCACAGTTTGACGCAGCTGCAAGCCTGCAGCAGTTATTTTGTGTTTGTTAGTTGCTCATTCCTACATCAATTAACTTCTTCCGAGTAAGTGAAGGTAACTTGTGGCTCAATTATAGAACTGCAAGAAATACTTTTCAGTAGCAATATTCAAAATATTACTGAGGTGCATGTTTTAGCTAATAGCTTTAGCTAGCCACTCATTTAGATTCAACTACAGTCTCCTGCAACCGCAAAAGAAACAACTACAGTGGCTGATAAACAGATGACAGTATGACACTGTGATAGTGTTGACAGAAAACACGAGGCCTGGGAGATCTGCTTAACTCCAGTGCAGGTCCAAAACTCGCCTTCGGATGTGTGAGCGTGCCAGTTGATTTGATCCTGTAATCAACAAAAAATAAAAACAAAAGAACCGTGGTTAAATCTATAAATGATAGCCGATCGGCCAGATGCCGATGGCATATCATTTATATCTGAGCCAATGTCATCTGTGTATCGATCAGCAATCGTGAATAAGTAAAGAAGAACTAAATCTACTTGATCGGCTGTAGATATTAACGATATATAATTCTTATATCGATGTATATTTAAATCAGGTGATTGGGATAGATCGGTCATCATGTCGAGGCAGTATAAATCACTTAGATCGAAATATACATCCATAACAGGACTATATATATTTATAGCGTAGCCGATCAGATAGACCTAGCATGTATCGGCTAATACTCCGATACTACTCTATATTAAGATATTGAAGCAATGATAATATATTGAATGATAGTTTAATACAGTTATGCACAGCAATATCTTGATATAAAGGGCAGATTTAACATATCAGCGAATCAAAATAGAGTAAGTGTAGTTAAATCAGATACGATCGGCTGAAACTCCGATGCTATTCTAATCGGCAACTAGATGGCAAGTTAGAAATCAATATTCTAAGCACGACTTAATAGATCAAACTCAATTGATGCAGCATCAAGTATGAAAAGAAGAATGATATCTAGACAATCAAACCGCTAGAAGATTCATAGAATGGTAAATATCCTATATAATCTAGATCAACGTTAAGATCTAACCTAATCGGCTGTCTTTTGCATACAAATATCGACCAAAGGTAGATTAGATAATGATATTGCTGGAGATTATGTAAGATATATGATAACTCAGCGAATTATATAAACGAGATTAGAGTATCATGGAGATGGAAGCACTAATCCCTAAGAACATAATTCGTCATAACGAGTTTTTACCTCTTGTTGAAGATCGAAACCGATGCAGCTCAACCCGAAAGCAAGAACTCGTCGAAATAAAACTAAAGCAAAAGGTGGCGATGCGCCGGAATTGTATTGAACGTGTGTTAAGAATTACATAGGGCTCGGGGTCTATTTATACCCGAGGATTACAATATATGCCCATACCGAACACGACCATTATCTCTAACAAACTCTAAAATATCACAAGTCTTTGCGGCAGACTTTTGCCTACACTTATCTATAAGGAATTTACATAAAACATCCTAATTAATAGATACAATTGTCTTCCCAGGACTCTATCCATGCGTGGCAATCATCTTGAAGTACATCAACCTGAGCCTGACGTCGCACACAAGTCGTATTGTCGGAATCGGCTATATTGGCTTATTTAACTTAACTCAACCTCAGCCGATCCTAGCCGTAGCCGATCCGGACTCCAGCCGATTCCTGCTCTGTTCTAGAACCGATCTCTGCTTCCAACTCTGCTCTGATCAAATCCCCTTTCCTGATGCAAATGCTACCAAATTCGGTTGTTAACAGATAGCAAGTTGAATTAGTGATAATGCCATAATTTGCCAAACAATATTGCTGATTCTGGTGACAAATAATTGTTGGAATATGCTTTCGCATTTTCCTTCCCCTGTAATGTTTCTTCTACTGACATATGGGATGTGAGGGGCAAGAAGGAGAATGAAGAGGGCGACGACAACGAGGATGATGAAGAAGGTGAGGAGGAGGAGGAGGAGAAAGATGTCGAGGAGACGCCTGTTCTGGAGACAGTGCTGAAGGGGATTAACATTGAGGTAAGGAGGGGTGAGCTTGCAGCGGTGGTCGGGACGGTTGGCTCCGGCAAATCGTCGCTGCTGTCATGTATCATGGGGGAGATGGACAAGGTCTCCGGGAAGGTATGTCTGTGATTCTTGTCAGTTATCTTCAAACCAAGCATTTTTATGAGCAGTCAAAGTTTTTAATAGTTTCTCCGGCCCGGCGAAAAAAGCTTTTAACAGTAGCACAAAATTTGTATAATTTTGGATTGATCAGTCCAAATCAGGGGTTAGTCAGTCAGGTGAATGCGAATTCACTCAAGATTAATTGTGATGGCATTTGTTGGTCTAGATGATTATATCACATTGACATTAGACATTTCCGTCTGAACGGCTCAAATCAGGGGTAGGTGGGTGCACCCACAGTGCAAGACCATATGTTCCATTTGAGCAAATTGATACCTAGAGAAGGTTGAGTCCATTTTTTATTTGTGGTATTTGCCATTTGTTTGGGTTGGGGATTCTGGAAGAACCAAAAAAGGTAGCGGTAATCTGCTTGTCTGCTTGTATTATTAACAACTGTTGTAAAATGGATGGGGACTAGCATTCAAGGAGAATGCAAGGTAGTTAGAAAACCAACATTTTAGGTACGCTTCCATATTTTACATAGTAACAATGCACACCAGATGTTTGACACAACGCCTCTGTTGGTTTGACCTAGACTATGCCTGTTTAATGCTTGATAAAATATCGAAGGTTGATTCTATTGTCAGTCTACAGCTTTGGCAAACTGTGGACTTCTGTGAACAATGTGTTGACTGTTGACTGTACTAAACCTTGAGTGATATGCTGCTTTTCAGCTTTGACCCCACCATGAATTCTTAAAAGAGTAGTTTTCTTGTGAAGATCATGAACTTTAGACAACTTGTGTTGGCTTTTTGAAAAAAGAAAATATCACATTTGGTCACTTTGTAGCCATTACTTTTGTTGTACTTAGTAGACGCCACTTAAGAGATTATATACCTAGTAGCCATCACTTTGTTTACTTCTCACCGATCTGTATGTTGACCGAATCAGTCACTTTGCTTAATGAGCTCACCAGATTCGGTTTGAATACCTGCCAATGACCCGGGCTTGAATACGTGGGGGAATATTTGGTGAGTAAGTGCCGAATTATTTTTTATTAGATGATTTGCCACAATTCCATAATATAAGGAATTTTGAAGGATGTGACAACGAATATGGACAGAAAGTATAGGGATTTGATGATCTGTCATTATGCACTCACTTTATTGACACTAGAATCCTATGTATCGTTACGGATAAGGCATACCCTCTATTCTACGACTTATGGAATATACCGATAAGGTATACCTTTACGTATACGGATTGGTTTCCATATACGCCGTTAGGAATTCGCCTCAAGTTATGGAAAATATCTCCATGAGGTTAAGGAATTGCTGAAGACCTACTCGGAAAGGATTTGATCTCTAGTATATCGTGTACTACTTCTTATTTCCGTACTTTCTCCATCCCAAAATATAAACATTTTTAAAGTAAACATTATTATTAAGAAAATAGGTGAAATTAATTAGAGAAATATTGTGATTGGTTGAGAAAAAAATATGTGAATACATTAAATAGAAAATAGTTATGATTGGTTGAGTAGAGAGGATATGTGAAGAAATAGCTTCATTTTAAAACAAGCTATACGTACGTTTCGAGACGTTGGTGATAATAAATATTCCAATAGATTTCATTGGAAAAGAATATAGGAAGAGTGGTACAACGTAGGAGTATATTATACTTCCTCCGTCCCAAAAAAAGACAAACCCTGTTTTCTGTGCCCAATGTTTGACCGTCCGTCTTATTTAAAAATTTTTTTAAAAAAATAAAAAGACAAGTCACGCATAAAATATTAATCATGTTTTATCATCTAACAACAATGAAAATACGAATTATAAAAAAATTTCATATAAGACGGAGAGTGCTGAGCCGCCGGACGAAGGAAGCTTACAGTTCGTGGACATCTTGAAGCGCGAACCCCAACAATTCATGCCAGGAGATGAAATCTCCACTACACTGGCCTCCGGCAAGGCAACAAGCCGGGGCCGCATCAAGTAAGTAGTTCTGGTGGCTTGGCATGCAGCAGCAGCAGCTTCAGGCCGAGTTGGAGGATGCACCGGCCTCGCTGAAGAGAAAGCTCAACGGCGACATGTGCCTGGTGACGGGAGTTCCAGGGCAGAGGTGGAGGCGCTGTCCGCGCGCGCCACGAGAAACCTCGTCCCGCTCCTCGGGCTTCGCATCCGCGGCGGCTGCGGCTTGCTCGCTCCTAATCCCGTACATGGGCGAACGGCAGCCTCCACGACTGGGCTACACGAGCGGCGTGCCGATGGCGCGGCTGCGGCGCCGGCCGTACTGGACTGGAACGCTCGCCAGGCTCAACAATCGCCGCGGCGCCAGCCGCGGCGCCTCTTACTCACAGCATCACAGCGCATACTAGACTGTGCAAACCAGCGGACATCAAGTCGAGCAACATCCTCTCCTCTGATCGAGGCCGGCGAGGCCCGCGTCGCCGACTTCGGGCTTGGCGCGCCTCATTCCTCCTCCGAGGTACGCACGTCACGACGGAGCTGTCGGCACGCGATAACAATCCCGCCGGAGTACGTGCCAGGCGCTGGGTGGCGACGCGGCGCGGCGACGTGTAGCAGCTTCGGCGTTCCTGCTGCTGGAGCTGCCACCGGGAGACGCCCCGTCGAGGCGGCCTCGCCGCCGCACGGGGCAGCAGCGGGAGGCTCGTCCGGTGGGTCTGCAGAACGTGCGGTTGGCGTGAGGAGACCAGGCCGGCGTTGCTCGACACGCGGCTGAGGAGCAGTACGGCAAGAGGCAAAGATGCTGTACGTGCTCGATCTCGCCTGCCTCTGCGTCGACTCGACGCCGTTCGCTCATCGGCCCGGCGATACAAGAAGTGGTTAAGCTGCCCGACAAACGTCGACACCATCGCAGATCATGACATCTGAGCCTCATTTGCTACATCGTCGACACTCTGCGAACTGAGCGTTCTGTTATGCAAATTGGGAGTAATCTCTCTAAATTTCAGCCATTAGCAAGTAACCGGAAGTATGGAAAATCTAATGGTGTAGGTATAAGTATAGAGATGCGCGTGAATGCGGAGGATTTTTTACGAATTGTACATTTGTAACGTTTTGTTTCGGATTGTGAATACCGGAAAGAATTCCATAATTTTCAGAGCCTAAACCTCTGTGACAAACGCAGGCAGAAGGTCCATGCGGTTTCAGAGACTTTCAGGCTTTCAGCCGCGTGAAGCACGAAGCCCTTTTTGTTCCAGGCCCATGTCAAAATGAGTTAACCATGGGCCTGTTTTTGTGCTTTGCAGTGGAGCTTTTGTTGGTTTGATCTTGAAGGCTGAAGCATTATACATACATGATAGTAGTACTTGCATCTTTTTTGTACATCGTAGTGGCAATAAATTACACATATGTTTAGCGTGCGTGTTGGATGATTTGGATGTGCACAACGGAAAAAAGAACATCTGATTTCCTCATGTACCACCAACTTATATTAAGATGCTATAACAAGTAATCACAAGTCAAATATAGGGAATATATTGGTTATGTTACATTTCTAAACGTATAACGTAGTGTCTAAGAAGTGTAGAACACGAAAGGGAAAAGGCCTGCCATAAATCACCTCAGCTTAACTATTACAGTACAGTATTACTACCCCAAACAAACTTACTTACATCTTAGAAATACTTATAGAAAAAGGAATTGAAAAAAACTAGGATAACAAAACTGAAAAAGCTGCAGTACACAGGTTCAATCTCCCCAAGCCTCTGCTTTCTACGTCGGATCACCCATATAGTTCTAGGTTTGTCACTTGGAAGCCGTATGCATAAGAATTTGAAGAGAATGCACAAATCCAGTTGATGTTGCAATAAAATTGAGGCGCCCATTTCAAACAGAACCAGATGAAAAAGAATTAGTCCAGTTTTCTAAAGCGAAGGCCTGCAAATAAAAACGACACAAATTTGGCACTGAGACGTGAACAACTGTATATCACAGTGTAATTTACTCCTCATCTGTTCTGGATGGGATTCCAGCCGGATCTGGATATACGGTCGACGGGCCGAAAGCTCGCCGACCGTCTCAAGGCTGCTTGAAAGGGTTATATTCACGGTCCATCACCTCTCATTTGCTGGCTGCTGAACCGGCCCTAATGCTGGCTCGAGGAGACGTCGCCGGGCGACACCAGCAGCGCCGCGGCCGCCAGCTTTCTTCCTTCATCTCAGCTAAAGACGGGGGACGGCCGACGTCAAACACAAGCACCAAACACAACGAAGCAGCAGCCAGCAACGCGACGTGCCCGATGCTGAGAGAACAGAAGCAACCCTGCAAGGAACCCATGAAATTCTCTGAAGCTGCTGCTGCTGCTGCTGCAATATTCTTGTGCCGAGTTGGTGCTTGGGGCAGTGTGGAGAGAGGGTATTGTAGTGGGGGGAGGTGAGGATATGAGCAAGGATCGAGGAGGTGGTGGGAGTTAACGTGGGCTTTGGGGTGGTTTTATTTCCGGATTCTGTACTCTAAATCCATCTATGACCAGTAGCACTACAAGCGCCGCTCAAGCGGGCGGATTTGTGAATCTTCCGGCAATATTCAGATCATTCAACAACTCATGCCATGGTTTCATATTTCAAAAATTTTTTTTAAAAAAGGATATATTTAAATTTCAAATTCAGTTACATTTTTTTTTTGGGCCGGATGAGCCAACCAATTTGAACATAACATGTCGAAGCGGCTGAAGGGCACCTGCCTGAAGTGGTCCAAAGCGAAAAAAACGCTTGATTTGCTACAGTAAACATGTAACTCACTATAATTACCAATGAACCAATATGATGCCAACAAAATTTAATGGATTCGGGTGTCCACTAGATCTGAACCCGTAATCTACAAAGTAACATAGATATTTAGTAGTCACTAATCTGAGCATCAGTAGTTGGACATTCCATTGCTAGTAATTAAATTTTTTCTGGGTTCCCAGTGGGGGAAGGTCATGGCATCATGTGCTGCAGCTTTGACGGAAAAACTTTTGGCATTGCCCTAGTAGCTAAGGGCTGGCTGTGCTGCTTGATCCGTCGGCTAAATCGGCTAGTTTTTTTTAACTTGCTTAATCCCTTATTTTTTGCCGGGATCACGTGAATGGGGGCACGTGATTCTGAAGAATACTGTTGGCCGGCTAGCTGTTTTACTTTTAAACTGTCGAAGTTTCTGTTTCTTCTCCATATAGGATGGACGTAAATATTAACGAGGAAGGAATAACTGCCAGAGTTTCAGAATGTTGGTGACAGTTTCAGTTTTCCACGCTGACGGTAGTACTCTGCAATGCAGGCAGAAATGTTTTCCCTTCTTTTTCATGTGAAAAATGTTTACTCTACTACTCTACTTGATGTGCACTGAAATACTGGCTTGCAGTTTGCAGACCTGCAGGCTGCAGTGCAGCTCAAACTGTATCCGCAGTTCGTCCAAATACAACGACATGAATCTGAAATTTTCTGAAGCAGAGTACTGTAAAGATAGTAGGACTAAGCAGTTGATGTCTCAAGTTCAGAAACCTAATCACCTGAAGTGCAGTGGACTTGATCATGGGAGGAGTAACAATTTTTGAACAACAAAAAGGGACACTTCAGACAGTAATAAATCAATTATATCAACTAGGAAGGTAGCCCGCGCACATGCGCGGGCATCTTGTTTAATGTGTTGAAATTTTCTTACAAATGTTTATGTGTAGTTGGTTTTTTTATTGAAATATCTTTTATACTCTATTCAAATTTATTTGGGATTTCTATGAATGTTGGTTATGATTTTCTTCTAGTTTCCCTTGCAACATAAAAATTTGTTAACTAAAATTGTGTGAAAGCGTGCAGTTCTGAATTTCTATGAAACATCTATATTTTGTACTATGGGTATTTCTATACTTTAAGTAATAATTGCTTTTATACTATCTATGTCTTTTGGATTTTAGGATAAATTAATTTAAGATTGTCTATTAACATATAGCTAAGAACTATGTCATATAATTAAAGAGATGGATTATACTTCGTCGCATAAATCCGAGAAAGTTAAATTTTTTTCAAAATATAAGGGATTTTAGAGTAGTACTACTTGTCATATCCAAACAACTATTATTTTTGTTTACCCAATCTAACCCTAACTTCTTCCACTCTCTAGTTTCTTTTAATTAATAAGGGGTACCATAGTCCTTTTTTTTTTCTTCCTCGTTGGTATAACCGTAAATACCTTAGATGGTTCTTTACTACTTGTGAATATAACTTGATGTATTTTTCCAATTTGTTAACACATCTTGAATTATTGTTTTTAATCTAAATCTTAT
>CM020187.1:7680728-7713997 GCA_009805545.1 Oryza longistaminata | reverse complement strand
CAAGTTGGACACGCATAACCCAGGGTTTGCTTTGTTTTTGGGACGGAGGGAGTATGACGTTGCTTGCGATATAGATTGGGACAGAATATCTTATTTGCGTAGTAATAAATATTAGTAGTAGCAAATGTCCACGTTTTTGAAAGAAATCCACGGACGACGGCCGTCGCAGCCCAGGCGATCACGGGAAAATCCACGACGCCGCGTCTCCTTGGTTGACACGAAGCCACACTAACGCAAGCCCACGACCAAGTGGGCCCGAGTATTGGTCGGCCCCACCTGGTCACTGTTCACACTAAACATTTTCTGGGACTGGCACGTGGGGCCCCACCCTGCAGTGAAAGTAACATAGGACATGTTCATATTGTAAGAAAAAAAACCTCAGGCATCAATCTGAACAGCCCCCTAGATCCCGGGCCAAACCTCTGTATCCAAGCGGGTAGGAAAGAAATAAATTTCGAACATTTTATTTTGACAAATTTTTCGACAGGACACCCAAATTTTGTGTAATTTGTTGATAGCATAGTTATTAAGACCGGACCGGTGATTAAACCGTTTAGGGCGCTTGGTTCACTGGTTTATTGGTTCAACCGGTCAAACCGCCGGTTTATATACGGTTTAAATAGATGAGTGTAACAACACTAAACACCACATGACATGGAGGTTTGTTGGTTCGATTCTCCTTCCATCAACCTTTTTCATATTTTCCCCCTACGCTGTAGCTTCTGCTCCTCTCCACGTGACGATGCAGCCTCTGCTCCTCGGTCGAACCACCTCCGGTTTTGTCGCCGGTCTGTTTGCTTGCCGATCTTTTAGCTGGACCGACCGGCCGACGCCCTAGTTCCGTTTTTTCGGGTTGCCGGTCCGGTCCGGTTCTAATAACTATAGTTGATAGACGTCGAATAAACATATCTGGCTAAAAGACATCCTAAAACCTTTAATTTTAGAAGATACTTCACTCAATTGACGAGATAAAATCTTAAGAAAGACGAGAATACCATAAGACCACATGCTTTCAAACATAACATTATTAGAATAAAAATTTAGAATTTATGCAACTTTCTTAATTTCATCATTTAACCTACATTATATTTCATTTCACTCCACCTTAGCTCAATAACTTTTGACTCTAGGGTGTTCTCATTTTTATTAGAATTTCTCTCAATAATTCAGTCGAAAGTATTCTTTAACAAACTATCAATTTTTTAAAGTGTATTCAGCAATGAGATGTTTTTTAAGTTTTCCAGCAATTAGATAAATTTCCTGTGCACTACCTTTTCAACGACTCGGTCAACGTTTCTCCCCTTCCTGGCCTTCGCCTCTCTTCTCCCCTGCTCTCTGCTTGCTCCCCATCAAAACGCGCCACGCGTCCTCCCCGCTGCAACGCCGACCACCCGACACCCAGATGTAACGCTCTCCTGGCCGCCGCGCCACACCGCGCCCCACTCACCGGCCATGCCCGATGCCGGCCACCCTCGCCTCCCGTGGTGGCTGTCACCACCGCGGCTCCCCGTCCTCCGCCGTCTTTCCTCCTCCTTCTCCCTCTCCGACCGCCTCGCCCTTCCTCTTTCCCTCCCCATGCCCGCAGCGCGTGGTCCTCGGCGGCGCCGTCGACCTCGCCTTCCTCTCGCGGTGGTTGTTCGTCGGCAGTCCTCTCTCTCGCTTGTCGCGTCCCGGCGTGAGGGTATCGGCGAACGGCAACGGGACCACGCGAGGAGGAGCCCTGCTCGCGAAGCCGTCTGTGGTGGCTGCGGGTTGCCCCCGCCGCCCCGCGCGGGGGGCTTCGGCAACGCGCTCGCGCTCGTGGCGTCCGTGTGTTTCGCGGCCGGCGTCGCTCGTGCTGCGCGTGCTCGGGGTCGTGCTGCTCCCGAGGACCGCATGGCTCGCCAGGGAGTGCGCGTCCTCGTGCGCAGTCGTGGCGCACCTCGGCCGCTGTGGGGTCGTCCGTGGCCGGAGAAGGCGGCCGCCGGGGGGGCGGTTCTCACCCGGCGCACCTCCGTCTCTTCTGGGCTGGGACTGCGGCTCTCGCGCGCTCTTCTCCGGCCTCGCGGCTGCGCGGCTACGCGGCTCGCGAGCCATCCTCCCCGACGATGCCGGTCGCGTTTCGCTGGGCTGGTGATGTCGTCCCTCTTTCTACTTCTCCGTCACCGGCTGCACCGGGCCTCGGTAGGTGCGGCGATTCCCGACGGGGAGACCGAAGCTGTGTTCCGGGTCACGCCGCGGCAGCGGCGTCGTACTCGACGGGTCGTCGTGGTTGTCGCCGCGAGTTCAGCTGATCAACCCGCTCAATCTCCAAGGGCTCCAGGGCGGCTCTCGCCGCGGGACGATCGTCCCGCCCGTGGCGCCAGATGATACCGCCGGGGCCGGACTTACGCGCGTTCGTGTCAAACTGGCCGCGCCGCGGCGGCGGGGACTAAGTGCCGGGCATCCCGTGGTCAGCCGCAACTTCTCGCGGTCGTTCTGGCGCAAGTCTTGCTCACGCCATGCTCGCCTGGCGCAACCTCTCGTCATGTTATCGGCAACCTTCCTCTCGTACAGGTTCGTGAATTTCGTCCGCCGCGGCGGGGAGTTGACGGAAAGGGCTTTCAGCTGGTTCGTCGTCCTCACTCGCCGGCAAGGCGGCGGAGTCGCTGGCCTCGCACCACTACGAGTTTCCAGGGGCAGAAGCTCGGGTGCGGCATCCACGCCGCGCTGCTCGCCGCGGTGTTACCGCAAGTCGCTGCGGCTGTCCACGGGCGCGGCGGCGCGCGCACGGCGCCGGCGCGCGATCGTGAACTACACATGGAGGTGGACGCCGAGGAGGTGGCAACGTCACGCACTAGAGCTCCACAACCCTGTGGGCTTGAGCCGCTGGAGATCGCCGTGGCTCTCACCCTGCTGTACCACCACCTCGGCCCCGCCGTGCTCACCGCGTTCGCCGCGATTGCCGTGGTGACCGTGCGTGTGCGCTCGCAACCGCCGCAACCTGGAATACCAGTTCAGTCCTCGGCAAAGCGCGACGAGCGCATGAAGGCCCTCACCGAGCTTGCTCAACTACTATAGCGCGTGGATCAAAGTGCAGGGGTGGGAGGAGAAACGTCGGCGGCCAAGATCCCGCGATCAGGGAGGTTGAGCTCGGGTGGCTTGCCAAGTCCCATGTACTTCATGTGCGCCAACACCGTTGTGCTTGGAGCGGCCCGTCGCCATGACCGTGCTCGTGTTCCGGCACCTGCGTGCCTGTACCGGCGTCACGCTCGACCGCCGGCAAGGTGTTCACGGCCACCGCCTTCTTCCACATGCTGGATTGGGCCAATGCAGAGCTTCCCCGAGGGCCATTGCCCTCCGTGACGCAGGCGAACGGCGTGTCACTGGGAGGCTGACAGGTATGCTTGCTCGCGGGAGCCTGAACCACGGTGGAGCGTGTTGATGACGCTGGGATTACCCTGATGGTGTGGTCGTGAAGTGCGCTGATGGCGTGAGTTGCATGGGACGTGAAGGGGCAGAGGAGAATGAAGGGGCGACGACACGAGGATGAATGAAGAAGGTGAGGAGGAGTGAGGAGGAAAGATGTCGAGGAGACGCCTGTTTGGAGACAGTGCTGAAGGGGATTAACATTGAAGGTAAGGGGGTGAGCTTGCAGCGGTGGTCGGGACGGTTGGCTCCGGCAAATCGTCGCTGCTGTCATGTTCATGGGGGAGATGGACAGGAGGTCTCCGGGAAGGTATGTCTGTGATTCTTGTCAGTTTCTTCAAACCAGCATTTTATGAGCAGTCAAAGTTTTAATAGTTTCTCCGGCCCGGTGAAAAAAGCTTTTAACAGTAGCACAAAATTTGTATAATTTTGGATTGATCAGTCCAAATCAGGGGTTAGTCAGTCAGGTGAATACGAATTCACTCAAGATTAATTGTGATGGCATTTGTTGGTCTAGATGATTATATCACATTGACATTAGAAATTTCCGTTCGAACGGCTCAATCAGGGGTAGGTGGGTAACCCACAGTGCACAACATATGTTCATTTTGAGCAAATTGATACTAGAGAGGTTGAGTCCATTTTTTATTTGTGGTATTTGCCATTTGTTTGGGTTGGGATGTTGGAAGAACCAAAAAAGGTATGGTAATCTGCTTGTCTGCTTGTATTATTAACAACTGTTGTAAATGGATGGGGACTAGCATTCTAGGAGAATGCAAGGTAGTTGGAAACCAACATTTTAGGTACGCTTCCATATTTTACATGTAACAATGCACACCAGATGTTTGACACAACGCTCTGTTGGTTTGACCTTAGACTATGGCCTGTTTAAGCTTGATAAAATATCGAAGGTTGATTCTATTGTCAGTCTACAGCTTTGGCAAACTGTGGGACTTCTGTGAACAATGTGTTGACTGTTGACTGTACTAAACTTGAGTGATATGCTGGCTTTTCAGCTTTGACCCCACCATGAATTCTTAAAAGAGTAGTTTTTCTTGTGAAGATCATGAACTTTAGACAACTTATGTGCTTTTTGAAAGAACTAGGAAGGTAGCCGCGCACATGCGCGGGCATTTGTTTAATGTGCTTGAAATTTTCTTATAAACATGTTTATGTGTAGTTGGTTTTTTTATTGAAATATCTTTTATACTCTATTCAAATTTATTTGGGATTTCTATGAATGTTGGTTATGATTTTCTTCTAGTTTCCCTTGCAACATAAAAATTTGTTAACTAAAATTGTGTGGAAAGCGTGCAGTTCTGAATTTCTATGAAACTATCTATATTTTGTACTATGGGTATTTCTATACTTTAAGTAATAATTGCTTTTATACTATCTATGTCTTTCTGGATTTTAGGATAAATTAATTTAAGATTGTCTATTAAACATATAGCTAATAGAACTATGTCATATAATTAAAGCTAGATGGATTATACTTCGTCGCATAAATCCGAGAAAGTTAAATTTTGTTTCAAAATATAAGGGATTTTAGAGTAGTACTACTTGTCATATCCAAACAACTATTATTTCTTGTTTACCCAATCTTACCTAACCTTCTTCCACTCTCTATGTTCTTTTAATTAATAAGGGGTACCATAGCTTTTTTTTTTCTTCCTCGTTGGCTATAACCGTAAATACCTTATGATGGTTCTTTACTACTTGTGAAATATAACTTGATGTATTTTTCCAATTTGTTAACACACTTGGATTATTGTTTTTAATCTAAATGCTTATTTATAATTTATAATGTAGAAATAATTCGATAGCTACGAATAACATGACCACTTGACTAATGATAAATTACACGTAGAATGTTGTGCCTTCATAAGGAAAATTTTCAAGAATTTGTCTTATTGAGTATATGCTTTAATAGACCAATAAATACATAGATTATATGCCACATATATTAGTCATATGTTTTTAATTATATGTAGGGTGTAATTTATTGGTGTCTTTTAATTTATGTTTTTTCATATTGCAGTATACATATTTTTTTTACTTAAAGAAAGTCACGAGGATGTAGTTTTTATTTTGTTCCATGAGATTGTACACCTATTTAGTTATTTGTGTTTATGAACGACTTATTAGATTGCCATGTGGCGACTTAGGAACGTCTATCGGAGTCCCACGTGTGGCTTGAGAGCGTTTTTAGGAAGTTTAATATACTTTTAGTATATAATAACAGATAGATAGATTTTTAGGATTTGTCTGATTTTCATTGAGCCTCACGTGATGGTGTAGGAGTGTTTTTACTTTGTATATAATATAATATATAGATTATAATCATCTAGTTTATCTAATGTTTGATTTTATTTTCGTATTAAATTTTGCTAAGTAGAAAATTTAAAGATGAAAAGAATGATAGAAGATATGAAGATGGTTATAATTTATAATGTAGAAATAATTCGATAGCTACGAATAACATGACCACTTGACTAATGATAAATTACACGTAGAATGTTGTGCCTTCATAAGGAAAATTTTCAAGAATTTCTCTTATTGAGTATATGCTTTAATAGACCAATAAATACATAGATTATATGCCACATAGATTAGTCATATGTTTTTAATTATATGTAGGGTGTATATTATTGGTGTCTTTTAATTTATGTTTTTTCATATTGCAGTATACATATTTTTTTTACTTAAAGAAAAGTCATGAGGATGTAGTTTTTATTTTGTTCCATAAGATTGTACACCTAATTCAGTTATTTGTGTTTATGAACGACTTATTAGATTGCCATGTGGCGACTTAGGAACGTCTATCGGAGTCCCATGTGACGGCTTGAGAGCGTTTTTAGGAAGTTTAATATACTTTTAGTATATAATAATAGATAGATAGATTTTTAGGATTTGTCTGATTTTCATTGAGCCTCACGTGATGGTGTAGGAGTGTTTTACTTTTAGTACATAATATAATAGATAGATTATAATCAGCTGGTTATCTAATGTTTGATTTTATTTTCGTATTAAATTTTGCTAGGCAGAAAATTTAAAGATGAAAAGAATGATAGAAGATATGAGATGGAGGGACGGACGGACAAATTTACGTACGTACATGAGGGGGAGAGGATGCCTGGGAGGTGGTGGGGGTTGGCGTATCTAGGATTTTAGATATGGGTGGTCCAATTTATATAATATTTTTAAATACAGTAGATATAGAACTTGCCAGTATATAATTTAGAAAAGTTCATCACGAAATATTAGTCACAAAATCCGACTTAAAAAATCTTACTACTCGGCTACAAATGTTTCAAGAAGATTGTTCTTCTGCCACAACCAAGGAAGAAGGTGAATGGAAAGCGATCTTCATCTTATTTGCTCTATGTTTTTTAAAAGAGATACATACTTATGTCCATCTTTATTCATATTTAATCTGCAATACACATTGCATTCATGGTAAGGTGAGAAGGGTAAAAAAGAAAGAAACCTAATCAGCTAGTTAATCTCCTAATGGACCTGACCTGCAGCATGCAAACTCTAGCGTCCTGGCACCCTTGCCGTCCGCCGCGGCGACCATGCATGCATGGGCTTCGCCCTTGCAGTCCACAACTCCGCCGTCGCCATTCACCAGGATCCCTGGCCAGCAGCCGCAAGATGCAAGCGTGCGATCGCGTGAGGGAGAGGAAACAACGCAAACGCGTGAGGGACTCCTATCTGTAGACGAACCGATTGACCAACTTACGCACAGGAGTTTTCTTATCTTCTTTTTTCACCGTAAATAGGTTCTGGGCTAGCGATTTTTTGAGACCACCCGGACCATCCCTTGGATACGCCAAGGTATGGTGGAATATTTTTAAATCTAACGGTGGAAAATAATGGGTCCACTCTATTAAGTGAAAATCAAGGGTATGATGTTTTGCTTTTTTCTCAGAATTTCTTTGATTTCTCTAATTTATTAGAGCGCCAAGTGGCGGCTTAGGAGCGTTTATAGGAAGTTTCATTGACTTTTAGTATATAATAGATAGATAGATAGATAGATTTTGGCCACTGGATTTGCTATGCCCGAAGCAAACAATCACTGTGTCTGTTTAAGCATAAATTATTTGCACGGAATTATTCTTGTTCCATTTTCCATTTCTTCTACTATTTCCATGGACTTTCTTCACATCGCTATTTTTTTAATGGAAATTTTTATTGATACTGCGTCTCCATTAGTTCAGTGCAGATTTAATTCTGTTCTGACTTCTGAAAGTTCATTGTTTTTTTATGAAAGGTAAATATATTTATGTATTTTGCCTCAATAAGGAATACTTCATTAGGCTATACTGATTTTTTTTTCCCAAAACAGTATTGCAATTCACATTGCAAGCTATTGTGAATGGTGGTTATTAGATGTCCTTGCTGATATAATCTTACCTAAATTTTTAACGCATATCCAGTGAGATTACATGGTCCCCCTTGTGCTCCATGGCGTAAGGCAGGCTACCCACTAAGATGGCATCACCCCAAATCCCAATACTAAATCCGAGCCTTTTAGCTTATTTGCCTAAGAAACGAGTCTATTTGTCACTTTTTCCTTCTCCTTTTCGCCTCAATTTGACGTGCATCTGATCTGGTTCTGAGCTGTGATGACTTTCTCCGTAAAGCTTGTCTGCGACAGTGGTTTGCTTAACTCGCAGTTGCCAGCTAAATCTGATGAACTTTTTGATCACTTGTGGCCATAGGAAGAGAAATTTTATAAATCATGATCCTACACTGGAACTCTGAAAGGTGTTTGATAACGTAAGTTGTTTTTTTATTGACTTGATTCTTGTTGGGACACCCGAATCACATGCTCACATGTGGACCAGACTTCTCATCAGATCATGTAATTAAGTAATTAACTAGAATTGTGTACCATTGATCAGAGGTGCAGCTAAGATTTCTCGTAACTTTAGTTACTTTTCAAATCTCCTAGATTCCTTCACCAATGATCTGTTCTGGTGCAATTTGGGTCATTTGTGGACCACATGATGTATGTTGTCTTCTTTTCTGATCAGATGATCAAAACCAAGTCATGAAGTTATGTCTATATATAGCGAAACTGTTTTAGGGCAAACAGTCCATTTGTGGTGAAAACTGAACACTAATGTCAAAAGCCTCCTGGAAAGTGAAAGGGTTTACACAAAGTTGTTTTCCCCTTTTACCCTCTCAACAAAATGCATTGTCCATTGTCATAAAAATATTGTTCTTTTACTTTCCAATATGCATTTTTACCATTTGTTTTGTGTTGTTGGTTATCTATCTAGAAAAACTTTAGAAAGTATAATATTATGAAAAAAAATTCTTATGCCGAACTTATTATTCATATGATTTTCATGGGACATTTAGCTCCTTGCCACTTTTAAGATGTGGCAATTAATTATTTGCCACTCGCTGTCTATGACATGTGGGTCCTCGTGTGTCTATGACATGTGGGTAATAGTTAATTATTATTAGAATCTAATAGTTAATTATTCCGATTTTCCATTCATTCAGACCTTCACGGTGGCATTAACTCGTATGTTTTTCTGACTAGAGTAGTACAATCACGCATCTTAGGTTAGTATAGAAAACATATGAAAGATATTGATTTTGATCTGACCTGTAACAATTGCAGATCAAGTGCTAGCGGCATCAGCTCAAGGCATGTCAATCGGGATCAACTACGGGCAGATCGCGGACAACCTCCCTTCTCCGACCAGGGTCTCGGGTCTCCTCCGGTCGTCCATAAAAAAGTTGCTATGATGTACATAGGAGGCTAGAATTATATGTTAAATAAATATATTTGTTTCTTCTTGGGATAACTATATATCGAGGATGAACTAAGTATTTTTCTGTTATGCTAACATATTTGCATGGTATCACAACAATGAGCTTTCTCCTGCAGGAATGTCTGAGAGGCATGCTCAAAGGAAAGACCATCTTACTTGTAACTCACCAAGTGGATTTCTTGCATAATGTGGATAACATATTTGTAAGTCTTCTAGCATGATTATTTTCAGCATACTCTTGTACCATGTTTCAACAAGCAAGTAAATTTTAAATTATTATCTTGAAAAATCTCTAAAAACTATGGCATATATACTCATATTCTTTTTATATACTTGAAACTGTTTGGTCCAAAAATACGTATGAATTAAATATTCTATATTATAAAGCTAACATTGTTTAGAACAAGTGATCTAAGCAATGTAATGTAGAAAATTCTTCGAGATATCCTAGTTTTGGAAGCACGGTACAAATAATCCCCACATAATCTGTCCCCTATAATCTAAAAAGAACATAATCAACCATTGAAAGGATTCCCCAATGAATTTCTGATGTTAACATGCTTTTCATCATGTAATCATGTTATTGGAGCTTCCTTCTAGAAGAGAATTGTAAGCAACAGTTGGAGGTAGTTTCGCTCCTCTCTTCTCGTGGAAAGATCCGTTCCATAATATAAGGGATTATGCCTTTTTTTTTTTACAAAGATTAAGGAAGTAACGATAGTATGAGTGATGGTACAAAAGGTGGTAGTTGAAAGAATAAACTAGTACAAAACTTAATGGGCAAGGAATAAACTAGTACAAAGTGGGTGGGTGGAGGAATAAACTAGTACAAAAGTGGGTAGGTGGGGAATAAAGTATTGTCTTGGGATCACAATCCCTTATATTCTGGGACAAATTTAAGGGGTCAAACCCCTCATATTATAGGGCAGAGGGAGTAGAACATACACTTTTTACAGGTTTACAAGACTGCAGATTTCAACAATAACATGTCGAAGCGCCGAAAGGCACGCTACCTGAAGTGGTTCAGAGCGAAAAATGATTGACCTGCTACAGTAATACATGTAACTCGCTATATTCCGAATGACCAAATGATGCAACAAAATTTAATGGATTCGGGTGTCACTAGATCTGAACCCGTAATCTACAAGTAACCAAGATATTAGTAGTCACTAATCTGAGCATCATGTAGTTGGAATTCATGTGCTAGTAATTAAATTTTTCTGGTTCCCAGTGGGGGAAGTCAGGCATCATGTGCTGCAGCTTTGACTGTACTGAAAAACTTTTGGCATTGGCCTAAGACTAGGGCTGGCTGTGCTGCTTGATCGTCAAGGACTAAATCGGCTAGTTTTTAACTGCTAATCCTCTTATTTTTGCCGGGATCACGTGATGGGGGCACGTGATTCTGAAGATACTGTTGCCGCTAGCTGTTTTACTTTTAACTGTCGAAGTTTCTGTTTCTTCTCCATATAGATGGAGTAAAATATTAACGAGGAAGGAATAACTGCTAGATGTTTCAGAATGTTGTGACAGTTTCAGTTTTCACCTGACGGTAGTACTTCTGCAATGCAGGCAAGAATGTTTTCCCTTCTTTTTCAGTGGTGAAAATGTTTACTCTACTACTCTACTTGTGCTACTGAATAATACTGCTTGCAGTTTGCAGACCTGCAGGCTGCAGTGCAGCTCAAACTGTATCCCCAGTTCGTCCAAATACACAGACATGATCTGAAATTCTGAAGCAGAGTACTGTAAAGATAGTAGGACTAAGCAGTGACTGTTCTCAAGTTCAGAAAAATCACCTGAAGTGCAGTGGACTTGATCATGGGAGGAGTAACAATTTTTGAACAACAATAAAGGACACTTCAGAACAGTAATAAATCATTAATAATATACTAGGAAGGTAGCCCGCGCACATGCGCGGGCATCTTGTTTAATGTGTTTGAAATTTTCTTACAAATGTTTATGTGTAGTTGGTTTTTTTATTGAAATATCTTTTATACTCTATTCAAATTTATTTGGGATTTCTATGAATGTTGGTTATGATTTTCTTCTAGTTTCCCTTGCAACATAAAAATTTGTTAACTAAAATTGTGTGAAAGCGTGCAGTTCTGAATTTCTATGAAACTATCTATATTTTGTACTATGGGTATTTCTATACTTTAAGTAATAATTGCTTTTATACTATCTATGTCTTTGTGGATTTTAGGATAAATTAATTTAAGATTGTCTATTAAACATATAGCTAACAGAACTATGTCATATAATTAAAGATGGATTATACTTCGTCGCATAAATCCGAGAAAGTTAAATTTTATTTCAAAAATATAAGGGATTTTAGAGTAGTACTACTTGTCATATCTAAACAACTATTATTTATTGTTTACCCAATCTTACCCTAACCTTCTTCCCACTCTCTACGTTTCTTTTAATTAATAAGGGATACCATAGTCTTTTTTTTTCTTCCTCGTTGGCTATAACCGTAAATACCTTACGATGGTTCTTTACTACTTGTGAAATATAACTTGATGTATTTTTCCAATTTGTTAACACACTTGAATTATTGTTGATATTGATTTTGATCTGACCTGTAACAATTGCAGATCAAGTGCTAGCGGCATCAGCTCAAGGCATGTCAATCGGGATCAACTACGGGCAGATCGCGGACAACCTCCCTTCTCCGACCAGGGTCTCGGGTCTCCTCCGGTCGATGCAGATCAGCAAGGTGAAGCTCTACGACGCCGACCAGAACGTCCTGAGCGCGTTCCTCGACACGGGCGTGGAGTTCGTCGTCGGCATCGGCAACGAGAACGTGTCGGCGATGGTGGACCCGGCGGCGGCGCAGGCGTGGGTGCAGCAGCACGTCCGCCCCTACCTCCCGAGCGCGCGCATCACCTGCATCACCGTCGGGAACGAGGTGTTCAAGGGCAACGACACCGCGCTCAAGGCCAACCTCCTGCCGGCGATGCAGTCCGTGTACAGCGCCGTCGTCGCGCTCGGGCTGCAGGGCCAGGTGAACGTCACGACGGCGCACTCCCTGGACATCATGGGCAGCTCCTACCCTCCCTCCGCCGGCGCGTTCCGGCCCGACGCCGTGCCGTACATCCAGCCGCTGCTCAACTTCCTGTCCATGGCGGGGTCCCCGTTCCTGATCAACTGCTACCCGTACTTCGCCTACAAGGCCGACCCGGGCAGCGTGCCGCTGGAGTACGTCCTCTTCCAGCCCAACGCCGGCGTGACCGACCCAAACACGAAGCTCAACTACGACAACATGCTGTACGCCCAGATCGACTCGGTGTACGCCGCGATGCAGGCGCTGGGCCACACCGACGTCGACGTGAAGATCTCCGAGACCGGGTGGCCGTCCAGGGGCGACCCCGACGAGGCCGGCGCGACGCCGGAGTACGCCGGGATCTACATCGGCAACCTCCTGCGGAGGATCGAGATGAAGCAGGGGACGCCGCTGAGGCCGTCGTCGCCCATCGACGTCTACGTCTTCGCGCTGTTCAACGAGAACCTCAAGCCGGGGCCGGCATCCGAGCGGAACTACGGGCTGTTCTACCCCGACGGCACGCCGGTCTACGACGTCGGCCTGCGCGGGTATCTCCCGCCGATGGACGAATCGAAAAGCGCGCGAAAGGTAGGCGGTGTGAACTGTGAACTCGATCGTTTTTTTCTCCTTCAAAATCTGCAAAAATGTTACAAACTTTCTGCTGCATGTCACGCATCATATAGATAAAAGAATTTAGATCAGGTGACCGTGCTGTTTTCATATAATACTTTATCAAACGTTTGGCAACTAGCTAATCACATGGCCTAAGCAGGAATAGAACTCCCCACTAAATCGGTGTCAAAAGTAATTGATGACTTTGACGCATCTGCTTTAGTTTTGCCGCGAAAGCGTTAAGTGTCCGTTCTATGAATGTGCAAATGGAACATCAGAGATAGTACATCCTCCTTTTGCATCTCTAATTTACAAGAGACCTGACTAGTAACGACTAACGACCGTGACATTTGTCCTTAGCAGGCGGTTTCATTGTTAGCTCTCATCGCCATTGCATCGATCACTCTCATCTTATCCTGAGAGTATATACTTTTGTCCAGTTCAGTAAAGTAGAGTAAAGGTGCAGCATCTCTTGCTGCTGAAGATTCCCATAGAAGAAAGCAAGGTAAGATAGTTGGAAGACAACCAGCATTTTTATCTATGTAGTGGATTCTTCATTGTAGTAAAATAGCTTGTTTTGGATGAAGAAATAGAGAAAATTCTTCAAATTTGGAAGATCTAGTCAATACTGATACTGTAGTAGTTTGCCATCCATGATAGATTAATAGTACAGTACATATTAGTAGGAATTAATCTACCTATATGCTCATGCCACATACTAGTATGCTTAAAGATTAACCTGATACTATTACATTACTCCAGGGATGCTTCGGGAGCACAAGATCATTCAGATTTCAGAACGATAGGATCGCCCATGCATTTAGTGTGTCTTTTTATTTTTATTTGATACTAGCATTTAGGGGCTAAATTTGGCACAGATAGTGATGTAGAAGTAGAACTAACGAAAGCTTCGAGATGATACAAGTCCAGATCTGTAATATACGACCTTGGTTTGATACAATTCTTGTTGATTAATTTCTTATTGATACATTTTGATTTGTTTATGCAAACTGTATATTGTATATCAGTGGGACAATCATCGGTACATAAGTTCAGAGAGATATTTGTAGTATATATTATGTGGCCCTTTTCGATGTGTAATAATTTTGATCTGAGAGTTTCAGGGCGTAGTACTCGTGCAGACAGGTGTGTGTGAATACAGTAGTACATGTGTGATTATAAAAGTTGCAAAATTGTAACCTAATTAATACCCCCTATGTTTCAACATTTTTACTTATTATCCCACACATATCAATAAGAAACCAATGAATACACCCATATTGTTAGGTCCTAATATAATTATTCTTCATTTTACCTACTTACTTTTACAAACATCGATACAATGACTGCTAAAAAATGAACTTATTTACTTACTATTATTCTTCATTTTATCTACTTACAATTTATTTATGCTGTACTTTTACAAACTCCGATACGATGACTGCTAAAAATTAACTTATTTACTTACTTTGGTATATACGAAAAGGACGAAAAATGGACTTATTCTCGGACAGCAGGAGTAGTTAGGTCTAAAGGATTGGCAAAGTTTTTTTTGTTTTTTTTTTTTGAGAATTCAACTTCCTAAGGATTTTTTTTTTCTATAGAACCCTTAATTTGATTAATAGGAAGAGGATAAGAAATGTTCTATAGGATTGTATCCCTATAGTCAATTTCATAGGAAACCTCTTAGGGACTTTCATTTGGATTATTTTCCTATAGTGCAATCAAAGGATTTTCTTTCTGTTTCACATGTTTTCAATAATTGGATGAACATATTACTTTAGTTTCTGTGTTTTTCTTATATCTATGTTTTTACTGTACTGTGTTTTAAAGGGTCCTGGTGTCGAAAATGACCGAGTATAGATGCAGTCGTAGCGATCTAGTGGAAGAAGCCACCTGACAAGCTCGTAATTAATTAATTCTGACAAGCTCGTAATTAATTAATTATCACGTCCTCTTCCATCGTCGTCAATCGTCATAGTGTCATACCACGGGCAGTGGCAGGTGAATCACGCGCGTAGACACGTAATTATCGACTTGTGAGTTGTGAGGTGTGTGAGCGTGAGTGCGTGACCCCACGCGTACGAGCGGATCACAGGCAGGCCAATGAAAGGTCAGGGCAGAGCAGAGCGAGGGAGGTGTGGCGTGGCGTGGGCTTCTCTCCTCGCGCACTGGGCAACACCCCCCACGCAATTACGCAGGCCGAAACCGAAACAGCCGAACATCCCCGCGAATTTTCTCGATTGGCTCGCATGCTAGATTCTTAATGGGCTTTTGCAGGCCGTGTTTCAACTTTCATGGAATAAGTCCACTTACTATCCCTCAATTTTACGTCGAGTACTTGAATCTGTATAACATCACCAATACCAGAAATATCTACCCCTCAAGTATTCAAAACCATGTAAAGTAGGTCCCATGGCATGTCATGTGCGGTTTGCTGACGTGGCATCCTAGTCAACAAGTAGAAAATAAAAAAAATATGTGAGGCCAACATGTAAGTGGCCCAGCCACTGGAGATTTCGCTGCCAAGTGGCGCTCGGCGTGCTGCCTTGTGCTGGCGCTCCTCTTGCCCACCACGCCGAGGCAGCCTCCAAGCCGACCGAGGCGTCGCCGTCCCCTAGCACCTCGGTGTAGCCCCCCCCCCCCCCCTCTCCTCTCCCGCTCGCGCTTTCGTCTACATTTATTTCTTTCCCCTCCTCTTCAACGAACCCTAGCTACAGCTAGCTAGCTCCCTCCTCCCTCTCAATCAACGAACGGATACTTCCATAATCTAGAACTAGGAGAAACTCCTGTCGTCGGTTGCTAAAAAAAAAGTCTAGAATCTTAGGATCAACTCAAAGGGCAAACTCCTTCGCCGCCGTTGTCACCATCGCCGAGGCGCTCCCCCCTTTCATGCCCCTACCCCCACTCATCACTTGGCCCACCCCCAATCCTGAGCTGGACCCCGTTGCTGCCTCCATCGGATCTAGGAGCACGGAGTTGCCTGGATGCCCTCTTCCCCGCTCCCCGCTCCCGTCCCTCGTCTTCCACCTTGATCACACCGGGGTAGTTGACGCCCAACGATAACGGCCTATATTCGCGTAAATTTATTATAGTAATATATTTTATTTTTAAATAGTAGAAAAACCTAATTTTAAATACCATTATTTTTGTCTACTAAGACATCTTCTTTTTACTTTATCGCTTTTATCATAAGTCTGTACGTACTATTCTTTACCTATTTTTTTTCTTCCGGTGAATAGTAGGGAAGCTTCATTGTTTTTTTAGTTGGTACATACGTACATAGTATTTACGTTTTTTTTTCTTTTTCCAACCCACAGAATACAGGAGGAAGGTATCACTTTTTTTAACAAAAACAATACACTAATTTAATGGTCTAAAATATTGGTCCACCCATTAAGTGAAAAAATCGATGGTGAGATTAGACAATATCATATGACAACTTAAAAGTGTTTGTAGGAGTTTCACGTGGTGGCTTAAGAGCATCTTATCTATCTATTATATACTAAAAGCCATTAATCATCCTTAAACGCTCCTAAGCTGCCATGGGCGTTCCTACAAACGCTCTTATGTTGCCATGTGGCATTTTACAATCTCACCGTAGATTTTCATTTAAATTGGTGGACCCTTATTTAGCCATTAGATTAGATCTATTTGCTTCCTCTTGATATCATGCGCATTTGAGTGAAACCGTTTATACGGAAATTCTCACGTACATACGCACAATCAAAAAGGAAAAATCTCACGTACGTATGCAGACTAGAAAAAGAATACCTATATGTACTGTTCATTTAAAGAAACGTACGTACGTACGATAAAATCTATAAAAAGGTACTGTTCACTAGAAAAAGATACGTACGTATGCGAGTAAAAAAGAAAAGCTATAATACCCTAAAAATATATTTACGCCGGTAGGAAAAAAATGGTTTTTGAAAATAGTATTTTCTATAATAGAAAAACAAAATTTATTACTCCACAAATATGGAAGAAAAAGTATGATTTAAAAATATATGTTTTCAGCTGCGCGGGCATTGTTCTTACAGGTGAGACTTTAAAAAGTCGATCTAGCCAACAATATATAGTCACTTTCTATTTTATTTATGCATGCAAGTGAAGTGGTACATGATGAAATAATATGTAGTCACAAGTTTATATAATTTTTCATATATGATTGAATGAATAGAACTTAGAAGAATATACATTTTAAGAGTGAAGTAGACAGAATACGTCATAAATTCTAATTGTGATTTTTATCATAAATAACACAATGGTCTAAATAGATAAAGAATGAACATACGATTTAAAAGTTAAAAATTATGAAGATCTAAAAAATATTGTTACAAATAAATATTTAATTTAGAAGGTTGTGGTTATCTAAAAATTATTGTTGCAAATATTTTCATAAAGAGAAAAGGGAGAAAATTAATCAAGAGGATAATCTTCCGACAAACGCTTAAAAATTATTGTTTCAAATATTTTCAAAAAGAGAAAAAGTAATCACGAGGATAAACTTCCTACAAACGCTTTTAATCCGCCATATAGTACCCTATAAGCGTTCTTAGACCGCCACGTGGTGCTCTAATAAATCATAGAAATTGTAAGAAAAAAATAAAATATCCGACCATCGGTTTTTATTTAATTTGGTAGACTCATTATATTCAACCATTAGATCTATCTTAAAAATTAATAATTAAATTTACCTGTAAAAAGGCCCACATCGTAATACCACTACCAGCCAATATACATGCACATAGCTACCTAGGTATTCCTCCTTAAGAAAAGTACGTACCTACGTACGATACGTACGCAAGTATTCCTCTTAAGAAAAAATATGTACCTATGTACGGTACGTACACACGTCGGGTCCTATATCCTTATTTTTTCTTTTTTTCTCATTTAGATTAGATGGAAAACCAAAATAATAATTTAAACCCATTATTAACTATGCTTTAAGTTGTAAAAATATATGCAATTTCGAGTTGTATTCAAATTAGGTGCATGTCATCGAAACATCCATAAAAAATATAAATAAATTAAAAGTATAGATTATGTGATAGTTAAATTAGACTTACATTTTCCAAAATAAAAACAACTTCAACTGTGTGTAGAATTTTCAAAAAATATTCACTCCGTGATATGGCAAAAGGATGTTACTGAATGTGTCATAAATATATTTTCATGTATTATGTGTTTACTCTATTCATATATTATTAAAAAATTGAAGATCAAATATATTCATTTGACACCATATCAATAACCGTTTTATCCTACTTAGCCTTTGTTCTCCTACTTAGCCTTGGTTCGATCTAGCTCATTGACGTAGCTTACCCTGGGTACGCGTAAAGACACAAGTTATTAGAACAAGATTAATCGAGTATTAGATATTACAAACTTGAAAATGAATTTATTTGTTTCTAGAAAACTTATATAATAAAATTATTTTGTAAAACACACACCATTTAGCAAATAGGTAAACGTGGTCACGATAAATAACGGAGTAGCCAATCCGATAAGCACTTTAGAACTTAACCATAAATTTATTACTTATGAACTAAAATTAAATATGTAGTATATAATATACTTTGTGAATCAAGAATAGTATAATATATCAATCATATGTCCTTGATAAATCCTATGTAATAAGCTCTATATATACAAACCAGTGTCACCAATCGTCAAGTTATAGCAGCCCTACAGTGTGCAGTCCCCACATAGTGGGATATATTCCTCCAGCTGAGACTGCTCAGTGATGATGTGTCCTTTGCCATTTTGCAGGTCAGCCATTCGTAGAGATGAATCTTGCTATCCTAGTGCTGCCAAAAGTGATATAGGATTTCATGCTTGTCGTTTGGACTACAGTAAATTCAGAAATACTCATAACCAGACAAACCAGTTGGCTACTGGATACTAGATTTTGAGTTATTATCTGACCTCAACAAAAGAGAGTTGATACTGGATTCATGTTTAGTGTAATTTAGGGCGCTGCACGAGTTGACAAAGCTGAACATGTCTTCTCAACCGTCTTCTTCCACTCTCAATTAAGCAACGCAAGACGATGTTTTTTGTTGCATGATCCGATATATCTGTATAGTTGAAAGGCCATGACCGCTTTGACGCTTTCGGTTGGACAGTTGGACGACTGTTCGGTGAAGCCACTCACACTCACTCAGCCTCTCTCTCCACCACTTCTCGAAATGCAAGGGCAACACGAACACCTCACCCCGAGCTTTGTGCGTCGTCGTGTGCTCGCTCGTGTAGTCGTGCGCCTAGACGTGGCCAGGATTTTAATTTTTCTTTTTCCGTTCGCTTTGTCCATCTCCTCCTCTCCCGTGCATTGCATGCAACATTCGAGCTTGCAGGACGTGTGGTTAATGGGCGTACGTGCTCCTGTTGCCACGACAAGCACTACCTCCATTTCCTCGCAAAAATTGCATGTCATGTCACTGCAGAAAAAAGAGGGAGAAGTGGGAAAGAACGGCTGCAAAAGAGGGGCAAAACTGTGTCTATATATACGTGGTGTCTTCTGAACTCTGGTGGATAAACCGCCCAAGTTAACACCTTCACCAGCAGCAGCGTTCTTGCTCTTGGAAATCTTCTGGTCTTCGAAGATTCCTGCAGCCGTCGAGCAAAGAGGTCAGATCACTATTGCTGCCCCTGCATGATTGCACACTTTATATATGATCGATCTTGTTATGGCTGCAGAGAATCGACATCTTTTGCCTGTCCTTTTCGCAGGAACATCTACTAGTCGGAGCACGGCCACTTTGGTTCCAGGGACCAAACTCCAAAGGGTTGAAGCTGATCTGCATATAGCAAAGTAGAGGTAAGATGGATTGTGGTTGGTCCATGACATTGCCAGTTTGCGACAATGCGATTAAGCTCAATGCCTATATATTTGCTCATTCTACAAGTGGCTTGACTCCAAACTACTCTCTGTTCTTGCCCTGTGGTTTCTTCTCCGTTTGCAGGCTTTATTGCATTGCAGGAAAAGATGGCAGCTTCTCATGGAAATGCGATCTTTGTTCTGCTGCTGTGCACTCTCTTTCTCCCGTCCCTTGCATGCGACAGTGGTACATTCTTCTACCCTGCATTCGAGTATTTGTCTGAACCCTGTCTACTCTGCTTGTGTATTTGTCTACTGTTACAGTCGTTTCCTTGCCTTCATGAGAGCATTCAGAATTCCTTGCTTCCGTTTCTGCTGTCAATTTGGACAATTTCACAATCAAGTTTCGCAAATGCTATCATTGTCTAACGTTATCGTTGATGTGTGATATGTGAATTCTTGATTGGAAGCAGGTGGCGTGAAGTTTGGGTACACTGGTTCTATCGGCCCTGACTTCTGGGGGAATTTGAGTGCCGACTTCACGCGTTGCTCGAACGGAAAGCAGCAGTCCCCAATTGACATCGACACCAACAACCTGGTTCATGAACTGAATATGGAGCCACTCCATAGGAATTATACCGCTGCAAATGCTACTCTTGTCGACAACATCTTCAACGTCGCGGTTTGTTCTGAACCAAACCTCTTGCACTGAACACTACTCTGTCCCTCCTCTGATTGTGCAGTCTTCTGATAGTTAGTCGTTTTTGTTTCCTTCAGCTGCGGTACGAAGAGGCAGCAGGGGTTCTGAGCATTAACGGGGTGAAGTACACGCTGAAGCAGATGCACTGGCACTCTCCTTCCGAGCACACCATCAACGGCTTCAGGTTTGCGCCTGCCTGCACATAACAGAGACGAAATGCAGACGACGGATGGAAATATGGCATGGATCATCCTTTTCTGTGCTGATCAGTGATCACAATTCGTTGTAACTTTTTTCTCTGGCAGGTTCCCACTGGAGCTCCACATGGTTCACACCAACGAAAATGGCAACATCACCGTTCTGGGCTTTCTCTACCGATTTGGCAGGCCAGACCCGTTCTTCGAACAGGTAGATCACCACCCGATTCATATGCCGTGGCTGCACGGTGCACACTACGATTCTACCGTTCAAAGGCAATAATTTATAGCAGCATGTCTTCCTCTGTTCCTGATATGTGGTGTTTTGCCATTCATGATGACAGATTCAGGATAAGCTGGCTGCGCTCAACGCGGAGGGCTGCAAGGCAGAGAAAGGCAGCCCGGTCCCTGCCGGATCTGTGAGCTTGCTGACGATGAGGCAGCACGTGCACATATACTACAGATACGTTGGGTCACTGACCACGCCACCGTGCGCCGAGAACGTGATCTGGAACATCCCTGCCATGGTACGTATACTACACACGCGCTAGCTTCATCTCCCTGAAATTTTCCATCTCAGCTGCATCATGACAGCAACATGGCTCGCATCGCATTCTGCCAAGTCTGAACTTTGTGAGCACGAATGCTTACTAAAATGTTGCAGCCGAGAGAGATGACACCGCAGCAGGCCGCCGATCTGATGGCTCCCCTGGACGAAGGCTACCGCCGCAACAGCAGGCCGACGCAGCAGATGAACGGCCGCACCGTGCAGCTCTACCACAGGTTCTGGGGGAAGAAGAAGAGGAGGAGCTCCCCGTAGGCTGACGACGACGACGCGCTGGCAGCGCCATCGATCCATTCCGGCCGATGGAGATCGCTGCGTGTTTTGGGGTCCCTTGTGTTGTGTTCTGTCCAGCAGCAGTAGTCTGTTTCTGAAGTCGTGTGTTTATAGCGTCTAGGTTTGCTATCTTATTTTGGTTACCGGCCATAGATTGCCCCGGTTTTTGCTAGCAGTCTTGAACTCTGAAGTTGTTCAGTTTGTCATTTAGGGCTTTGATTTCTGTGAGACCGGTCTTTTGTAACCCTCTTAATTACCTAAGAGCAAGGCTAATAATACAGCCGACCTGTTGGCTACAAGGTTCTTTGTAACCTTCTCTCAGCCTACCTATATAATAGTTAGCTCTTTACAATTAATATAGGGCCCACTTGTCTCTCTCACAGAGTTTCTTGATTCTTGTGTTCAAGCCGGCTGTAAGTTTACAGCCCGCTTCTACTCTCTCTCCTCTCTTCTCTCCTTCACCTCAGCATTTAGCCGGCTTATAGCCTACTGTTATACTTGCTCAATGAAGAACTACTCTTGCCGTTTGCCGTTTGCCGTTTGCGCTTCCTGTGGCTCGACGCGTGCGGTGTGCCTCGTTGGTGCGGGGCGCTAGCGTAGTAGTGCGCGCACGAACCGCGCGATTGGTGGGAGCTTCAGCACACGCCGACTCGCCTACAGCTACAGGCCCCCGTCCTATGGGGCAACCTCGGCCGGACGGGATTGGAAAAATAAGAGGTGAATTTGTCCAGATTGGAATGGAAATATGTTTTAAAAATAGAAAATATAAAATAAAATAACAGATGAAATTGACCAGATTGGAATGGAAATATTTTTCAAAAAATAGAAAAACCAGATTGGAATGGAAATATTTTTCAAAAAATAGAAAAAAAAAAAAAATTACTTAATAAGGGCCCATCCGGGTTCGAACCGGAGACCTCTTGATCTGCAGTCAAATGCTCTACCACTGAGCTATGGACCCAACTGAACTTTGTGAGCACGAATGCTTACTAAAATGTTGCAGCCGAGAGAGATGACACCGCAGCAGGCCGCCGATCTGATGGCTCCCCTGGACGAAGGCTACCGCCGCAACAGCAGGCCGACGCAGCAGATGAACGGCCGCACCGTGCAGCTCTACCACAGGTTCTGGGGGAAGAAGAGGAGGAAGAGCTCCCCGTAGGCTGACGACGACGACGACGTACGACGACGCGCTGGCAGCGCCATCGATCCACTCCGGCCGATGGAGATCGCTGCGTGTTTTGGGGTCCCTTGTGTTGTGTTCCGTCCAGCAGCAGTAGTCTGTTTCTGAAGTCGTGTGTTTACAGCGTCTAGGTTTGCTTTCTTATTTTGGTTACCGGCCATAGATTGCCCCGGTTTTTGCTAGCAGTTTTGAACTCTGAAGTTGTTCAGTTTGTCATTTAGGGCTTTGATTTCTGTGAGACCGGTCTTTTGTAACCCTCTTAATTACCTAATGAAGAACTACTCTTGCCGTTTGCCGTCTGCGCTTCCTGGCTCGACGCGTGCGGACAACTTGTACTAGTATGAACACTACAATTCCATTCAATGAAGGTTTTGAGCCCCTAGAGAAACAAGAACTGTACTAGTTAAAAAGAGGGGCCTATGTTTTCTGTTTCTGTTTCCCCATGTCTGACACCTCGTAGGCCTCAACGAAGCTCTATACCACCTCAATTGAACTGCTTCGTGACCTTGAGGTGGTCGATATATTATAGCATAACAAAATACGGATTACGGAGTACATCATTCTATTCTACATAGGGCAGCTAAGGGCGAAAATGAGGTGTGCGATGTATGCGCTAGTTGATATGATTTGTCATGTTTCACTCTGATTAAGCTCAGAACTATATGAACTTGTTCACAAAGAATAGCTGATCCAGTGTCAGTTTTGGATCTCTTTGGTTAACTTTCATGTTTCACTTGCTTATGTGTCTGTTTATTAGTCTCCATGCATCTTCGTTGATCCTTTTCATTTTCTATTTTTTCTACCATTTTGCAGTCTTCTAGACCTCTGCTCCAGTAGGGTTCTTTTAAAGACCTGAAAGGCCTATGTTCATTATCCTCTATATAATAACATATACCTCAGTAGGGTCCTCTCCTACTTCCTCTCTCTAAATGGAAGAGAATTAGATTAGATCATGTTTTTTCCTTTTCATATAGGTTGGTCGTGAGGGACCACTCTCCCGAGGAGTCTCTAGGTCCATGATTTTGCCTAGTTAATTTGGCTGCCAATCATTGGCATGTTCATGCTGCTGGGATCCAGTGCCATATAATCCTAATTTGTGACTCAAACTGTCCTTTTCTTAAATTAATTGGAATGTCATACACCAATTATTGTTTGAGTAGCAAGGCAAATTCATATATGTACTGCAACTCCAATTTTATTTTTCTCACCTTTTCTTTTCAGGCTGAGATGCAAGGTGTTTTTGATATTTTATCGCTTGTCATGACTATTCTTTCGCATTGAGGAGCTGAGAATTTGAGAATGCTGATGCTTAAGGCTTTGCTTGTTAGCCGAGAATTTGTCAGTAACTGCATTGCTTGCCCCCTTCCATTGCCTGTTTGCGTTCGAACAAAAAGCTCAGATTTGTGTGCATTGTTCCAATCCGGCAATCACGAGACCTGAAGTGAAATAACTGACGGTCATTTATGGAAAAGAATTGATTTTATAGTTGATACATCTATTTCCAATTGTTGCCCATTCAACCCATCTTTGAACTATTTATTTGCCATGTCCCCCTAAATAAGCTAAAATTTCGTTATATAGGACATGTTTGCTTTGATATCATGTCAAAATGTTAGCAATGCTAAGATCTAAGCATATTTTGGTAGTTCCAAATCTAAGCACGCTATATGTGTTATTTGGTATATTTTGGTAGCGTACCAAACATTAGCCAAAGTGTTATTCGAATGGCTAACAATTTGGTAGGGTATATTTTGATTTCAAATCAAAATGGCGCATTGTTCAGTGAATTTTGAAGCAAACATTTCGCCATTTCCTAGTATAGATCCACTACGGTGGTAATGGAGATCTTTCAGCTCCGTAGAAACCTAATTATTTTCTCAGATCTCTTAAATGAAATTAAGGAACAAGTAATTAGATCTAGATCGGTGGAGTATAATGTTATGTATGTACAGATCTAGGAGAGTAGTGGTCAGAGTACATGTGACATGTGAGTTTAATTTGGTTTAAGTTGCTCTAGTGTGCAAAATGTTTGTAGATTCACGTGTAAGAGAAAACTACCTCGTTGTCTACCCTGTCTTCTACTATGACACTGTTTGGTTCCATGGGCTAATGTTTAGCACTCAACTTTTAGTCTCAAATTAGCTTTCAAGGATTTAAACAGGTGGGCTAATTTTGAGCTAATGTGAATTAGCCCCCCTCAAAACATTAGCCCATTCAAGAGGTGCTAATGGGGCTAATTTTGTGTGGGGACCATCAAAAAGCAGCTCTCTCTCTCATTCTCTCTCCTCTCTTTCTACTCTCTCTCTCTACCTTTTAGCCTTGAATTAGCCCATGGATCCAAACATGCCACCTTAGGCTAATGTTTAGCCTACCAATTCATGACTAAACATTAGCTCTCAAAATTAGCCCTGAGCTAATCTTCCAAACAGGGCCAGTGTTCTAGTACTATCCTCTCTTCTTTCCTTGCTCTTCCGGCAGAGTGGCAGGTCCATCTTCATGCTTCTGAACATTGCAGTGTCCAAATCAAGCCAAACTCCTGGTTCAGATAAGCCATCCAAGGCGCTAGGAGTGAAAAGTCACACAGGTTTTCGTTTTGCCGAGTTAGGCTTGTCAAGCCCGAGTCTTATCTCACAAACTAGATTTTACAAACACTTCAATTATATAGTTTTAACTACTACATCTGTTTTTAAAAAACAACATGTGAGAATGAATCCGGATAAATACATGTCCGGATTTTTCAAAAATTGGTTTTTTCTGTGACAGATGAAGTAATTTATAATGTGTTTTTGTGTGTGTCCAATGTTCCCAACAAAAATTTGACACGGCTTGTTTGGATCGGTGCCCTACCAATTTTTTGGTAGTGCCAAAACATAGGCAAGTTTTGGCGCTACCAATTATTTGGTAGAATAAATTTGTATTCATCTTATTTGGTTTGCTACCAAAATCTAGCTAAATTGCGATATCATAGTGAAGAAAGTTCTAGATTGCAACCAAATTTAGGATGGACATTACCAAAATGTTGGCACCAATCCAAACAAATGGTGTGTACTATTTAGAGCAAGTTTAATAGTATAGCCAACTACTAGCTCCAATTCATCTATAGCCAATCTAATAGTTCATTTATACAATAGTTACATACTACACTATTAATACCTGATCCCACCTGTCATACACACACTGCGTCTTGGAGTCCGTGCTACAGCTGGCTATAAATCTGTAGCTCGCTGTCCTTCTCTCTCCTTATTTATCTGTTTAAAATATGTTTGCAGCTCGCTTATAGCCTGTTATTGTACCTGCTCTTAGGCTACCAAAATATTGGTAGGACAAATTTTGGTAGCAATCCAAAACTGCCCTAAGTCATCAACAAACAACACGCTTGGACAACCTAGTAAATAGACAAAAATACAGAAATACTCCCAGTAGCAAAATGATATCAGCAACAACAGTGGGCTAATCCTTGCAACTTGTACCACACCGCCGCCGTACGATTAACATTGGATGCTCCTGATCGTTTTGCTGCAGCAGCAGAGCAGCCCGACACAACACGAGCGAGTCACACGGACCACCACGGTACACACCGTAAAACTGTTACTCCACGCTGCGCTGCACGGCTTCCTCTTCCTCCCTCCTCTTCTTGGTTTGTGCTTGTTGTGCTCGGCAACGGCTAACAATTGTAATCTGTACCGATTACTATTCTTTCTTTACCACTTTGTGATAATTTGATTGCTTTTCATTCTTTCGCATTGAGGAGCTGAGAATTTGAGAATGCTGATGCTTAATGCTTTGCTTGTTAGCCGAGAATTTGACAGTAACTGCATTGCTTGCACCCTTCCATTGCCTGTTTGCGTTCGAACAAAAGCTCAGATTGTGTGCATTCTTCGAATCCGGCAATCACGAGACCTGAAGTGAAATAACTGACGGTCATTTATGGAAAAGAATTGATTTTATAGTTGATACATCTATTTCCAATTGTTGCCCATTCAACCCATCTTTGAACTATTTATTTGCCATGTCCCCCTAAATAAGCTAAAATTTCGTTATGTAGGACATGTTTGCTTTGATATCATGTCAAAATGTTATCAATGCTAAGATCTAAGCATATATTGGTAGTTCCAAATCTAAGCACGCTATATGTGTTATTTGGTATATTTTAGTAGCGTACCAAACATTAGTCAAAGTGTTATTCGAATGGCTAACAATTTGGTAGGGTATATTTTGATTTCAAATCAAAATGGCGCATTGTTCAGTGAATTTTGAAGCAAACATTTCGCCATTTCCTAGTATAGATCCACTACGGTGGTAATGGAGATCTTTCAGCTCCGTAGAAACCTAATTATTTTCTCAGATCTCTTAAATGAAATTAAGGAACAAGTAATTAGATCTAGATCGGTGGAGTATAATGTTATGTATGTACAAATCTAGGATAGTGGTCAGAGTACATGTGACATGTGAGTTTAGTTTGGTTTAAGTTGCTAGTGTGCAAAATGTTTGTAGGTTCACGTGTAAGAGAAAACTACCTCGTTGTCTACCCTGTCTTCTACTATGTTCTACTACTATCCTCTCTTCTTTCCCTGCTCTTCCGGCAGAGTGGCAGGTCCATCTTCATGCTTCTGAACATTGTAGTGTCCAAATCAAGCCAAACTCCTGGTTCAGGTAGGCTGTGTTTAGTTCAAGTCAAAGTTTGGATTTTGGTTGAAATTGAAGATGATGTGATTAAAAAGTTGTGTGTGTATGACAGGTTGATGTGATGGGAAAAGTAGGAAGTTTGGATGAAAACTTTGGATCTAAGGCTGTGTTTAATCAAAGTTTGGATCCAAACTTCAGTCCTTTTTCATCATATCAACCTGTCATCACACACAACTTTTCAGTCACATCATCTCCAATTTCAACTAAAATCCAAAACTTTGCGCTGAACTAAACACAGCCTAAACACACCCTAAGCCATCCAAGGCGCTAGGAGTGAAAAGTCACACAGGTTTTCGTTTTGCCGAGTTAGGCTTGTCAAGCCCGAGTCTTATCTCAAAAACTAGATTTTACAAACACTTCAATTATATAGTTTTAACTACATCTGTTTTTAAAAACAAACCTGTGAGAATGAATCCGGATAAATACATGTCCGGATTTTTCAAAAATTGGTTTTTTCTTGTGACAGATGAAGTAATTTATAATGTGTTTTCGTGTGTGTGTCCAATGTTCCCAACAAAAATTTGACACTAAGTCATCAACAAACAACACGCTTGGACAACCTAGTAAATAGACAAAAATACAGAAATACTCCCAGTAGCAAAATGATATCAGCAACAACAGTGTGCTAATCCTTGCAACTTGTACCACATCGCCGCCGTACGATTAACATTGGATGCTCCTGATCGTTTGCTGCAGCAGCAGAGCAGCCCGACACGACACGAGCGAGTCACACGGACCATCACGGTACACACCGTAAACTGTTACTCCACGCTGCGCTGCACGGCTTCCTCTTCCCCCCTCTCTTTCCTCCTCAGATCCCTCTCGCGGTCCGCGCCCAAAACACCAGATCCGCATCCCAAAGCTGCAGCGCGGGGGCCGGCAGCCCGCAGCAGCAGCAATGGCGGTGCGCGCGAGCCTCGCCTGCTTCCCCTCCGACGCGGCGCTCCAGGAGTCCTCGGGCATCCCGTGGGGCGTCGCCGTGACGCCCTTCTTCCGCCGCCGACGAGCGGGGCGGCCGCACCGCCACCGGCGCCGAGGGCCACCTCCTCCCGCGCTGCGACTCCTGCTACGCCTACTTCAGCACCCTCTGCCCGCTCCACCGCTGGTCGTGGTCCTGCGCCATCTGCTCCGCCGACAACGACCTCACCCCCGACGCCTCCGCGCGGTACGCCCGCGACGGCGGCCAGGACCCGCCCGAGATGCGCTCCGCCTTCGTGGACCTCCTCCTCCCTGGTATGGATCATAGTTGGCGATGTTCTCATGTAATGCAATGTGGTTGCCGTGTGATGATGAGGAGCTGATGTTTTTTTTCCCTCTCTCCGCAGGGGAAGAGGGTGAGGCGGCGACGACGACGCCAGTGTACGTGGCGGCAATCGACTTGTCCTGTAAGATCTCAAAATTCCTTCGTCTCGAAATGTTTTAGAGGTGGTTGGCTATAAAATGCATGAAGCTTGCTTAATAGTCACTACTCACTAGTCAGCATGTGAGCTTTTTTTTTGGGTGGTGCCATAGGAATGTGAATGTGAACTGAACATAATAACTTGCTATGCTCATGCCATGGATTTAGTCTAGTAATTGATCAACATGAGCAATGGTTCCTGTTTGTAACACGTGTGGATGTGTGTTTGCAAGCATGCTTGAATTGTAGAAAAAAAGGAAATTAGCGTTGCAGCATTTTGTTGATTACTGTGAACAGTTCTGTCAAGTTCTGGATCCATTTAGTTGATCGAGTTGGTTTTTGCATATGCATTATGCCTTGATGGATGGCATCCAAATTCATTTGATCATTCCATCTTAATCCTATTGCTGTGATAAGTTAAATTGGACTCACTGTATCTATTGAAAGAGTATTGAGATTTACATGAAAATAACATTGATTTCTTTCAGCTGCAATCTTTCTAGACTTCCCGGCTCATTTTCTGTAGATCTTATTTGTTTAATCCTATTATATTTTAGCTTCGGAGGAGTTCTTGGAGCTAGTCAAAAGTGCTCTCCTAGCAGCTCTTGAAGGTGAGGTCCAGCCACAAGTTTTTAGGAGCTAGTACTAATCTATTGTGGACATCATAAAGTTCATGAGCTTCCTGTGCAACTATGTGTGCACTGATCCTTGTGATCCCATGCAGCTATCCCTCCAGGATCATTGTTTGGGCTTTTGACATTTAGCAGCAAGATAGGTTTATATGATGTTCAAGGTCCGATACCGATTGTGAAGAATGCTTTCATCCCTCCTGATTCTGATGGTACCTTACTTGTCGACCTTGAAGATGTCATGCCGCTTCATTCCTTTTTGGCTCCTGTATGTGTACCATGCTGTTGATTGTAGTTTTGCCCTTATTCGCAATTCCTTTAATCTATGATTTTGTCTTTTACTGTGCTTTCTGCCCCTTCCTAGATTATTCATATCTGCCGTATGCTTATGTCAGCTATGTCTTAACAGGTTGACGGTTGCAAAGATCGCATTGCTGAAGCACTTGAAACAATTAAACCAACATCTTCCTGGGAAATAACAGCAACTGCCTCAGAAGTCCAGGATCACGCGTTGCATCATGCCCGCGGTTTTGGGTTAGCAATGGATGCTGTTGTCAACTACCTATGTTCAGAGTACGGAAGTTTGTTTGAACTTGGTATGTGATATCTTGATTACGCTATCATTCTATTGTTTCATTTGTGGCTTGTCTTCTTTTTGAAGGCTATACTATGTTTGGTGGCGATTGACCTTGCCTTCTACTATAATGTTCTGTCCTGATTTTAAACAGCAAGGATATTCACATTTTTGTCTGGTCCACCGAATTACGGGCCTGGCCAAATAGAAACAAGAAGTGACGTGGACCATAATGCTGCTAAAATGCTGGGATCCGATCATACATTCATTTCCGAGCAGACAAATTTCTACACAAATCTGGTAAGTCTCTGTAATTTTTGCTCAATAAATTACAAGAATATTCTAGAATATATCCTAATTGGCATATCACAGGCTGCTAGTGCTGTTCAAGCAGGTGTATGTGTGGACCTTTTTGCAATTACAAATGAATACACAGATCTTTCTTCCTTGAAAGTTCTTAGTGTTGAGAGCGGTGGCTCATTGTACATGTATTCAAGTACAGATGAATCAACACTTCCGCAAGATATGTAAGTTTGCTCATCATCTGAGTTGTGTATCTCAATGTAATCATCAGTTCAACTTTATTGCTTCAAGATCATAGGTCCTTCAAATTTTCCACAGCCCAAGGTTTTGATTTATGTATGCTTGTACTCTTCTTCTCTCTCTGTTTGCAGAACAGTTAAATTGATAGAATTCTGATGTTCAGTGTATTCTGACAGTTGATCCTAATATTCCTCTCTGTTCAAGTCCTGGATCATATCTGACTTGTCTAATCCTTAATAGCCCAATGAATATTTAAATGATGGTTTTGCAGTACCCTAAATGTCACATACTATAACTATATGTATGTATGTGCAGAATGGCCTAAGTACAATGTACTGTTTATATGCGTAGATTATTATATATTACAAAGCAGCAATTGAGTTTTATCCTTCATTTTGCAGATACAAAATGCTAAGCCGTCCTTATGCTTTCGGATGTGTGCTGCGTTTGAGAACATCTTCAGAGTTCAAGATTGCTGATTCTGTAAGTATTATGAGGGATGTGCAACCCCTTATTTAGTTATTTGAGGTCTTTTTTGGATGTTCTTGTGGCTGATATTGTTTATTATTATTTTTTCAACAGTATGGCCATTTCTTTCCGGATCCTCAATACATGCATGTTCAGCACATAAATTGTTGTGACTCATTTGCTACCTACGTCTATGACTTTGAGTTTCAAAAGGATTCTCAGTTTTCCAGGTAAAAGGCATTCTGTTTCCCGACCATTTCCTGAATATGTGCTTTACATGTGTTAGTATGTTATGGTTTTTGTTAACTAGAAGTAACTGGGCATTTTCCTTTGCTGTGGCAGATGGAAAGTTCCATTTGCAGCATTGATTTTTATTACTCCCTCTGTCCCATAATATTACAAGCTAGTACTGGATGGGACACATCCTAGGACATGAATCTGGACAAGCTTGTCCAGATTCGTAGTCCTAGGATGTGTCCTATCTAATACTAGGTTACTATATTATGGTACGGAGGTAGTACTTCCCCCGTTTCATATTATAAGACTTTCTAGCATTGCCCACATTCATATGGATGTTAATGAATCTAGATATATGAAAAATACTAGAATGACTTACATTGTGAAACGGAGGAAGTACTACTAGCTAACAATAGTAACCATGCATGACTCTCTGCTTAATTTAGGTTCAGTGTAGTGTGTACGTCATGAAAAACTTGTTATCCCCATCTTATCCCTATAGCTGATAATAAGCCGTAACGATTACTAAAAACAAAAAGTAAATTACAGATAAAACTATGTTATATGTATTATTGTCGCTTAAAAGCCAATATAAAAATAAATCACAATAAAAAAATTAAAAGCTAAATTTTAGAATTTAAATTTTGTTACGACTGGTAAGTTCCAAAGCAAATGATAGAGTTGTACTATATTGCCACATGCCGGTGAGCCAGATGTAATAATTCTGTATTTGCTATTTTCCCAGGAGAGCATGCACCGAAGTGGAACACGATACTACGAAATCCAGTGGTCCTGGATTGACATTAGCAAGATCATTCTTGCAGCTACAAGCTCGACTGATCGATCCCATTTCGTCATGCACGTAGATAATTTGTTGGTTGGTGTAACAATATTTTGGCCTGTCACCAGGTGTTTCCACAATTAAAGTGGTCCTTGTCACTCCTTGATCATGTTGTAATACTGCTAGGGCACAGCAGCCTGCATATATGGGAAGTCGTAGATCCAGTTGCCATCAGATCATTCTTTCTGCAATGATATCACTCATCAGATCCAAGTCGCAGAACAACCGGACACCGATCGGTACGTACGTATGTGCCATGATCATATATTTCGATCTGACCGAGGGAAATGCCGATTGGCTAGCTGTTGGTTTCGTGGCATTTCCGCGCAGCAGAGAGATAAAGAGATGTCCTTGACGGTGCAGTGATAAGGGGTATGTGGTTTCAATTTGAGATCATGTGTTTAATACCCAATACGCTCACAATTTATTCTAAAAAATATTTGGAGGGACATCTCTCTTTACAAATCTCGTTAGATGGGAGCTGGAGTACTACTTATTTCATCCCAAATGGGAGGGGGTTTGCACACGTTCCTCCTGTTTTTGTCGGCTACAGCTAGATGCAACAATGGTCCAATACTGATGGATGTGATCTAATGTCAATTTTGGGGTGTGATTTGATCTTAATGCATGGGATTGTCAATTTCTCAGTCACTTGAAAATTAATACACATAATTACAACTATTTTAAGATGATCTGGATTGACCTAAAATTGATACAACTACATTTTATTGTGGTCTTATCTTCTCCTCCTCTCTCTCTCTCTCTCTCTCTCTCTCTCTCTCTCTCTCTCTCTCTCTCTCTCTCTCTCTCTCTCTCTCTCTCTCTCTCTCTCTCTCTCTCTCTCTCTCTCTCTCTCTCTCTCTCTCTCTCTCTCTCTCTCTCTCTCTCTCTCTCTCTCTCTCTCTCTCTCTCTCTCTCTCTCTCTCTCTCTCTCTCTCTCTCTCTCTCTCTCTCTCTCTCTCTCTCTCTCTCTCTCTCTCTCTCTCTCTCTCTCTCTCTCTCTCTCTCTCTCTCTCTCTCTCTCTCTCTCTCTCTCTCTCTCTCTCTCTCTCTCTCTCTCTCTCTCTCTCTCTCTCTCTCTCTCTCTCTCTCTCTCTCTCTCTCTCTCTCTCTCTCTCTCTCTCTCTCTCTCTCTCTCTCTCTCTCTCTCTCTCTCTCTCTCTCTCTCTCTCTCTCTCTCTCTCTCTCTCTCTCTCTCTCTCTCTCTCTCTCTCTCTCTCTCTCTCTCTCTCTCGCGGACATGCTTCTGCCTAGATCAAGAGTTCACCGACGGCGGTGTTGGGACCCGCCTATCAACCCCCCCCCCCCCCCCCC
>CM020187.1:7634260-7680703 GCA_009805545.1 Oryza longistaminata | reverse complement strand
TACCAACCGGAACAGAAGGATAGTCCAACGCTTTAGCCGTAAAAGGGAACTTTTTGTAATAGATAGTTTCCATTCATGATTTAATTTTAAAATATTAAAAAGCATAATCCGTTTTAATCTAACTCTCAGCGTTGAAGTATGCGTTACAATATATTATAATAATAAGATTTATTATTATGTATACTAAGTACCAATGTTCAACTCAAACATCACAATAATTTGTTTATCATAGCTTATGAATAAATAATAAAAATAATTACGAGTAAAAATTTTATGTACGGTCGCCTAACAACTTAAAATCAAAAATTTGCAAATAAAACTATGATGAAGAGAATTAAATTTAAATTGAGCTTTAAATTTAATTTTTGACTTAATCTTTCTCTACTATTATATATTGAAGATGTTTTTTGCACTAATATTTTAGTTAAGTCATTCCGTATATTTGAGTGCGGTTTTTTAATTGTTGCTCTCTTGGAAATAAAAGTCCGTGTGATGAGTTGCATTTTAATTCGTTTGCTTTGAAAAATCAAAAGAAGTCGTATAAGAATTTATTTTAACAAAAAACTTGATGCTAACTAGATAAAGTTCAGACCCAATTGGGCACTCATATTTTCTAAACAAAAATATCCAAAGCTAATTCTCATTTGAATTTCATCATAGTTAAACGTATAACAATAATAGTAGATTAAATAGCATTCAACGTTACATACACCCGAGTATTTTTTAATAGTAAATTATAAAAATAAGCAAGACAATCTTTGTAGCCCTCATATGCACTCCTTGTTCAAATTCCTTGCTCTATGGACAAACGGTTAACTGGAGCCAAACTTTACAAGTGCTAGGGCATTTTGGCACACGCTAATAGCCGTCTAAACCGATGTTTACCCGATGTCTGTCGTGCAAACTAAAAGCAAGCGGAGAAAGCACCTCCAAAACTCCCCCGGCAAGCCGCCCTCACGCCAACCACTCACCCACAAACTGGTACTCGCCGCCGTTCGCACCACGCGCACGGGCCTTTTTGTCAATAATCTCCACGTCTTTTGTTTGGCCTCCCCTTTAAATCACATTGCTCTGACACTCCAGAAAACTATCAATCGCTACCTCCACCAGTCAGTCAGTGGCTGTAGCTGGCAAGAATGCCGCAGATCAATCGGAGTCCTCTTCTGGCGGCGGGCCGGGTCGAGGTGGGTGTGCGAGAGACCACGGACTCCCGGCTAGCTCCGAGCGCCCACTCGGAAGTCGCGCTGGCGTGCGCGATCAGGGGACGGCGCCGTCTGGGTCGGTCTGGCGGCGCGGCGGTGCTGGAAGGATGGTCCACAGGGGAAGTCTAATCCCAAGGCGGCGAGCGTCTGGAAGGGGAAGAAGGGCGGCCAAGGCGTTGTCGGCTAGCGAGGAGGCTGCCGGGTGACCGGTCAAGGCCGCCGTCGTGATTCTGGCGGTCTGCGGCGGGAAGATGGTCGCGCAGAAGAAGCGCGGTCCCCATGCCTTGGCGCGGATGGCGCCGGCACGCCGCGCGACGGGGCAGTCTTGGGCGAGCGAGGCGGTGGACGACGGATCCGGTTCCCCGAAGGTTTCGTGCTTTGGGCGTGCCGTAGGAAGAGGTACGCCGGCGACGGGCGGCGGCGGCGCGCCTTCCCTATGAGGAACGAGGAGAGGAAGGCGGAGTGCTGGGCTGAGCGTGGCTGCACGCTGCGTCCCCTATGTCGTTCTTCGCAGCAATCCGCTCGAAGGTGAGCTGGAGAACGCAACGAGTGGAAGGCAACGGCGTGACTGTCCGTCACCGACGGTCGCCGCTCTTTCGCCGCCGCGGCGGTGGCGTTGGGCTGGGAGAGATAAGCGTCCTTGCTTCATAAACGGCGGTGCCGGAGACCATGGTCAGTGGCTGGGCACCAAGTCTCGCGGCGGCGCTGAATCTGGTATATCGACGGATCACGGTCCCCGATGCGCAGAAGGTTGCGCCATTCGCGTTCGTGGGAGAATACTGAATATGGGGCAAACAGCATCCTCTATTAACACCGTGTGCTAATGTCCAGTTGTTAACTCGAAAAAAAGTCATTTATCTTCTTCTGCTTGCATGTGTGACGCTTTTCTTTATTGGAACAAGCTGCTCTTGTACTTGTGTTTGTCGTCGATGTTCAGACTAGATTCAATCACTCACATGGACTTTCTACACTGTAGAACATTTGGCAATGCAATCAACATTTCTCTGAGATGGTCCTTCAAATTTCCAATCAGGATATCCATACATAAGCACAACCAATTCAAAAAAACAAAACCAAGCACTAAATCTGAAAGATCAAAAAAGGCATATAAACATCTGAACAAACTAAAGTTGCAAACTTTATGGCTCGCACGCAGAACTAAAAAAGCCCATACGCAGAAAAAGAACTGACGCCAAAACTTTGCTCCGTCGATCGCAGCCGGGGAATCTGACAGGGCGCGCCATCCTTTTTTCGACTTGCGGCCTTCCTCCTCCTCCTGCTTCTGCGCTGCCGGGATTCGACCGTTGAATTGCTACCAGCACATCGCGCGTACGAAGCGCCGAGAAAAATTAAAACAAAAGCCCAAATCTCCAGCGTCCCACGGGACGGCAGTCACGCACGCCTCCTCTCGTCGTTCGGCCTCTACTCTGGTGATCCGTTTGCCCGCGCACAGCAGACTCACGGCTTCAAACGCACCACAAAACGGACTATCCAGCGGTCAAAAAAAAGCCATAGAAAGAAATTAGCCACTCATGATAAAAAAGAAAAAAAGCAATGGAAAGAAGAGAGTAAAAAAAGAAAAAAAAGCCGGAGAAGAAAGAAGAAAAAAGTGGTGGTGCACAGCACAAGTAAGAAAAAAAAAAAGAGTCAGCGAAAAGCAAAAAAGAAAAAAAAATGGCAACGAAATAAGAGAGAGTCACATTCATCGTAGCGATGTCGACGGAGCAGGGAACGGAAGTGTGAAGGCGGCACTGTGCGGATCAGACAATAAGAAGGTGTCCCTCACTCACACAAAATACGAAAAGTAAGCCAGACCCCACAAGCAAAAAGGCCGCTGCCGCGCAGCGCGGCAGCAGGCAGCGGCGGCTGGTCGTGCCAGGAAAAAGGTGGCAGGAGATCAGGCTCAGCCGCGCAGGAGGACAAGCCGATAAAGCAGGGAAGTGGAAGCGCGCGGGGCTGCGCCGCTCGTTGGTCCGGGGCGCCAAGAAGCCGGCGCCGGCGGGTAAGTAGGATCTCCGTATGAGGTTCATGCAACGCGTGGTGAGATTAGGCCGGGCTGGAGGACGCGGACGCCGCGTGATGCGTCGCCGGGCGAAGAAGCCGGCGCAAACGCACCGAGTCGTTGTGTCGCCCGGCAAGGTCAAATCGCAATGGCCCTAGCCTGCCAAGAAGTGGCGACGGAAGCGAGGGAACACGCCCGGGAAGGAGAACAGCCCGCTGCAGCGGCTGCTCCGGGAAGCAGCAACAGCAGGCAACATCAACAAGACCGGCGACGTCAACGTCGGACAGGGTCCTACCGCCGTACAATTCAATCGACAACTCGAAATTGTCGCAGGATTCCAAGGAGATTCTCTTCCGGTGAGCGCTCGATCGTCCGGAAGCCCGGGCCGCCGGAGACACGTGCGGGGAATGTCGTCGTTCGCGGCGGAGGCCTGAGCGCCGCTGTTCGAGCCGGAGCTCCGTGCGTCGATCGAGCGCGAGCTGTCGGAAGGAAGGCCCCCACATCAAGCGGATGGTCGGGTCGGAGAAGCCACCAGGCACCGAAGGCGGCGCACCGGCGATGGTGCCGAGGGGGAAATGCCCGCCCGCGGCGCCGACGCGGTTCGCTGTACACCACGGCGACACCTCCGCGGCTCCGCAGGCTTCGAGGAGTGCAACGGGATGCGCGCGGGCGATCGAGGCCACGAACGTGAAGGTGATCGGGCGGGACGTGTCCCATGGACTCGGGCTAATACGCGGCGAGGAAGCTGGCGGCTGCTGCTGGGGGCGGCGGGAGGTGCGCGTGCCGGCGTGTCGTCGGGCGGCACGTCGGCGGCGCGGCGGGGGACCAAGCTGGAGGAGGAGGGCAAGCTGAAGGTCGCTGCTGCAGGGCGCTCCCCGCGCGCGCGCGTGCGTCGTTGTACATGTCCGGCTGGCAACGGCAGCCGCAAGTGCGGTGGGACGGCGAGCGAAGGCCGACGGTCCAGTGGCGGCGAGTGCAACGAGAACGGCCTCGTACGCTGCCATTCTGCTCGTGATGGATCGGCGATGGATCGTGGGAATTGCGTGCGTGTCAAAACTCAAAAAGTTGTGAGCAACTTCGTTGTGTTGGTTGATTTGCCTGTCTACCCCCGGCTGGTTTGGATTCTGGTTTGTGCTGCTTCTTGTGCTGCGAACGGCTAAAATTGTAATCTGTCGGATTACTATTCTTTCTTAACGCGACTTTGTGATAATTAATTGCTTTTCATCTTTCGGCATTGAGGACTGAGAATTTGAGATGCTGATGCTTAATGCCTTGCTTGTTAGCCGAAATTGACAGTAATGGCATTGGTCTGCCCGGCTGGTGTTGGATTCTGGTTTGTGCTTGTTTTGTTTCGCAACGGCTAACAATTGTAATCTGTACGATTACTATTCTTAATTTACCACTTGTGATAATTTAATGCTTTACATTCTTTCGCATTGAGGAGCTGAGAATTTGAGAATGCTGATTGCTTAAGACTTTGCTTGTTATGCCGAGAATTTGTCAGTAACTGCATTGCTTGCCCCTTCCATTGCGTTTTGCGTCGAAAAAAGCTCAGATTGTTGTGCATTGTTCCAATCGGCGGCAATCACGAGACCTGAAGTGAAATAACTGACGGTCATTTATGGAAAAGAATTGATTTTATAGTTGATATCATCATTTCCAATTGTTGCCCATTCAACCCATCTTTGAACTATTTATTTGCATGTCCCTAATAAGCTAAGATTTCGTTATATAGGACATGTTTGCTTGATATCATGTCAAAATGTTATCAATGCTAAAGATCTAAGCATATTTTGGTAGTTCCAATCTAGGCACGCTATATGTGTTATTTGGTATATTTGGTAGCGTACCAACATTAGCCAAAGTGTTATACGAATGGCTAACAATTTGGTAGGGTATATTTTGATTTCAAATCAAAATGGCGCATTGTTCAGTGAATTTGAAGCAAACATTTCGCATTTCCTAGTATATGATCCACTACGGTGTATGGAGATCTTTCGCTCCGTAGAAACCTAATTATTTTCTCAGATCTCTTAAATGAAATTAAGGAACAAGTAATTAGGATCTAGATCGGTGGAGTATAATGTTATGTATGTACAAATCTAGGATGTAGTGCGAGTACATGTGACATGTGAGTTTAGTTTGGTTTAAGTTGCTAGTGTGCAAATGTTTGTAGGTTCACGTGTAAAGAAAAACTACCTCGTTGTCTACCCTGTCTTCTACTATGTTCTACTACTATCCTCTCTTCTTTCCCTGTCTTCCGCAGAGTGGCAGGTCCATCTTCATGCTTCTGAACATTGTAGTGTCAAATCAAGCAAACTCCTGGTTCAGGTAGGCTGTGTTTATTATCAAGTCAAGTTTGGACTTTGGTTGAAATTGAAGATGATGTGATTAAAAATGTTGTGTGTGTATGACAGATTGATGTGATGGGAAAAGTAGGAAATTGGATGAAAACTTTGGATTACAGCGCTGTGTTTAGATCCAAAGTTTGGATCCAAACTTCAGTCCTTTTCCATCATATCAACCTGTCATACAACACAACTTTTCAGTTAGCATCATCTCCATTTCAACCAAAATCCAAAACTTTGCGCTGGAACTAAACACAGCCTAAACACACCCTAAGCATCCAAGGCGCTAGGAGTGAAAAGTCACACAGGTTTTCGTTTTGCCGAGTTAGGCTTGTCAAGCCCGAGTCTTATCTCACAAAACTAGATTTTACAAACACTTCAATTATATAGTTTTAACTACTCATCTGTTTTTAAAAAACACCTGTGAGAATGAATCCGGATAAATACATTTCCGATTTTTCAAATTTGGTTTTTTCTGTGACGATGAAGTAATTTATAATGTGTTTTGTGTGTGTGTCCAATGTTCCCACAAAAATTTGACACTAAGTCATCAACAAACAACACGCTTGGACAACCTGTAAAAGACAAAAATACAGAAATACTCCAGTAGCAAAATGATATTCAGCAAACAACAGTGTGCTAATCCTTGCAACTTGTACCACATCGCCGCCGTACGATAAACATTGGATGCTCCTGATCGTTTGCTGCAGCAGCAGAGCCAGCCGCACACGACACGAAGCGAGTCACACGGACCATCACGGTAGCACCGTAACTGTTACTCCACGCTGCGGCTGCACGGCTTCTCTTCTCCCTCCTCTTCTCTCCTCAGATTCCCTCTCGCGGTCGCGCCAAAACCACAGATCCGCATCCACAAAGCTGCAGCGCGGGGGGCCGGCAGCAGCCGCAGCAGCAGCAATGGCAGTGCGCGCGAGCCTCGCCTGCTTCCCCTCGACGCGCGCTCCAGGAGTCCTCGGGCATCCGTGGGGCGTCGCCGTGACGCCCTTCTTCCGCGCCGACGAGCGCGCGCGGCGCCCGCCACCGGCGCGAGGGCCCACCTCCTCCGCGCTGCGACTCCTGCTCGCCTACTTCAGCACCTCTGCCCGCTCCACCGCTGGTCGTGGTTCCTGCGCCATCTCTCCGCCGACAACGACTCACCCCGACGCCTCCGCGCGGTACGCCGCGACGGCGGCCAGGACCCGCCGAAGATGCGGCTCCGCCTTCGTGGACCTCCTCCTCCCTGTATGGATCATAGTTGGCGAGTTCTCATGTAATGCAATGTGGTTGCGTGTGATTGATGAGGAGTGATGTTTTTTTTTTCCTCTCGGCAGGGGAAAGAGGAGGAGGCGACGAACGCCAGTGTACGTGGCGGCAATCGACTTATCCTGTAGATCTCAAAATTTCTTCGTCTGAAACGTTTAGAGTGGTTGGCTATAAAATTCGTCTTGAAAGGTTTTAGGGTGGTTGGCTATAAATGCATGAAGCTTGCTTAATAGTCACTACTACAGTAGTCAGAGTGAGCTTTTTTTTTTTTGGGGGGGGGGGTACCATAGGAAGTGAATGTGAACTGAACATAATAACTTGCTATGCTCATGCCATGGATTTAGTCTAGTATATGATCAACATGAGGCAATGGTTCCTGTTTGTAACACGTGTGGGATGTGGTTTGCAGCATGCTTGAATTGTAGAAAAAAAGGAAATTAGCGTTGCAAGCATTTTGTTGATTACTGTGAACAGTTCTGTCAAGTTCTGGATCCATTTAGTTGATCGAGTTGGTTTTTGCATATGCATTATACCTTGTGGATGGCTCCAAATTCATTTGATCATTCCATCTTAATCCTTTGCTGTGATAAGTTAAATTGGACTCACTGTATCTATTGAAAGAGTATTGAGATTTACATGAAAATAACATTGATTTCTTTCAGCTGCAATCTTTCTAGACTTCCCGGTTCATTTTCTGTAGATCTTATTTGTTTAATCTATTGTATTTTAGCTTCGGAGGAGTTCTTGGAGTAGTCAAAAGTGCTCTCCTAGCAGCTCTTGAAGGTGAGGTCCAGCCACAAGTTTTAGGAGCTAGTAACTAAATCTATTGTGGACATCATAAAGTTCATGAGCTTCCTGTGCAACTATGTGTGCACTGATCTTGTGATCCCATGCAGCTATCCCTCCAGGATCTTGTTTGGGCTTTTGACATTTAGCAGCAAGATAGGTTTATATGATGTTCAAGGTCCGATACCGATTGTGAAGAATGCTTCATCCCTCCTGATTCTGATGGTACCTTACTTGTCGACCTTGAAGAGTCATGCCGCTTCATTCCTTTTTGGCTCCTGTATGTTACCATGCTGTTGATTGTAGTTTTGGCCCTTATTCGCAATTCCTTTAATCTATGATTTTGTCTTTTACTGTGGCTTTCTGCCCTTCCTAGAAATATTCATATCTGTCGTATGCTTATTCAGTTATGTCTTAACAGGTCGACGGTTGCAAAGATCGCATTGGTGAAGCACTTGAAACAATTAAACCAACATCTTCCTGGGAAATAACAGCAACTGCTCAGAAGTCCAGGATCACGCGTTGCATCATGCCCGCGGTTTTGGGTTAGCAATGGATGCTGTTGTCAACTACCTATGTTCAGAGTACGGAAGTTTGTTTGAACTTGGTATGTGATATCTTGATTACGCTATCATTCTATTGTTTCATTTGTGCTTGTCTGTTTTTGAAGGCTATACTATGTTTTGGTGGCGATTGACCTTGCCTTCTACTATAATGTTCTGTCCTGATTTTAAACAGCAAGGATATTCACATTTTTGTCTGGTCACCGAATTACGGGCCTGGCCAAATAGAAACAAGAGTGACGTGGACCATAATGCTGCTAAATGCTGGGATCCGATCATACATTCATTTCCGAGCAGACAAATTTCTACACAAATCTGGTATAGTCTCTGTAATTTTTGCTCAATAAATTACAAGAAATATCTAGAATATATCCTAATTGGCATATCACAGGCTGCTATGTGCTGTCAAGCAGGTGTATGTGTGGACCTTTTGCAATTCCAATGAATACACAGATCTTTCTTCTTGAAAGTTCTTAGTGTTGAGAGCGGTGGCTCATTGTACATGTATTCAAGTACAGATGAATCAACACTTCCGCAAGATATGTAGTTTGCTCCTCATCTGAGTTGTGTATCTCAATGTAATACATCAGTTCAACTTTATTGCTTCAAGATCATAGGTCCTTCAAATTTTCCACAGCCCAAGGTTTTGATTTATGTATGCTTGTCCTCTTCTTCTCTCTCTGTTTGCAGAACAGTTAAATTGATAGAATTCTGATGTTCAGTGTATTCTGACAGTTGATCCTAATATTCCTCTCTGTTCAAGTCCTGGATCATATCTGACTTGTCTAATCCTTAATAGCCCAATGAATATTTAAATGATGGTTTTGCAGTACCTAAATGTCACATACTATAACTATAATGCATGTATGCGCAGAATGGCCTAAGTACAATGTACTGTTTATATTGCGTAGATTATTATATATTAACAAGGCAGCAATTGAGTTTTATCCTTCATTTTGCAGATACAAAATGCTAAGCCGTCCTTATGCTTTCGATGTGTGCTGCGTTTGAGAACATCTTCAGAGTTCAAGATTGCTGATTCTGTAAGTATTATGAGGGATGTGCAACCCTTATTTAGTTATTTGAGGTCTTTTTTGGATGTTCTTGTGGCTGATATTGTTTATTTTGTTTGTTTTTTTTTTCAACAGTATGGCCATTTTCTTTCGGATCCTCATACATGCATGTTCAGCACATAAATTGTTGTGACTCATTTGCTACCTACGTCTATGACTTTGAGTTTCAAAAGGATTCTCAGTTTTCCAGGTAAAAGGCATTCTGTTTCCGCGACCATTTCCTGAATATGTGCTTTACATGTGTTAGTATGTTATGGTTTTTGTTAACTAGAAGTACTGGGCATTTTCCTTTGCTGTGGCAGATGGAAAGTTCCATTTGCGCATTGATTTTTATTACTCCCTCTGTCCCATAATTAACAAGCTATTACTGGATGGGACACATCCTAGGACATGAATCTGGATAAGCTTGTCCATATTCGTAGTCCTAGGATGTGTCCAATCTAATACTAGGTTACTATATTATGGGACGGAGGTAGTACTTCCTCGTTTCAATTTATAGACTTTCTAACATTGCCACATTCATATGGATGTTAATGAATCAGATTCATTAACATCGCATATGAATGTGGGCAATGCTAGAAAGTCTTATAATATGAAAGGAGGTGGAGTAGTAATTTTGTGGTCAACACCATAAATACTTGTTATAGATTTTTGTAACGGCATTCTCTAATTGTTGTGGCAATATTGTGGTCAATATCATATGATATGACGCATGAGTGAGGAGTTGCCTTACTAGTTAGCATTTGAAAACAAAATATTCTGGCATAAAGACGCAATGGATCTAACCCCATCTATTCTGATTCTTGCTGTATTGTGTATTCAGCTTATATTTGGTTACCAATTAGTTTACTATAGGCTAAGGTATCGTGTTTAATTGTTAGGGCCATTTGTTTCCTTAATGTGGAATCACCGAATCAGTACAGTCTTCAGCCAACAGTTAATATCATTCTAAATGTATCTTCACCATCCTTACAGTATCATCTTTGTACCTGCAGGAAGTCAGCCCTCCTATACTTCAAATTGCATTCAAGTACACAACGATTGTGCAACGGGTGATACTTCTGATGATGTCTCAATTCTGTCAGCAGGTAACTGCCTACAGCTTTTTTTTTCGGGAGTACGCAAAAGGCTTGCGTATAATTGTATTAAGGTGAAGAATTAAGAGTTTTACAACCATTGGCAAGCTGGGAACAGCCTGCCCACAATTAATGGTATTAGCCGATCTGGCCCGGTTTTTTCCCCACTAACCAATTACGCTACAACCACTGAAATCTCACGAAATATCTGGTGACCAAGATACAATGACCATTTGTAAAATGTTACTATTCTTGCCATTTGCAAATGTCCATACTGCGTTTGCAGTAATTTTTCAGTGATCTTTCTTAGTATAAGTTTGTTTTTCTTGCTTGGCAAGTTTTCTTTACTTGTTAGTGTGCAGATGTGATGTGCGAGCTACAATTTTATAGATAAACTCCCAAGTATGCTGTACGAATTGTACCTGGATGATAAATATTTTTAACTAAGTACATTGTTCAGATCAAAGTTCACCTTGCAAAGGCGGCTAAGAGTGGGGACTATCCAGTACAACATAATGCTAATATCTGGGACCTGTATGATTTTGTTGATCCAGATGTTGTTTTGACTATACTAGTACATCAGGTACAACCTTTTCTTTTCACATATTATTTTTAATGCAAGTTCAATGCATAAGATGTTTATTGTAACGTGCAAGTACACATGCTCTTAGTGGAGCAGGATACTCTGCTTGCATAAGCACTTTATTTTCAGAACATGCCGTTACTGTTGCAAATATTCACCCAGTAGCTAGCAGCTCATCTATATCAATGCAAGCAAGTTTTTACCACATCTTTATGTAGTATAACTGCATGCATGTCTAGACTCTTGAACAATGTTGTGGTATCATCTGGGTGCTATGATCAAATGGTGATATACCATCATTTTGATTGTATCAACCATCTGTTGCTACTTGCTACAGCTTATATAACAACTTATGATTAGCTTAATTGCAATTGCTACAAGAAAAGTCTGAAGATCAATGTCTCTGCATTTGTATTGAACATTGATTTTACAGTAATGTAGCCAAATATCTGCAAATATATATGTTCATTTAAAGCTTCTAAGCTTAGGTATGATTAGGCTACACCAGTCAGGGCTGGTTTGTCTTGTTCCATGTTTTTTTTTAAATGTTCAGCCTGGGGTGTCTTGTCTCCAGTCTGTAGCTTGGGCACATGGCTGATGCTCTGGCAGTCTGGTACTTTCTGTTTTGGCATAGCTTCATCCATCCAGTAAGTTTTGAGTTACTAGTTTCCAAAGTGCACTGTGAGGTTGTGTCATGTTTGTGTGCAAGAAGTGAGCTAAATTTGACTCACAGCATAATGATTGCAGTCTTGCTTAATACTAATGCTTGAATCAGCTTGTTTACCGAATGCAGTTATAAAGGCGACATACTATCTGATTTCATTAGCATCCTTAACCTAGATCTGCCCTTTCTGACAATTAGGGGGAACTAGACATTAAGAAGAGCGACACCTAAATCTGATTTGAATAAATAGGACATGGACTTGGCACATGGGTAATGATTGTACACTCAGACCTCCCAGCTACTAACTTAGCTCAGCTCCTTAAGCTTAAGCTTGATGACTAAACAAACAGGGGAAAGGTTGTTCATCAAACCTATTTTGTATCGATACAATAACATTCTACAATGCAAGTTGGTGCTACAAGGAAGATCATTTGAGGATTGAATTGAGTTAAAATTTCCAGGTTATTTTGGCTTCGTTAAGTGATGTGCTAGAGGCAAGGATATGGCTCCGTGATTGTTGGTGAATTTCATTGCCCAGTACAACAAGGCATACAAGGTCGTTAGATCTGGTGAACTGGAAATGTCTGATATTGATGTTGTGATTTCATACACTGCTCACAACTGCAACCCTCTGTCAAGACTTGTATTTGCTTTTCTATTAAGTCCACTGCTTCAACTTCACGGTCAAGGTATTCATCAGATTATCGGACATATTTGCAATGCTCTTCAGGTAATATATATTTTTCACCATGGAATTACTGGATGATGTAGAAAAATCAATAGGATTTCATGATCTTCTTGTGCTGTGATTTTTCTTCTCTCATTCCAGTCCCTCCGTAATACTGAGTTATATTTGAATATAGATAGGCTTGGTCATGTCAAATTCCAGTCCACTCCCGTAATACTGAGTTATATTTGAATATAGATAGCTTGGATCTATGTCATGGCATATTTCATACTCCCTCTGTACTCGTAAAGGAAGTCGTTTAGGACAATGTTTAAGTCAAAACTTGGAAATATAAATCATGAATAACTCTCAAGTTGTTGAGTTTGAAAATGTAAAAATTATATAAATAGATTTGTCTTGAAAAATACTTTCATAAAAGTATATATATCACTTTTCAATAAATATTTTTATAGAAATAAGAAGTCAAAGTTGTGTTTTGGAGACCGTGTCGTTGTCCAAAACGACTTCCTTTACGAGTACGGAGGGAGTAGTAAGCATGGGTGCTTATCATGTAGGCAAAGTATTTATGTTTCCGCATATGACAGCATAGTACATGACATTCGAACCAAGTCTTGGGTGACGATAAAATTGTATATAGATAATTCCATTCTACCATATACTGCTGATCACAATTATTTCATTGAAACATTTAAAATTCAAATGTTTGATTTGTTACCATTGTTTCCTATCTGAGTCATTGCCATAGCTTTGGCCTATTATCTAAAAATTTTGTAGTACTCTAAATAGACTTACTTTATTATCTCTCTATTTACAGTGCACTGGAGGCATCATCGCTTCGCCAAGCTATATGTCCTACATTGATTTCATACTCTTCTCCTGATGTAGAAGCAGAAGTGCATCAGTCACTAAGTCGAAGTGTATTCAACAGTGAGAGCCCGATATTCCTTCTTGATGCCTACACTGATCTTCTGGTGTATTACTCACCTACAGTCAGTAGCACAATCCCCTTCCCTCCTCCACGTGACTGTGAGTCTTCCAATCCCACATAAGTTATTTTTAAGGCAGTTGCAGTCTTGTTTTCACTCACTGAATTTTTTTCACTCCGCACTGATGTTTTAGACTTGGCCTCATAATATTACCGTCAATTAATTGAATTGTCTTATCACCTTACTAAAATATGTTTGTTCCCTAAACCACTCACTTTTGGTCCAAGTCCCCCAAAGGATTATCACAGTGGCCAATGAATAGGCACAGTGACATCAGATTTGATGAAGTATAGGATGATGGATGATTACTCTCATTTAGTGTTGAAAACACAGAACATCCATAAAAGGATGGAGTTACTCTCTTTAGTTTTTTTTTTAAAAACAAAAGAATGGATATGTTACTATTAATGATCAGTGATATTTATCTATATCATGCATGCACTAAAACTGAGATGATATTTATAGGTCTGTTGAGATCCAAGATTGATAGATTGAAGCAAGAAAGGAATATAACCCCCAAGCTTGTCTTTATCCATGGTGCACACGATGATACTACAGCATTCGAGAGATACCTGATTGAGGATCAAAGTGTCGATGGTTCTTTGGTAGCTAGCGCCACAGGTTTTAGATCGTTCCTTGAGGGCATCCGAAGCAGGATAGCTGAGTACAGCAGATAGGCGCCCGTTTCAGCCGTTGCTTGAGCTGCCCAGTATTCAAGGATTGATTTTTCTTGCTATCATGGATCCGCTGCTCCCTTTGCCTTGAAGCCATGTTGTTCCTCATCTGCTCTGTATCCATGGAGGTGATCTACCAGTTCTCGCGGGACTGCTAGGGGAACCGATTTTTATATGCATTTGTAAGTTAAGACTCTGCAATGTTTTACAATATGAACATCCACACCGGCTGACCGGCTTTGCATGGTGGGTTGGACTGTATACTAGAGAGCATATGCATATTTGATACATGTTTGTTTAGGCGGCGATTTTGGCCGTGTACTGATGTGTTCCTCTTACATAGTACGGTTACGGTGCATGCAAGACTAGACGTTAACGGTGGATGTCTTTGGCGAAGTAATGAAGCTTTCTTCTTCCTTTTTTCTTTTTTGCTCGAACGAGGTGTGCTGCAACCTCAAGCACCATGAATTGGTGTGACACCATGCGTTCATCTGCGTTTGGTGATTGTCAACTGATGGATTGATAATGATCCGTGCTCCAGATCATGTGGGTCAGTAGATCACTCCGTTTCTTCACAGTGAAAGCACAATGCAGAAATCTTGTAAAAAAAGCCCTTTGCATTAAGCCTCGCCCAGTTTTGGACTGCTGCCTTGGGGTGAGCTGAACTGGCTGTCTCGAGACAAGAAAGATGACTTTGTGATCTCCCGCAATTTACCACCTTCCAACAAGACAATTCTATCAGCCATTAGGATCATTTCCAGCCGATGAGCAATGACAAGAACCTGAACAAGTCACCCAGAGGCGGTAAGGACACCTGTCAAAAAAAAATGGAAGGGGAATGCGTAGAAGTGGAGAAAGAGATACATTGACTCTTACAGTGTGGTTTGCCATTAGATTCGTCAATGCTTCTTTCACTAGTATCTCAGACCTGCTATCCAAAGCTGATGTTGCTTCATCCAATATCAGTACGGAGGAGTTCTGATAGATCGCCCTTGCAATAGATAATCTGGGAAAAAAGGAAGACACGGCTACCGTGAAAGGTTAAGAAGAATATTTTCAGTTAAAAAAAATACCAGCTATTGTGTGATTACTGAGTAAAAATGTTTCATTTGTTACAATTTGTGATACAATATACCTTTGTTTCTGCCCACCACTAAGGCTAGAACCTTTTTGCCCTACATATGAATTATATCCTCCTGGCAACATCTTAATGAACTCCTCAGCATTGGCAATCTTAGCAGCGCTTTCAACCTTGCTCATATCAATAGCTCCCATGGGGTCTCCATAAGCAATATTTTCAGCAATTGTTCCAGAGAGCAGCATCTATAAAAACACAATGAAGTCAGTAATACATTAATATTGCAAACTGTGCTTGCTCCAGCATGCATAACATAAATATATCTGAAATATGTGCAATAGTTGCATATGTGAATGGTAACAAAGATGTTCTTTTAAACACCATGGATGAGATATGTAAACGGAAGTAACAAAAGAGGAGAAAAGTTCAAGAGCTCCATGGTTGAAATTCAAACTTATGATTAGGCACTGCATCAAGAGAAACCAACCAAAGGAAATAGAACATATTACATTTTCACCCTCAGCTGTGGCTGACCAGGATGCTACTGTTTAGCAAATGTAAGACAAATTAAAATGTTAAAAATTTGGTTCCTGTTTGGAGAATAACATCATTTGAGGATACAACAACAAAGAGGGAAAATAGCACAGAAGTACTTACTGCATCCTGTGAAACAAATGCAATATGTGTTCTCAAGCATTGTAATTGAATGTCCCGGATATCACAGTTGTCCAGAAGTATATATCCTAAGATGCAAGCAAACCAACAGCCAGCTTAGAAGATAATGACACAATTTAAATAGCCAAGAGAACAGGAGTGCTGTCTGTTGAACACTTGAATTTGTGGTAAAAGGCAGCAACATGTAGCAGGACAATTTAGAAAATTCTATTCCGGTGTTCAGTGTGATACCGCTTTGTGGTTGATAAAGTCGAAGGAGTAATTTGGCAAGAGTAGTTTTCCCTCCACCTGAAGGTCCAACAAAAGCAATAGTTTCTCCTGATCTGATATGAAGATTCACGCCATCTAGTATTGGCGGCATGCCATCAATATATTGAAATGTAACATCATGGAAGTTAATGTCCCCCTTGACATATTTTAAATGAACAGCGGTTGCTTTATCCCTCACCTACAGCACACAAGAAGCAATTAGTGACTTTGAATTAGGGCATACAGAACCAATAGCAGTGCCTTAATCATTTCCTTGATAGCAGTGTTTGAAAAATGCAATATTTTTCTCAGATAACTAGAAATTTTGTGATTGACCTACCCAAAAGAATAAAACATAAGAAACAACGGATGGTAAGTACCTCAGGGATGAACCTTGTTAGATCAAATATGCGATCCAATGCTGGTTCTCCTTGCTTATATTCATTGTATGCCTTCCCAAAATCCTATGCACAGAATAAATTCTAATAGGAACTAAATCAAGATGGTTTACCATATAAAAAAAATGGTGCACGAAACCCAACAGAATTGGCACATGATTAAAAGAACATACAGCATTACTTAACAAAAATGTAAGTTTAGTATTTATTCTTTCTAAATTAATACATTGAAATATGCTTCAAATTCGCAGGGAAATAAATAACTTAAAAATCTGTTTTTACATATTTAATTGCAATGACACTTCGATTATTCCTCTGGATGTGAGAAATTAGGTCCAGGGAAAATGTTGAACTTGTACTGACATGGAATACAGAGGAAATATGTAAACAGTTGTACACAAATTCCATGGATATTGTCAATGTATCCAATAAACATACTTCATATTTATTCATCCACTCTTACATTTATTTTATAATTTTGGATATAGGGAAGTGCTACTTATCGCAAAAGATTAAAAAATTGGCCAGAAGATGACATATATGTTAAGGTCTAGGGTTTTTATGGGGTAAACACCGCCAGGAGGATAGCCGGGCGGCGACAATTGCTAGCGATGAGATGTAGACTTAGGTTGGGGGAGACGGGAGACTAATGCTGATTCATTGCTTGATCCAAATGACGATACAATCCATCGTTGATGGAGGGAAGGACACAATCTAGCCCTTCCGTACCGTACCGTCTACAATGAGAGGATACCGTTCCCTCGACCTTGCCCTTGGGCCTTGGCCTCTTGCCTCAATGCCCATGACATATATGGTAATAATAATTTATTTAAACTAAATGTCCAGTAGGATTACCTGAATAGGCTCAATAGCTAGAGCAAGTGCTGTCAGGAAAGAAAGAAAGCCCTCACCATCAAAGGAGGTGCCTGAAACTGCTATTGACCCAGCACAGAGCACTACCAGGCCTCCGATGTAAGTTGTTCGAACAACCTGAGGTATGAAAGCCTTCATCTTCTTCTTACTTAGATTATTCTTTAGATCAACAATAACTAAATTTTGAAATCTTGATATCTCCTTGCCCTCACCATTGTTTGCCTTCACAGTGAGCATCGATGGAAGTACCTAAAAGGAAATTCATTTAAAAAACAAACTCTGTAGGACTACAGACATCACAGAATAATAGAAAATGAAATGCCATACATCATTGAGATAGACTGTAAGCATGGCAAGACTAATGTGAGCCTCTTTGGATATTTGGCGGAGTCTTCTGCCAAGACTTGCAATGACAAGCCACATACATGGAATTACCTGCATATGTAATGTAGAGAGAATTAAACAGTATACATTGAAGCAACTACAAAAGGATGGCACTATAACTGTATAAGGTGTGAGATCTGTTCGGATGTTACCGTTGCGGCAACCATTGAGAGCAGGGGATTGATTGTCACCATTTGATGTCCCATAGCTATCAACTGCAAGCTTGTTGGCACAATAGTCTGTGTCAAAAGGAAAAGAGTAATTAGAATCCATTTTTGGAGGCCTACCAATTGTCAATGTAATCACTTCATCAGCAATTCTGCAGGATGCCTTGAATTACACCTAAACCCTGAAGCTAGTAAACAAGATCCATTACTCCATGGGTATAGGCATTTTAAGGAGGTAGAAAGGAACTGTGACAAAATCAACAATTATGCTGACTAATGAGAAGGCATTCCCACAGACAGCTAATCCACATTTGATCAGATGGATGCTCATCTAGATCTAGAAACATGTCAACATACTAGAACCTCATGCAGGCATTTCCACAAACGGTTATCGCTCAACTCAGACAAGTCACTCGCAGCAAAGGAAAATGTTAGTCTCAAGGAACCTCACATTGAGGACAGAGTACACGGCGTCCGCAACGTCGTCCGCCTCGTCGGTGATCCGGTGCGCGATGTCTCCCGCGGACAGTCCTCCACTGCCCTCGAAGAACGCGAGGTCACGCGCAAGCACCCCCTCGAACGCGCGCTCCCGCAGCCGCCCGGCCGCCCGGAGCGCCGCCTCCCAGAGCAACGCCTGCTGCACGTACGCCGCGCCGCGCGCAGCGGCGAGTCCAGCGAGCGCGATCCGCCCTTCATGCCTCCGCGGCCCCGCCCCCGCAGGCCGCGAGCGCTCGCGCAGCCGCCCCGCGGCGGGCACCGCGCGCGAGAGGCAGTACACGGCCGCGGCCGCGCACGCCCACCCCTTCACTATGGTCCTCCACTCCGCGGCGACGAAGGGGAACGCCTCGTCGAACAGCGACGGCAGCGGGGAGCCGCGCTCCGCCGTGGCGCGGAGGCGGAAGGAGCACGCCGAAGCCGGCGTTGCGGTCAGAGCTAGGGTCCGGGCGCGGACACTGCCTCCGCATCTCCGCCGCGAGACGTGTGGGGCTAACGTTAGGGTTTGCGAGGAGATGGTAGTGTGAGGCATCGGTGTCGGTGTCGCCATGGCCGTGGCGAGAGCTCGCGGCGCGGCGCCGTGCGGGAGCAGAGAGACGTGGCATGCGATGCGAGTTGTGCGGGAACAAGAGGCTACCGAGTAAAACGGCTCGGTGCTGTCACAGTCTATGCCAGGTGGGTCCCAGAAGTTATCTTCAAGGTTACTGCTAACTACCGGGAGTGGATTCTACACCCGCGAGAAGATATTCCTCGTCATGCATATAATTATGAGACCATATATATCATTTCAAAAAATACAAGTTAAAATTCAACTTCTACAAGTTATAAAAAAACAAATTAAACTATAGCTAGGTAACATATATTCATAACCAAATTTATTTTTTCCGTTGCAACATGTAGAAGTTAAAAATGACTTTGCATGTTTGTGGAGTGATTTATCATGTATTAATTTATCTTGTTAAATAGTTTTTGTAAAAATTTTCATACTCATTCAGACGACATAATATACTCTTGAGGTTTTAGAAAGTTTCTCCTAACTACCTCTAGATTAGCCATCGGCTTAGATGATTTCAGTTTTCGAAATGATTAATGTTGAAACGTTGAGAAAAAAATTGAATGCCCAATGGTATAGATTAAGGGATGTTTGGATGCTATATTATATATAGCATCGGAAGTTCACTTTTTTTTTTATAACAACGAAGATACCAGTTTATTTTAATAGCACCTAAAGTTTACTCCGTTCCCATTTTTAACAATTTTGTTAATTCTCGATCGTTTTTCGTCCGCCTTGATCATTATTGGCCCAACCACGTACACGATATGACATTTCTGGGACATTTAATTATTTGCCACTTTTAAGATGTGCCAATTAATGTTTGCCCCACTCGCTGTCTATGACATGTGGGCCCTCATGTGTCTATCATATGCGGGTCTAGTGGCAAATCCTTTAGAACCACTTGTAAGAGTGGCAAATAGTTAATTATTCCGACATTTCTACCCCTCATTGCCATGCATTATACTTATACTTGTGAGGAGTAGAAACGTCATATCGCGTGCATGGCTGGATCAATAGCGATCAAGACGGATGGAAAACGATCGAGAATTGACGAAAATGTTAAAAATGGAAACGGGGTGAACTTTAGGTGTTATTAAAGTGAACCGGTATCTTTTGGTGCTATAAAACTAAAAACGTGAACTTTTAATGCTATATAACCAATTTTACATACTATATATATTTTTTGAAACAAAGCTATACTATAAACTTTTAAACAATAAGGTTTGTCACATGTGAGCTAATGCACATTTTCTGTTTCCCACTGTGTTAAAAGAGTGTGAGGTGAGGTCTAGATATTTGTAAATCGTGAACAATTGTCAACTGAAATGGATCCAGATATTAGAACATGTGACCAGTTCCTTTCTTCATGTCCATGTGAGTTTTATTTTGTCAAACCTCAAAAGGCCAACTTAAGCACACGCGCATGTGATTTATACTGTTTGTTAGAGAGATCACCCGTGAGGGGATCAAGTTAATTAGTTGATTCCGTATGCAACAAAAAATTTCTTTTTTGTTTTGTTTCTTCTTCGTGATTCCGCGCGTTATCTCGCAGAAACCAAAACTGAACTGTTCTCCGCGCAGCCGTGTCTGGAATTCTCATGCAATGGAATACTAGCTTCTTCGTGATCGGAACAAGCTGCATGCACGAGACGCATTTGAACAGATCGGAGATTAAGCTGCAAGCCAATGCATGTATTGATTAACGGCAAGATCATGCACATTATCGCAGGAGGAAGGAGAGGAAGAATTTACGGTGCTCTAAAGACCCAAAAAAATGGAAAAAAATCTGGTGATCTACTGATCAAGACTCGAGGGCGCCGTGTCCTTCCCTTCCTGATCCTACGCGTGGCCCCGCGCCGGCGCCGCCACTACGGCGGCCGGCCTCCGGGTGGATGAGCAGCTTGAACCTGCCGTCCTCCTTGCACGGCTGCAGCAACTCCTGCGACGGAAGCCGCATCTCCCGCAGCACGAGCCGGCCGGCCTCCCGGTGCGCCCGGAGGCTCAGCCACGGCCGCCCGCCCTTGCCGATCACCGATATCGGCGGCGGGAACGCCCTCCCGCTCCTCGTCCTCCTCAGCACCATCACGGCGTGCTGGTTGTCGTCGTCGTCGTGGCCTACGCCTTCGCTGCTGCTGCTGAGGAGGACGTGGTGCGGCCTCTTGCACGGCAGGGCCAGAACGTCGACCGCGGCGACGGCGGCGCCGACGTCCTCCATGGCGGGGGGAGGCGGCGGCGGCGTCGTCGTCGTCGTCGTCCGGATCGAAGCTCTCGGCGCCGAGCGCCTCCGTGAGGAGGTCGAGGCCGCCGGAGTACGGGAGGAGGTGCGGGGCGGGGCCTTGATTGTGTGGCGGGGCGCGGCCCGAGCCGCTGCTCCTCGGGCTTTGTAGCAGTGCAGCGGTGGTGGCGGTGGTGATGGCGCCATGGACAAACGGACGGACGGGCGTCGCGCGCGGCGGCGGTTCACGTGGCGGGTAGCAGAGCGCCCGCACGCGGGTGGGCGCGGAGCTATATATATCTGCGACGGCGAGAGACGAGACGGCGAGATCGCGCGGCGCCGATCGATCGAGAGCGAGTCAGCGGGGCGGATAGGGGAGAACGAAGCGTGCGCGATCTGATCGACCGATCTCGCGCGCGCCGCGCGCGCGCGCGCCGTTCTTGCACTAGAGATAAGACTACGTGGCACGCCAAAACTGTCCTGAATTCGTTGCAAACGGAAAACGGAAAGAACGTCCCGTCTCCCGCGCGCCCGGCGCGCGGACGCAGCCGCCGCGCCGAGATGAGAAGAAGCTAGGCAAGCAAGAAGCCCCTATAAAATAGTACCATTCACCTCACTATATCATTGATCATCCGAGTCCTAACTGGGTCTCACTAAGCGAGGTAAGTAGTGTGTTTAGTGGAAATGGCGAGGGCGAGGGCGAGGGCGCGCTGGTGTTTGTGGCTCTGCTGCAGATGGCGGCAGTGGTGGTGGTGCGCGCGTCGCACGTCGTCTACCCGGAGCTCCAGTCGCTGGAGGCGAAGCACGTCGACGGGAAGCTCCGCACCGGGTACCACTTCCAACCACCCAAGCACTGGATCAACGGTACGTACGATGATCGATTTGCGTTGTCCTCTTCGATCGATATAAATACTAACTTCGTGTTATTCTCTCCTCTCTGTTTCCTCCTCGTCCGCTCTTCGCCCTCGGTACACGATGACCAGATCCGAACGGTACGTAAACGGCTAATCACACGGCCGTAAAAACTATAGCTGAAAATTTGTTCGCGTATGGCACGAAGTACGTACACTAGTGTGCATTGGATGACATGGTATACGTGTCACGGTGCAGGTCCGATGTACTACAAGGGCTTGTACCATCTGTTCTACCAGTACAACCCCAAGGGCGCCGTGTGGGGGAACATCGAGTGGGCGCACTCGGTTTCGACGGACCTGATCGACTGGACGGCGCTGGAGCCGGGGATCTACCCGTCCAAGACGTTCGACGAGAAGGGCTGCTGGTCGGGCTCCGCCACCGTGCTCCCCAGCGGCGTGCCGGTGATCATGTACACCGGCATCGACCCCGACGAGCGGCAGGTCCAGAACGTCGCCTACCCGGTGAACCTCTCCGACCCGTACCTCCGCGAGTGGTACAAGCCCGACTACAACCCCATCATCAACCCGGACGGCGGCATCAACGCCAGCGCGTTCCGCGACCCGACCACCGCCTGGTACGGGCCCGACGGCCACTGGCGGCTCCTCGTCGGCAGCAAGGTGAACATGAAGGGGCTCGCCGTGCTGTACCGGAGCCGGGACTTCAAGAAGTGGGTCAAGGCGCACCACCCGCTGCACTCGGCGCACACCGGGATGTGGGAGTGCCCGGACTTCTACCCCGTCGCCGTGGCGGGCGGGAGCCGCCACTACCGCCGCGGCGTCGACACCGCCGAGCTGCACGACGCCGCCGTGGCGGAGGAGGTCAAGTACGTGCTCAAGGTGAGCCTCGACCTGACGCGGTACGAGTACTACACCGTCGGCTGGTACGACCACGCCACCGACCGGTACGTCCCCGACGCCGCCTTCCCCGACAACGACTACGGCCTCCGCTACGACTACGGCGACTTCTACGCATCCAAGTCGTTCTACGACCCGGCCAAGCGCCGCCGCATCGTCTGGGGCTGGGCCAACGAGTCCGACACCGTACCCGACGACCGCCGCAAGGGCTGGGCCGGCATTCAGGTCAGCACAGCGTGGGCCTGCCTGCACACGTACGTTGCCTCCGTTTTCATGACTGACGATGCTTTCGCTGGCTCTCTCTCAGGCGATACCGAGGAAGCTCTGGCTGTCGGCGGACGGGAAGCAGCTGGTGCAGTGGCCGGTGGAGGAGCTCGAGGCGCTGCGAGCCAAGCACGTCAATGTCACTGACAAGGTCATCAAGAAGGGCAACTACTTCGAGGTCACCGGCTTCAAGTCCGTGCAGGTCAGTGGTGCACATAGCAACATACACTAGCCACACCTGCAATCTACCCGGTACACTGACATGGATGTTGCGTGCGCGCATCGATCATCTCTGCAAGTGCAGTCGGATGTGGATATGGCGTTCGCGATCAAGGACTTGAGCAAGGCGGAGGAGTTCGACCCGGCGTGGCGGACGGACGCGGAGGCGCTGTGCAAGAAGCTCGGCTCGGACGTCGACGGCGGCGTGGGGCCGTTCGGGCTGTGGGCGCTGGCCTCCAGCGACCTCAAGGAGAGGACGGCCGTCTTCTTCAGGGTGTTCAAGGCCAACGACTCCTCGCACGTCGTCCTCATGTGCAACGACCCTACCAGGTGCGTGCCGTGCTTGCCGTGCTCAGATCAATCCTTAATTCGCTGACGTCACTGAACATAACTGATGGATCGTTCGCCCAATGGATTGATCACGTAAACAAACAGGTCGTCGTACGAGTCGAAGATCTACAGGCCGACCTTCGCCAGCTTCGTCGACGTCGACATCGCCAAGAACAAACAAATCGCCCTCCGGACATTGGTGCGCATTCACAAAGCTTTGTGTTCAGCAACGGTGATTTAATCTCTTGGCAAAAACACTGATCGATCGACTCTGCTTTTGATGAACTACTATATATTTGTGCATCAGATCGATCACTCCGTGGTGGAGAGCTTCGGGGCGCGCGGCAAGACGTGCATCCTGACGAGGGTTTACCCGAGGAAGGCCGTCGGCGACGACGCGCACCTCTTCGTCTTCAACAACGGCGAGTCGGACGTCAAGGTCACCAACCTGGACGCCTGGGAGATGAAGACCCCGAAGATGAACGCGAAGGAGTAGCAGCAGTAGCAAGCTAGCAGCACATCAGCCTAGACATGGTGGTTGTAGCAGTACTGGTAGAGTAGCCGCCTAGCCGGGCGTTTAGCTAGCTAGATACTAGCTTCTTTAGCTGAGATTTTGGGATAAATTTGGAGGCTGCAGTGTAGTGTTTTGAACTTTTGATGCATTGTTAGGGAAAGAAATGGTATGTTTTGTATCATAATTGTTGCACTCATCAGTGCGTGAAGAAAGTATTGCTGGTCATGAGTGAATAAAAGGTTCAGTGGCTGTTTTTTTTTTCAATCTGATTTTTCTCGTGGCCTAAACGGCTAAACAGTTGTGACTTACTGATGACAAGTTTGTAGTTCCTCGAGTCCCATTTTGCTCCAATCATCCCTATCGACGAAAAAGCCTTTTCTTGGGCCTTGTCCTATATGTATACTTTTGGGCTAGAAATTCTGGATTAGATTCAGCCCAACTCAGTGTTCTTCTCCGGAGATGTAGTCGCCGTCGGCCCAAGCTAAGTGGCCACAAAATGTCCGTATTTGTACATGGCGATGGAGGCATCATGGTCCTCGTAGGTACAACCGTACAAGGTAAGGCTTTCCAAGAACTTTCATCTGTGCTCGTAACACCACCACCACTGAATTTCCTATCTGTCGACGGCACAGTTGATGCTATACATACATATGGCAAGTTTGCGACGATCTCATGTCCACAATCTGCTCTCGAGAGAATGTGGTGAGAACGTGCGCATTATTGGGAGGTCGATCCATCATCGAGCCAGGATCGAATAAAGGCGGAGCAAGACTTGTGCGAAATGAGGGCGTGCAGACGTAAAAGCCATGCCAAGTTGACGCTGAAAGTTCCATCACGCTCATTGGCAGTGCTTCTGGCAGCGCACTTTAGACGCCCGCCTAATCATTTCGGCTACAACCAGTAACCTCGCGCGGACTACTACTGCTTCATTGGCATAGCATGGCGTATTGGAATCCAACTTTGCGACGAACGTGTGGTGCAACGGCGCTGCAGTTGTTTAGTGCTAGCTTAGAATATGCATATACTTCTGGCTTCCAAGAACTTGATCATCTGGACCATCGCAAGCCCTCCCTCTACAGAGTTGAAAAGGAGCGGTTTGGCCGTTTAGGATCACCAATTAAAGCGGCAATGCCCTAATGCTCTGCTTATACATTGTCAATTTGATTGTTTTCAGGTTATACGCTACACAAGACCACCTGTCGATAGTAGTAGTAAGGCAGCTGGTTAGCAGTAAGAGCAGGTACAATAGCAGGCTATAAGCCAGCTACAAACATATTTTAAGAAGATAAATGAGGAGAGAGAAGAACAGCGGGCTACAGATTTGTAGCCAGCTGTAGCACGGACTCCAAGATAGAGTGTGTGTATGACAAGTGAGACTAGATATTAATAGTGTACTACAGTATGTAACTATTGTATGAATGAGCTATTAGATTAGCTATAGATGAATTGAAGCTAGTAGTTGGCTATACTATTAAACTTGCTCGGCCAAGCCGTTCCTGCACTCATGCAAGCGCACGATCCGTATCTGGCTTGGGGTGCGCGCGGCAGATCGACCACTAGCTAGCGCGCGTCGGCGCGTGCGTGTTGGCAATTGAACTGGTGTTGCCGCTGCGCAACTTGGCTCGCGCGGTGCGAATCCGCCGCAGCGGCAGCTCGGAGCCGATTTGGGAACTGCTAGTGGCTGCATCCCTGCATAGTACTTACTTATTTTGATTACAAGACTAGGCATCGTGTTTCAGTTATACGTGAAAGAACAAACTGTAAATTGTGAAACAAAAAAAAACAATATTTGAAACATTTGAAAGTTACTACGAGAAACAAGCGTGCAACAAACCAACAATATATATAGATGGACGTTGGACGAAACATCTGAAGAAGTGAGTGCAACATTAGGAAGGGAAAAAAAGAAAAGAAATAAACAACTTTGTTCCATGCAACGTAAAACATTGGACCGGTTCCACTGACCGAAACATCGAAAAAGATTTCTAAAACAAAAGAACTTAGGTATAAAACTAAGACAAATTTCAGTTCAAATATTCTGCTTCTCGCACATGTAACACCATGTTGTAAAGGTTAAAACATCGTAAAAAAAATACGACAGGTGTACCAATATAGCCTTCTTCCTCCTATTGGATTTGGCGTTCTCCCTTGAGCTCATCACCACGCTGGTCCTAAGTTGATGAACTTCGATTGCCACTGCCATCGTGTGGTTAACTCCGCTTGTTCCCACAATTTCTGCTACCCTTACACACTTCCCTTGTAGTGGTGGAACTAGGGTTGCTAGAGTCGACGTCCGTTGTAACAAGTCGAAAGCCGCAACCATCAGGCTGGATGAGGATTTTGTGCCGGTGCTGAGGCAAGTCCCCTACACTATGTTGTACAGGGTATATGATGCTTATGCTTGATCGGCGGCCATACTCCGAAAGTCCGAAGCCTCCTCTGGGTGAGCCTCCTAGTGTACGATAGGATACGACCACATATATGAACACTCAACCCCTGAACACACACAATCTTCTACAGACGCTTGTAAGATACTCCCTCTGTCTCATAAAAAACGAATCTATAATCGGATGTGATATATTCTAGTACGTTGAATCTGGATAGATGTATGTCTAGATTCGTAGTACTAGAATGTATCACATCTGGTATTATGTTGGTTTTTTGTGGGACGGAGGTAGTATGTAGGTCCTTTAATTTTTTTTTTTAAAAAAAGAGGTACACTATAGACAAATTCATAGTGAATTGTGAACACTTATTTAAAAACAAACAGATTAACAACCACATCGTTTGGCTTATTCGTGGAATAAGCTAAACGGCATATTTGCAAACGAAAAGTAATTTGTGAATAAAACTTTTATATACGTGTTCTTAGCAATCTAAAATTAAAGAGTGAAAAATAAACTTCGATGAAAAAGCCTAAAATTAGCCTCAAATTTAAGGTTAAAAATTTAAATTTAGCTGATAAGTATAAGTATAAACGAAAAGATGAGGCCGTAAGTTTCTAGACATGAAAGATCAATAGAACGGATTGACATTTTCGTAATGGCCTATAGATAGAGATATAAGCCACGAGAAGGAGCAATGCTGCTCTCTTCTTTACAAGCTAACTTCAGTGTTTTTATACATGAAAAATCGAATTGATATCTTTGGGTTGGTTCGGATTGATAACGATCTCCATTCAACTTTTGCTTTTTGTTTCCCAATACGTTATAGATGGCTTTGTGCTCCATGCGGTGACCATGTTAGGAAAAAAAAAATATATGGATTTAGGCTTGTTTGAGCTCCAGCTTATAAATCAGAGCCAATATATGCAGACAAATCCCAAAAAAAATATATCAAAAACATGAGAGAAACATGCAGATTGCAGGTCACGGACGTCCCAGGGCACAAATAATGTTAGGTCGTCCATACAGTAATGCGGCCCGCCCGGGCCTGCCATTCTTCTGCCCTTTTGTCCGACTCAGCAATCTTTGAAATCTCAACGCTTAGGGAAAAAAACAGCGTCTTCTCCATAATGCATCTCTTCACCTTCGCAGTATAAATAGGACCCCCTCTCCTCTGCTCCTGCTCATCCTCCTCTCCTCTTCTCGCTCTCACTTCTTGTGCCCAAGTGTGAGAGCAATGGGAGTTCTTGGTAGTAGGGTCGCTTGGGCATGGCTGGTCCAGCTGCTGCTGCTCCAGCAGCTCGCCGGAGCGTCGCACGTCGTCTACGACGACCTCGAGCTGCAGGCGGCTGCTGCCGCAGCGGACGGCGTGCCGCCGTCCATCATCGACTCTGAGCTCCGGACTGGGTATCACTTCCAGCCACCCAAGAACTGGATCAATGGTAATGTGAACTAACTGAAATGTTGCCAACTTGCCATTGTTCATGCCAGAACGCCGGTCAGGCCGTATGATTTGCAGGTTATAGGGCACCACTTGTGGTTGTGGAACAGAGTGCTCTGTTCTTGAGAATTGAGACGCAGAATCGTGCAGAGTAACTAGCACAGTTTTGACGACGTTGTTGTGTAGAACATCACCTGAACTAAATGGCTCAACTTGAGTAATTTATAGTCAGAGCTGAAAATATTGACATCATAGTCATATCAAATGTTTGGCACACAACATAAATTACGGACAGTACACTAAGCCACCAGTTTTCATGTCCATTTTGTCGGGTCAGCTAGTAGAGTCAACGTTAGCACCCACGCGGTCACGCTGAAAGAAGTAGCTTCAGAAGCATCTCACAGTAAACTACTGAGAGTTTGCCATCTCTTTTTCATGAAGCTCACACTTAGTCCCTTCGAACTGTTAACAGATGTACTACCTTGTTCTACTTTTCTTGCTAATGATTATTGTGACAAGGCTTAGTCCTAACCGGCAATTTTCTTGTGCAATTATTTGGTGGGGGTTGTGCTCTGCTCTACACTGTGATTGCTGCTGCGTCATCAACATTGGAAACCCGCAGATCCGAACGGTACGTCGTTTTCCCACCCTTTATAATATATCCTGTCACGAATCTCTGTCTACTAGTAGTAGTAGTACTAGAACTTTTATGCCTTGCAACTTGCAATTTTGTTGTACGGGAGAGGACTGTAGTTAGTGACGCCTTTCATGGTAGGATTAAAGGTTCAAAGCACATTTTAGCACGAAAATGGTAGGCGCACTGGGACTCCACATGCAGGCTTGCTTGTCGACCGTGGGGTACCTAGCCCCTACCACGGCTGATGACCACAAAGTTCAGAAAATCTTAACTTCCTCTCAGAAAGGGAATTAGCCAAAAGTTCACCTTTTTCTCGTACGAAATGAAGCATCTATAGTTCTATAATTAATCGTGAGCAGTGTAGAGAAAAATGCAACGTACACGCGCGATTAAACTGAAATGGTAATTGATTTCAATGTACTACTAAGACTGAAGATCATTTCTTGATTTGGTGAAACTGAACGGGTGCATGCAGCGCCGATGTACTACAAGGGGTGGTACCATCTGTTCTACCAGTACAACCCCAAGGGCGCCGTGTGGGGGAACATCGTTCTTTTTATGAAGGGAATAATCAGTATTGCCTACAAGTCAGCTTCTCTCGAAGTGGATTACTAGCGAGGCCACAAAACTTTAAAAAGAGAACATCGCAATAAACAGTCCAATGGTGGGTTGTGGATCTGTCTTCCATGAACACTGAGTACGACCAAGATATATTATTTATCTAAAAATAGAGGCCTTTACGGTCTTGCTCGATCTACATTAATTCCACAAGCTCGGTCCATGCATATACTCTAGTTTCATCACCTGTTATATATGGCTGTCCCTAACTGACCAGTCTGTCAAAAAAAAGTACACACATCGTCGTGCAAGTGTCCGGTTACGTGCAGTTCATTCATTACATTTGCCTTATGTGCAAGATTTTAATTAAGTGTACATGCAGTGCTAGTTTTTACACAACTAATCTGTATCACTGTACCGAGACTTGGGAGGAGCTGCAGTATTGTTGTCATTGTTCGGCACATACATGCATACTGGGCAAAAATTAAGCTAGTACACAATGTTGGAAGCAGCATGCATGAACACACGATCTGCGTGTTACTTCCTCCGTTTCACAATGTAAGTCATTCTAGTATTTCCCACATTCATATTGTTGCTAATGAATCTAGATAGATATATATGTCTAGATTCATTAGCATCAATATGAATGTGGAAAATATTATAATGACTTACATTGTGAAACGGAGGGAGTAGTACGTAGCTGGACATCACTGAACTTCCTTTCTCCATCCACTGTACAATACAACAACTTGAGGTATAATTGACGGAAACTGCACATGCATGCTCGACCGATCTCATCTCATGACCGGCACAGATCGACCATAGCATCTGACGGAGCCATATCACATCCGATGCCCACTAGAGTGCATGCACATATACACATCCGCAGAAATAATTCAGTAGGCCGATGCGATCGGTCTGCTCGTGTTCAGCGTATATGCAAGAGAGCGAGACAAGTTCACCATAGTCTGGTCCTGTGTGTGGCCACAGGCCCACAGTACAAGCCACTAGCATCAAGCATGCAGCGATGCAGGCTGAGAGCCTGAGTGCACACTATCCATTGACCATTTTTGGTCGATCAGATTGCCGGCCGGGAGAGGTGGGAAGCCCGGGCAGTGGAGGGTCGCAGGCCGAGGGGACACACCGGATCAAGCAAATGTACCACTCGGTAGCTGATTCGTTGATGAGTCATGGTCTACGCAGCAGCAGCAGCAGCAGGAAGCAGACAGCCACTCGCGTCGCTGCAGGCACGCAAGTGCAATGATGGGTCGTCGGCCGAGGAAATATGCAGACGCCTAGTGCGATTGGTGCGACGATGCATCGCAAATTTAGGAGAAATTATGAAATAGAAATCATGTATACGATGCAAATCTAGAAACTACCGTAGAATATAAAAATGAATACATGATATTTGTTCACCTCATCACGAGTGAAACTTTAGTCAGACGTTCATTTTTCATCTTACTGTAACTAGAAACTACCGTAGAATGTAAAAATTGATGCCTGAGATTTATCCACATTCACAAATAAAACTTTAGTTAGAAATTCATTTTTCATAGTTTTTAGATTTTCACATATATTATATGGTTTATACTACGTAATTTTTTTCCCACCTTTGCATCGTTCCAAGTAGCGGGCATTCGCAGAATCGCAGGGAAGTGAAAGGAGGGATGATTTGCCGGTTTGCGACGAGATCGTGTGGCGTCCAGCTCAAAGGTGACACTGTAGATAGGCGGTGAAACAAATGTGGAGGCGATGATTCGAATGATTCGGTATCCGTTTCAGGCTTTCAGCACGGCGAGGTAGTGGCCGGCGATGGTGATTGGTCATCGGTGCTGTGGGTGCGTGGTGCTGCACTTCTGCTTTGCAACTGCCTGGTTCAAAGGGAGGCAAATCCGCAAAGGGTTGGCAGGATGCGTGCAATGCCTCGTTGGAACCGCATGCTCGTGGTGATGCCATGGGCACAAGAGGAGACGGCTCTCTCTCTCGCATTCCTCCTTCCTTTCGTCGTGTAATATACAACTATGATTTCAGAGTTTGACAACATCCGGTGGTCTGTCTTGAGAGCATGTATTGTCATATAGTACATTCGTATACACGTATTGAATGCGTACCCACAAAAAGAAAAAAATGAAGCTTCCAAACAAACAGTTCTTCGGGATTCTGCTGTTCAACCCTGTGCCTCAGCCTGTCAGCCAACATGGCGTACAAATTGAGGCGATACAAAACCATTCAGCCGATTCTCCTGATCAAAATATGCAGGTCGATTACGTAAACAGATCATAAGATAATATTCTTAAGGTGACTGCAAAGCAACTTAGTGATTAGTGATTGAACGAAACTGAGCTAAGAACGGATCCAAGATACAAAAATAGACTTAACGACGGGAAAACGGACAGCAGGTCATTTCACGGCAACAGCAACACAAAACACAATCAGATAAGCATTAGTTGTGATAACAGCAACCAAAATTTAGATAATCGGCTTTATAGGGGGAGCTGATATCTCGTTTGGGATAAGATAATAACTCTAAGGTATCGTATGATACCTATCTAGTAGGTATCATCTTGTCTGAACGGATGATATCCTTTAACATTCCTCTGAAAAGGGCCATAAATTGCAGTATATGTTTTGATATCCTGTGTCTCTCTTGTGTAGATCGACAGGTCGGTTGTTGAGAGCTTCGGGGCTGGAGGAAAGGCGTGCATCCTGTCGAGGGTGTACCCGTCGCTGGCCATCGGCAAGAACGCGCGCCTTTACGTTTTCAACAACGGGAAGGCGGAGATCAAGGTGTCGCAGCTCACGGCGTGGGAGATGAAGAAGCCGGTCATGATGAATGGAGCCTAGATAATATTTGAAATCGAGAGAGATAGATGCAATGCATGATGAGAGCTACCTTCACTAGCTAGCTAGATTTTTGAGTTTCAGCTGAAAAGAAAAAACTGATTGCCCTTAATTATGTGCTAAATCATGCCCCCTTGTGTAAAATGGTTTCAGTCACACGTGTTGTATGCATATGTACCAAGGGGACAGTTTGAATGCATGGATGCCATTAGGACTAATAAAGATTGATGCTAGTATAACCCATGAGTGCGCACTGGTGTTAGATGCACTCCGGTTGTTTTATTTTTCTTAAGATGTCATCTTTCAATGCAGAGACCAGACCACTAATATACCAAAATATCTGAATTTTGTATGTGCAAGTGGAATCACTGGATTTGTCCCAAAAACCTAATTGCATTTTCAAAATTTATTTCTGGATAACGACTTAATAGTTTCTAGAAATTTGTAATTACGAAAGAAAATAATTGTCAAATGTGTGTACAATCATCCTGATAGGCTCCCCCATATGAGAGGAACCAGTTGAGTTGACGAACGAAATTACGATGAGTGCGGGGGGAAATGGAAAAAGTTTATGTACCAGGAAACACTGTGAACCGAACATATAAATCCCCCAACTTTACAAGATCGTTCATTCACTGCTAAAATAGTTTTGCAATGTGTTTTTTATTTAATTTGCGTATAGATTGGACAAGCTTGACTATGTGACATACACATTGGACATGTGTGTGTGTCAATCTCTACTTTTTTTTCCCACTTGTTCTTTCTCACCTACAAATAAATACTGATATAATACTCGTATGATATTACTGTACAGCATAAATTAAGGACCAAGGATTGACAATGTGTAAATGTGTTATATTAGTTATTTAAAACCATTCGTTTAAACATCCAAATACGCACCATCACTGTCTACATCAATGTAGGGGTAATATAAACAGTATTTCAAATTTTAGAGGGTAAGATGTTCGGTTTTAAAATTTGTGGTGTTAAAAGGACTTCCATTCAAAGATTAAGGGGGTATATAGACTGTTTGAAAATACACACAGAGAGATAAATTTATCATCGACCACTGGCAAGTTCCATCAAAGGACTCTAGTTCTTTTTCTCAAAAGGTGAACATGAGATCACCTGACTGCAACATAGTTAGGTATATGGGCTATTGTGCGACTGAAAGTTAACAACCATGCCAAAAGATCAGGGCAAGGTAAGATATGAGATTAGATCACGTTCTTTCAATAAGGAAAAAAGGATGTCATTTGATCAGACCTCTATCTTGTGAAAGCCAACGGTTTTTTCTAAATGACCAGCGCGTGAAGTGCAATACAAATGGCAACATACAGTTCGTGGTTGCGAGGGCTAATCTCAGAGTGGATACTTTTCTTTTGAAAAAAGTACAGTGGGGCGCACATATTAATTCAGTATTTTCTCAATTTAATATTATAAGTTGCTTTGATTTTTTTTATTGGTCTAATCAAGTTTTAAAAGTCATGTAGCAACTGATCGCTATAACACCAAATTAGTTCAATTAACTAAATAAATATTGAATACATTTTTATAGTGTTTGTTTCGTGTTAAGAATGGTACTATTTTTTTCAACACAATCAGATAAGCATTAGTTGTGATAACAGCAACCAAAATTTAGATAATCGGCTTTATAGGGGGATGTCATTCATCTTCTAAGGAACATAACATAGCTCAAAATTTATAAATCCACATCCGATGCTAAGATCATAATAGAGTACAGAACAAGTTGCAAGGACAAGGATAGATAGTTTTGTTTTCCCCCCATAACAGGGACTACACGGAATTACAGCCTCCTTCCTCTTCTGCCACCCTTTCTGCGGGTACTGTCAGTTGGGACTGGAGTAACATCCTCTGTTTCACAAATTAATAACAGAAATAATATTAATTCTTCACAGAAATCGTGAGGGAAATGGTTGTAAGTTCAACCTGACAATAATTGTAAAAATAACTTAGGAAGCTGATTGGCAGTGAGCATAACAATGAGTAGCTAAGCATTGAGCATAACGAGTAGCTAAACAAATGTAAACAAAGCCATCGTTTCAACAGCAAAAAGTTAGCACAGGTTCAGCATCAACCATCCTGGGTACAAGGCTTAATTAAATGTACAGCCAATTCTATTCTAGATACTATGTATGTCAGACAATAGTATATGAAGTTGACTCATAAACAGTAGTATAACAAAAAAAAAATGCACTGCAATGCGCGGTCCATTAGCAACTCTGGGATAAATTTCCACAAAAACAGTCAAATACAACTAATAATAAATGCTGATAACCACCAAGGTGCCAATGGTGCAAGGAAATTAATGGGGACTATTAGATTACCAATACGTCCAATCTTCATGCCAGAACGTGCAAGAGCTCTAAGCGCAGATTGAGCACCAGGACCAGGAGTTTTTGTCTTGTTTCCACCAGTAGCACGGAGCTTAATGTGCAGAGCAGTAATTCCAAGCTCCTATACAGGGCAACAAAACAGTAAGCATCAACTGACAGCAGACAATTAATGTTTTAGTAGGTACTTTTGTACCTTGCATCTCTGTGCAACATCCTGGGATGCAAGCATGGCAGCATAAGGGGATGACTCATCACGGTCAGCTTTGACCTTCATGCCACCTGCAAAATACAATTTTGTAACTATAACAGCAGAGATCTACAAGATATTCCTTTTTTAAAAAAATGGATCAAAAGCATTTGTATGTAGTTTGTATCAGATTTCAAATGGTCTAATGAACCATGAATTATATAGAACATCATCATCTTACTGATCTCAGAGCATACAAAATGGCAAGACAACCATGGATAATGGTTTAATAAAAATGCAAAAAATCACAATTTTATAGGCATCTATAAACATAAACACGATTACATTATATACATACAACTGGTTCGAGACTGATGCACAGTCCTGAATTAGTGAAAGAAACTAATTACATTATGAATCCTAGCAAGATGTACAAGTGTTCTAAGATAAAAAAAAAAAACTTGTGGCCAATGAATTCTCATGCCAAAACCCAACGAAGATAAAAATAATTAACACCCTAAAAACGATGGGTAGTGAGAAACTTCAGATAACTCCATAATTATAAATTCATAGCAGCTAAAAGGTATGAAAAATTGGAGAGCTAATACACAAAAAACCTTCAAACAAAAAGAGAAGCAGTTGTAAAATAATACAACATGTTCCCTCCCAACATGTAGAAACCTCCATTTTTAAGTGGCAAAGAGTTGCAAGAATGAAGGACTCAGCAGGAGCAATGCAGAAAGCAGAGGCTCCATACTAACCAAACACTACAGGAAACCCAATGCCACAATGGAGACACCTGAAGAACAAGCGGGAAGAGAAGAAGTCCCAGAGAAAAACTCTCAGGTCCATCATTGTCAATCTTGCATGGCTATGACTCGACACGCTCCCACAGAACAAAAGGGAGGCGATCTTAAGGGCCATGCTAACAAAGAAAATGATAAAATCAACAACCAAACAGATTAGAGAACATATGTCGCTAGAGAGTCTACATGGAGGTTGCAGCCAACTTTGCTGAAAACTGCGAGAGCACTGAAGGTCCTTGGTGAACCTGATGTCAGCTGGGATGCTGACCCCCAATCCAAGCGAAATTGAATTGGGTAATTAGGTCTTAGCAAGATCTTGATACAGATTGAGCCTCCAAAATGGGCCCCAAGATCCTAGTTGGCACCATGTGATGTCAGCCTGACAGGTCAACACTAATGCACCCAACAGCACTGACAGGGTAGCTATTGAGGTTCATGGAGCAACTAATTTGCCCAAAATCATAAGCTGATGAGGAAAGGAGGGCAGTGTACTTATTCTTTACACAAACAGCGGCAAGTTTAGTTGAAATATGCTGAGAAAGAAACAAGTGAAACAACATTCTTTTAATGGATGTGCAATGATTTGACATGCTATATGAATGGGCTAATAAATAAGGCTTCCTGAGACTTATTTCAAAATAGAGTATATTCACCTCAAACACAACAATTCATTGTGCAAGGGTTTGGAATGCAAAACGTAACACACTCACAAATAACAAAACGTAAGTGACCTCAATGGCCGCACTTATGTGACAATTGCATGGCCAATAACCAAATGGAAAGATGAATTCATACCTAGTCAACATGTATGATTATCCTCTGCTTCAATACATTTTTTTATGATAGAATATATCTCTGAACAACAATGCACAATGGATGTTTATAACAAACATCACAGATGTTGAACATGGAACATATACCATAATAAAACACAACTGGTCAAATTACCAGGTCTGTCGAATGTTACAGGTATTCTTTCAATTAAATCAATCCGAGGGTCAAACAAATAACATTTTGCTAGCTTAATCCCTGCTCTGCTTGGAAATATGCCCATAAGAAATTAAACCTCGATTTACCCAACAGCCGCAATACACAACAGCCACACATTTCTATTGACGACTGGTACAATGTATTATATTACCACTGTTAGATGCAACAATAGCACCATCCCAAGCCACTCATCCGCCCCCCAAACAAACCAGCACGGTACGAATTACCCCAATCAGATAGATTAATAAACTTCACAATGCGATTGACCCAAACATACACTAAACTTTAACAAGAATAACCGTTGTTCTCAAGTAGGGAAATTACCGGTGATGCGGACGAGCGTCTCCCTCCCGGACAGATCGGTCACGTGCTGCAAGGACGAAACCCCCTATTTATAATATGAAATGGATGGAGTAGTTTATAATCAACACTAACGGGTAACCAGCCATCATACCATATATTCTTTCCATCCAAAAATACAGGCACAAATATATTTGAAAAGGTCTTCTAACTTTTAACTGATACATTTAGTCCCATTTATATGACTTATATAGTTATTTATAATGGAAATGTTATTCATAATATACTGTGAAATTAATTAATGATCAAAGCTCCATGTTGAAGTCTTGAAGACCATGTAATAAGAAAACTTATATGCATTCTTTTTATGAAGGGAATAATCAGTATTGCCTACAAGTCAGCTTCTCTCGAAGTGGATTACTAGCGAGGCCACAAAACTTTAAAAAGAGAACATCGCAATAAACAGTCCAATGGTGGGTTGTGGATCTGTCTTCCATGAACACTGAGTACGACCAAGATATATTATTTATCTAAAAATAGAGGCCTTTACGGTCTTGCTCGATCTACATTAATTCCACAAGCTCGGTCCATGCATATACTCTAGTTTCATCACCTGTTATATATGGCTGTCCCTAACTGACCAGTCTGTCAAAAAAAAGTACACACATCGTCGTGCAAGTGTCCGGTTACGTGCAGTTCATTCATTACATTTGCCTTATGTGCAAGATTTTAATTAAGTGTACATGCAGTGCTAGTTTTTACACAACTAATCTGTATCACTGTACCGAGACTTGGGAGGAGCTGCAGTATTGTTGTCATTGTTCGGCACATACATGCATACTGGGCAAAAATTAAGCTAGTACACAATGTTGGAAGCAGCATGCATGAACACACGATCTGCGTGTTACTTCCTCCGTTTCACAATGTAAGTCATTCTAGTATTTCCCACATTCATATTGTTGCTAATGAATCTAGATAGATATATATGTCTAGATTCATTAGCATCAATATGAATGTGGAAAATATTATAATGACTTACATTGTGAAACGGAGGGAGTAGTACGTAGCTGGACATCACTGAACTTCCTTTCTCCATCCACTGTACAATACAACAACTTGAGGTATAATTGACGGAAACTGCACATGCATGCTCGACCGATCTCATCTCATGACCGGCACAGATCGACCATAGCATCTGACGGAGCCATATCACATCCGATGCCCACTAGAGTGCATGCACATATACACATCCGCAGAAATAATTCAGTAGGCCGATGCGATCGGTCTGCTCGTGTTCAGCGTATATGCAAGAGAGCGAGACAAGTTCACCATAGTCTGGTCCTGTGTGTGGCCACAGGCCCACAGTACAAGCCACTAGCATCAAGCATGCAGCGATGCAGGCTGAGAGCCTGAGTGCACACTATCCATTGACCATTTTTGGTCGATCAGATTGCCGGCCGGGAGAGGTGGGAAGCCCGGGCAGTGGAGGGTCGCAGGCCGAGGGGACACACACCGGATCAAGCAAATGTACCACTCGGTAGCTGATTCGTTGATGAGTCATGGTCTACGCAGCAGCAGCAGCAGCAGGAAGCAGACAGCCACTCGCGTCGCTGCAGGCACGCAAGTGCAATGATGGGTCGTCGGCCGAGGAAATATGCAGACGCCTAGTGCGATTGGTGCGACGATGCACCGCAAATTTAGGAGAAATTATGCAATAGAAATCATGTATACGATGCAAATCTAGAAACTACCGTAGAATATAAAAATGAATACATGATATTTGTTCACCTCATCACGAGTGAAACTTTAGTCAGACGTTCATTTTTCATCTTACTGTAACTAGAAACTACCGTAGAATGTAAAAATTGATGCCTGAGATTTATCCACATTCACAAATAAAACTTTAGTTAGAAATTCATTTTTCATAATTTTTAGATTTTCACATATATTATATGGTTTATACTACGTAATTTTTTTCCCACCTTTGCATCGTTCCAAGTAGCGGGCATTCGCAGAATCGCAGGGAAGTGAAAGGAGGGATGATTTGCCGGTTTGCGACGAGATCGTGTGGCGTCCAGCTCAAAGGTGACACTGTAGATAGGCAGGTGGTGGTGAAACAAATGTGGAGGCGATGATTCGAATGATTCGGTATCCGTTTCAGGCTTTCAGCACGGCGAGGTAGTGGCCGGCGATGGTGATTGGTCATCGGTGCTGTGGGTGCGTGGTGCTGCACTTCTGCTTTGCAACTGCCTGGTTCAAAGGGAGGCAAATCCGCAAAGGGTTGGCAGGATGCGTGCAATGCCTCGTTGGAACCGCATGCTCGTGGTGATGCCATGGGCACAAGAGGAGACGGCTCTCTCTCTCGCATTCCTCCTTCCTTTCGTCGTGTAATATACAACTATGATTTCAGAGTTTGACAACATCCGGTGGTCTGTCTTGAGAGCATGTATTGTCATATAGTACATTCGTATACACGTATTGAATGCGTACCCACAAAAAGAAAAAAATGAAGCTTCCAAACAAACAGTTCTTCGAACTCTGCTGTTCAACCCTGTGCCTCAGCCTGTCAGCCAACATGGCGTACAAATTGAGGCGATGGAGGGAGTAATCAGTATTGCCTACAAGTCAGCTTCTCTCGAAGTGGATTACTAGCGAGGCCACAAAACTTTAAAAAGAGAACATCGCAATAAACAGTCCAATGGTGGGTTGTGGATCTGTCTTCCATGAACACTGAGTACGACCAAGATATATTATTTATCTAAAAATAGAGGCCTTTACGGTCTTGCTCGATCTACATTAATTCCACAAGCTCGGTCCATGCATATACTCTAGTTTCATCACCTGTTATATATGGCTGTCCCTAACTGACCAGTCTGTCAAAAAAAAGTACACACATCGTCGTGCAAGTGTCCGGTTACGTGCAGTTCATTCATTACATTTGCCTTATGTGCAAGATTTTAATTAAGTGTACATGCAGTGCTAGTTTTTACACAACTAATCTGTATCACTGTACCGAGACTTGGGAGGAGCTGCAGTATTGTTGTCATTGTTCGGCACATACATGCATACTGGGCAAAAATTAAGCTAGTACACAATGTTGGAAGCAGCATGCATGAACACACGATCTGCGTGTTACTTCCTCCGTTTCACAATGTAAGTCATTCTAGTATTTCCCACATTCATATTGTTGCTAATGAATCTAGATAGATATATATGTCTAGATTCATTAGCATCAATATAAATGTGGAAAATGTTATAATGACTTACATTGTGAAACGGAGGGAGTAGTACGTAGCTGGACATCACTGAACTTCCTTTCTCCATCCACTGTACAATACAACAACTTGAGGTATAATTGACGGAAACTGCACATGCATGCTCGACCGATCTCATCTCATGACCGGCACAGATCGACCATAGCATCTGACGGAGCCATATCACATCCGATGGCCGATGCCCACTAGAGTGCATGCACATATACACATCCGCAGAAATAATTCAGTAGGCCGATGCGATCGGTCTGCTCGTGTTCAGCGTATATGCAAGAGAGCGAGACAAGTTCACCATAGTCTGGTCCTGTGTGTGGCCACAGTACAAGCCACTAGCATCAAGCATGCAGCGATGCAGGCTGAGAGCCTGAGTGCACACTATCCATTGACCATTTTTGGTCGATCAGATTGCGGTGAACCTGATGTCAGCTGGGATGCTGACCCCCAATCCAAGCGAAATTGAATTGGGTAATTAGGTCTTAGCAAGATCTTGATACAGATTGAGCCTCCAAAATGGGCCCCAAGATCCTAGTTGGCACCATGTGATGTCAGCCTGACAGGTCAACACTGATGCACCCAACAGCACTGACAGGGTAGCTATTGAGGTTCATGGAGCAACTAATTTGCCCAAAATCATAAGCTGATGAGGAAAGGAGGGCAGTGTACTTATTCTTTACACAAACAGCGGCAAGTTTAGTTGAAATATGCTGAGAAAGAAACAAGTGAAACAACATTCTTTTAATGGATGTGCAATGATTTGACATGCTATATGAATGGGCTAATAAATAAGGCTTCCTGAGACTTATTTCAAAATAGAGTATATTCACCTCAAACACAACAATTCATTGTGCAAGGGTTTGGAATGCAAAACGTAACACGCTCACAAATAACAAAACGTAAGTGACCTCAATGGCCGCACTTATGTGACAATTGCATGGCCAATAACCAAATGGAAAGATGAATTCATACCTAGTCAACATGTATGATTATCCTCTGCTTCAATACATTTTTTTATGATAGAATATATCTCTGAACAACAATGCACAATGGATGTTTATAACAAACATCACAGATGTTGAACATGGAACATATACCATAATAAAACACAACTGGTCAAATTACCAGGTCTGTCGAATGTTACAGGTATTCTTTCAATTAAATCAATCCGAGGGTCAAACAAATAACATTTTGCTAGCTTAATCCCTGCTCTGCTTGGAAATATGCCCATAAGAAATTAAACCTCGATTTACCCAACAGCCGCAATACACAACAGCCACACATTTCTATTGACGACTGGTACAATGTATTATATTACCACTGTTAGATGCAACAATAGCACCATCCCAAGCCACTCATCCGCCCCCCAAACAAACCAGCACGGTACGAATTACCCCAATCAGATAGATTAATAAACTTCACAATGCGATTGACCCAAACATACACTAAACTTTAACAAGAATAACCGTTGTTCTCAAGTAGGGAAATTACCGGTGATGCGGACGAGCGTCTCCCTCCCGGACAGATCGGTCACGTGCTGCAAGGACGAAACCCCCCAAGTATGAGACCGCCATAGCAACGAGCACAGCACACCACGCCTTAACATAAATTAGGCGCAAAAACAGAAACAAAGGTCTCGGGATCTCACGATGAAGGTGTCGTTGAACGACGCGAAGATGTGCGCGACGCCGAAGACGTACTCCCCCTCGCGGACCGTGGGGCCGAGCGTCACGTTCTCCTCCTTGGGCTCTCGCGTCTTCTTCCTCCCGGACTGCACCAAGCACAAACAGCGGCGGCGGCGGCACGCATTCCCGGTGAGCAAACGAGACCTTCGAATAGGCAATACGCCGGAGAAGCGTAGATCAGAAATGAATACAGAGTGATGGGATGCATTACCATGGCTGCGTCGTCTGTGCTCGCGGCGGCGGCGGCGGCGGCGGCGGGGAGGAGGAGGAGAAGCAGGCTAGGGTTCGGAGGAGACCGGCAGGTGGTGTGAATGGCCGAGTGCGTGCACGCATATAAACCCTCGGGTGGGCTGCACTGGCCATAATGGCCGTTCTATTGGGCCGAGTGTCTGAGGATTTCCCATGCGGGCCGCATATTGGGAGGAAGGGGCTTTTAACTAAAACTAAGAAAGCAAATAGTAGTCTAATTTGCCTCCCTCTGGACAAGTCTTGTTCGCATCTGTCAACCACAAAATCACAAAATTCAAAATGGAGGCTACCACAACTAATCTATAAAACCAACCAGGTTATCATCATTGATGGTTTGAATTGCATTTTTCTTAATTTTACATGACACTTTTTGTGGCACGTTAACATGGGATTTATTCGATATGGTGCTTACGGGCATTATAGTAAAAAAAAAGTTGCTAAAGGTCCACTCGTCAGCACATTTTCCTTCCTCCCCTCTTCCCCCTTCCTTCCATCAATCACGGACAACACCATGAGCATGACAGAGGAGGAGCTCTTAATCGCCATCAAGTGGAGCTCGAGGCGGAGAGAAGGGAGAGAGTGGGGAGCTCACGGTGACCGTTGTCACCTCTGACCTCGAACCTCCGCTCCATCGTCGGGCCAACTCTGTCGTCGGTGTCTCTTTTTCCAGTGGCCGGCACCATCTCTCTCTCTCTCGTCTGCCGTTGCCACTAGTGCATCCAGCGGTGGAGGGGAAGAAGAGAAAAGAAGGGGAGGGGGAAAAAGGGAAATGGAAAGGGAAAAATTTTGCCATGTTATCTTCCAAGTGGCATGTCACTCACGTGAGCAAGACTAGGTCAGCAGAGGATTTAAACTAGGATGATATAAGAATAAATCAAGTTTAGGAATCTCAATACGTAATTTGCAAATTCGTGGATATAAGTGAAACTTACTTACAAGTTTAAGGTCTGCCGGTGTAATTTACTTATGATATAGACAATACTACTATTACAAGGGGTGCATCTTAATCCTATAAGTAACTAGTGTATCAACAAGGCAGTATACAAAACAAAAGCTTCCTTTCGTAGCAATATTAAGGCTCAAAATTGTGTAAATGTGTAGTCACAACGGGAGATAAAAAAAAGTGGGAAAAAAACACTCGTTGACAAACAATAAGAGAAAGTATAAAATAAAATAATGGGAGATAAAGTGAGAATAAAAAATCAACACCTTAAAAAATAAGAGAAAGTAAAACAAAAAATTTGACAGCTGTGGGATTTGAACCCACGCCCTTTCGGACCAGAGCCTAAATCTGGCGCCTTAGACCACTCGGCCAAACTGTCGCAGCTGAATTATCTTTTCACTTTTATTTTCTAATACGTTAATGGACCACTCATAATTTGCCACAAGTGACACCAAATGGTATTTTCATTCGATGCACTCATGCGGAGTACTTTACGTTATTTCTTAGCTTGGTGACAAGCTACCCCTTTTGCAATAAAATAGGCAGCGGGGTATGGATGCGGGGAAAGCTTACACAATTTAATCCAGACCGTGTATGGTGCATTAGCTAGCTTCGAGTACCTACTTGCAATCATTGAGATTCTGTGTTCGGTGATTGTCGTTCACGGACGTATCAAGCTCAAGATATCAATTTGAGTTGCTACGTCTGCAACAACATTGTTATCCTGTTTATGTATGCAGATGTTTATTCGGGCAGATTCGGTCCAGCTTACTGCAAAAGGACACGAATTTTATAGGACCTCGTATGATTTTTGTTGGGGTTAACTTATATACTCTAGAAACGCAGGAGGCACTAATCTCTTTTCTGGCTTAATTAAAAGACGCGTACACACACCACACTCGCGCATCAACGAGTAGTGCTTTTAACACACGCACAAAGAACACAACGTAAACACAACAATATAATTGTGTATGACTATATATCTTATGTTTGGACACGGTGACTTGCAACCATAACTTTATCACACACACCTCCTGTGTATATTTCCAGCACATAACAGAATTAAACCCTAAACCAATATCTAATTTAGCTCGAGTACCTTTCCGACCAGACAAAAATACCTAGTTCCTCCTAGGATTTTTGGCGCATATATAAATATTTTTTTTAGAGAAAAGGCCGAAACGACCCTGCTTATATAGAAAGCAAATTTGTCCTTGCTGGGGTTTCCAGCTTACATCAAAGCGCATATATAAATATGCTAAATACAGTCTGTCAACCCAAGCAAAATATAAATCCATAAACTTATCCCCTAATTCATCCGATGTCTGCTAACGACCAGATAGACGAATCCTAAAGAAAGATTATGTGTTAAGAAAAAGCAACAAACAGTGTACGGAGAACGTATTTTTGTAGGAGTAGCTAGGAAATGGTGCGAGGCGTATCTCTGCATCTTTCAGCGCAATTTCTTTCACGGCTTATCTACCGGCCCATGAATACAACGCGAATGCGAGAGCCGAGAGAGGCCTTTTTGTCATCCAGCTTTCTGATCCCACACCTGGCAACCTGTCATGAACTCATGATGCAACTCAACAAAGGCATGGCTTAGCTTGTATAATTAATACTCCACCCGTCCCAAAATATAACAATTTTTAGCCCTTAGTATTTGTACTAAAATATAATTTCTCCACCAACATTCTCTTCCTAACCAATTACAATTCTTCACCATTCACTTTTTTCACCTACCTCCACTACTCATCCAATCACAATCATCCACCACTCATTTCTACCTGCTTTCTTAATAACCGTATCTAATTCTAAAACTTCTTATATTCTGGGACGAAGAGACTACCTAACAAATCATGCTTGGACAGAATAATCGTATGTCGCTGTTGCCAATCACGTAGGAGTACCTTGCAAAATAACACACGTCTGACATTTGATTTGAAATACATACTCCCTCCGTCAAAAATAAAAAAACGAAATTAGTATTGAATGTGATACATTCTAGTGCAATGAATCTGTACAGATATATGTCTAGATTTATAGTAGGATGTGTCACATCTCGTACTAGATTAGTTTTTTAATGATACGGATGAAGTACGTTCGAGCATACAAGAATCACGTGCAAGAATAATCATAAAGAATAAATAATGCATACAGTGTATACTCACCATATACAGGCAGAGCAACATTTCGGGCCCCTTTGATTTGAAAGAAAAACATAGGAATTTTAGAGGATTTCAATCCTATAGGAAAATTTCCTATGAAGCCCTTTGAAACCAAGGATTGAATCCTATCCAATCTTTTGAAAATCCTATGGAATGGACAATCCTATAGAGATTTTGGAGGAAATTTAGCAAGAGCTTCAACCTCTTGCTAACTTTCCTTTGAGTCTATCTCTCTCAACCAATTCCTGTGTTTTTCCTGTGGTTCAATCAAACGGTCATTCCTGTGTTTTTCCTACATTTTGCAATCCTCTTTTTTACACTTACATTCCTATCAAAATCTTACGTTTTTTCTATTCCTACGTTTTCTCAATCATGCGATTCAAAGGGGCCCTTCTTGACATTTCCCTAAGGAAAATACACGTTTTCTTTCTTCGACTAAAGAAAAGAAATTTACGTCTATGTAATGAATACGTAATGATTGGCACTTCCTCCGTTTCATATTATAAGACTTTCTAGCATTGCTCACGTTCATATATATGTTAATCGATGTAGATATATATATGAATATGGGTAATATTAGAAAATCTTATAACCTGAAACGGAGGTAGTAATAGATAACTGTACTGGTGCTGTTTAATTTACGCCTAGGTAACTGTACTAAGGTCACTGTATCATTTTTAGCGCACGTTTCTTCCAACACTAACGTTATACTACTCCTACTAGCGAGTGTTGCTGTTTTGTTTTTTTTTTTTCCTGCTGTGCTACTCTACTCTACGTCTCTACGCTACGCTACGCAACGAATGGGGAGGGCGTGGAGGCTGCGAGGTAAGACATCAGTACAAAAAAGGACGCACACCCAGCAAATTAACCCCGTCGCGCCCAGGCGCAGCCGCAGCTAAAACAACACCCCACGTGTGGGTGCGCAGCAGCGGCTGCATATGCGGCCTGCAAAAACGCCGTCGTCTTGCGCCGCTGGCGCCGGTGCGGGGGCCGGGGGCCGTCGGAGCACGATCCAACGGCGGAGGAGAGGACGGCCGGCCGGGGCCCCTGAGAGACCGAGACGTCGCCGTCGGGAAAAGGGTGGACCACGCGAGACAGCGAAGCGTGACGTAGCGCGCGGTGCGGGGGTGGAGTGAGTGCGGGGGACAACCGGACAAGGGAACGAGGCTTGGAGGAGAGGATTAGATTCTGCTTCTTCTGAATCTGATGAATGTGTTATCCTCGGAGCTAGTGCCATACTGCCAATCTGCCATGTCCACCCAGTCGAAATGATTGTCCCACAACCGGTTTATCTCTAGGCTGATCGTACGTTTGGTTTGAGTTTTGATCCGTTTAATTGGAGTATGGCTGTGTTTAGATCATTGCAAAGTTTGGAAAAGGACTGAAATTGAAGATGATGTGACTAAAAAGTTGTGTGTGTATGACAGGTTGATGTGATTGAAAAGGACTGAAGTTTGGATCCAAACTTTGGATCTAAACACAGCCTATGTTAAAAACTGGAACTTGATCCAAGCCACTCCGAGTTTGATCGGTTTCT
>CM020187.1:7619835-7632687 GCA_009805545.1 Oryza longistaminata | reverse complement strand
GGTGGAGAGGAAGAAGAGAAAAGAAGAAGGGGAGGGGAAAAATATTGCCATGTCATCTTCCAAGTGGCATGTCATGTGAGCAAGACTAGGTCACAAGAGAATTTGAACTGGGATGATATATCTATAATAAATCAAGTTTAGGGATCTCAATACACACTTTGCAATTTCGTGAATATAGGTGAAACTTACTTACAAGTTTAAAGCCCGCTGGTGCAATTTACTTAATTATGATATAGACAATACTACTATTACAAAGGGTGCATCTTAATCCTATAAGGCTGTGTTCGGTTTCAGGGGATGGGAGCTAATCCCTCCCGTACGGAAAACGGAGTGATCCATTAGCGCATGATTAATTAAGTATTACCCAATTTTTTTAAAAAATGAATTAATTTGATTTTTTAAGTAACTTTTGTATAGAAACTTTTTGCAAAAGACACACCGTTTAGCAGTTTGAAAAGCGTGCGCGTGGAAAACGAGGGAGAGAGGTTGGGAAAAGGGGGTGACGAACACACCCTAAATAACTAGTGTATCACCAAGGCAGTATAGAAAACAAAAGCTTCCTATCGTAGCAATATTAAGGCTCAAAATTGTGTAAATGTGTAATCACAACGGGAGATAAAAAGTGCGAAAAAAATCCACTCGTTGACAAACAATTAGAGGAAGTATAAAATAAAAATAATATAAAGTGAGAATAAAAATCAACACCTTAAAAAGAGAAAGTATAAAATAAAAATAATATAAAGTGAGAATAAAAATCAACACCTTAAAAAAAAAGTAAAACAAAAATTTGACAGCTGTGGGATTTGAACCCACGCCCTTTCGGACCAGAGCCTAAATCTGGCGCCTTAGACCACTCGGCCAAACTGTCGCAACTGTATTACCTTTTCACTTTTCCCTTCTAATACTCTAATAAACCACTCATAATTTGCCACACGTTACACCAAATGGTATTTTCATTCGATGCACTCATGCGGAGTACTTTACGTTATTTCTTAGCTTGGTGACAAGCTACCCCTTTTGCAATAAAATAGGCAGCGGGGTATGGATGCCAACTGAACAACTGACATTGTGTTATTACCATTTGATACCGATGTCTCTACAATCGGTTGCACTCAGCCGCAGCTTTGCAACTGGTCTCCGCATTAATCTGGGGCTCAAAAATTAAAATGGTCCCTCCAATCAATCCAAAACCAACGTTCTTTAGTCTAGGTAGCACATGGAGCACATACTCCACACGATTGGGACAGGTTAAAATAAACAGAGATTAGCGGGGAAAGCTTACACAATTTAATCCAGACCGTGTATGGTGCATTAGCTAGCTTCGAGTACCTACTTGCAATCATTGAGATTCTGTGTTCGGTGATTGTCGTTCACGGACGTATCAAGCTCAAGATATCAATTTGAGTTGCTACGTCTGCAACAACATTGTTATCCTGTTTATGTATGCAGATGTTTATTCGGGCAGATTCGGTCCAGCTTACTGCAAAAGGACACGAATTTTATAGGACCTTTGTGCAATTTTTGTAGGGGTTAACTTATGTGCTCTAGAAACGCAAGAGGCACAAATTAATCTCTTTTCTCAATTAATTAAAAGACGCGTATACACACACCAGTACACCACACACTCACGCACCAATGAGTAGTGCTTTAACACAAGCACAAACAAGTAAACAACACAACGTAAACACAGTGATAAAATTGTAAACTTATTATCTCTGTCCCACGTTATAGCGGATGTCTATAACTATTACTCTGTAGAAGCATAACGTAAGCACAATCATATTTTCCTATTAAAAAAACACACCTACATGTGTTTGACTTAACCATAACTTTATTATCACACACACCTCTTGTGTACGTTTCCCGCACATAACAGAATTAAACCCTAAACCAATATCTAATTTAGCTTGAGTACCTTTCCGAACAGACAAAAATACCTAAACACCTAGTTCCTCCTAGTATTTTTGGCACATATATAAATATGCTAAATACAGTCTGTCAACACAAGCAAAATATAAATCCATAAACTTATCCCCTAATTCATCCGATGTCTGCTAACGACCAGATAGACGAATCCTAAAGAAAGATTATGTGTTAAGAAAAAGCAACAAACAGTGTACGGAGAACGTATTTTTGTAGCTAGGAAATGGTGCGAGGCGTATCTCTGCATCTTTCAGCGCAATTTCTTTCACGGCTTATCTACCGGCCCATGAATACAACGCGAATGCGAGAGCCGAGAGAGGCCTTTTTGTCATCCAGCTTTCTGATCCCACACCTGGCAACCTGTCATGATGCAACTCAACAAAGGCATGGCTTAGCTTGTATAATTAATACTAGTACCTGACAAATCATGCTTGGACAGAATAATCGTATGTCGCTGTTGCCAATCACGTAGGAGTACCTTGCAAAATAACACACGTCTGACATTTGATTTGAAATACATACTTCCTCCATAAAAAAAACGAATTTAATATTAGATATGATATACTTTATGCAATGAATCTAGACAGAGATATATCCAGATTCACAGTAGTAGGATTGTAGAAAGTATCACATCCCGTTCTATATTGTTTTGTTATGAAACGGATGTAGTAGTACGTTCGAGCGTTCAAGAATCACGTGCAAGAATAATCGGAAAGAATAAATAATGCATACAGTGTACACTCACCATATACAGGCAGAGCAACATTTCTTGACATTTCCCTAAGGAAAATACACGTTTTCTTTCTTCGACTTAAGGAGAAGAAATTTACGCCTACGTAATGAATGGTAACAGGTAACTATACTGGTGCTGTTTAATTTACGCCTACGACTTAAGGTCACTGTGTCATTTTTAGCGCACGTTTCTTCCAATACTAACGTTATAGTACTACTCCTACTAGCGAGTGTTGCTGTTTTGTTTTTTTTTCTGCTTTGCTACTCTACTCTACTGTCTCCCTCTCAAAATAAGTGCAGCCGTGGAAATCCGTGTCCAACGTTTAACCGTCCGTCATATTTGAAAAATTTATAAATTTTTTTAAAAAATAGTCATAAATAAAATACTATTCATATTTTATCATCTAATAACAATAAAAATAGTAATCATAAAAAAATTTCACATAAGATGAACGGTCAAAAGTTGGAGATAAATAATGCAAAACTATACTTATTTTGGGACGGGGGAGTACGTCTCTACGCTACGCTACGCAACGAATGGGGAGGGCGTGGAGGCTGTCAGGTAAGACGTCAGTACAAAAAAAGGACGCACACCCAGCAAATTAACCTCGTCGCGCCCAGGCGCAGCCGCAGCTAAAACAACACCCCACGTGTGGGTGCGCAGCAGCGGCTGCATATGCGGCCTGCAAAAACGCCGTCGTCTTGCGGCGCTGGCGCCGGTGCGGGGGCCGGGGGCCGTCGGAGCACGATCCAACGGCGGAGGAGAGGACGGCCGGCCGGGGCCCCTGAGAGACCGAGACGTCGCCGTCGGGAAAAGGGTGGACCACGCGAGACAGCGAAGCGTGACGTAGCGCGCGGTGCGGGGGTGGAGTGAGTGCGGGGGACAACCGGACAAGGGAACGAGGCTTGGAGGAGAGGATTAGATTCTGCTTCTTCTGAATCTGATGAATGTGTTATCCTCGGAGCTAGTGCCATACTGCCAATCTGCCATGTCCACCCAGTCGAAATGATTGTCCCACAACCGGTTTATCTCTAGGCTGATCGTACGTTTGGTTTGAGTTTTGATCCGTTTAATTGGAGTATGGCTGTGTTTAGATCATTGCAAAGTTTGGAAAAGGACTGAAATTGAAGATGATGTGACTAAAAAGTTGTGTGTGTATGACAGGTTGATGTGATTGAAAAGGACTGAAGTTTGGATCCAAACTTTGGATCTAAACACAGCCTATGTTAAAAACTGGAACTTGATCCAAGCCACTCCGAGTTTTGGATTAGTTTCTGTTCGGGTACGTTTCTTTCGTTGGAGTCAGAATGGGGTGGAAATTATTAAGCACCACCAAAAGTCAGAAGTATCGGGTCTGTTCACTTTGATACCATTTTTTTAACCATATATTTTTTAAGCTAAGTTGCTACAAATGTCTACGTTTAAGTTTGTTGCCAAATTTGTAATACATAAAAAAATCAATGTCAAAATTTTAATAATATTGCTATCTTGCCAAAATTTGATAAGGTTTATTTGACTACAATTGAACAAGCCTATCACTTCGTCACATTAACATGCCCTTTGCTTTAATCTCCTGATGATCATCGAGCACCGACGCTAGGATCACTCACAACGCAACGCCATCGCACTAAAAAAAAAGAGGGCAGGCACCAAATGGACCTGGAGATCTAACGAAAATAGGTCTAGCGCACCCTGCTCAACCCACTCTCTTGCTTGATTTGAGGTTGCATTCCGACGAAGAGCCGTCATGAGCCTACGACGACGAAGCCTTGACAACACGCTTGGATTCCAAATGTGATTGACGAAGGGAGAAAGATCTGTAATGTGTTTTGAGGGTGGATTCCTATTTTGAAGTCAAATGCTAGTACGACCGAGAATGCACAATACGATTAGCCACTTCAAATGGAGGTTATTAGAATTCCTCTAGGTTGTAATTTGGGGTTTTTTTATAGTTGATACACAAGAGTAGGTTTCAAAGGAAAGTCTATACGTACTAAATTTTCTTACAAAATATTTACAAACTCTAATGTGACAAGCTATAAGTAAATCTAGATTTTTTTTTAACTTTCATCTAGTTAAATCAAACAGTTGAGAAATTTGTTAGTAAGAGTTTTGTAAGAAAATTTTAATACGTATAGCAGTGCTCGGTTTCAAAATACAATCAACACTAGAAAACTATAATAATCGAGTGGTTACCAACAAAATGGGTAAAAAAAATTAAATTATACCAAAATTTAAATTTTAGTCCGTGTTTTAGAACTTAGCAGGTATGGTTTCTAAACATGTTTGTTTGGATAAAGGTTGATAACCTAGCGATTATTTAGCATTTTGGAACCCTTACTCTAAAACCATTTTATGTTGATTATCTTGTTGTTCTCCTTTTATTTTTACGTGAAAAATTAATGTGAGTGGACGTATACCATTATGACGCTACTCCTAACTTTATAGCAAGTTGCATTGGACTGTTCTCATCTATCTATAAACTCCAAAACGGCTAGTCTTCAGTTGCATGACTCATGTTGTTATCTATATCTTTGATTCTATCACTGGGCTATCATTAGGCTTGAGGGCCGCTCCACCAACTCTATCCAACTGCATGGTCACTCCTATCACGTCATTCTTGCTATAGTGCGATAATATGGTCCAACAGCAACATCGATATCACACTTTCTAAAATTAATTGGAGTATGTTAAAAACTGGAACTTTGATCCAAGCCGAGTCTGATCAGTTTCTGTTCAGGTATGTGTCTTCGCTTGGAGTTAGAATGGGGGAAATTATTAACCGCCACAGAAAGTCAGAAATATCACTTCGTCACATTAACATGCCCTTGCTTTAATCTCCTGATGATCATCGAGCACCGGCGCTAGGATCGCTCACAACAACGCCATCGCACTAAAAAAACAAGAGGCAGGCACCAAATGGACTTGGAGATCTAACAAATAAGGTCTAGCCCTGCTCAACCCACTCTCTTGCTTGATTTGAGGCTGCATTCCGACGAAGAGCCGTCATGAGCCACTAACAACGAAGCTTGACAACACGCTTGGATTCCAAAATGTGATTGACGAAGAGAGCAAAGATCTGTAATGTGTTTGAGGGTGGATTCCTATTTTGAAATCAAATGCTAGTATGCTACCACGAAATGCACAATACGATTAACCACTTCAAATGGAGCATATTAGAATTCTCTAGGTTGTAATTTGGGGTTTGATAGTTGATACACAGGAGCAGGTTTCAAAGGAAAAGTCTATACATACTAAATTTTCTTACAAAATATTTACAAACTCTAATGTGACAAGCTATAAGTAAATCTAGATTTTTTTTTAACTTTCATCTAGTTAAATCAAACAGTTGAGAAATTTGTTAGTAAGAGTTTTGTAAGAAAATTTTAATACGTATAGCAGTGCTCGGTTTCAAAATACAATCAACACTAGAAAACTATAATAATCGAGTGGTTACCAACAAAATGGGTAAAAAAAATTAAATTATACCAAAATTTAAATTTTAGTCCGTGTTTTAGAACTTAGCAGGTATGGTTTCTAAACATGTTTGTTTGGATAAAGGTTGATAACCTAGCGATTATTTAGCATTTTGGAACCCTTACTCTAAAACCATTTTATGTTGATTATCTTGTTGTTCTCCTTTTATTTTTACGTGAAAAATTAATGTGAGTGGACGTATACCATTATGACGCTACTCCTAACTTTATAGCAAGTTGCATTGGACTGTTCTCATCTATCTATAAACTCCAAAACGACTAGTCTTCAGTTGCATGACTCATGTTGTTATCTATATCTTTGATTCTATCACTGGGCTATCATTAGGCTTGAGGGCCGCTCCACCAACTCTATCCAACTGCATGGTCACTCCTATCACGTCATTCTTGCTATAGTGCGATAATATGGTCCAACAGCAACATCGATATCACACTTTCTAAAATTAATTGGAGTATGTTAAAAACTGGAACTTTGATCCAAGCCGAGTCTGATCAGTTTTTGTTCGGGTACGTGTCTTTGCTTGGAGTCAGAATGGGGGAAATTATTAACCACCACAGAAAGTCAGAAATATCACTTCGTCACATTAACATGCCCTTGCTTTAATCTCCTGATGATCATCGAGCACCGGCGCTAGGATCGCTCACAACAACGCCATCGCACTAAAAAAACAAGAGGCAGGCACCAAATGGACTTGGAGATCTAACAAATAAGGTCTAGCCCTGCTCAACCCACTCTCTTGCTTGATTTGAAGCTGCATTCCGACGAAGAGCCGTCATGAGCCACTAACAACAAAGCTTGACAACACGCTTGCATTCCAAAATGTGATTGACGAAGGGAGCAAAGATCTGTAATGTGTTTGAGGGTGGATTCCTATTTTGAAATCAAATGCTAGTATGCTACCACGAAATGCACAATACGATTAACCACTTCAAATGGAGCATCTTAGAATTCTCTAGGTTGTAATTTGGGGTTTGATAGTTGATACACAGGAGCAGGTTTCAAAGGAAAAGTCTATACATACTAAATTTTCTTACAAAATATTTACAAACTCTAATGTGACAAGCTATAAGTAAATCTAGATTTTTTTTTAACTTTCATCTAGTTAAATCAAACAGTTGAGAAATTTGTTAGTAAGAGTTTTGTAAGAAAATTTTAATACGTATAGCAGTGCTCGGTTTCAAAATACAATCAACACTAGAAAACTACAATAACGAGTGGATTACGAACAAACGGTAAATAATTGATTAAATTATTACTTCCAAAAATTAAAATTTAGTCGCTGTTTTAGAACTTGTCGGTATGGTTTCTAAACATGTTCGTGTAAAAGGCTGATAAACCTAGCATATTTTAGCATTTTGGAACCCTTACTCTAAAGTCATTTAAGTTGATTATCGCATTGTTCTCCTCTTTTTTTACGCCGAAAAAAATTATGTGATGGATGTATCCATATGGACGCTACTTCCTAACTTCGTATAGCAAGTTGCATTGGACTTGGTCTCATCTATCTAAAACTCCCAAAACGGCTAGTCTTCCGGTGCCATTACTCATGTTCGTTATTATATCCTTTAAATCTATTCACTGGTTATCATAGACTAGAGGGCCGCTCCACCAACTCTATCCAACTGTGCATGGTCACCTCCTTACATGTCATTCTTGCTATAGTGCCGATAATATGGCCAACAGAACATCACACTTCTTAAATTATTTCAGAATAAGCTTTATAAAAATAAAAGAAGAAAATAAAACTACCAATATCAAAGCAACTCTTGCTCTTCCAGTACATCCCCCCACGTATTAGATCAATCCGATATCATGTACGAGTAGTAGTTGCTGTATGCTGTGTGGTAAAGGTAGATGACATAGCACTGAAATATGACCGTGATGGGTATCTGATCTAGACTTGAAATTATAACTCATGGCATCAAGAGATACATTTCTAACTGATTTAATCCTTATCTTAACACCGTGACAAACTTAACCCGGTGTCCTCCATGCATACCATCCATACCGCTCTGATCTCCACTGCATTATCCAATATCTCAAATTAGCAATCAATTTACTCTGCCTACAGTGTCCCCCCACTAATTGATTTCGGAGCAGTATATCTAACACGGAGACTCGTCTAATCGTCCCATTGCGCTCCCACTCTAAAACCCACTTTAATACCGCCTACCGTCGGGACTATGCTAACGATGATGATTGCATAGCACATGCTATAGACAACCATGACCGGCCAACTCGATGCACCAGGTGCTGCGCAAACTTGCCTGTCAACCAAACTGACCCAGTAATCCCCCTCACGTCCAGGTCCCAGCACGAGGCACGCGCGAATTCGAATCACCACGAATACAACACCGGCAGCGGAAAACCTGATCCAACCCCACCCAGACATTGAAAACAGTATCAATGGGTGCGTGCGGTCCAATTGACCGATTCAACCGCCCCCCCTCCCTTATCTCTCCCTCTCGTCTCGTCTCGCACGCACCCGCCACGTCAACCCCCCATACTTGCCAGAGGCCTTCGAGGAAGGAAGCCGGTTGGAACGAAGGCCCTGGTGGCCCCACCCCCGTCAGCCTCTCCCCTTCTCAATTCCTGGCCGCCGCCTCTCCCCTCGCCGGTGGTGGGTCTTCCCCATAAAACCAAACCCCACGAAGCCTTGGCCCCTCCTTCGTCTTTTTTCATCTCGCCTCCTTCCCCCCCCCCACCCCCACGTCGCGCGCTCCTGCTGCGCGGGACGAGGGAGGAGAGAGGCTACTTGGCCGTGGCCCCTGATGCCCCCGCCGTTCGTGACGACCATGGGACGATTACAGCGCGACCGGTCGCGGCGAGGCGGCGGAGCGTTTTCATCGGATGTCGCGTCCGCCGTTCGGGGTTCGTCCCCGACGGTGAGCCCCTCGTTCGTGGCAGATGGGCTCCACGGGGACGAATTCTCTTTCTCGTCCTACCCCGCGGCCGCCCTCAGAGCGCGCGCCGGGGAGGGCCCGGGACCCGAGCGGGTGACGCAGGGGCAGTCCGGCGCTCCTCCGCGCGCATGCACGAGGGGACAAAGGCTTCCTGCTCCGCGTGGCGTGGGCGAGAGGAGGAGAGGAGAGGGGGCGCGGCCGCTGCCGCCGCGGCTCTTCGCGGGGACGCTGCTCCGTCGCAAGGCGACCCATCGCGGCCGCCGCGCCTCGCGTTTCCGGCGGCGCGGTCGTTGTCGTATCACCCAGTCCCCGACCTCTTGCCGCCCGGCCAGTTCCGTATGACCGCGAGGCCGTAAAGCGCCGAGGGCACGGCGCCCGTACCACCAGTCGGCTCCGGTGAAGGCCCGTCCGCCCGCCCCGGACGCAGGATGGCCAAGTGGGACAGCTCGACGACGACGACTTCCCCGGAACGCGACGCGCCATGCTGCCCCCGCACGAGATGCTCGCGCGCGCGTCCCGCCGGCGGGCCGGCCCGGCCGCCCCGTTCTCCATGCTCGAGGGCGCCGGTCGCACGCTCAAAGGCCGTGACCTGCGGCGAGTGCGCGACGCCGTGCTCCGGCAAACCGGTTTCCTCGACTGAATTCCGCAAAGGTGATGTGGCTCTGGCTTTTTGTTCAGGTCCGCATGCTCAGTGTCGTAGATTGGTTACATTTTAGGGTATAATTCTAGTGGGTTATTGGTGTAGATCGAGAAGTAAAACCAGATGGTAAGGCAACAAATTGAGTTGGTTTTTTTTAATGCAACTGCTTGCAATTTTGGTGCCCTTGGAGGTGTGTGCGTGCGTGTGTATGTGAGTGTGATATTACTGTGAGTTTCAACAGTAATGAGAACTGGTGTCCTGCGTTTGGGAGCTCTCTGTAATTCAGGAGGAGCAATTTTGTTTAAGGTTGTTAACCTGTTAGGTGTATCTATCTTGATAATTGTCTGAGACCTATGGTTGTTGTCTCTTAGAAAATTTTGTTCTTTTTTATTGATCTCTTCATGACTTCATATCCCAATTATACAATTTCTGATGCACAAGTGTATTTTATTTTTGGCTTGCGTCTGATGTGCATTATGAATTATGATATGCATGATTCACTCATTCATTATTTTTTACCACTGTTTCCTGGATAGTTGCATATTTCTCTTGGTCAATGTATGATACCCCACCAATACGATTCATATGTCCAATATAATTATATGTGGCTTTCGATGATGCCATCTGAATAGCAGTGCAGCATGTTCATCCGGCCATTCAACTTCATCCTTCATTCCAAAGCATTATTGTTTCTGTTGTTCCAGGTAAGAATTTCTGTTGTTTGTTGGTGCTTGAATCTGTTTTCTGAACTTATCTTAGTACTCCTCTATGCTTGAATGTTGTAACATCCTCGGTAGGCATACTAGAATTTGGGTGTTCACCATGGCTGGTAGATTTCTTTAATGAAGCAATGACTGGTAGTGGCAGTTATATTTAGTTTTTAGTAATTTTGGTGCTATGATGGCAACCACTTTGTCTTATTGAACAAAAGGGATAAATACTAACAACTCGATTGGATCATTTAATGTTGTTTTCCTTGTGTCTTCTTCAACGCCTAATGTGTATTAGTTATAGTCCTACTTACCTTAGCGTTTTTAGTAGCGTTTTTAGTGTCCTCTACTGTAGTCTCTTTTAGTGTCAGATTAAGGCCTATGGCTGATGTTGATAATGCTACAGTAGAATGAAGCTACTACGAAGTCCCTCCGACCATGGACTACATGGAGTACATTGAATTTCAGATTTTCTGTTCCTCGGATCATGGAGTACATGCATTGCATCTCAGATTTTCTATTGTTTTGCAAAATCCATAATAGTTTATTGACAGACAATGATATTTGAGCAATTGTGAATCTGACTGATTGTTATACTGAAATAATATGTTGTGCAGTGATTATCTTGTACCCGACAGTCATGAATTCTGTTGAGCAATCCTTGTTTTTGCTTGTTGACGTTCAACAGTAAAGCAAAAGAAAGGATATGGGTGCTAGGCCTGATGCTTTATGTCTTTATCAGATATAGTTTTCAGGCAATTTGGTTAGGTTTCGACTGTGAATCACTTCATCCACTTTCAGTGCTCCTCTGTTGGGGAAAGTTGGTTCTGTTGCTCTTTTCTGGCTAGGGCTGTGTTTAGATCCAAAATTTGGATCCAAAATTCAATCCTTTTCCATCACATCAACCTGTCATACATACACAACTTTTCAGTCACATCATCTCTAATTTCAACCAAAATCCAAACTTCGCGCTGAACAAACACAGCCTAGATTTTGCTTTATTCGTTTGTGCCCTTCTTTTCCCCTTGTCAATTGCTGATTTGTGGGTGCGGTGCTTTAGTCAATAGCTGGACTCTATTCAGCGTGCCAATTCAAGGATCAAATGGATAAAACCCAATTGAACCAATTGAATTTGCAACGCCTTGCTGCGTGCCATTCTGTCTGTGGGGCTGTGCCGGGCTGCTGCTGGGCATGAATTTACTGTCTGGTTGCTCCATTCAATGAGAACTAACTGCACTGCATCACACATTTTCTTTCGCCGGTCACCACAAGAATTCTATCGATATCTACCTGAAGCAATGGCAGTTCATAGTTTCATATTACACCTCCTTGTTGCTAAGCTGCTTTCTAGGGCTGTGTTTAGTTCAGCGCAAAGTTTGGATTTTGATTGAAATTGGAGATGATGTGACTGAAAAGTTGTGTGTGTATGACAGGTTGATGTGATGGAAAAGGACTGAAGTTTGGATCTAAACACAGCCTAGGATAAATAATGCAACCTTGCCCAGAGCTAATAATGCATGCTACTCCCTTCGTTTCACAATGTAAGCCATTCTAGCATTTTTCACGTTCATATTGATGTAAACGAATCTAGACATATATATCTATCTAGATTCATTAACATTAATATAAATACAGGAAATGCTAAAATGACTTACATTGTGAAACGGAGGGAGTAGTACTGAAGAACTGCCAGATGCATGGCTACCTATAGATGTGACTCGATTTCCACCTCGGCTCCTGCTAGTCACGTCAGAAGGCGATGCATCGACCTCTCCTCTTCATCTAATCATTTTCCTAGTGCTTCAAGTCTAAACATCGGTCGACATTTGATCACATCTCATTTAGCCACAAGCGCAATTGAAGCGTGAAATTAACATCACCAAAAGCTCTCGATTCAGAGCTAACTGAATCCAAGGCTCAATTCAGGGCCCCTTTGAATCATAGGAATGAAAAAATGGAAGAATAGAAAAAACATATGATTCTGACAGGAATGTAAGTGTAAAACGGAGGATTGCAAAACACAGGAAAAACATAGGAATGACTGTTTGATTGGACCACAGGAAAAACACAGGAATTTGAGGAGAGATAAAGACTCAGGGCCCCTTTGAATCGTAGGAATGAAAAAACGAAGGAATAGAAAAAACATAGGATTCTGATAGAAATGTAAGTGTAAAACAGAGGATTGCAAAACACAAGAATGATCGTTTGATTGGACCACAGGAAAAACATAGGAATCGGATGAGAGAGATAGACTCAAAGGATTTTTACCAAGAGGTTGGACCTCTTGCTAAATTTCCTCCAAAACCTATATGCAACAAGCCATTCCATCGGAATTTTGTAGGATTTGGAAAACTTCAATCCTTTGAATCAAAGGGCTACATAGGAAAATTTCCTACAGGATTTCAATCCTATGAAATTCCTTCATAATTCCTTTGATTCAAAGGGGTC
>CM020187.1:7578849-7616008 GCA_009805545.1 Oryza longistaminata | reverse complement strand
TCTCGCCTCCTCTCCCCCCCCCCCCCACCCACGTCGCGCGCTCTGTGCTGCGGACGAGGGAGGAGAGGCTACGCCTGGCCGGCCCTGCATGCGCCCGCGCCGTGTGACTGACCATGGACGAGTACAGGCCGCGACGGTCGCCGGCGAGCGAGCGGTTCATCGGGATGTTCGCGTCGCCGTCGTCGTCCCCGACGGAGCCCTCGTTCGTGGCAGGGATGAGCTCCACGAGGACGACTTCCTGTTCTCGCCCTCCCCGCGCGCGCCCTCGAGCGCGCGGCCGGGGGGGGCCCGGGAGCCCGAGCCGGGTGACGCAGGGGCAGGTCGGGCTCCTCGCCGCGTTGCACGAAGGGGACAAGAGGCTCCTGCTCCGCCGTGGCGGCGGGGGAGGAGGAGGAGGGGGCGCGGCCGCTGCCGCCGCGGCTTCCGCGGGACGCTGCTCCGTCGCAAGGCGACCATCGCGGCCGCGCCCGCCTCGCGTCCGGCGGCGGCGGCTCGTTGTCGCCCCACCGTCCCCGACCTCTGCCGCCCGGGCCATCCCGATGACCCCGAGGCCGAAGAGCGCCGGGCCAGCGGCGCCGTACACCAGTCGGCTCCGGTGAAGGTGCCCGTCCGCCGCCCCGGAGGCAGGAGATGGCCAAGTGGGACGAGCTCGACGACGACGACTTCCTCCGGAACGGCGACGCCGCCATGCTGCCCCCGCACGAGATGGTCGCGCGCGCGTCCGCCGGCCGGCGCCGGCCGGGGCCGGCCCGGCCGCCCCGTTCTCCATGCTCGAGGGCGCCGGTCGCACGCTCAAAGGCCGTGACCTGCGGCGAGTGCGCGACGCCGTGCTCCGGCAAACCGGTTTCCTCGACTGAATTCCGCAAAGGTGATGTGGCTCTGGCTTTTTGTTCAGGTCCGCATGCTCAGTGTCGTAGATTGGTTACATTTTAGGGTATAATTCTAGTGGGTTATTGGTGTAGATCGAGAAGTAAAACCAGATGGTAAGGCAACAAATTGAGTTGGTTTTTTTCAATGCAACTGCTTGCAATTTTGGTGCCCTTGGAGGTGTGTGCGTGCGTGTGTATGTGAGTGTGATATTACTGTGAGTTTCAACAGTAATGAGAACTGGTGTCCTGCGTTTGGGAGCTCTCTGTAATTCAGGAGGAGCAATTTTGTTTAAGGTTGTTAACCTGTTAGGTGTATCTATCTTGATAATTGTCTGAGACCTATGGTTGTTGTCTCTTAGAAAATTTTGTTCTTTTTTATTGATCTCTTCATGACTTCATATCCCAATTATACAATTTCTGATGCACAAGTGTATTTTATTTTTGGCTTGCGTCTGATGTGCATTATGAATTATGATATGCATGATTCACTCATTCATTATTTTTTACCACTGTTTCCTGGATAGTTGCATATTTCTCTTGGTCAATGTATGATACCCCACCAATACGATTCATATGTCCAATATAATTATATGTGGCTTTCGATGATGCCATCTGAATAGCAGTGCAGCATGTTCATCCGGCCATTCAACTTCATCCTTCATTCCAAAGCATTATTGTTTCTGTTGTTCCAGGTAAGAATTTCTGTTGTTTGTTGGTGCTTGAATCTGTTTTCTGAACTTATCTTAGTACTCCTCTATGCTTGAATGTTGTAACATCCTCGGTAGGCATACTAGAATTTGGGTGTTCACCATGGCTGGTAGATTTCTTTAATGAAGCAATGACTGGTAGTGGCAGTTATATTTAGTTTTTAGTAATTTTGGTGCTATGATGGCAACCACTTTGTCTTATTGAACAAAAGGGATAAATACTAACAACTCGATTGGATCATTTAATGTTGTTTTCCTTGTGTCTTCTTCAACGCCTAATGTGTATTAGTTATAGTCCTACTTACCTTAGCGTTTTTAGTAGCGTTTTTAGTGTCCTCTACTGTAGTCTCTTTTAGTGTCAGATTAAGGCCTATGGCTGATGTTGATAATGCTACAGTAGAATGAAGCTACTACGAAGTCCCTCCGACCATGGACTACATGGAGTACATTGAATTTCAGATTTTCTGTTCCTCGGATCATGGAGTACATGCATTGCATCTCAGATTTTCTATTGTTTTGCAAAATCCATAATAGTTTATTGACAGACAATGATATTTGAGCAAATGTGAATCTGACTGATTGTTATACTGAAATAATATGTTGTGCAGTGATTATCTTGTACCCGACAGTCATGAATTCTGTTGAGCAATCCTTGTTTTTGCTTGTTGACGTTCAACAGTAAAGCAAAAGAAAGGATATGGGTGCTAGGCCTGATGCTTTATGTCTTTATCAGATATAGTTTTCAGGCAATTTGGTTAGGTTTCGACTGTGAATCACTTCATCCACTTTCAGTGCTCCTCTGTTGGGGAAAGTTGGTTCTGTTGCTCTTTTCTGGCTAGGGCTGTGTTTAGATCCAAAATTTGGATCCAAAATTCAATCCTTTTCCATCACATCAACCTGTCATACATACACAACTTTTCAGTCACATCATCTCTAATTTCAACCAAAATCCAAACTTCGCGCTGAACAAACACAGCCTAGATTTTGCTTTATTCGTTTGTGCCCTTCTTTTCCCCTTGTCAATTGCTGATTTGTGGGTGCGGTGCTTTAGTCAATAGCTGGACTCTATTCAGTGTGCCAATTCAAGGATCAAATGGATAAAACCCAATTGAACCAATTGAATTTGCAACGCCTTGCTGCGTGCCATTCTGTCTGTGGGGCTGTGCCGGGCTGCTGCTGGGCATGAATTTACTGTCTGGTTGCTCCATTCAATGAGAACTAACTGCACTGCATCACACATTTTCTTTCGCCGGTCACCACAAGAATTCTATCGATATCTACCTGAAGCAATGGCAGTTCATAGTTTCATATTACACCTCTTTGTTGCTAAGCTGCTTTCTAGGATAAATAATGCAACCTTGCCCAGAGCTAATGCCTACTAGTACTGAAGAACTGCCAGATGCGTGGCTACCTATCGATGTGACTCGATTTCCATCTCGGCTCCTGCTAGTCACGTCAGAAGGCGATGCATCGACCTTTCCTCTTCATCTAATCATTTTCCTAGTGCTTCAAGTCTAAACATCGGTCGACATTTGATCACATCTCATTTAGCCACAAGCGCAATTGAAGCGTGAAATTAACATCACCAAAAGCTCTCGATTCAGAGCTAACTGAATCCAAGGCTCAATTCAGTCAGTGGCTTTGCACCTCATAATGGGCCGGCCTGGTTAGGAAATCTAACACAGGACTCGGCCCACCACCGAGCCCACCTCACTCCCCACGGCGGCGGCGCCGCCTCCGCTCCGCCCTCTCGCCGGGCAACGCTCGAGAGTCGTCGAGTGGATTGAGAAGAATAGAAGATCGAGGAGGTGGGAAAAAGAGAGAGAAAAAAAATGCAAAAGCAAACTTGTTTCGCAAGACTGGCTCACGCCGATTCATATGGCTGCGCGCCCCGCTCCTCCTCGCTGATCCATCCGCCTCCCGCCTGCAGAGCAGAGTCCCCAAAACCCAAGCAAGCGCGGCGCCATAGCTAGCCTCCTCTCCTCCACCTCCTCCCATTTTGGGCGACCACAGGGGCCCGCGGCTCCGTGCGGCGCGCCGTCGTCATCGGGAACGGCTGCGCGGGCGCCGAGAACCAATGCCTCGGCCTCCTCCGCGCCCTCGGCCTCGCCGACCGCCTCACGCTCTACGTAAGCCCTGCCTCCCACGATCATTTTTTCCTGCCAAACTTGTGGTGACACTGTCATAAAATCGTTGGTCACTGGAGCTGCGGATTTGATTGTTTGTGTTTAGTCCGCAACTGCATTAGTGGCGCCTGTGTTACTGATGTCAGGTGGCAGTTTGCATAGGACTTAATGATTAACTAGTGATTGTCCTTTATATTTCTGATGCAACATTGGATTTGCTTTTTACCCAGTAAGTAAAGTAAGAGATGTGCCTCTAGGATTTGGGGCTGTTTGTTAATTGTTAGTACCACTTACCATGATCTGTGCCTAATTACCATGGGTCAAGTCTGCAACTCTGCATTTGATAGTGGCAGAGAATGGGAAATCAATTCTATAATTTCTGTTGACATGTATTCGCCTATTCGGTATGTATTGGTGTTATCTTTATGAATTGCTTCAATAATTCAATATGCTAAAGTGGTTTTGCTTTGCCATGTGCTGCAGATGAGGGGCGTGTGCAATTTAAACACCAATCTCAAGTTTACTCTGAAATGGCTTATCAACTTTTATGATTGCTAGATGCAGTACCAGATTACCAATTAATTGTTGTCCTGTAATTTGTTGTTTGCATTCACTGCATTTGTGGAGGTTGCAGCAACTAGCAAGTAGTACATTGTTGTGGTAGAAACCATATAAATCCTTTTATTCATAACATTATTTATTTATAAATTCAGATAACTATGCCGCTAACCTATGTTCGTAAGGCAGTTTTTTAGTTCTTATGGAACCTTAGCTTTACTTTGTGAACTTGTTTCTGGTCTTGCAGCGTGCTATAAGGCCAACAGGAGGAATCAACAAGTGGCTGCACTTCCTCCCAATCTCCTTGCATAAGTTAGTGGACCAAGTACTCAGACAGATGTTTTCTAGTGACAAATTTGCAACACTATTTCAAGGGGCAAAAATGGCTCAATATACTGTCTGTAATGGCCAATCACTTGGATTATCTTCTGTCCTGGAAGCAGATGCCAAAAGGATAGTTACCATGGTCAATGATACCTTTGAGAAGTAAGATCTGATTGCTTATATTGGTGCTGTGCTGTTTGTGCACTCACAGGGGCCCGCGGCTCCGTGCGGCGCGCCGTCGTCATCGGGAACGGCTGCGCGGGCGCCGAGAACCAATGCCTCGGCCTCCTCCGCGCCCTCGGCCTCGCCGACCGCCTCACGCTCTACGTAAGCCCTGCCTCCCACGATCATTTTTCCTGCCAAACTTGTGGTGACACTGTCATAAAATCGTTGGTCACTGGAGCTGCGGATTCGATTGTTTGTGTTTAGTCCGCAACTGCATTAGTGGCGCCTGTGTTACTGATGTCAGGTGGCAGTTTGCATAGGACTTAATGATTAACTAATGATTGTCCTTTATATTTCGGATGCAACATTGGATTTGCTTTTTACCCAGTAAGTAAAGTAAGAGATGTGCCTCTAGGATGTGGGGATGTTTGTTACCACTTACCATGTTCTGTGCCTAATTACTATGGGTCAAGTCTGCAACTCTGCATTTGATAGTGGCAGAAAATGGGAAATCAATTCTATAATTTCTGTTGACATGTATTCGCCTATTCGGTATGTATTGGTGTTATTTATCTTTATGAATTGCTTCAATAATTCAAAATGCTAAAGTGGTTTTGCTTTGTCATGTGCTGCAGTTGAGGGGCGTGTGCAATTTAAACACCAATCTTAAGTTTACTCTGAAATGGCTTATCAACTTTTATGATTGCTAGATGCAGTACCAGACTACCAATTAATTGCTGTCCTGTAATTTGTTGTTTGCATTCACTGCATTTGTGGAGGTTGCAGCAACTAGTAAGTAGTACATTGTTGTGGTAGAAACCATATAAATCCTTTTATTCATAACCTGTTCAATTGTAGGGTAGACATTATTTATTTATAAATTCAGATAACTATGCCGCTAACCTCTGTTCGTAAGGCAGTTTTTTAGTTCTTACGGAACCTTAGTTTTCTTTGTGAACTTATTTCTGGTCTTGCAGCGTGCTATAAGGCCAACAGGAGGAATCAACAAGTGGCTGCACTTCCTCCCGATCTCCTTGCATAAGTTAGTGGACCAAGCACTCAGACAGATGTTTTCTAGTGACAAATTTGCAACACTATTTCAAGGGGCAAAAATGGCTCAATATACTGTCTGTAATGGCCAATCACTTGGATTATCTTCTGTCCTGGAAGCAGATGCCAAAAGGATAGTTACCATGGTCAATGATACCTTTGAGTTGCTCCATTCAATGAGAACTAACTGCACTGCATCACACATTTTCTTTCGCCGGTCACCACAAGAATTCTATCGATATCTACCTGAAGCAATGGCAGTTCATAGTTTCATATTACACCTCTTTGTTGCTAAGCTGCTTTCTAGGATAAATAATGCAACCTTGCCCAGAGCTAATGCCTACTAGTACTGAAGAACTGCCAGATGCGTGGCTACCTATCGATGTGACTCGATTTCCATCTCGGCTCCTGCTAGTCACGTCAGAAGGCGATGCATCGACCTTTCCTCTTCATCTAATCATTTTCCTAGTGCTTCAAGTCTAAACATCGGTCGACATTTGATCACATCTCATTTAGCCACAAGCGCAATTGAAGCGTGAAATTAACATCACCAAAAGCTCTCGATTCAGAGCTAACTGAATCCAAGGCTCAATTCAGTCAGTGGCTTTGCACCTCATAATGGGCCGGCCTGGTTAGGAAATCTAACACAGGACTCGGCCCACCACCGAGCCCACCTCACTCCCCACGGCGGCGGCGCCGCCTCCGCTCCGCCCTCTCGCCGGGCAACGCTCGAGAGTCGTCGAGTGGATTGAGAAGAATAGAAGATCGAGGAGGTGGGAAAAAGAGAGAGAAAAAAAATGCAAAAGCAAACTTGTTTCGCAAGACTGGCTCACGCCGATTCATATGGCTGCGCGCCCCGCTCCTCCTCGCTGATCCCGGATTTGATTGTTTGTGTTTAGTCCGCAACTGCATTAGTGGCGCCTGTGTTACTGATGTCAGGTGGCAGTTTGCATAGGACTTAATGATTAACTAGTGATTGTCCTTTATATTTCTGATGCAACATTGGATTTGCTTTTTACCCAGTAAGTAAAGTAAGAGATGTGCCTCTAGGATTTGGGGCTGTTTGTTAATTGTTAGTACCACTTACCATGATCTGTGCCTAATTACCATGGGTCAAGTCTGCAACTCTGCATTTGATAGTGGCAGAGAATGGGAAATCAATTCTATAATTTCTGTTGACATGTATTCGCCTATTCGGTATGTATTGGTGTTATCTTTATGAATTGCTTCAATAATTCAATATGCTAAAGTGGTTTTGCTTTGCCATGTGCTGCAGATGAGGGGCGTGTGCAATTTAAACACCAATCTCAAGTTTACTCTGAAATGGCTTATCAACTTTTATGATTGCTAGATGCAGTACCAGATTACCAATTAATTGTTGTCCTGTAATTTGTTGTTTGCATTCACTGCATTTGTGGAGGTTGCAGCAACTAGCAAGTAGTACATTGTTGTGGTAGAAACCATATAAATCCTTTTATTCATAACATTATTTATTTATAAATTCAGATAACTATGCCGCTAACCTATGTTCGTAAGGCAGTTTTTTAGTTCTTATGGAACCTTAGCTTTACTTTGTGAACTTGTTTCTGGTCTTGCAGCGTGCTATAAGGCCAACAGGAGGAATCAACAAGTGGCTGCACTTCCTCCCAATCTCCTTGCATAAGTTAGTGGACCAAGTACTCAGACAGATGTTTTCTAGTGACAAATTTGCAACACTATTTCAAGGGGCAAAAATGGCTCAATATACTGTCTGTAATGGCCAATCACTTGGATTATCTTCTGTCCTGGAAGCAGATACCAAAAGGATAGTTACCATGGTCAATGATACCTTTGAGAAGTAAGATCTGGATTGCTTATATTGGTGCTGTGCTGTTTGTGCACTATTTCATATTAAGCTTGAAGTCCATTCCACAACTTCTGTGATGATGATCTCTTTTATATAGCTTGCCCATAGTTTAGTCACCATAATCCCTGTTATATGCTTGGTAGCTTGGCAGCTCTGGAATAAAACAGAACTGAACATTTTCATTCTGAGCACATGTTGCCCATGAAAGATTTTAAGAATATGTTCTGTTGATATCATTACCATGGATTGTAGATGTGGTATCCTTGAATGTTGATGACATAATTCTAGTAAGAACATGGGAAAGAAGTGTTTTTCTTGGATGTGAAATAGGCGTCTTCTTAGAACATAGCTCTGTACTTCTATCCAATGAATATTGTTATGCAATTGTAGAGCAGCCTAAACATTGTCTATGATTTCTAAGTTATCTAAATTTCTTGACATACTTTTTACCCTGCACTGCTTCCTCAAATTTTGTGTTTCTTCAGAGAAGGCCTGGCACTGGTTGTCGCTTGTGGACGAGATACCATATCATATGCAAGTTCAATAAGGTGTTTGGCTCCAGATAATGTCTTTGTCATACAGGTAGAATTCTGTAAGGAATGCATTACTTACTTGTTTGGTTACTTGTTATTCAACTTGGGTTATGAATCATTATCCACTTTATCATGTGGATATTAGCTTTACATCGTATTTGTTGCATTTCAGATACAACATCCCAGGTATCGCCTTGATAGGTTTGATTTGGTGGTAACTCCTCGTCATGATTACTATGCTTTGACTACAAGGGGACAACGGGAATTTCCTCACCTTCTCTGGAGATGGATTACTGCACGAGAACCACCTGGGCCAAATGTGGTATGTGCTTTCTTTTCTGCAAGCAACAATCTCTTGTATGTGTTCATAGCGTAGCAACTGTCTCAATTCTGAACCCTGAAAATTGGAAAGCCAGGTCCTTACTGTTGGCGCACTTCACCAAGCAGATTCTGCTGCATTACGCACTGCTGCTTCTGATTGGCATGATGAACTTGCTAACTCACCAAAGCCATTGGTTGTAGTGAACATTGGAGGACCAACAAGTAAATCCATCCCTCTCTCCCTCCCTTCCTGTCTGCTTGCCTGCAGCCTACCTATGTGATATGAGCTTCCTGATATATGCAATTTTACATAAGTTAGTTCTTACTGTTCATTGGAGATGAGAACAATGGCAGTGTCAAATGGATCTGCTTGTGTCTGTTAGTTGTAACGAGGAATTTTGATATCTCTTTCTCTGTAGACTTGTAGCATTGCTAATGCAAAAGGTGTCAAATACAAACATTTACATGAACATGTCAAGCTAAAAAATGTTTATTTTCTTTTAGTTTGTGTTATGGAGCTAAAGCGTCCAAACTAAAATGGAGAAGCTGCAGCTTTATCACAAACCTTTCCTCTAATCCCTCTTTCAAAATTTTGAATGTAGCATGAGATATTGCTGTTATATACATATTTAGCTTGCATATATTGATTGAATGCTTGGGAGCAGAAGAAAGAAATCAGTCTCACACCTTCTGTGTTCTCATCCATGCAAACTCTTGCATTTCATATGTTTTTTTTGTTTATTCAAGTTATTTTTTTTGTTTTGTTCAGAATTTACAACTTGATGTTCAGAAAAAAAAAGACGTTATTCCTTCACATATTTTAGTTTTTTGAGACTTTTTTTTAACTTTGAACTCATATGCTGAGCCTTTTCTGCTTTCATGGTTATATAGATCTAACACATATATGATATTTTCAATGGCCAGGAAACTGTAATTACGATGTAGGCCTTGCCAAGAAGTTGATAAGCTCACTACACAATGTTCTGAAGACCTGTGGAAGTGTCAGGATTTCATTTTCCAGAAGAACACCACATAAGGTAGGATCTTGATTTGTCCATTTTTTCTTAGTAGGTGCCAATACTTAAATTTCTAAATCATTTGTTGGCAGGTGTCTGATCTTATATTGAAAGAGTTCAGTACACACCCTAAGGTTTATATTTGGAATGGTGAAGGTAGTTGTCAAAAGCCTAAAATGAGACATGTCTGATGTACTCATCTTTATGTGCTCTACGAAAGTTCTCAGCCAGTTTTCTTGATGCAGGACCCAACCCACACCTTGGGCATCTTGCATGGGCTGATGCTTTTGTCATAACAGCAGACTCAATTAGTATGCTAAGTGAGGCATGTAGCACTGGGTGAGCTTATATGATTCATCTGTATCTTTTCACTATTTTTTTTATTTGTATAACTGACCTCCCTAACACTTCTATTTACAGGAAACCTGTTTATGTTGTTGGAACTGAGCACTGCAGGTGGAAATTCTCGGATTTTCACAACAGGCTGCATGAAAGAGGTGCTGTCCGCCCTTTCACTGGACTGGAAGATGTAAGCTCGCTAAATATTCACGTATAGTGGATCAATTAAGGTTTTATACAGTCCTGGTTATTTCAATTGCCCCCTCCCACACGTGCTTCATTTTCCCGAGTGGGCGATGTTGAGTCTTTTTTCTGATGCAATCGTTTCTGTCATCCATCTGTTTCACCGTGATGAAAGTTTTGAAAATACTCAATATGAAGATATAAATATCTTAGGGACGAATTATCACCCTTCTTTTTTCTCCATAGATGTCAGACAACTGGAGCTACCCTCCCCTGAACGATGCCATTGATGTGGCGGCACGGGTTCGTGAAGTGCTTGCAGAGCGTGGATGGACAGTGGGGTAATGGCAACCAAAGTAGAGAAAGAAGAATGCCATTTCGGTACAGTTTTGCCCAAGACCATACAGTTTTATCCAGTTGCATATTGTTTTCGTGGTAGGACGTCAGTACGTCACCGCTTATTTGCATTATATCTATGAAATACAACCTTTTTGTGTCGTACCACAGGAAATTTTGAGCAGCCACAGACTGCAGGAAGAGGTTTCACCCTTTCAAAAAGAAAATCAACAGGTGTTTTAGTCTTGACAAGCTCATTGGTGCACTTATTGTTGTTTTGAAAACAGCGAGTTGAAATTTGCATTTTTTGCAAAGCGGAGATCATTGGACGGAGTCATCTGACATCAGACATTGTGGGCTGTGACTGTGTTGAGTTTATCACCAACTGGCACTGCTATCGGTCTTTTTTCTGTCATAAAGCCTACAGAGACATGCATATTCGCTCAATTTTGTAGCACTGCACGCTGTGGACGCCACGTTAGGTTGCAGAATACTATGTGAATTCTTGCTTTATCAAAAAGCTTTTACTTCCCTCCTGGACGGTACCCCATTTTTAAATCACCTCTCTCGCTCGCTCCATTGTTTTAACTTTTTTGTGCTGGTGGTCCGAGCGATGCGTAAGCAGTTACAGTAGCTGTGAGCCTGTGACGGTGTGACCTGTGAAAGTGAAACTGTGAAAAATCTCAACAGTTGTGCAACAGGACAAGAGCGAGAGAACGTGCAACCGGACGACTTTTGTGTTGGGTGGTCATTCCATGCGCAGACCGGCTGCAGGGGCCTCGTGTAATCGTAGATTCACAAGCTTGGAGGCAGTGTCCTAACATGTTAATCTGTTGCATTCAACCTTGCTCCTTATTTGTTCACTATTGGCAGGGCTAGGCAGATGTGTGTTGATTATATGGTATGTTGTGTCGTTGCATCTTAGTAGTAATACCATATATTATATGTATTCCATCCCTAGGTTCAACTCATAAGCCAACACTAATATTTGGTTAATATTTCTCATCCTCTACTCTGTCGCATAATTTATCTCACTATTTTATACTACTAAGTTATTGGCTCTGTAAGATCTTGGATAAGTTTGGGGAAGCAATATGGGTAGATGGTGGAACATTACGAGTTTGAGACAGCCTGCAGTTTCGTCTACTGTTAGTTAGGGTTGAAACATAGTTGCAACTTGCTTCTCCTTTGCTGGTCAGGGTAGATATTGGTTTCTGCTGCTCTGTTTCCTTAGAGGTAGCACTCAGCTAGTTATACAGGAATTAAAATTTAATACCTCTGATTCGAGGAGGGTTGCTGGTGCGTAGACGTGGAGCCTTCTCTGAGGAGAGTGGGAGATGACGAGGATCTTCGTGCAGCGCGGGGCTGCCGGCTCCTCGTCCAGCTCCGGCCGCTCGGGGTCACAGACACTGCAGCAGCAGCAGCAACTGCAGGCGACATCAGCGGTTGCCCGGGAGGAGGAGCTGCCGCCGCAGCCTCATCAGCATCCATCGGAGCTCTCGGCTTCGGACAATATAACTGACCATCTAGTGGAGGATGTTGATAACAGCAGTAATAGTAATAAGCCATTGGGGCTAGATGATCCCACATCAGAGAGTTCAAGCTCTGCAGAGGAGAGGGCTGTTATGGAGAAACCTCCCAAAGACGACTCCAATGTGATCGATCCTGCTTTCTTGGTGGAGGAATTAACAGGCCTCCAGTTTTCTGATCAATTTGAGCAGGAAAATCCAGTGCAGTCAGGTATTGGTCTGTCACAGATTGCTGGTGCAGCATCACACCCACCACCTCCACCAGCTCCACCAGCCCCACCACCGAAACCATCGTCTGGTAATAATGGGTTAAGGAGAATGGGGTCTGGAAGCTCAAACAATGCACGGATTGGATCTTCAAGAAGGCCAGTTGCTTGGCCACCAGTGGCAGTTCGGTCATCTGCTTCGGGTTCCCGACCTTCTTCACCTAGATCACTTGCTGATAGTGAAGGGTATAATAGTGCAGATGAGCAGGGCCCCTGCTACGCCTCTAATTATTATGATTCGGTATGATCTCTTGTCTGCTTCTATTTTATATGAAAACTTTAATATCGTATTTCCTATATCAGCTTTGCCATTTGTCAATGATTGCATGGCATGAAGATGATGTCTAGGATGTGGAGATAATGTCATAGATCCTTTGGAAGTTTGGATCCATTGTAGTTGCATGATACAATAACGGAGGTTTCTATAGAGGTAAGATGTGTTTGTGTTTTTACAGCGATGAGTACGCATATTATGAATGCCTTCATTTGTTTCGTGTTTATAAGAAATAAAAGAAGCTTCGCGGATTATTCTCTGGAATTAATCACTGCCATGAAACTTCGAGACAAAGCTGACGAACCAGGAACCATCCCGTGCAAATGCCACAAACGCGGGCCACTGGATTTCCATCGACGCAAAACCAACAGCATCGCGACGTACCGTCCATCCCAACGGACGCTGCCATGTGGGCCCCACTTGTCATCGCCTGGTAGCGCGCCCCCTCCACGTATAAAAAGTTTTGCACACCCAACATCTGTCTCTCTCCTCCCCCTTCTTCCATCTCCATCGTCTTCGTCCTCTTCCGAGACCTCACCTCACCATACAGCTGCTTTCTCTCTCTCTCTCCATCCACCCGAAGCAGAATCCCCAAAACAATAGCGAGAAAAAAAAATTCACGCGGCGAAGCCAAATTTTTTTGTTGATTCCGATTTGGACATAAACCCTAGCTCCAATCTCCCCCCGCGCGGGCGGCCTCGAACCCGTGCGCCCCCCCATCGCTCGCTGAATCGAAGGGCGCCTACCAGTCGATTCCCCCCAAGACGAGGTAATCCGCTCGAACCCCTCGAGAGAGAGAGCCCGGGAGAGAAATCGGTGTTGTTTTCTGCGGAATCGATCGGGTTGGCGGGCGATTTAGGGTTTTGGGAAGGGTGGCTCGCCGCCCTCTCCGAAGGGGGCTAGCCTGCGCGTCTCGATCTCGCGGGGAGCTAGGGTTTTGTGATCCGAGTGCGAGGAGGGACTGGTGTCGCCCTGGTTCTGATGAGAATTGGCAGTGGAATGCTCAGATTGGCTGCCGGCGACGACGAGAGGAGCAGCTCCCTTGGCAGCGGCGGCGGAGGAGGCGCCAGATTCACCGCCCCCAAGGTCCGCACGCGCGATAAGGGCGCGCTCGTGGCCCTCTGATTCGAGGAGGGTTGCTGGTGCGTAGACGTGGAGCCTTCTCTGAGGAGAGTGGGAGATGACGAGGATTTTCGTGCAGCGCGGGGCTGCCGGCTCCTCGTCCAGCTCCGGCCGCTCGGGGTCACAGACACTGCAGCAGCAGCAGCAACTGCAGGCGACATCAGCGGTTGCCCGGGAGGAGGAGCTGCCGCCGCAGCCTCATCAGCATCCATCGGAGCTCTCGGCTTCGGACAATATAACTGACCATCTAGTGGAGGATGTTGATAACAGCAGTAATAGTAATAAGCCATTGGGGCTAGATGATCCCACATCAGAGAGTTCAAGCTCTGCAGAGGAGAGGGCTGTTATGGAGAAACCTCCCAAAGACGACTCCAATGTGATCGATCCTGCTTTCTTGGTGGAGGAATTAACAGGCCTCCAGTTTTCTGATCAATTTGAGCAGGAAAATCCAGTGCAGTCAGGTATTGGTCCGTCACAGATTGCTGGTGCAGCATCACACCCACCACCTCCACCAGCTCCACCAGCCCCACCACCGAAACCATCGTCTGGTAATAATGGGTTAAGGAGAATGGGGTCTGGAAGCTCAAACAATGCACGGATTGGATCTTCAAGAAGGCCAGTTGCTTGGCCACCAGTGGCAGTTCGGTCATCTGCTTCGGGTTCCCGACCTTCTTCACCTAGATCACTTGCTGATAGTGAAGGGTATAATAGTGCAGATGAGCAGGGTCCCTGTTACGCCTCTAATTATTATGATTCGGTATGATCTCTTGTCTGCTTCTATTTTATATGAAAACTTTAATATCGTATTTCCTATATCAGCTTTGCCATTTGTCAATGATTGCATGACATGAAGATGATGTCTAGGATGTGGAGATAATGTCATAGATCCTTTGGAAGTTTGGATCCATTGTAGTTGCATGATACAATAACATTATTCCTTTTATCGTTAATGGTAGGTTTATCACATTCGCAAACAGGCACCTTTTTGTTTTTGACAACAACTAATGTAGTTTATATTTCCTCAGGAAAGGGAGCGCATGTTTGAACATGACCTAAGACGAGTGAGAGGATTTGAAATCAATAAGATGGCTGAAGATGGGAATTGTCTGTTTAGAGCAGTTGCAGATCAAGTTTATGGTGATCCAGAAGCTTATGACATGGCTAGGCAGATGTGTGTTGATTACATGGTATGTTTATTGTTACATCTATTTCCTTTGCCGTTAATCCATAAACTAGATTCACAAGCTTGGAGGCAGTGTTCTAACATGTTAATCTGTTGCATTCAACCTTGCCCCTTATTTGTTCACTATTGGCAGGGCTAGGCAGATGCGTGTTGATTATATGGTATGTTGTGTCGTTGCATCTGAGTAGTAACACCGTATATTATATGTATTCCATCCCTAGGTTCAATTCATAAGCCAACACTAATATTTGGTTAATATTTCTCATCCTCTACCCTGTCGCATGATTTATCTCACTATTTTATACTAAGTTATTGGCTCTGTAAGATCTTGGATAAGTTTGGGGAAGCAATATGGGTAGATGGTGGAACATTACGAGTTTGAGACAGCCTGCAGTTTTGTCTACTGTTAGTTAGGGTTGAAACATAGTTGCAACTTGCTTCTCCTTTGCTGGTCAGGGTAGATATTGGTTTCTGCTGCTCTGTTTCCTTAGAGGTAGCACTCAGCTAGTTATACAGGAATTAAAATTTAATAATGAACTTACCAAGGGAAAAGTGCTGTCTGCTCTACCTTTTGACTTACATATTTTGTGAAATGACATATTGAACAATTATATCGTGTGCAACAAATGTGAAGCCATGCCTAGTTTATTGTTAATGAAGCATTTTATTCAAGTTCAAGTCCAGGCTCAACTGTATCGTTTATCGTTGAACTGATAAACTTCTTGGCAAGGATCTATTTGTTTGCAGCATGATTTTCTTCACTGTCTTTTGCCCAGTCATCTACTTTCACAGTTTCACATGGAAAAAAGAGAGAAGTTTTGAGGGATGCTCCTGTCTATATGCCAGCAGGACCTTTTTCTTTCCTAGTGTTCTGTTTGATTTTTTTTTTTTTTTGGTTTCTGTATTTTTTTAATGCATCTCCTGTCTACTATGCAATCACCAGGACATTGCTTTTCTAGTGTCTTTTTCTGTATATTTCACGCATTTGGGAGTTTTCTTTAAGAAGTTGAAAGCATTTGGAAGAACATACCAATTTGAGTTTGCAGCATGGTATTAGGCATGCATTGAAATCGTAATTACTCCCTGTCGTCTGAGTTACTTGACACATTAGCACCATGTGCATAGAACAAGGAGTATAATTCAAATTTCTGATGTGATTTTGATTGTATACACATCTCATCCACAATAAATCACTGTTCCTGAAAGGGGTATTCTGTATTCTGGAATGTATTGCCTCGAAAGTCCGAAGTAATCCCCAGTTTCCTGAAACCTGAATACCTGATCTATTTTAGACTATGAGGGTACAGTGACTCCCCTTTGACCAAGTGGCTGATATGCTCATTATTGTTATCAATTCTTCCAGGAAAGGGAACGTGATCATTTCTCGCAGTTCATGACGGAAGGTTTTACATCATATTGTAGGAGAAAAAGAAGAGATAAGGTATGCTATTCAATAGATCCTGGCTGTTTAGGATATATTCCAACTGCTTGCTGCTTTTCCTTACAAGTGTCTTCGAACCGTTGTGCTGTGCTTGTGAACATCCTCGTGTTTTTTTTTTTTTTGAAAATGTTATGAAACTAATGTTTTTCAGTCAGCTGACTTGTCTTTTATTTTAATCTGCTATAGAGCATGTGTGCCCCTGGAAAGCATGTTTTTCAGCTGTTTGAATCTTGTTTTGCAGATCTTAATGAACGTCTGCATTTAATTTTTTAACCATTTATGCTTCCACACAACAGCTGTGCATTTTCCCTGACTTTCAGAATTTATTTATTTTTATTAAAAATAATGCTATCATGTAGATATTGAGCGCCTGTTTTTCAACTTCAAAATAAAATTAGGACTTAGGACAAGGAAAAATTTAGAACCTTACCTTCTTCCACTGCAAATAATTTATGTTGACATGCTTGATTCTCAAGGTATATGGGAACAATATGGAGATCCAGGCATTTGCTGAGATGTACAATCGTCCAATTCACATATATTCCTATAGTACAGGTAACTGTAACACATGTTGCTATAGGATTTTAACCCTTCTCTGTGGTTGCATAAACTCTTTCATAGTCTCATATTGTTTGCTCTTACTGCAGAGCCCATTAACATTTTTCAAGGAAGCTACAATACAGATGTCCCTCCAATTAGGCTAAGTTACCATCATGGTAATCATTACAATTCGGTGGTTGATCCTCGTGGGCTGACAGTAGGGGCAGGCCTGGGATTTAGTTCCCTTAGAGGGGTATGTCTTGGTCCATGGTTATCATTGCCCTTATAGCCTATTCTACAGTTGAGTGTTTGCCAACTGGTATTCTTTGTTAATAAATGAACTTCATTTCCTTTCTGTACAGACAAATAACGTTGACAGGGATCAGGTGAAGGCTGCAATAAAAGCACAGCAAGATCAGCAGATTGAGAATGTAAGTACTGGTAATTGTTTTCAAGGGGTACTTGCGGACTTGCCATCTCAACATCTGCACAAATTAATCAGGTTTACCTTGAATTGTTAGAGTATAAACCGAAATATACTTAATTCTTTTCTTGCCGGCAACATCAGGCACTTCTGGCTGAAGGACGACTATACTCTGACTTGGAGTTGACAGAGAAGGAAATAGAGCGGATGGTGATGGAGGCCTCACGAGCAGAGTATCTAAAGCAGCAGCAACAAGTTAACTTCAGAGAGTCATCAACATCAGGGGCAGAGCCATCTTCTTCTGCTGCGAGTAAGCCCACCATTCTTGGCATTGGACTACCTGGTAGACCACGTACAGTTGCTTTGATAGGTTTGCTGAAACCATCATGATTTCCTATTCTGCAGTTAGTGGGTCTTCTCGGTCAGCTGGGACTGCCGATAGAGTTGGCGAGGAGTGCTTCGTTCTCCCGGACACCGTGCTAACCCGCAGCATGCAGCTCCTCCTGGCAATGGGCTTCAACTACATCCAGGTCATGGAAGCCTATAGCATATTTGGCGAGGACGTCGACTCAATGATCTACTACCTTGTGGAGATGGGAGGCACCGGAGCCTCTGCAGGTGGTAGCAATCGCAGGAAAGGAAAAGCTGCTGAGTGATCTGTGTACCTTTCACCGGCTATGACGAATCGAAATAAAAATAGTTATGCATAAGCCACAGGAGAGAGATGGCAGACTCGTGGATTAAATGAGCTGAAATGTCAATATACTTTCCACCGTATGGAGTGATAACAAAATAAAATTCACTTCCATATGTGACTGGTGTTTTCATGACTGTCGGCACTTGTCTACATATGTCTACTACGTTTCATTTTCAGTTTATAAGATGCTTTGACTGCTTCAAATTTGACTAAGTTTATAGACAAATATAATACTAATATTTATATTACTAAATTAGTTTTATTAAATTTAAATATTAATATATTTTTTATAATAAATTTATCTTAGGTTGGAAATATTACTATTTTTTTTTCCTATAAACTTAGCCAAACTTGAAGCGTTTGATTTTGATCTTATAACCTGAAACGGAGGGAGTGTAATGCAACCAGGTTGCGAAGGAAGTTGTTGACGTAGAGAGATTCACGCATGAGTTCTAGCTGTATGCTAGTATTACCAAACATTGTACTACTTCCGTCCCAAAATAAGGGCAATCATGGATCGGTCCAACAGTTGATCGATCGTCTTTATTTGAAAAAATATGAAAAAATAAAAACACACATAAAGTAATAATCATGTTTTATCGTCTAATAATATAATAAAATAATATAATAATACTAATCAATTTTTTTAAAAAAATAAGACGGACGGTCAAACATTAGACATGAACAGTGTAAAACTGCACTTATTTTGGGATGGAGGGAGTATAATGCAACCAAAGGTTGCGAAGGAAGTTGTGGATGTCGATGGATTAACGCTAGAGGACGGAGGAGTATAATGCAACCAAAGGTTGCGAAGGAATTGTGGACGTCGAGGGATTAACGCATGAGTTCTAGCAGTATGCCAGTATTACCGGCACAGGCTTCGGTCTAAGCCGGTGTCATAACAGGTTTAACAAGATGAAAGCAATCAGTCGCACATAAGAAACATCTTGGAGAAATTCGAGTTCAGGGAATGATATGAATTTATTTTTACATCACCGGACTGGATACTAGGATGAATTATTGGTCACTGTTTTCTTTTCATCGGAATTGTTAAGCTTAAGTATATACTACACCTTATAGTTAGGGTGGACAAAAAGCTCGGGCTTGTGAGCTCGGCTCGGGCTTGGCTTGAGCTTGCAAAGCTTTGGCTCGGCTCGAAATCTAAACGAGCCAGCCCAAGCCGCCTCCAGAGCTCGTTTGTAATCGAGCCGAGCCTGAGCTAGCTCACAAGCCGCTCGGTAGGCTGTCAAGCTTGTGAAAAAATGACTTTGACCCATTAACAATTCCCTTTCCAGGCCCAATGAGAAACCCTAACCTACCTTGGCATAGAAGAACTATTCCCCTTCCTTCCCATAGCCGAGCCCGAGCCGCCATCACACTGAGACACTGGGGGCCCTCCTTGGGCGGCGCCGATTTGCGACTGGCGCGGCGAGGAGTTGCCGGCCGCCGGCCCGCTGTTCTCCCTCCCTGGCGCTGCTGCCTGCTGCCCTGCCTCCTCCCTAGTTCCCAGCGGTCACGCCGGCGTGCCGCTCGACACGGCAGCCTCTGTGCCCCGGCCAGCCGCCTTCGGGCTCCCTCCCCTGCCTTCCTCCCTGCGGCTACGCGGCTGCGTTGGCTCCGGCCTCCTCCCCAGTCGCCCAACAACGCTCGACCCCAGTGCCGCCGCGGATGAAGAGGTTCAGTAGTATTTTCTCATTTTTTGTGATGCATGTAGCTCAGTAGTATATGCGTGATGAATTGATGTGTATGTGTGCAGTGTGTGCTATTATCAATGATTCAATCACAGAAAAATTGAGGCAAATAAATCAACAATTTATTGAAGTATTTACTTGCTGCTGTACATCACAAGCTGGCTCGAGCTTTGAAACGAGCCAAGCCAAGCTGCATTTTTTGCTCATTCTCTTTATCAAGCCGAGCCGAGCCAAGCATGTTCTTGACCAAGCTTTCACGGGCCAAGCCTGTTCTTGACCAAGCTTTCACGAGCCTGTTCAATGAAGCTAAGCAAACATTTTGCTAGATTCAAAAACATTTCGTTAGAATAACATGAAACAGAAAATTAAACTTTTTGATCGTACCCATTTCCCTATTCGTCCACATCATCACAGCAAAATCGATGAACTAACCCAGCGCATAATTCTGAAGAATTCTCGATGCTTTGGCGTCAGGAGTGTTCACGGATTAATTTGCAAGCAGCTGAAGATCAAGGTTGCCATGAATTCCTTTGCACATACAACTAATTCAGGGAATGCAATATCTAGCTAAACATGCGTGAATTCACGTAAGGATGAAATTAAATCTTGCAACAAAAAACTCAATCCGGTCTGACTGTCACATAACCCGCAATCTAACCGGCGACACCCTGCCGGTCTAATTGTGCGGATTACTTCACAAAACCAATCATATATTATACTCCAAAATCTCATAACGAGAAACTAATGTTTTTATCACATAAAATCTAAGTTACTACTTCATTTTACATACGTATATACGTAGACGAAGAGCTCGCTGAAGATGGTGGCGAAGAATGAGAACCATATAAGTAGACGAAGAGCTCGCTGAAGATGGTGGCTAAGAATGAGAACCCCGTAAGTAGGCGGTGTAGGATCCATGAAAACATGGCTCGCCTTTCTCTCTTACTCTTTCTTTTGTGTTGAAAGAGAAGACTTGGCGTGGGTTTGTTTGCTTGCAAAAATCAAATTGTTTGGTTCGCTGGCTGGCCTGCTTCATAAGATAGGGCTAGTGAGTTGTGAGTAAAACATGTCAAGACCTTTCGGTTTTATAGGCCAGCCCGTGTAGTTGGCTATTAATAAACGTCACACGGTGCTTTGTAACGGTCATGCACTGCTCATACGATTTCGAAAGTTTCTGAATTCCAGATATGTTTTGAGGAATGGAAAGTGTCGGTAGGATTTTTTTGGGAAACTTTTGTAAACGGAAACGGATATGATAAGGCTCCTATCCGTCGAAAACTTTAAGAAAACAAACTTGAAAGCTTTCCATAAACGAATTTAGTTTTTTTTTTCTCGTAATAAAAAAAGAGTATTTTCTAATACACAAATAATTAGCTTCAACATTCTTTATTCTAAATGCTTAGATTTATACTATGTATTGAGTTACTTAACTAAATAGAGATATTATCTTAGTGAAGTACTTTTTTATTTTTTTTGCTTAATGACTATTTTTGTTTTTATTAGGACATGTCATACTTAGTTATAGATAAATATAGTTCTTTTTTTAATAAAGTAAAATGTACAACTAGTTGTATTATTATAAATTGGTCAAAAATAGAAATATAAATTTATTGTTTTTTAAAAAATATTGAGTTATATCTCTTCGTTGATTTCTTAGGCTATGCTCGAAAAATCCCTCCTCTCACATATAAAATGATGTATGCATTAACGCAGGATTAATTCAGTGTAAGCTATTTTTTGAAAAATAGATTAATATGATTTTTAATGCAATTTTTGTATAAATCTTTTTGCAAAAAGAATATTGTTTAGTAGTTTGAAAATGTGCTCGCAAAAAAGAGATAGATGAATTGGGAAGTGAACTAAAAGAACTTAGCCTTAGAATTTTTTTGGAAAGAGAAGTGCATAAACGTAATTTTAAAAAAAAAAATTCCTATCGAATTGTTCTATCCACCTCATTGTTCAATAACGGAACACCTATATGTAACTCCGCAATTCTTCCACGATGATTATAATGGGAAAAGACAATCGCATACAGTACAACATAGTTCTAAAGTATTCCTTCCATCTATAAAAGGTAAAAAACCACTTAGAAAATAATACAAAGGTACAGTCGATTAGAAGATCCTGCTTAACTCCAGTACAAGTCCAAATATGATGAGATGCGGGCGTGCCAATCAGTTTGATCCTGCAACTGACAAGATATGCAAATAATAGACAAAACAGTCGATCGGCTGATAAGCCGATGGAGTAGTTCCAGCCGATGCCAATAATAGCCGATGCCGATACTAGCCGATAGCGATAGGGTTTAAGCAATTGGCTATATGTCCAATGTAGATAATGATATAAAGGCAATCGGCTGTTCAAAATAACAATATAGCAATATAATCCAGTAGAATCCAATCGGCTAACATTAATATGATAGAATAAACACTGATCCGAAGGTTAAAGCATACATCGGCTGGAGGTCCGATGTCATGAAATCCACAAGATTAGATTAAATAGTGAAACCTTTGTTGTCATCGGCTAAATCCAACTTATATGTATATGCAATCCTTATGAGCCGATGCAACGTCCAGATAACTCGCCGGCTGAAACTCCGATGAAACCCTAATTGGCAATCAGGAAGCAGGCTAGAGATTATGGTTCTAAGCATGACTTAGTAGATCAAACTTAACTGATGCAGCACTAAGAATGAAAAGAAACATAATAGCTAGACAATCAAGCCGTTGACTGAGTTTTCAGGGTGGTAGCTGTCTAAGCTAATCTAATCTAGCAACGCGATTTAGCCGATACCGGCAGAAACCCTAAAACGAGAAGCAGCCGATAGAGCTAAATTGATATGTTAAGACTAGATAACAGAGACATATGATGAATAGGTAGGCAAATATATCATCCAAACCAGAGCAATCCAAGAGGTCGAATGTACTGATGCAGCCTTGAACGACGCCGACATAAACGATACAATTGCCTGGGCCAACGGAACATTGGACTTACCCCTTAGCCGGAGATCGAACACCGATGCAGCCCCGCGTCAGGTGCCAAGTCCCGCCGGACGATAAAATAAAGTAGAAAAGGTAAACCCCGGGTGTACATATTTATACCCATGGGTTGATACAAGCCCTTGTCAGACCAGAAAGAAACTAACCTAAAGATAAAAGGAAAATATAAAGTCTTTATCGGACACTAAACACACTTTCTTAAAGATAAAAGGAAACTAACAAACTATTCCTAATTAATAGATAAACTGCCATGTCGCATCCTCTTTAAACTCGGTCACTTAGGGATAAGCTTCCTTTTAGTAGATTGATTTTCTTAGCCGAATATAGCAGGAATCCGACTATTGGCGACTTGATAACTCCCATCGGCTGATTCCGAGATGCTGCAGCCGATAATGATTCTAAGCCGATGACGTCTTTGCCGATTACCAAATTTCACTGTCAACACCTAGACACAAGTGAGCTATTAAAAATGTGCCACGTGCTTCACCGCGGTGCTTATTTTCGAGCTCCACAAGGCTGCGCTGCAGAGCAGGAGTGTGTGTTGGCCGTTGCTAGCTACCGCCATCGAGCACTTTGGAGAGGAAGCGTGCCCCACGCCTACGCTTGACAGCCACTGTACTGGCCTTCGCGAGCTCGCACTACTGCAGCACCCTACCTCCTCACAACTGTGGAACCAACTGCTGCTGCTTGGAGGAGGAAGAGAGGGGAGGAGGGAAGAATGAAGAAATGGCTGACATGTGAGCCACATTATTTTTTCCCTGTTTATTTTTTGAAAAAGATTGTAACAGTAATGCCACGAAGATCGCGCGCTGCGGGAAAGTCGTTATGGGAGGTCGATCCGGCCGCCGCGACGACTGAACAAGAAGGGCAGTGAAGATGCACCATTTTCCCTAGCGGTGGCAAACCATGAGCGAAGATACATTTTCACTGGCGGATGACATAATGGAGCCGCCAACAAAGATAATTATTGTTGGCGGTTGCCTTGTAACAGTCACCAGTGAAAATGATCTTCGCTGGCGCACTTAAGCTACGTGGCCCGCCTATGAAGATATTTAATGCGCTTCACCAGTTGCTTGCTGACACGTGACCCGCCTATGAAGATATTTCATTGTTTTTTAGGAAAAAATTGAAACTTTTTTTAGTTTGTTCACGTACTTGAGAATCACACACAGAGGATATATTCATTCGAGCTATCGATGATAAATGTTTTCTTATACCATTCCGATTTCACAGGTATAAGAGATATGCTACTACGTACCCCTCATAGTATTTCTAACATTTTAGGACCAAATTACCCCTTTATGTTTCTTCTTCCTTCCGCTCTCTTCTCTCTTTCAGCCGACGAACTCTATCGACCTCATGCTTGAGGAGATGGATTCTAATCATTTGGGTAGACGTCCACCCGTTTATTACATGCCAATTAAATGATTATGTAAAAAAAATTTAAAAAAATTAACAAGATAGATCGATATGTAATATACATCACGTAAAGTCATATGTCATACACTTGTCATACATAGGTAATGGCACTAAAAAAATGAGTTCAATAGGAACACCCAACAAAATATACCATTGAACAAAACTTCAGCACGACAAAAACAAGAAGGTTAAGATCACGGTCTGACAGTGTATCAGCACTATTAACGTATCCACAATTTATACTCATTATCATGCCTCAAAACTGAACGGCAACTATCCAACACTGATCCTTGGGTTCTTTCGTTGTTACAGTATGAAAATTGAACCCATCATATTCACCCAACAAAAAGAAGCATTCAGCTTCAGTGCACAAATCCAAGGATAAAAGCTTAAGACAAAAAACGTACAGCAGCTGCCAACTTCTGTTCACATCTGTTGGAACAGTCTCAAGCATCACCATGAACAAAAACACGGTCCTTATCATCAGGAACTAGGAAGAAACAGCTTTTCTTTCTTCATCATCAGTGATCGGTAGTTTCGTAGGCACGTCAAAGCTTGCCTTTAGCGTGGCGAAGTCTTTACTCTGTGCTGATTAATGCCTGGAGCAGTGGATGCGCTGATTCTGCAATTGATGTGCCCGCACCATTAGATCCTGGATGCCCTGATCTACAACAGCAGTGCCTGGCACCAATGGATTACTCAACATCCTGTGGCCTGCACCAACCAACTGTAGCAAGCCAATTACACATGGAAAATATGACGGGATGGATGTGTGTCCATAATACTGTCAATGATTTTTAAGGCAATTCTGAAAAGATTATAACTAGTTTGGTGTGGTTTACAGTCCTGGGAGCCAATATTGAGCTGCTACTAGCATGAGTTCAGGAACAATGGTATAGCAGAAGGGAACATCTTTGGGATTCTGGAGAGGTGGGCATCACTGCCAATGTTTTAGAATCACAAATGTAAGTTAGATTAGACAAAAAAAAATGAAAAACTTAGCATAAGAATCAGATATGCTAACAGTAACAGTATACCATAGGTAGGTGCAACACGTGCTCTTGGGAAATTTGCTGCCTATGGAGTCCCGAAAGCCAGAACAACAACAAACGAACACGAGGAAGAGCTCCTCGAGGGGATCCCATGGGATCATTTTGTAACCTAGTTGTGTAAAAACTCTAGTTTTTTTTATCTCTTCTCTAATATGAAATAGGCAGAGCTCCTGCTTTTACCCCTAAAAAAACACGAGGAAGAGCATAAGATAGATGCCTTACGGACGAAAAACAAAACAAGGGTCATTCTCGTGCTGTCGACATACATAGCATCCTCTTGCTTATTGTAATGAATCCCATGCCTTTCTAGCCAATCCTTCTCCATACCTCAGATGCTATCTGCATTTAAGTGATCAAAATTTCAATATGGCAACATATTTCAAAGATATTTGGACCAACTTAATAGCACAGATCATATGCTTCAATATGGGTTAATGGATTGGCATAATATGACTTCTTTTTAAACTAAAACTGGCCATAATATGACCATAACGATGGAAAAACCATGTCACCGCCTCACTGGTCTTGACTTCCTAGGAAGCTGGGATGCTTAGTCGGGAGGGGTTGCATCGATACCTCAAATCGAACGGGTTGCATCAATACCTCAAATCGAACGCATCACCAGGCGGTCGTGTCAGCCTGCAGGGGATTCCCTGGTCGCGATTGAGGCGCGAGGCCGGCGCTAGAGGTGGCTGCTGGTGAAGGCGCTCCTAATTGAACCTAGAGCAGCACTACTAGCACTAAGCTTCGTAGCAAGTTGGATTATAGGCTTAAACAAACAATCGGCATCAGAAAAAACTCCGATCGGGTCGCGCCTAGGGGGGGGGGGAGGGGGGGAGGAGGGAGAGGAGCATGCGGAAGGCCATGACGAGATAATACTTACAAAGGGACGGTGCACCAGGCCACCAACCGATTCTGTCGACGGAGTCAGGGCGATCGCCGCAGTGGCAGCGAGTTGGGGAGAGAGGCAGCCGCGGAGCTTCGCGTGGTGAGTTGGGTGACTGGTGGTACCAAGGAAAAGCATGCAGTAAAAACCACCAAATAATTGAAACCCATGAAAACTATATCTAAGTTTCTCTAAGTTCATGAAAAAATGCAGAGATAGTTATAGTTTTGAAATTATTTTACACAAAATCTTAAATCCAATCTCCAAGAGGAAAAAAAGGGACAAATTCCATGTGAATATTACCCTGATACTATCATCCTTTTTTACACTCAAATGAAGTTAAATTTGGACTTGATATTTAGAGATAATGAATTTATGACTATACCTATATCTAATAAATTTTTTATAATTTTTTAAAAAACTTTTATGTTTGATTTTCATAGGTTTTATTTGATGATTTTTACTTAATATGACTCAAGTATGAATGATTTACCAGTAGAACTACGTAGATTGGGTAATATATTGTTTTCTAGGGGCGAAAACTACTCAGAAATGGATGGAAACCACCTTTACCTCTTTCGTTTGCAAATCTTTTTAAGAATCACAATAAAAAAAATCCTGAACTCATAAATGGAATCGAATATTATCGGATACGGAAACAGAGCTAATACAAAATGACGCGGATATGGAACGAAAATATATTGGAATATAAAAATCCCTCCAAGTGAGCTTCCAAGTGTTTTTTTTCTAAAACAATAGATAAAATCCAAAATTTTGCAACTAACATCCCAGATCACTTCGTCACAAAACCGAGTAAAGTTTGTACCTACGCCACAAAGTGAGGTGCCTATCTTGATCTCTCATCGTGGCAATCGCAATAGGAAGTGCAGAATAATGCATCACATAACACAATCACTCACAGAGTGAAAGTCACATTTAAATTGTACTCCCTCCTTCCCTAAAAGTTTAACAATGAATCAAGTGATAGGAAAAAAAATTAAATGATAGAAAAAATTAATAATTACTTAAATTTTTTAAATAAAATGAACGGTCAAATATGTTTAAAAAAATTAACGGTATCAAATATTTAGGGAGGATGTTTTCTGCTCAGGGCCAAAACTCCAAATCCCCCCGAAACCACGAATTCCGCGTGGACCGCGTCGAGGAAAAAACCGAACTCTCCTCCCCTCCACACTCTCATCGCGTGCTTCCTGCGCTCACTCTCTTCTGAAGCGCTTATTCCTGGCGCGACCATGGCGATGGCGGCGCTGCTGAGGCCTCCCGCCTCCTGGTCTCCAGGAGGGAGTCCCCGGCGGCCTACGCGCGGCCCTTCCTCCTCACGCACTCCCGGGGCATCACCTACAGGCCTCTCATCGGAGGTAAACCTCACCCCCCGTCTCCGTCTCCGTCTCTCCCGTTCCTGACTCGCGCATGCCGCCTGTGTAACATCTCCACCATGGCTCATCACAGTCGGCTGTAGATCTTTGCTCGCTCGCCGTCTCTCGTGCGTGCAGATCTGTGTGATTGGCGGCTCGGCAAGTCGGCAAGCCTGTGCATGCATAGTGTTCGACGAAATGCCCGAGAGACGCATTCACCCTGAGTTTCTATCCTTTTACAGGGCTGTCCCAATTCGCGACCGAGGATAGCCTGGCAGAAGCTTTCTCTCAGTATGGCCAGGTACTAGAAGGTACATTCACTTGTAACTTACCAGAGCCGAGCCTAGAGCACACTTTGGTTTATACTTCTTGTCATTGCTAGTAAGTTGGAAACTGTTCTTGTTCAAATGCAGCAACAATTGTCACCGATAAGATGACAAACAGACCAAAAGGATTCGGCTTTGTGAAATTTGCCTCTGAAGAAGAAGCCAATAAAGCAAAGGAAGAGATGAACGGCAAGGCAAGCTTTTTGAAACAGTGTACTTTTAGTTCAGCCTAGGCCTTGTTTGAAATGTTGGATTACCACATGAACTTCACAGGAAACCCCAAAATCCAGTTTAAGGGTTGGTTGTTTCTTTCCTAGCAAGTTCCTGTGGAATATCAGTCTTGCAAACAAGGCCTTAGAAGTTAGAAGCACACTGTGTTTTCCTACTTGATTTGATTAACGCAAACTTGCAACAGGTATTGAACGGCCGAGTAATCTATGTCGACATTGCGAAGGCCAAAATGAATCGTACTACAGATTCCAGTCCAAGAGCGACAGGTCCTCCTAAGCCACCTGACCGCTGCTGATAGCATGCGTGTCATCTCATACTTTACTTTTTTATCTGCTGCACGAGTAGTCTATTGTTAGATTGGGAGTACCTAAAACCATATAGGGTAATATGAACGGTATTGCAAAGCTTAGAATGTTGAATGTCCAGTTTTAAAGTTCAGGTGCTAATGGATTTTCATCCAAAGTTTATGGGGAGGTTATTGGGACTTCTTCCTATTATTATTGAGAAGTTCATGCGTAATAATACTGGATTTCCAGTTTTGCAATAAAAGAAGATGTGCCCGATCAACAGCTCAGATTATGATATAACATCACATGCTCTTGCCGATCAAATACTGTGCCCTTTCCTTCTTTGTCATGGACAGTATCTATAATGCTGTCGCCATGAAATGATCTGAAAAGTGCTGTTCATATAGTTGCATATGCTCTTGATGAAGCTGTGGTAGAACAGTGTCCTTCCCCCATGTCTGTCCAGTGTTCTGTATGGAACTAATAATGAATTGGTGTTTTCAAGTACTCCTTCCTTAAACTTCATTTGATTCCCCTAAAACTGTGGAACAGTACCTTGATTATACGGAAAACATGAATTGTAATGCGATGGACAGACGGCACATTTTTTTTCTGCATTCTTGTATTATTTGAAGGGAAAACATTACTCTTTCTTTTTCAAATTGAAACGTAAAAAAACACTGCTACATGAGATTGGAACATGCAAACAATCTCAATTCTACTATGCTTAATTTCACATCCTAGGATCAGCTCAGGTGTTTTATCTCCTATTTTAAATGGATGATAAGCACCTGGCCAATTTTTAGTTTAAGAATAATGTAACTACAGTGGAAGAAAAATACACGCGAGTTCTCTGCTCGATTTGTACACTGATGAAGAGAAGGCCACATTTTGTCCTCTCTTTTTCCTAACCTCAGCCGCAGCCGCCGATCACCGGAGCACCACGGCGGCGACGAAGCTCAGCACGGCCATGGCGCTGGCGGCGGAGCAGCAGAGGTCGATGAGCGCCTCGCGTCGCGCCTTGCTCTCCTTCCTCCCCTTCCTGCTCTTCACGAACTCGTCGTACCTCCTCTTCGCCTCGTCCCGTTCTCTCCCCCCGCCTATCCTCTGTTCCTCCATTGCCGCGGCGAGGAGGCGGAGGCTTCGCTCGCCGCTCGCCGCGGCGCCGTCGGCGTCCTGCACGGCGAGGCTGACCTCGCTGATGTTGCCGGCCCCCTCGGAGCAGGTCACGGTGGCCTCGAACTTGCACCCGCCCAGCACCACCGCGAACCTCACCAGCGTCTCGCCGGTGTACCAGTGCCGGTCCACCGCCACGGCGCGCCGGCTGGACACGTTCACCGCTCGGCCGCGGGCAGGGTCGACGACCACCCAGCTCAGCTCCATGCTTCCGCGGAGACAGCGCCGCCTCCGCCGCCGGCCTCTTGCACTCCACGGCCTCCACCCGGAACGGCGAGCCGAGGAACCACGGCGACGACGCGGGCGTCTCCACGACACGGGAGAGCAGGGGCGCCCCCTGTAGTAGACGTCCACCGCCGAGACGAGCTCCGACGGGAGTAGGGGACCTCCGCCGCCGCCGCCGCCGCCGAGCTCCCCGGCGTCCGGGCGCGGGAACGGGAACGCGTCGGCGAAGAGCCGGCGCGGCGGGACCACGGACAGCAGCCGCGGGGCCCCGCCATGGACGGCCACTCCGCGATGCAGAGCGCGCGCCACGTCTCCGGGTCCGCGGCGAGCGCCCGGAGCCCCGCGCGTCGCGCAGCTCGCCGCCGCCAGCGACCGCCCGTCCAGCCGCCGCAGCGCGCGCGCCAGCACGTCGGCGTGCAGGTCCTCTATCGTCGTAGTCGCCACCATTTTCTTCTTCCTCTCTCCCTGGCGCTTCACCCTCTGTCTCTCTTGTACGATGAACCGGTGATAACTACTGCGCCTCCGCCGTGGTCCGGCTTTTATATAGCACTCCTCCTTGTGTGCCCTACTAGTAGTAAGCGCGGTGAACTCCGGTCAAAACCACAGCCGTCCTGGCTGCGACGTGGTCCAGTATCTGTACAGTGCGTTGGTGTGTTTCACAATTTTCTTTCGTTTTTAACCCGCATGCCGGTGTGGCCGTGTGGGCGCGGCTTGCAGTGCAGCCCAGTGCAGGGCGCCGGCGTGGCAGCCGACGAGAAGGGGTCGGTGGCGCGTGCCAGGGCCGCGCTGGCGCCCGTGGTACGGCGCGACGCGGCTCGCCTCGGCGTATCGTCTCAGGCCGCGAACGCGTGGCGCGCCGTGCCTCCTCCGTGCCACGCCGCGGCGCGTCTACCTGACTCTTGAGTCGGTACGCGTCGTGCGATCGGCTGGTTGGTCGGGCGCAACCGCAAACGCAAGCGAGACGTGACAGAGAACCAAAAGAAAAACAGGTTTTGTTTCCCTGTGCCTTTCACGGCGACCGGTTTTTCTGGCTTGATGGCAAAGCAAATCTGTTGTGCACCGGTGTACCGTGTGTCCGTGTATCTGATTCTTAATTGCGTTTAGAAGGATATCGTTTTCCTCGCGGGGGGGAGAAGGCCATCGATCGATCGGCACGGCATCTGCATACCGCTGAGATGCTGACGATGGGGGCGGCTCACCGGCATTAATGTCCTGGGAGAGTGAGATCGAGGGCTACTGAACGGTGTTACGTGTACGACGGCTTGGCCTGCGTACGTACAGCTACCGTATGCTGCTGCGCTGTTGCTCTTGCAGATTTCTCGTCAAGAAAAGCGCATTGATACAGGGATCTGTACGTCCGTGTGTGTCGTTCCTATCCTCTCGCGGTGACACGATAAGCCTCTCCTGATAATTTTTTTTAGCACAAGAGCTTTCTCCTGATCTTGCGATTTTCCGCATGATCTCTCGTTCGGTGTTCGGTGAAGCAATCAAAATGAGAAACAAATGTGGCAACTTTCAGCTTACTACTCCATCCATTCTATAATATAAGAAGTTTTAGAGTTGAACACGGTTATTAAGATGGAGGTAGGTGGAAAAAGTAAATGATGAAAGGTTTTGATTGGTTGGGAAGAGAATGCTGGTAGGACAAATTTAAAGAGAAGTTGTTATATTTTGAGACGGAAAGAATAGTTTAGATACACAGCAATGCTACGCTGTTGTTCTATGATTGTGCTTCAGTTGGGGAAAGCAGAGCAGTATACTGTAGTATTCAGAGTTTAGAACTGTTTATATGCATAAATGCAATTTTCTCGCGCTACATTTTCGAAGTTCCTCAGCTTTCAAAGCCTGGGCGATCAGTCTGAGCATGTCGGTAGAGTCGCTGTCATGATTGCCAGAGCAATTAAACTGAAGATTAATAAAGCCATATTGGAGTAGATTAGATTGGCCCCGCAATAAGATAATCCTATATATCCTTTGATTTCTTTTCTCATAATGGTTTCTGAAGCTTTGGCTCGGCCGGCCGTCATGGGTTGCCTGAGCTAGCATCAGGGTTCGGGGCCCAAATCCTCATATGGTCATATATAACTGCATGACGTTGCAATATGTATGGCAAGGATCTATTTTACATGGGTAAATTTGTTTATTACCGCTGTAAAAATCACGAGCTAAAAAATACATACTACTCCCTTTATCCCGTAATATAAAACGCGGTCAAAGTTGGCACGGTCTCCAAAACTAATCTTTAGCCTATAATTTCGCATGTACTATAAGGTTCGTAGCAACAAAACTATAACCATATGAAAGTAAATTTAAATGTCAATCTGATATAATTTTTAACAAATAAAATTTATTTTATATTATACTAAATGTTAGTCAAATATTTTAAATGTTGAATCTTGAAATACGTGTGCGTCTTATATTATGGGATGGAGGGAGTATATCATTAGTATGTAGATCCAGAGATCCAAGCTTTATATGTCATTATCATATTACGATGTTACGTTACAACTCGAGTATCTTTAATATGGTACAAAGTTATCCGATTTTACATCTGTATAATGTTTTGAGTTACCATGTTTTTAAGAGAGAAGATAGTTTTACCAAAGATTTGGATGCTACTATGGTATTACTTTCTTCATCTCAGAATAAGTTTGTTTTCCATCTATTTGTCTTACAGAGACGTCATCTTTTTCAGCGATCATTGCATTAGAGTATTGGGAGATAAAAGCATTGAGATTTGCTAAAGTGGAGAATAATTACATTGGAGTTTGCTAAAGTAAGAACATTCTTTTTTTCCTTTGTATTGAGGCTGTTTTTAGATCCAAAATTTGGATCCAAACTTCAGTCATTTTCCATCACATCAACCTGTCATACACACACAACTTTTCAGTCACATCATCTCCAATTTCAACCAAAATCCAAACTTTGAATCCAACTAAACACAGCCTGATATGGGTAGAAATATGCTAAAAATGAAGTCTTAGTGATGGAGATAGTACACGGGAACTGTCTAAAGATTTCAGATTTCAGGATTCAGGCTTCTTTTGTTTGTGACCAAAATTAACCAATCAAAAAATAAATGTTGATATTGCCAAATTATTTGGCTTAGGGCTTGTTCACTTTATAGTCACTTTTAACCTTACCAAAATCTGGTTATGCTAAATTTTAACACATTTTTATATTACCAAATTTTTAGTGTTAGATATGTTTTGTTTGAAGCCTTATCAAGTTTTGATGGAATTTTTACGAGTGGAAACTTATAAAACTACCAAAGGTTGGTAGGGTAACATTAATAAGACTATGTACAATTTGTTGCCTTACACAATTTGATAATACCAAAATTAGTAGGGTTAAAAATGACACAAAAGTAAACAAGCCCTTACCAATCAAAAGCCTAGTCAATTTTCCCCAAAAATATAGTAGTAATTACCATTGTAAAAAAGAAAAATGGTAAGATCACAAATGGTTAAGAACCATATAAGCCCTAATTAGAGCTAAAGAATGCAGCTCAGGAACATGTGGCAGTGATCTTGGCACAAGGCATGTTTCGGAGTAAAAACAGATTCTTCAAAAAATAACTTCATACAGACAGAAATTCAACATTTTCAGAGTCTAAAAAAATAAGAAGATATTTGGAGGGAGAAATGTCCCTTCAAATATTTTTTTTTAAAGAAAATTATAAACATGTTGGGATCAAACACGAAATCTTAGGGTTGAAATTACACACCACCTACCGCTGCACTGTACTAAGTGCATCTCAGCATCTTTAGTCTCACATAGAGCCTTCTGTTGTGTTCTAGACTGAGACAATTATTTTGGTTAATCCAATTAATCATTATCTCGAGTTACAACATTTTTTCTCTCTAGATAAACATCTCCATTTTCTCATCGCCTCCCGGCTTAACTGCATTATCTAGCTGTTTTATGCGCCGCTTGTTTATGACTCGTCCATATTCCTTCTGGACAATTAATTAGTCATTGAGCTAGGACAAGTCTAGAAGTGGAATCGTGGAAAGCTTCGATTAGGTAAAGAAAATGAATGTAGGAACTTCAGCTGGACCAAATGCCACATTTGACATCCAAGTTAAGATTCCCCATGTTGTCTCATGCGCGCTCGCAAGCCTCTCCTTTGCATGTCGCCGTGTCTTCAGCGGTCAAGCCGCCTTCATCGATCCTCTATTTGCACGTTGTGCAGTACTGAATTATACTATAATTCGGATTCAGTACAGGTGAAGAGTTTTTTTTTTTTTGACTGAAAACAGCACTAGAATACCTTTTCATTGAATAGAGCGAACAGGTGAAGAGTTAGAAGAGTGCTTTGGCAGCACCTCCAGCCTCAAGCTTGTGATCCCGGATTCTGAGTTAATTCCATGACCTAAACTCAAACCATTCGGCTCTTCCTCTTGTGTAGTATATATCTGTTGACCTGCTGCTGTCCTGGAAGGTTTGCTTGCTTTTGTCACCATCTTTTCGTTTCTAGCGGTATTGCATCGATTGATCCATCTAATCCAGCATGTTACCCAGGGAAAAACTTGGCTCGAATCAGCGGCCGCGCGTGCGTACGTGCTCTTTGGTGCGATCGGATCTGATAAGAGTCCTGGACTGTGGACGTGTCTTGTTAGGAAGGAATCCCGTCGACGAAGGCTGTTTGGTCGGCGTCGCTCTCGATCTCACGGGCTCACTGTACGTAGTACGATGCAGAGCAGTTCATCTCATGGCTTCGTTTTGACTGACAACGGGCGATGATCGGTTGTCCTGTAAAGGCACTCTCTGCAAGAAGCTGTGTACGGGATGGGGAAACTGAACTGATCACTACTGATGTATCAGGATCAGTGGATCGGAAGTTCAGGACAGATCGGACGCCGCGATCGGTGGCGCGTGGAATCGACGGAGAAAATTTTGGTTGGATGTCGGTACGCCCCAAAGTTCCAGTTAAACACTTCCACACCCTCTTGCTCTGTGGCTCTGTGCTTCAGCGACCTTCCCGTGGTACGACGGCCAATGAACCGAGCTACTCGTCTACTCCTTTGCTAGTTTCTTTCCCGCTTCAAAATAAACCAATCTCAATAATAATAGGATATAATCTAGGATGATAATCTAGATATAGTTATCTTAGGTTATGTCACATTTTTATCTAGATTGGTTTTTTTATACATTTTAAAATACACTCCCTCGGTCCCAAAATAAGCGTAGCAGTTTTTGTGTCCAACTTTAATCGTCCGTTTTATTTGAATTTTTTTATGATTAGTATTTCTATTGTTGTTAGATTATAAAACATGAGTAATACTTTAAGCGTGAATTATGTTTTAGTTTTTTTTTAAAAAAAATTAAATAAGACGCACTATTAAAGTTGGACACAGAAACTCATGGTTGCGCTTATTTTGGGACTGAGGGAGTAGCAATTTAACAAATGATTGGACACGTTCTAATACCATGAATATGGATAAGGATGTATCCTAGGCCGAGTTTAGTTCTAAACTTTTTTTTTTTCAAACTTCCAACTTTTCCATCACATCAAAACTTTTCTACACACAAACTTCCAACTTTTCCGTCACATCGTTCTAATTTTAACCAAACTTTCAATTTTGACGTGAACTAAACACACCCCTAGTATCATGAATTAGATAGATGTCTATTCAGATTTACAGTATTATAATAAGACCAATTCAGTACTAAGTTGCTTTTTTTTTCAGATGGAGGGAGTATCTCATTAGTCGCTTGACGCATAGTTATAAATGAACAGTTAGTGTATTTAATGCGAAATTTGTCAGGAAGCTGATTGCAAAATCAGGGAACAAAGACATTGCGATGAACCAGTCAGTAATACTCCGTCCGTCTCATAATATCGATTTAAGATAAGACGTGACATTTTATAGTATAATAAATTTTGTCTTAGGTTGCTATATACTACATCTATCTCAAAATATGCACAGCCGTGGATATCCGTGTCCAACGTTTGACCATCCATCTTATTTAGAAAAATAAAAAAAATTAGTCACACATAAAGTACTATTCATGTATTATCATCTAATAACAATTAAAATGCTAATCATAAAAAATATTTAAATAAAACAAATAGTCAAACATTGGATATGAACAATGCAAAACATTATTTATTTTGTGACGGATGGAGTATATTATGAAAAGTAACCACCCTAGTGTGTATGGTAGCCGCCGAATGGGCTGGCCTTCTGGAGTTCGGGGACTTTACGGATTGGAATAAGATCACTCTAGGTCTCTATATTTGTCGTTCAGTCCGATTTTCGTCCCTGAACTGCAAAACCGGGTATGACCGGTCCCCTAACTTACGAAAACCGGACAAACGAGGTCCCACGGCAGTATGGAGGGCGGTTTTGGCCGACGTGGCACATGTGTGGCTAATTTGACTCGATCTTCATCTGACGTGGCATTGACATGGCGCTGACGTGGCAATTCGATCCGGAAAAATATTAAACCCCGTGGGACCCACATGTCAGTTTGACACACAAATTAATAAAAAATGGTGGGACCCACGTGGGCCACTGGGCCCCACATGTCATTCTCACCCCACCTCTTCTTTCTCCCCATCTCACCCCACATAGCAGCGGCGCCGGGGACAACGACGGAGCGGAGTGGGGGGCGGCGGCAGGCGGACGGCGGCGCAAAGCCGACGGGGCGGAGTGGGGCAGCGGCGGGGTTACGATTTACGAACTTAGGAGCCGCTGTTTCTGAACGTGTGCAACGGTGATTGGTAAAGTCTGCGGCAAAGCCCGGTATCATGCCTTGTGAACTAGGCGGCCTGGCCTGCCGTGGTGGGCCGGTGGCCGGTGGCTCATCAAATCCACACAAGTTTTCCACCTGTTCCTTCACCTCGTTAAACAGCTCCAGTTCACCAATTGCTTTGGGGCGGACCCAGGGGTGGTGCCGGGTATGCACCGGCATACCCAAAAAATTCGTAAAATTTTTAGCAGGTAGTATGCATCAATGGGTCAAAACATTTTATGGGTTCCTCACCAAACTAAAAGCCCAGGAGGCACCAACCCAATCGTTGCACAGCCCACTAGAAAGGCACCTATGTGCGTGCATTCCCCCTAGGCTGGCACTGGCAGGCGCTCACATGTTAGGGTTTGGCACTGGATCAAATCATCGACCGGGCGTTGGCGACGCGTCACGTCACTGCGCCCATTGGCATCTGCGGCTTCAGGGCCTCGCAGCGAGCACAACGCATGGTGGGTTTAGGCATCGTGGCGCTACGACTGGGCAGCGAGCACCGGTGGCGAAGGTTGCCGGCTACCGTTTAGGCACTAGCGCCTCGACTAGCAGCGACAGCATTGTCAGCGAGTGCCTGAGGAAGGCAACGACCGCTGACCAGGCCATCAGGGACCAACTCCAGCCATATTCAACTATTCTTTCACCATTTGTTGCTTCTTTGTCTCTAATTTTTCTTTTGACACTGAGAGGCATAGTGATTGCAAAATTGAAAACTAGAATGAGTGAAAATGTGATACCAGTGAGAGTTCAAACTTCTAATAATTGAATGCACATTTGTGTGATTTGTAAGCTGAGGTCGGATTGAATCGATCAAATTAAACTACGGAAAGGATTAATTAGAGGAATATGGAGCTTTTCGTTCTTTAGCAAGGCACCGTCAGATTCTACATTA
>CM020187.1:7541092-7562262 GCA_009805545.1 Oryza longistaminata | reverse complement strand
TTGATGAACACTATGACATCATATATTGGACAGAGGGTATAATAAGCAATGTAAAAAATGCTTATATTTGGAAACTGATGGAATAGGTAGTTACGCTGACATGGACTAGCCATATAAGATCCACTTAATAATACGGCCTAATTAAGCCATTAGCATCCGACATACTCCCATCACCTCTGTCCAATTCAAACATCTAAGCGCGACACCTCGTAAGTCTTCACTAAGCGAGTGGCGTATCAGCATCATCTGATCATCAGCACCACGAATACTATATCAGTAGCACAAATCTCAGGGCCTCCTTCAGGACGTTCACCGAAATTCAACTAACTCCCACGAAATTCCCATAAAATTCATGCGTTCCAAAAGAGCTATCATAGTGTTCATCAATACATACCTCAAAATAAGACAAGCAGCAAGAGAGTCCACTAGAACAGATACTCAGCTGGAGTTTCAAAAGTAATTAAATTGTGAATTTTGCCAATAACTTGGTACCTTATGCGAAAACGCAATATATCCAACTATTTTGCATTGGAGCTCATTGTCTTTGCAACCACAACAAGAAGGCGCGAGAAAACTCAGTGGAGATTATTTTTCACTCATAATCTCTAATTAAGCTCCTTAGATGCCTCCATGGAATTAAAGAAGAGCACATGGGTTTGGCCCCCATACACCGACTAATGGCAATATATACGTGCAAAGATACATTTATATACCATATCCTGTACTAAGCAATAACCTAGTGGCACAGTTATGAGCTCGCATTTGGGTCAACCTTGCCTTCATAGTTGCCTTCAACTCCGAGACTTTACCTGCAATTTTAGACGCATCATCGATGAATCATGATGAATGGTGGTGAAATATTATAAAATCAGGTAAACTGAACTCAAACCTTTGATCCCGAGGCCGATAGCATTGGCTCTGGATCCCAAAACCATCCATTACTGCGTCTATTTGCCCAAAACGGGAGCATTAATGCTAGAATTAGTCCTAACTGAGGCAAATTATTTTCTCTACAGGTGGCTATCTCTTAACCTTGATGAGTAGCAGCATTGACCAAACCCAATGTAACACACAAACCAAAACAACTTTAAGTGAGTTGTATGTCATCATCATTAATCAAGGTGGGATATGTAAGCAATCTCGGGGATTACATTAGTGGGTTGATACTAGTATGACTTTACAAAGTTTAACCCTTTTCTTAATTGTAAGGTGATTAAGTCACACAATCAGGATGCAACATCTCCATAACACTAACAAGTCAACTAACGAATTTAATATCTGCTCTCGGCATTTAAACACTGCAAGCTGGAAACAAGAAAAACCCCAACGGAGCTGAGATTTCAAAGTGCTGCTCTTATGTGCATCAAACAAAGTGGCATTAATGTATTACTTATCTCGTCGTCATTGTATCAAGATGCGCACCAGAAGCAACGCATCGGTGCGTGCAAGAACATAGGTGTTGCGTTGCACCATTTAAAGACCTAATTGCATAAGGTGCACTAGCAGCATATCTATTCAAGAAACCTATTTATTCGATTAACAAAACCATGGCTCAACATTCAAGTTCTCTATTCTCTCCTCTTTTTTTTTTTGACAGCAATGCTGGGCATTTGAGATGGTGTGCCCAATAAATTCCATTCAAGGCCACATTGAAGTAGTGAAATGAATTGGAGGTCAGTCAAATTTCTATAATCTTTAGAAGCAATCAAAAAGGACAAATAATTGATGAGTTTCAACTTTCAACTCCACACCTAAAAATAATAAATAATTGTCATAATTACCCAATAAGTCCAGCTAACTTGCTTACATGGCCACTGCAAAGTTGTAAAATCTACTGGAGGTAATTAAGTCACTAGCAAACTTTTGGCACAATTAAACTAGACATGCCTATCATGGGTTACAATTTTCAACCAGGCTCACTGTTGGGAGATTGCCAGTCATCTAGCATGTGGCTAAAGAAAACTACCGCCGAAGTAAGAAAAAAAAAAGAGAAGATTCATCCCTGGAAATTTTCTTCTTTCAGATAAATGAAAAAAAAACATTTCTTTGCCTTCTGTATATGACCAACCATAAAGCCTCTCACCTCGCACTTCTCTCCCACCCAACACAGATTATTCAACCCCTACCATGCCACTCTCCAGCCATGAGTACCTTGGTAATAAAATGCGTCCTTCCTTAGCCTCTAGTACATGAAGTAGTAGTAGTACTGCTATACTCTTAATGCTGCATTAAAGAAAACCAATTGACCTCCCCCTCACCCTCACCCATCTCATCCCCCTATAAATACTTGCCATCTCTTCTCCGTCCAACCACACCACCCAGCAAGAAGACCCCGAGCAATTCTACCCGCTCCGAGCTCCTCCCCTTTCACTGTCTCCAATCACCATCATCTGCACGTCTCACCGACCCTACGCAACAGTAAGTTCCTTCGCCATCGCCATGTCTTCTCCTACCTCTAAGCTTCATATGACAGTCGTGCAAAAGTTTCCATTTGACCAACCGGCTAACGAACGTTTTTATGGGGGTGTAGGCAAGTGGGTTACCTCTCGATCGGGATGAGCCGCAGCAACAAGAAGAGCTCCAGGGGCATCGACCTGAAGCTGAACCTCTCGCTGCCGGCGAGAGGGGACTCGTCGTCCAGGAGGGCGATGGCCGCCGACGAGGAGTCGTCGCCGAGCTCGTGCCTGTCGTCGGAGAACGAGCACGGCCTGCAGTGGTCCAACAGCCCGGAGGCGACGTCCATGGTGCTCGCCGCCTGCCCTCGCTGCTTCATCTACGTCATGCTCCCGCAGGATGATCCGCGGTGCCCGCAGTGCAAGAGCCCCGTGATCCTTGACTTCCTGCAGCAGGACAACGGCAACAACAACGCCAACAGCAATAGCAGCAGGAAGACCAGGAGAGGGTGAAGTTAAACAAAAGGGGGGGCAATTCTCCGTTTGGCAGAAGATCAACATCAATCAAGAAAAAGAAAAGCGTCTATATGAAGTCCTAGGTCCAGTAATTCTCTTTTGTTTTGCCTATTCCCCCAGTGTAACCATGATATATTCCTTACAAAAAATTGTGAGACTAGCATGAAAATCCATGTGCTGGTGGCACAATTTTGATACATCATGGATACACTGGGGACTATATCCATCCCCCTCTCCTGGCTTCCTTCTTTAGTGGTTCTAAATGAAGAAGTTTTGCTTAGACATAGGACCAGACTTCTCATCTTTGTTTTGTTTTTGTTTCCTTTCCGAGATGAAAAGAAAACATTTACCCTGAAAATGTTGAGATGATTATTGTTCTGAATCACATGATGGCTTTCTATCAAGCTCTTCAAACCCATGAATTCTGACTCATTGCGCTGTTTCATTAGACAAGGTAATCTGGTCGAGCATAGAAAATGGGGAAAAAAATCACAGCATGAACAGTCAATCACATAAATGGGATGTTTACGAGTCTGTCATCACAGGTTAGCTGAACTAACCAATTGGTACTGCTGCTCCCACGTTGCAACATAATGAGGTCGCCTTCCATGGACACTCTACTATCTCTGAAAAAGACATTATGTAATTGAAAAAGGTATGCAATTTTCAAATTAGGACGAGATATAGTATTTGAAATTGTTGAAAAAAACGCTGTTGATGACGCCATGCAATGAATAGCGATTAATTTTGGCATCCGTCACTCTTATCTCTTCATAATATACATCCATCTGAAATACGTGCTGTGTGACGCAGCAACCTACCTTAATTGCTTCTCTAGTCAACTTTGCCAAGCTGATATATTTATGTTCACTTGATTAAAGACATCTCAGATTAAGTCCAGATCTTCATAATCACACATAGAGACCAGCCATACTACAAGTTGATTCAAATCACATCAGAAGGGCAGAGAGCAATAACAAATAAAGATGGAAAAAAAATGTGCATGAAAAATTAGATGTCCCTTGGTCCCTGTTGACTGGTAACGGCAAATTTGTCAATTTTATTCATCAATCAACGAAAACAACAGTGTCTCTAGCTGTATTCTAGTATTTTAATGACAAGACAACAGCAAAGGAATGGCCCAGCCAATAAAATACAAAACTGAATGGCAAAAAGATTAAGAAAAGGTAACTAGAACTAAATTGCAGGCCGAATATATTATGACTTAGCCTAAAAAAAATGTGGCTAACCGATATAATTGATAGATTTGTGAGATTACTTGCACTCGCCTTGTCCTGAACAACTAGAGGACACATCATTTAAACATAAATACTCCTGCAACATAAGGACATAGCTAATTGCAAAGAATTGATACCGGTCAGGAACCCAACAATGCAAAACAGACAAAGAAAGCATTACCCATGGTTCTCCACTTTTGTGGAACTAAGTTCATGGTCCAAAAATAGAGTAGGCAAGAGAAACATGAGATCGAAGACAAATGAGGCTTGAGGGGGTCACTAAAAACAGAGATAAACTGCATTTGTACACTTGTGTTGAGTTCATGGATCTCCTGAACTCCATAGAAAATCAGCATTCAGTATGCAGAAAACGCAAGAACTGGTATATCGATCCAAAAATGCTAAATCGAGTGCAAATTACGAAGCTCAGCAAAGTCTTCTTTTTTTCTTTCATGCTGATGCACTTTTGTCTTTCGGTGCATTCTTATAAAAGGAAGAACAAGCAGAATATAGATTCCATCCTAATACCAGTAACAGGGATGAGCATGACTGCTACATAAGCATAGAGAAGACCAGAAATGAACCAATGAGCATTCATTCTGTTGCTCTGTTCTAATAAACTTTATTAGCTTCCTATTGTGGGGCATCATCAGGACAACACCTTCAACACTGTAAATTGGCGGAAAATTCTTCTGAATCATGGAGCTAGCAAAAGTGAGTTATGACATCGCCACCAATTGTGCTCAACTTGTGCAATGCACACAACCGAAAAAGTGGGGAAAAACATTATGAGTGCCCATGAATATTCGTAAGGCACATACATTGAATTGGATGAATGAATAGACTCAACATTACCACATTACGAATATGAAGAGTCCGAATATCAATGATTGAAGTTGTGTCGCTGTATGCAATACAGCATAAACATTCCATCTCCAAACATCTCAAAGCTAGACACAACAAAATCAAGTTTCACAACTTACAGTTCCTGGTTGGATAAGAATGAATCTTTCAGATGACCGAAGAAACCTGCAGCAATCTGTTGAATAGTCCCACATTGGTTGTGGAAGGGCAAAGGACCTAAGATATAAGTGGGGGAGCCCCTCACCTCAATGGCTAGCTTTTGGGGTGGGAAAGGCCCTTTACGATCCTACAATTGGTATCAGAGCCTGGCTAGGTTAATATCTCTGGCCCGATGGACACGTGTGTGAAGGCCTGATGGACCGTGGGTGCCTGCGGGGCCCGTATACCTGATGGACCGTGGGCCGGTGGGGGCCCGGATACGGTGAAGGGGCGGTGAAGGGCTGAGGGACACCAATGTGTGAAGGGGGAGATTGTTGAATAGTCCCACATTGGTTGTGGAAGGGCAAAGGACCTAAGATATAAGTGGGGGAGCCCATATTACCGCGCACCCTCTTTCTACTGCCTAAAGCTGAAACTAAACGCAACTCAGCATTTGCCCCCAAATCATAATTTTAGGTGAAAAAAAAAAACCTGCCCTAAATTACCGCCTCGGATTGGAGACCAAAGAACACGGCGCTAATCCGGAATCGCCCGGGACTCCTGGAGCAAGCCCATCCGCAGAAGAATGGCTACTAGTTGGAGTTGCTTGCTCTAATTACCTAGTTCGATTTAGAAGAAGCCGAGAAGACGAGGCGGCCTCGGACGCGAGCACTTCCGCCTTTCGATTCGTCTTTTGATTTTCGAAGCGAAAACCCCAGGAACAAAATAAAGTCGGATTTTACGGTTTCCGCCCTAGGGCTTTCCTTTCAGGTTTTGCAGAGCTCATCATGGGCTTTTGATTGGGCCGGGCCTTGTGAGCAATAGTCTAGCTGTTTGGTTGGCCCAACTAGTAGAGCTAATAAATCACGTTTTTCAACAATATGTATGTCAGTATGATAAATGATCCCTGCGTTTAATTTTTCTTTTTGTCGCTGCTAAGAACATATAGCCATATTTTTTTATGAAAGGTAGTCTGAACATAACTAGGTAAAAATATTTTTCTTAGCAAGTCTATTGATGCTGCTTGCACATATAAAATCTTATTGCTCCTATATATTGGTGATTCAAGATTTTTAAGTTGACCGTGTGATTCCAAAACATCACCTCCGAACAAAAAACTTTTTATATGAAAATGATACTCCCACTGGTCATAAATATTTAAGTTTAGGATGAAACTTGGTTACATTTTAAAACTTTGACCATTAATAACTTCTCGAATTATTAGTTTAAAACAAAAGGCAACAATTTGTTTAGATTTATTTTGTACATAAACTTATAAGATTTTACAAACTTATTATGATATAAAACTGATGGTTAATTTTTAAAAAATTTGATCAGATCATGTCTTGAATGTCAAATATTCATTTATTTTCCAAGGACAAACATAAACTAAAGTTTTTTAAAGAAAACGAAATGAAAGATCAAAATGCACCGAAGTTATAAACTAACTTGTATTCTTGAAAGAGTTGAGAATCCTAAAACGCCTTGCACTTGTACAGCAAGGCCTTGTTTGAATCGTTTGAACATCACCAAATCATCTGCCATTCCTCTAAATTTGTACACTATGTTCAAAAGAAGCATATGTAGGAGTCACAAGGACTGAAGGAGTATATAGGAGCCGAAAGGAGAGAGTGTGTATAGCAGTATTGTCCTCTTCCGGCCAATCCACACACCTATCAGCGACCTGTCAACTCGTAGCACATTCACACGTGGCAGATCAAATGACACGTCAACTTCGCAGCAATACCATCGTTCCCGGAAAATAACAAAATGTAATCATAGACAATATCTCACAGTGAAGAAAATGATTCTCGACAGGATCAGTTACCTACAGGGCAAGCAGGTCGTCTCACTCTCCCTGCAACATGTGAAGGTTCGCCATGAAAAAACAATCAAGCTATCATTGACATGCAAAAGACAGGAAAGAGAAAAAAAAAAAAAAGAGAAAGAAACAATCGCTCACAAACCTACAGCTACAACCACCGTTGATTTGTTTAAGCCACACCTGTCGGTTAAGTTCTTCGATCGTGTACATTTCTCACGCTGTGCCTTAATAACCCGGTGATCAATCACGCAGCTCCCTATGTATATGTATGACAAGTTCAGTGTTCATCCAGGCCAAAGAGTAGATAATTGGGCAGTTATTTGATGGTGATCATGCACGCATGCCTCCTGTTTTGATCATGGATTGGCTCTAAATTCCAGCCACTGTCTTGAGCGATTAAACATTTCTCGAAGGTGATGATCAATGGGAATCCCAGGGTGATACATTGATGCTACTAGAATTAGTATGCTGTCAAAGTGTCCACGCAAGAAACAAGCAAGGAGTCAACTTCGCATGTGCAGATGGAGAATTACTGAATCAGTTGCTAATTTACTCTCTTCTTCCGTAGAAATTCTAGCTGCAGTGGAGAAATGCTAATTTGATATAGAACCAAAAGTTGCTGTTACATATGTCAAGAGATGTCTGAATCTTCTGCTCCCCATGCTCCAAATCTGCTTCCCATAACTATGTGCAGCATCAAAGGGAACCACCTGCTCTTTGTCCTTTTGCGTTAAGTAAATTCAGGCATTCTGCTGATGCCTGATGCATCTTCTTCGACATGAGAGGTTAATGATCAAAATGCCAACAAAAGTCTCAATTATTAGCTCTGTTTTTTTTACTCTTTTAATAAGATGCCATCGATCCAACAACACACGCATTATAAGGCTCTTTGCTCCTGACCCTCCATAACATGAACAAGAACTACACAATCAAGAAGAAGAGCAGTCGCTACAAGAGAACAAGAAGATGGCTTCCAAACACAACCAAGAACCTGGAAGAAATTAAGGATTAAAGCAAGATGGCCATGTAGGCCATTTTTATTGTCGGTTTATAATTTGCCTCAGCCTTTCTTTCCCCCTTTTTTTTAAGGGGACAGATCATTAGGCCCTGAAAAGTGCAGGCACTGCCTCCCTTTAAGCACTAACATTTTAGGTCAACCTTTATTAGCCTTTAGGATCCACTTTTTGTTGAAACAAGTTGATGCATATTCCAACCTTTTCTTGTCCTAAGGTACAGGAGAACCTGATAGGGGACATCATGGCACATTAGGGGGAATTCATAGCCATTGGCCCCTCTATTTTGTTTCTGTTTGGACATAAGTTATCTCTCAAAGTTTTGTTCTCTTGTCAAAGGATAATCTTAAATTTGCATAACCTAACATTGCCACATGTGGGCGTGGATAACTGACAAACTACAAGTTTTATTTATAGTCTACTATTCAATGATAAAAAGAAATGGATGATCCAGATCAACCGTATGGTAGAACAATAATGCCAACATATGCGCTTCATTGTACTCTCGATCTAGACCATCGAACGCACGATCTGACGGTCGTCTACACCCCATGAGCTAGCTTCTCCACGTGCAGTTCTCCATCTTTCACACGACACGAAACTTACTCCGAATCGAAAACAAATACTCTTCCATGTATTTTAAGTTCTAACCAAGGCACGAACAGACAAAGGCTTTTCCTTCTCAAAAGATGCAATGGTCGATGCTTAATTAAGCAATCAAGCTTAAGCGTTCGGTCTTGAGAACGGTGACACGCTCGCGCGCGTGGAGATTAAGCTCGTCTCGAGGGGAGCTAAGCTTAAGCCACCAAAAACCGCAGCAACCCAAGAAACTCGCATGGTTATTTGCGAATGATAGTACAGGACAGGGAGTGTGGCAACTATGCGTTGTTTATTTAAATCAGCAGAGAGAGAGAGAGAGAGAGAGAGATTCTTGTTTTTTCATATGACATGTTTCAAATTTGTCACATTGCCCAACCCATGATTGTCTGTGATCCCTTCTCACTCCTCCCTCACTCACCAGGTGATTTGAAACCCATCCAGTTTTGATCAACAGAAAGATACATCCATGCTGTACTTCCAGCTCGTCTTCTTTCTTCAGATGAATGTTTTTCTGGCTGCAAGTCTTGGCCATACCAGGGTCTTTGCAGTCTCTCAGAGCAGAGCAGAAAAACATAAATGTGACATCTTACAACCTGCTACCTCGCATTCAATAGCTTGCAGATTGTGCCAGGCACATCTACTACTATAGATTTTCTTCTTTTTTTTTATCTCTATTTTCAAAAATCCGGCAGGGAACAGTGACTGTTCAGGATGAAAGTGAGGTTCAGAAAGTGATATGATCAGTTTCCAATTAAAAAAAAAAAAGAGAGGAGTACTGCGAGCAAAATTCGGAAGAGATATAAATGTAAGTGCTCCAATAAGAAACGGAGTGCAATCCAAAAATAAACAATGAACCCAATGTGCATTAGACTTATGATAACAACACTGCACCAGCACAGTGCACAGCTATTAGATTTGATGCTGTTTTCTTTTCAAGTATTTGCTTCTAGCACAAAGCCAGAAACAGCTATCAGATAAAATATCAGAAAGTGGCTTTGCAACACATAAAAAAAAAAATCAGGAAAGCTGTTGATCCAGCCAGAGAGCAAGGAACATGATGAGCATACCACAATCCACGCAGCAGACATGGCTATCTAAAAAATGTCAGTTGTTAATAAGCTTTCCTCCAAGGACTTCTAAATTTTAAAATCTTCTATATATAACTGAAGATTAAATTGCAACGTTAGGTGGAAGCCATGCTTTTGGCAAGCTATAGCATACAAATGTTGCGGTGGTTCACAGGTTGTTAGCACCAAACTCTAATTTTCTTCTGTTTAAGGTTATGATACAGTACATAACAGTATGCAAACTTTGAAGAGAGACGGCATATGTGTTGTTTTCTGAACTCGATTTTGCTTTCTTCATAAAATGGACACTGCAGATAATAAATATTTAACATTTATAGATAAGATTTAGTTCAATTTACGGAACTTTGACCATCAACGACTTCTCAAATGCTTAATTTGAAAAAAAAAAAGGGTACGCGTATATTTGAAATGTACGACTATCATAATGACAAAAATTCTTTATATTTTGTACAGTCAATAAAATAAATTATTAGATGTTGTAAACCTATTATAACAAAAGTAATGATTACAGTTTTAAAAGTTTTGAATTTTATCCTAAATGTCCGAGAGGAGTACGTAAAACGCCTATTTTTATTTTCAACGGCAATTAATGGAACGAGGGGTATGTTTCTAGATCAAAATCTTGTTTCAAAAACCATTAGTTCAAGGTGTTCTGATCTCTGTTTTTTTTTTAGCAGCGGCCACAAAATTCCTAACTTAGATCCCAATGATGTGTATGTAGTTAATACTCCTTTCGTCTACAAATATAAGAAATTATGGATTCAATTTTATCTGCAAATCCTATATTTCTATAAAGTTCATCCCCACTAAGTGTAGTTAATGCTATTTTTTTTTCTCATTGAGCCACATCACCTAAATTATTTCTATCCCTTTAATGATTGTTCTATAGTTCAAATTATGTCCCTCCTTTCCTTCTTCTAGGAAGTCATATGACCTTTGTTTTGTCTTTGGATGATTATTCTATATCGTTTCCCTTCTTTTCATCCTGTCATTGAGGCATATCACCTTAGTTTTGCTTTTGAATAATCTATTTGTGTATGATTTACATTGTTATAAACCATATCATTTTAATTGTTTATAACTTTTTTCTTCTATGGTTGATCACAGATGAAAATCATATAAAGTATATAAAGTGATGTTGTGTAGCTATATGCATGTTATTTATACTATTATCATATATAACTCCCACAGCAACTCGCGGGGTTTCATTTTGAACTGGAGTACTATTTTCCCATTTCATCCAACCATTGCATTTATTGCTACTAGGCATGATCTTTCCATTCAATTAAACTCACATGGAAATTACTTTCAAAGTAATTTCACCTCAACACTTAACTTTGCTAACCAATCTAGAGTCTACTCCTTACTCCGATGGAAGGAGTATCATCAGTGATGATGAGTAGAAACACTCTTCTCAAGGTAAATATTACAGTACTATTTTTTAGCCTTTTAATGGTCATACTAATACCAATTTCTTTTACTACTTCCTCCATCCACAAAAGTTACACATATTACTTTTGACACCAAGACCAAGGAGAAATTAAATCACCTTAGATGTTACAAAATCAAGGAGTGAATGTAAACATGCAACTAACAAGTATTTAGATGACTCCTTGGGTTTTAATGAAACATTTAATTTATCTCTTCATTTAAGCCTTGAATATATGAAGAATATAAATATGAACAACTTATTTAGAAAAAACTCAAATATAAAATATGTATAACTTTTATGCACGAGGAGAGAGTAACTTTTACAGAAGGTGCAGTAAGCAGGTACAGGTACAGGGACCATCACTCCTCAGTCAAATAAAAAAGAACTAAAATTGATGTTGAGAAAATGAAGCAAATACAATGGACCGGAGGGGGGGGGAGTGAAAGGCCTGAGTTTTCCAAAAATTTTCTTCAAACTTCCAAATTTTCCATCACTTCAAAACCGTCACATCGTTCCAATTTCAACTGGCCCTGTATAGATGGGACTAAAACTTTTAAGTCCCTATCACATCGAATATTTGGATACTAATTATAAATATTAAACGTAGACTATTAATAAAACCCATACATAATCTTGGACTAATTCGCGAGACGAATCTATTGAGCCTAATTAAACCATGATTAGACTATGTGATGCTACAGTAAACATTATCTAATTATAGATTAATTAGACTTAAAAAATTTATCTCGCGAATTAGCTTTCATTTATGTAATTAGTTTTTTAAGTAGTCTATATTTAATATTCTAAATTAGTGTCTAATGACAGAGACTAAAGTTAAGTCCCTGGATCCAAACACTACCTAAACTTCTAATTTTAGCGTGAACTAAACACACCCGAAGACACACCACATCAAATCTTGTGCTAGTCATTGGCCAATAGACCATTGAATGGCGGTATTCAATTCCTCTACTGAAACCCTCTCCAACCCTCCCGTAAATGTGCTGCAGCCTCCTCTTTCTCTTCTCCCTCTCTATAAAACAAAAGCGAAAATAAACGCCACGCCACGCCACCGCCTCCGTCAAACACGGCGGCGCAATGCCTCCCCTGAACCCTCCCCACCTCCACTTCGGAAAGCTCAGGAAGCGGGCGCGCGCCGCGGCCGGCGGCGCCGGCGGACGCCAGCCGGCTGCTGCCATGGCCAAGAAGGGGCTCGTTGGTATCCTGTACAAGCTCCGCGACGTGCACCATCGCGCGCCGCCGACGCCGACGTCGCCCTCGTCGTCGTCGTCCCCGCACTGCCACGGCCGGCATCAGCTCTGCTACCCGCCGGCGCCGTCGTCGTGGCCGTGGCCGTCGTGCCGGCACCCGCGCACCAGCTCGTTCCGGTGGCCGACGGCGCCGCAGCAGGGCAGGCGGACGCCGACGCGCCGCCGCCTCCGTGTACCGCACCGTGAACCCCGTCTACGACACGACGTCGCTGGAGCACTTCAACCCGCGCGCTCGTCCCTGGACGAGGCGTCGTCCTGCATTGCTGACCGGAGCTTCTTCGCCGTGGAGCGGAGCCGGAGGTGGAGGAGGAAAGGAGAAGGAGAAGGAGCTGCAGCTGCGTGAGACGGCCGTCGTGCGCGGCGTTCGCTCGAGGCGGCTCTTCTTCGAGCCGGCCGGCGCGGAGTTCTTGCCAAGCAGGTAATGCGGCGCACTCGCGCACTACGATTAAGACGCGCGACGACGCGAGAACAATCAATCTTGTTATAACACGAGAGAGGATTTCAGGAAATGGCGCGAGGCAAGAACGACGACGAGGAGGCGACCGCCATGGACGCCGCCGCAGAACGACGACGTCGACGAGGCGACGCCGACGACCACGCCGCAGACCGGCAAGAACGAAGCGGCGGCGGAGGCCGCCGCGCTGAAGGGCGGCGCGGTGGTGCTGACGGTGGAGTCGGAGGACCCCTACGGCGACTTCAGGTCGTCGATGGCGGACATGGTGGCGGCGCACGGGCTGCGGGACTGGGAGGGCCTGGAGGAGCTCCTGGCGTGGTACCTCAAGCTGAACGCCAAGGGCGTCCATGGCGTCATCGTGGGGGCCTTCATCGACATGCTCGTGAGCCTCGCGTCGTCCTCGCCGATCCCGTCGCAGTCGCCCTCGTCGTCGTGCATCACCTTCGAGGACTACTCGTCGGCGACCATGGAGGAGGAGAGCTAATTAAGCTGTTCTCGAGGAAGACGACGACCACGTTTTGTTTTTCTTTATCCTCATCAAGAGATGGAAATCTCTCTTTCTTTTTTTTTTTTGGGTGCTAATTCTTTTGTGTTTCCACGAAGGAATGGCAAGTGAGGGAATTATTGTACAGTTGCTAAAAACTAATTGATGCTGATAATTAGTGTAGATTACTTAATTAATTAATGCTGAGATGGCTAATTGATCACTTTGCTCTGCTGTGATCTCTGTTCCTAGCGTAGTGTGGATCATGATATCAAATTTTCAATGGCTGACAATTTTTATCACAATTTTGTGAAGATTTTGATGACAAGATTCAGACGAATGATGGGTCAAACCCTGTTCCTTGGTCTGCAGGTCCATGAAGGCAATGCAGGTTATCTGGGATATATTAATGAGTCACCAACAGCTCATAAATATGTGGCCTTCATGCCATTGGTTTCTTTGGAGTAATGCGGTACCAGATGATTTTAATCCAAGAGATTGTAATGTTATCAAGCTGTCACGTACTCTACCCTGCTGCAAGTATTAATCGTTTTGGTCACATTGACAGGGTCAAGAAAACCACTAATTCCCATTTTCTACATAATAACATTAATATGTTGATAAATACTCCCTCCATCTACTTTTGACAGTTATATTTCATCTTGACACACAGACCAAGAATAAGTAACTCTGTTTATCATCCATTTAAACATGCTACTAGTAATTTCTCATAAACAAGCGATTCATTAATATTTACATTTCTCGATGCCCATGTAGCCAATTTTATGTGGAGGAATGGAGAGTCACGCATTAAATCCGAGAAAGTTATTAAGATGATAGATTGTTGGATTAAAATATGCCTATCAAAAATAGATTTTACAAATTTGGAAATATGACTATCAAAAGTAGATGATGGAGGGAGTATCAGATTTAAAAAAAACACACACTACATAATTTTATAACGAATCTAGGAATGCTATTGTCGTGCAGCCAAGCTAGACACGGTTTATAAGCTACGGTCAAACTTAAAAAAAGCTGTTAAACCACATTTAATTTTTGAGATGTTTTACAATGGTTTTTAATGAAAGTAGAATCAATTTAGACCGTTTATTTTTTTTTCTAATTCAACATATCATATATATTTATACTACCATCTTTATGTAGAACATTTTTTTTACTGCTACTAGAACTCATATATCAATGATTGAGATAATTTTTATTGGTGATTATACTGGTAGTAAAATACTATAGTAGAAACCACTTTAAAAATTCTGGTATTTTGGCTGAAATTATTGGTGTTTAGTTGGAAGTTCCTTCCAAATACCAGTTGATGAAAGTTGGATTTCTGTTCAGTTTGAGTAAAAACATGTCGAAATTTGCCTCGAAATTCTACAAGAAAATGTCTGTTTCATGAGAAATGTTTGGCCTTGGATTCTTATCTAGGATATCCACGCATATTAATCCATGCACATATTGCAAGCATGATACTTCCATTTTCGCGAGCATAGTCAGTACAAACACTAGTAGGACTGTTTAAGTTATGTCCACGAATACTCCCTCCGTCCCAAAAAAAGGCAAACCCTGGGTTTCCGTGTCTAACTTTGACTGTCCATTTTATATGAAATTTTTTTATAATTCGTATTTTCGTTATTGTCAGATGATAAAACATGATTAATATTTTATGCGTGACTTGTCTTTTTAACTTTTTTTATAATTTTTTCAAATAAGACGGACGGTCAAACGTTAGGCACGGAAACCAAATTTATCTTTTTTTGGACAGAGGGAGTAAGCCTTACCCACAGTCCTCCACGATCACAAGTCCCTTTCAGTGTTTTCGACTTGAATGCGTCGAGTAATAACACAGTGGGTCCATGAATTTATCAGTGCTTATCATGAAGCTTAACTCTTACGGAACAGGACAGACTAGTAATATCAGCTAGGCCCCGGCAGAGTCCTTTTAAATCTACTACTAAATGACTACTTACTCTAATCAAGCCTCATGTTCAGCAGTCTTCAGGAGTTACCAGGACAGTCTAATCAAGGCACAGGATTTTGGTCAGTCAAGTTTATGTGGAGTAGAATGGAGTAGTAACTGGGTTATGAACCTTGCAGAATTCAGAAGCCATTTGTAGGTTAGATCAAGCAGAAACATAGTGGAACTGAGTGCCATATCTTATCTTAGCTTAGACAACACTCGTAGTAGTAGCTCCTAAGGCTAGCTTAAGCTTTGTCCCTAACCACCTTGTGAAACTTAATTTATGATGCTTAAAGGTTCAAGCATTCCAAGTTGTTCTTTTACCCTGCAACACTGCAAGTCTGCAGCTTCTAGACTGCTCGCTGCGACATGTTCGTGCAATCCCAGTAAACTGTAGGCTCACAACGATTGATCTTTGCGTCTCTATTCTTAGGTCAGATTCACATCCAACGCTGGATCATGCAGCGCATGGATACCACCAAACAGGAACACATTGTGCAATGCAGAGCACTTGATCGATGAGACGTACTACTCCAGAGTCCAGACAGATTTAAGATCGAACAGGGTATTAATTACTTCTGCAATTCTGCATCCTCTTCACTGCTACTCCTACACGTCCGGGACAGCGATCGATCGATCGATCATGCATGCGGCTGATGCATCACATCTCGCCAACATGCAGATGCAAACACATCAGGCGTAGCCCAACCAGCCGGCAACTACAAGCATCGCATGCATGCCAATCCATCTGATCACTGATGATTTACATGGTTCGCGTATCTTTGGGATCACAGGCTTCGACTGTTTTTTTCGCAGCATCTTCAGTGGGTGCCGTTTTTTCTGTAGTTCAGAGATGATAATCACAGTAAACAGGATGTGCCGTGTTCCTGTTCAAGAGATCCGGGCATGTTTTGCGCTAGTGGAGTGGATGATGATTGTGATGCACAACATCTTTGACTATGAATTGCCGATTTGCAGGTTGGTGATGCGTGATGTACATACATGTGGTTGTGGACGGCATAAATTGGAACTTCTCTGTTGTGGATTTGTATGATCAGTCTTGTCTTGTGGAATCATATGCTTTGTGCTTTGTTTGAAAGTTGTGTTGTTATTGGAAAGTTGATCTCCCTGGTATTACTCTTTTAGATTCTGTTTAAGAGAGTCAGAGTGAAAGAAGGTTAAGACTCACCGTTTTCTTTCTTTCTTTCTTTTTATTTGACTGAAGACAAACCTTCTTTTTTAACTGAAGACTCACCGGTTTGTTCTTTCTTGGTTTGCCTATAGTGCGATCTTCAACACTGAAAATAAATCATTTCTTCACTAACTGGAGAGATAATTTGAACTTGCTCCTTCTTCTCTATCCATAGTAAAAATTCAATCCTTAAATATGAAGTGCTAATAGTAAATGTACAGATGATGGAGCTGAAACATGTAGTGCATTTCTGACGGATGTTTCTGAAGATCGCTCTAAGGAGTGCATCATCGATTTCAGGCCAAATTGCCAAGGCGTGCTCGTTCCAACAATATTTGACCGTTTTTATTTTCAGATCAACGAAAATTGTGCCGGATTTGTCACGTTGTTCATTAGCCTCGCTTCTCACGAACCTGACGGAAGTTTCAGTGACAGGGGGCAATTATCTAAGCCTCCCGAGCCCAGCGCCGAGATCAAATTGACTAACTAGTTAATTTCCCCTGCTTCCTTAGCAGAGACGGTCAGACTTGCCAAACCCAATGCACAATGCAAGCTGCAATATTGCAACACACGAGTCACAAGATGTTACAGCATAGTTGAAACTCTCATCAGGATTTTTAGAGCTAAAAGATATCTAGTGGTTCCTGCTGCAACTTTGACAGGGTTAAGTTAAGAAGATAGGAGCAAGTAGTAGTTTGGATTTGCTAATTTAGTCGCCTGATGCAGCACATACTTGCAAACTCTGCAATCGTTAGAGATCTGAGGAAAGAAAAAACAATGCATTATACTCCGGTTCTCCTTAAATTTACAACAAATCGATAACTCCATAGATTTTTTTTTTTGACCGTTTTAGTGCTGCTCTTTGGCTCCGGATTATTATTGTGGATTATTTTATTTATTATAAAACAAATTAAATATGTTGAGAAAAAAATAATATATAGCTTAGAACATATCATCTAAGTAATGCAGTAGAAGATTGTGTTTTAAGAAAACATCTTTTTAGAGATGATGAACAAGTAATTTGCAACGGCATTAATATAGGGAAATGAGATCTAAGCAAGAAACTAAAAGCATTGATTGGTTGTTGTAGCTATAGCGGACTTCTACCACTACCACTATAAGGTAGTGGATCAAAGATAGTGTATTAGAACTTAGCGGTCGCTATAGCTTAGTGACCGTTATAGCAGTAAACTATTAGCTTTGTTGGGTTGTTACTGTACTTAAACTACGTTCTCTGTCTATGGATAAGAGAATTTAACGTCACGTGCCTTTTTATCATATTCATTAATATGTTATTTATAAATTTTATGCTATGAAATGTATAGGTAACTAAATATGCTAAATTTTTAAATTTTAAGCAAAATTTGATACTAGTATTAATATATAATCTAAATGTATAGTAATTTTTTAAATTCCGCTATTGGAACTTAGCGCCTAGAAGGCTACAATAGCACCCTTTAGAGCAGGTACAATAGCAGGCTATAAGCCAACTATAAACATATTTTAAAAAGATAAAGGAAGAGAGAGAAGAGCAGCATGCTACAGATCTGTAGCCAGCTGCAGCACAGACTCCAAGACGTAATGTGTGTATGACAGGTGGGACCATGTATTAATAGTATAGTAAGCAACTATTGTATGAATTGACTATTACATTGGCTATAGATGATTTGGAGCTAGTAGTGGGCTGCACTATTGACCTTGCTCTTATAAGCAACCATCTACTCATACATTAATCCGTGACCATTTGCTATTCTATATTTATTACCTTAGGTGTAAGCATATTTATATTTGTGTATATTAGTTTATGCATCTTCTATTTAAATAAAATATCCTATGCTAGCTTTTTTTTTTCCTTTGGAAACTTATTCCGATACTAGTATTTTGTTGAATCCAAGCTAGGTAGAATTATTGAGATGCACAACCAACAAGCCAAAAGCCCAAAGCAGAGGACATTCGGAGTATCAGCCCAATAATGATCATCTCACTGTCACCTTTTAGCAGGTTTAGTGTCACATCTCCTCCCAGATAAAACCAAACTAACACTAAATTATTGATCCTAACAAAGCTCACTTTTTTTAAGGCTTTATTGCTACTAGTATGTTCGCAAATCGCTTGCTCGATCCAGTTCATCACGAGTCCTTAGTTCGGTGGGCCCCACTCGTCATTGACCATCAAACGCAACCGGACAAGGGCAAATCCGTAATTACCCCCTCCCAAAACCGCCACGCGAGATACCTACCGCCAGAGAGCGGCGGAGAAGCAGCCGAGCTAACCACCTGCTTTGCCTTGTCTTGTCCTCAGCTAACCACCTTGGGCAAGTAAGCGAGCAAGTCAGAAAGCCACCGAACAGAGCAAGGTCACTTCACGCCATTACCTTCTTCTCTCCAAGAACTCGAGAAGAGATTGGGCAGGAGATTGAGATCCTGGCCTTCGGAATTCGACGCTCTGGTTGAGGATGTCGGTGGAATTCCTGACGAAAGCGCTCACGTGAGTGTGCCCCCACCCTCTTCCCGCTCGCCGATTCTCCCAATTCTGGTGGGGATTTCACCGGTGCCGCCTCGCCGGCGCCATGGCCCATGTGCTATGGAGATCATTGATTCATCTGCTTTGATTGTTGGGTGGGTGCAGGGCGCTGTTCGGGTATGCTATGCCGGCGTTGGAGTGCTTCAAGGCGATCGAGCAGCGGCCTGGTCGGACGGACCATCTCCGGTTTTGGTGCCAATATTGGTACTGACTACTGACTCAGAAACCCCTTAGCTTGGAGTAATTAGTTCATTTGGTGTGTTCAATTTGGTCTCCGGGTGATAGGCTGATGCTTAGAATTCGTCGTAATCGAGTGAATTGGGTAAACCATATGACATAAGAACGGGGATTAATTTCTGCTATCTGGGTACAGTCAGCTGGATTAGAGCATTATTAGAATTGGTGCTAATATGTTACTGCATCGCTGTAGAATTCAGTACCAAATCCTCATCTTCACCTTTCCGAAGTGCTTTGAATATTGGGGATCTGAAACACCGTATCTACTGTTTAGAGATCTGAAACACCTTGCAAGAGTTGACCAAATTCAGCAAATCTTGCAGGATCATACTAGTAATCCTAGTCATATTCGATGATATCGCTGGTGTCCTGACCTCCAAGTAAGTAATAATCACACAACCACAACTCATCAGCTGTGCCTGTAATCTGCTCCCTGTAACCTAACAATCCCCTTCATTGAATGACAGGATACCAATGTACTCTGAACTCAGACTCGCCTTCCTCGTCTACCTGTGGTACCCCCAGACAAGGGTATGTAATGCTATGTCTGCAACACTTGGTCCAGCAACAAAGCTGCAGCTAACTGCATGTCCTGATCATGTCTGAACTAAACAAGATTTGCCACAAAACTGCAGCTGCACATAACTGCATCTCCTAATCATATCTGAAATTCTGAACTAAAAACGAGATTTAATTTAATTTGCAACACTGATTTCAGCAACAAAGCTGCAGCTGCACAAAAGTGCATCTCCTGACCACGTATGAATTAAATAAGATTTTGCTTTGTCGCTCTGAATCAGGGAACTGACATCGTGTACGACACCTTCCTGCGGCCGCTGGTGGTGCAGTATCAGCCCAACATCGAGGAGCGGCTGCGCTACCTGCGTGCCAATGCCGGCGACATTCTCATCTTCTACCTCAAGAACTTCACCGATAGGGGCTACGATCTCTTCCTCCGGGGGATGGAGTACATCCGGTCCCAGACGTCACGAGGCTCAAGAACGAGGGTATGTTACCAGTTACTCTCCGTCCCATATCGTAAGGTGTTTTAGTTTTATTCTAAGTTAAAATTATCTAACTTTGATCAAATCTATAAGAAAATATATTAACATCTACTCTACCAAAAAACACTATCAAGACATATTTCATAGTGTATTTTAATGAAACTAATATGATATTGTAGATGTTAGCACATTTTCTTTTACAATCTTGGTAAAGTTAGAAAAGTTTACCTAGCACAAAAGTAAAACACCTTACAATATGAAAACAGAGGAAGTAGTAGTGCACATGTTGGGAACCATGGTCATCACAGGATTCCGGAAATGTAACAGTGCAGTCAAAGAATTCAGGATATGTAACAGTGCAGGTGTGTAACTATGTTGGCAATGATTTGTTTCTGCTGTGCAGCGGTGGTTCTCGTTCGGAGGCGACCGGGCGGAGAGGTCGAGCTACGTTGATGATTATGTCGCCGGCGGTGGCGATCGGAGGAGCACGGCGAGGCACCGGCGACCCCGCGACGATTACTAACGGGCTGGATTCAGTAGAGAGAGGTGCACAGGATTGGAAACTAGTTGATTAGGAGTGACAATTAAAAAGGCCCAAAGCAAAACTTCTCAAAAACATGATGTGTATATATATAAATATATAGACAGGTGATCACTGATCCATACTCTGGTATATATAGCTCCTCACAATTTGGCGTCGCAGGTTGGCTAGTTTGGTTTTCCTGTTGTGATTTGTGCACCCGTCTTGGATAGACTACATGATTCATGCGATGCATGAGTTTTGGTATTGAGCTAACTCCGAAAATTAACCTTTTGATCATTGTCATGAATACAGAATGGAAACAAACCAAACAATATTATACTGTTGATAATGGATAACAAAAAAACAATATTATACTTGATGATGGATAAAAACGGTTTTTTTA
>CM020187.1:7489700-7528623 GCA_009805545.1 Oryza longistaminata | reverse complement strand
CCCCCCCCCTCCCCAAGCTCTCGAGCGACAGCGGGAGCGCAGCATCGGTGACGACGAGCGGAGGCGCCCACAAGGTCTTGGGCAGCGGTAGGCTCGGCCTCTGTAGCATACCCAAAATGTGATTTTTAAATTTGACTTCGATAAAACAATAAAAATGTGTTTCTAAATTTATGACTATTTTTTCCCGCTAGAAGACCTAGGTGAGCATAATATGACTAGCTCTCATAAGTAAATTTGTGAATAATTTAAAACATTTTCCTTACCAACCTACATATAAAGCTAAAACTTGGTGAGTGCTTGCATTTGCATAATGTACTGATGTGACTTGAGTCTTTTGTGTGTTTTTGGATTTTGAATGCATTCCATAAATAGGTCTCATGAATATAAAAGATAAGTAAAACATATTAACTCAATTCTACCTCAAGCTTTACCAAGTAGGACACAAACCTACATGCATACAAACTTCCAAATACCTTTGGGAAGTATTTATGAAGACATAAGGATCAAGTCTAACAACACCACCTGTGACCAAATATTAAGTAAATATAAAGTTTACAAATCCTTTAATAGCATATTCATGATAATAGCTTCCACTCATCCAAAACTATGTGGTGATCACAAACAACACTAGACAATACAATTTTCGGGTGTCCTGACAGCATCCAACCGTCGTCACCGCTTGAGCCCCATGCCACCGCTGGCCAGTGAGGAGGAGAGGAGGACGGAAGGAGAGAGAGGAGAGGGGTCTGAGGAGGAGAGGTGAGAGAGATAAGAGGATCATGATGATCCTTGAAAATTTTCGAAGTGTTGAGAGGGAAAAAAAAAGAGGAGGTAAGTTAGACTTCTAGACGAATCGCTAAGAGGCCAGTTCGTGAATATATATTAAGAGGTCCGTCTGCGAAAATCGATTTTGGCATACAAGCCCTCATAAGGAGCCGTATGCAGAAATGCTGATCGGTTTTTGCAGACGCGACCAGTTACGGTCCGTCTACAACTTAAAAAGGGTCTCGTGCAGAAAAATGGTTTATGTAGTAGTGAAACGTTCTTTTCATTATGATTGTGAAGGGTTTGGAACCAAAGAAACTGTGTGATCTTCCGATACCTCCATCAATGCATTGAAGATGCAAAACACTGGACTGTGAGAGAGGAGGAGATGAAAGAGAGAAGGGAAGGGTGATATGTGGACCCCACGTGGGTCCCACCTAATTACGGTGAGTACCACCTAAATGCCACGTGGGATGAAAAATTAGTCAATGTGCCTCGTGGATGCCACATAAGCTAAAATTGGACTCAATACTGCCATTGGAGTTGATTTGCACCGGTTTTCGGAAATGAAGGAGACGTTATTCGTTGAGGGATGCGATTCGACTAAGGGCAAGAGATGAGGGAGGAAAAATAGGCTTATTCCATCCACGAATGGCCGTCTTCCCGCGCTGCAAGCCCATATCTGAGTGCATAGTCCAGTATCCCACGTCCTCGTACTGTTTCCATGGATTTTTCTCCTTTTTTTTCACTCTCTCTTTCGGCCGACGATTTGGACGACCCAAACAGTTAGCAATACCCAACACGTGGTAACCACCTTAAGGAAAAAGTCCACTTAAGGTCCCTCAAGATATAGGCGACTTTGATTTGCATCCTCCAGCCGCAGATATAGAGGGCGCTCCAACTTCGGTTTTGATTGACGGGATGGATGCTCTATATATACCCCAGTTTTGCAAGTTGTGGGATCCTATTGCAATTTGACATATTTTTGAGGGATCTAGTGTGATTTTTTTTCCGGACAGAATTTGAAAGAGCAATTGAGCATGGGAATAAGAAAGTATTTCCCCATGGGCCTATCTTATCCTAAAAAATGGGCCTTATAGCCCAAGAGAATGTTCTTAATTTTCTGAGACAATATAATCCATTTTTGCCCCCAAATTATGCACAGCTCACGGTAGGGATGAAAACGGTCAGAAATGGTCGGAAAACAGTTTTTTTTTTTTCGAAAACAAACGGAAACGGTCGGAAAATTTCCATGTTTATGATTTCAAAACAATCTATGTACTGTAAACTTCAATGCCACGCTGACAGAAATTGAAAAAACTAAATTTTAAAAAGGGTAAACCATCGGTAAAAATATTATTATTATATTAGTTTTGCGAAAACGGTATCGGTACGGTCAGGAAATTTCCATACTGTTTTCACCCCTAGCTCACGGTGGTAGTCGAAAAAGAAACTGACTATACGTGCGAGACTATTTCTTGCGTACAGCTGCGGCATTCTCATCTACCTATTGTATACGTGTACACAGAATTGCGTGGTTTGTGTATATATACAAGTATCCGCACAATTAATAATGTTTGCAGCCACCGCCTCGCTGTCGACGGGTACGTCGTTGTTTGATTAACCAAGTTGACAAAAGCCAATCACACTTAATGTTCTCAAGAAAACCATTACACTATCACATAAATATATAGTCTGGCCAGAAGTTGGACACTAACAAGCTTTTTTCGACCTTCATTGGTTACCAACTAATTAATTAAATAACAAGTGACCAGCCTGTTGGAGGAGTAGCTCCCTAATTTTGAAATGTCCTTAGCTAAGAAGTCATCTTCCTGTCCAAAAAAAGATAAGTTATGAAGTCTCTTCATGTGAAATGTTTTCTTTCGTTTTACTATTGATGTTTAATTATCAAGTAAATGCTCGCAAAGATATCAATCGATGCAGACGTGTGGTTGGTAAGGGATGGAATCCCCTCTCCTGCAATACTATACGCCCATTACTTTTTAGAACCTTATTGACTTCTGACGTGGGCTCTTGATTAATTTGATCCTCTGATCACAATCGATCATATCTTAATTAAATTTGGATAAGGGGGTGACCGTTACAACCTGGGGGTGACCGTTACAACCTATCTACTCCACAAATTAACTATTGAAACTATGGCTGAACATCATGATAAGTAACTAACTAAATCATATCGCCTTCCATTGCCCCGCGTACGCTCACTCTCTCCTTTTTCTTTTCATAAGTGCCCGTAGTGTTCAAAGATTCCTATTTACATGTGTCAACTCTACGACATTTCTATATAAGACAAATTTGTTATAAATTTAATTTGTTAGTGGACATCATAAAAACTTATCGTGACTAGAGGACACTATAATAACTTATCGTGACTAGAGGACACTGAAATAGCGGTAGTCTACTGTAGAATATTTTCGAACCAATTGAAGAGATAACTTTTTTTTTTAGAAAAACTCCTAGGGCCACGAGCTTCTAGCCATTTCGCACGAGGATGCTTCATGCCCATGAACTTACACCATATGTGTGGACCAAGCAATTAGAAAGGTTAGTGGAAGTTCCTCCAGAAAGTTTTGTATATTAAGTTCTTTTATTTATGGAATTTTTTTAATAAAAAGTTTTAGTTTCGAATTCGTAATAGAATTTCTTATAGGATGTTTTAATCCATTAATTGTCAAGACGAGTCTCTTGTAGAATGTTTTAAGATCTCTGAACTAAAATTTATTTAATAAAATAATGACCCCCAAAATAATACTAATATAAGTACAATAGTTATTTCTTTACCAAACTTTTAATATATGCATACTAGGGGCGGAGCCAAAATCCGGCCACTGCACCTCGGGCAGGTGCCCAGGCTCCGCCCAGTACTACACTAGTATATGCCCTGCTAGATTAACAAGGCAATTAGCAAAGTACTAATCAAAACCAAACTAGAAATATACTTTGCTTAGTCCATGCTATATTAATCGATCTAACATCTAATGGCGGTTTTACTCTAGTAGTAAATTACAGCTAGGCGTTGTCACTTTTACGTGTGTGGATGCATGTTACCTCGTTAGACTTGGTCAGGCTTAAGAAAATTTATATATCCGCCACTGTGCGTACCATTATACTCCCTCTGTTTCTAGATATTTGACATCGTTAACCTTTTAGCACATGTTTAACCGTTCGTCTTATTCAAAAACTTTTGTGAAATATGTAAAACTATATGTATACATATAAGTATATTTAACAATAAATTAAATGATAGGAAAATAATTAATAATTACTTAAAAAAATTTTAATAAGACGAACGGTCAAACATATTTTAAAAAGTTAACGGCGTCAAATATTTAGAAACGGAGGGATTATATACCAACAATCTGTGTGCAATAGTCGTGAGAACACATTCGCATGACGTGCACAAACACGTGCTTGGACGTGACCCCAAACTATCCTAACATAGAGAGAGAGAGAGAGAGATTTTTCCCCTGATTTAATTTCACACTCGTCAAACAAGCTGCCACACGTACACCATTTCTATGTTGTTTTACAAGTTGCGGTATTACATCGCATTCCATCGATCGGCCTATACAATTTGCTATTTCAAAATTTACACCACATAATCATTCCACATTGGCACTAATTAACATATAAGCCAATTTGCAAAACCTGCTGCATGTACCGGCTCATGGTTAGATGGAACTGAACAAGCAACTGGTGGTCAGGATTCAGGAGGACAAGGAAAAAGCATGTACACAACCAAAATCGTGCGGACATTTTTCCTACGATATGTCGATTGATCGACGCGTACATCCCACCAAAGGTTTCAGGCCGGACGGACGCAGCAGGTGAACTTATTGTGAGATTTTTCTTTTTTCTTTTGCGAGGAAGGTGCACTGACCCTGTAGATCTCGATGAACAGAGATCTTGCTTTGGTAGACTAGCTAGCTCCGATCATCAGACAAGCAGTCGATTAAAGTTGACCAGTCCCATCTCGAGGTGTCGCCCTTGATCGGCTTGCAGGTCAAGTTGCAATGGCACGCACGACAGGACGCATGCACTTTCTGATATAATATTGTTATGTACTCCCTTCATCCCAAAATATAAGTATTTTTAGCTATAAATCTGGACACCTGTGCGTTTAGATTTATAGCTAAAAGTTGTTATATTTTGTGACGGGGGAGTAATAACTTACACCCAGAGTTTCAGAATGAGTTTATTTGTGGGTTTCTATATCCAACTTTTGACTTACACCCTGAGTTTATCTACTAGTCTTATTTCAAAATTTAGTATAAATAAAAAAATATAAATCAAGTTTACATTAATAAAATTAATAGTTTAAATCCTGGTGTGGTGGGGGTGAAATTGTGGGTGCATGACTCCACGCAGAGTTAATATCGTGGTGCCTACAAATATTATACAGATTTACATGGATTTTCAACAGGATTTTAATAAGACTATAGATATACCACTGGTTTCCATCTCTTTAGCATATGTTAGAAGGCCCACTCGTGGCGGAAAAGCTAATCGGCGAACGTCCGCCCTACGCGAACACTTCCCGATCCGATCTGAGCGCGCACTCTCCTTCTGTTTTTCTTCCAGCGAGTTTTCAGTGTTGGACCTAGGAGAGACGAGTCGCCGGATTGTCCACGCAAAGCATGCTAGGCTGCCTCATTTTCTGACTTTTCTATTGCTCCCGGCCCACATCGTGTGACCGTGTGACGGCAACACTGCGGCCGGCCCATCGAGCGGAGAGGCGCGCGGAAGGCCGTTACGTTGCAGCGATCGAGCGAGCCAGTTTGCAACCGTTTGCCCTGCGCATCTCATGGATCGCGGATTCACGGGATCAGCAATTCAGGGTAGTCCACGAATGAATAAGTCTTTTTTTTGCCACCCGCATCTCTTGCCCTTCGTCGAAGAACATCCCTCAACCGCAAAACCGGCTATAACACCTCCCTCATCTCCGAAAAACGGTGCAAATAGACTCTTCGGGTGGTTTTGCATGCGGTTTATGCGATGCGGCGGGTTGACTTGGTTTAAATGTGCTGATGTGGTAGCCAAATCATCAAAGGGATTAAAAATAGAAATGGGTCCCACATGTAAGTGACAAATGTGTAGATCTCGATGAACAGAGATCTTGCTTTGGTAGACTAGCTAGCTCCGATCATCAGACAAGCAGTCGATTAAAGTTGACCAGTCCCATCTCGATGTGTCGCCCTTGATCGGCTTGCAGGTCAAGTTGCAATGGCACGCACGACAGGACGCATGCACTTTCTGATAAAATATTACCATCTCGAGATTTTGAGTTTTTATTTATATTGTTTGACCACTAGTCTTATTAAAAAAAATTAAAATTATTATTTATTTTTTACTTACTTTATTATCCAAAGTAATTTAAACACAACTTATCGGCTTTTATATTTGTACAAATTTTTTGAATAAGACGATTGTTCAAACAGTGCAAGTAAAAAACACAAAATCCCTTTTATGGGACGGAGGGAGTACTAACTTACACACAGAGGTCCAAAATAAGTTCATTGTGCGTTTTTATATCCAACGTTTGACTTATACCCTGAGTACTATCTACTAGTCTTATTTCAAAATTTAGTACTCCCTCCGTCCCTAAACATTTGACGCCGTTGATATTTTTAAACATGTGTAACCGTTCGTCTTATTCAAAAATTTAAGTAATTATTAATTATTTTTCTATTATTTGATTCATTGTTAAATATACATTTATGTATACATATAGTTTTACATATTTCACGAAAGTTTTTTATAAGACGAACGGTCAAATATATTTAAAAAGATTAAGGGCGTCAAATATTTAGGGACGGATGGAGTATAAATAAAAAATATAAATCAGGTTTATAATAAAATTAATAGTTCAAATCCTAGTGGGGTGGGGTGGAGTTGTACATGCATGACTCCACCCAAAGTTAATATCATGGGGCTCACAAATATTATGCAGATGTACGTGGATTTTCAACAGGATTTTAATAGGATATAAAACTAGTTTCCATCTCTGGTAGCTTATGTTAGAAGGCGCATTGGTGGCCGTGTATGTGGTATTACATGTATAGTGGTGCGTGTGTATCTCCCGTGTAATCGAAAAAAGAGTATTTATACTTGGAGTTGTTTTTAATTTAAGAGTGAATTTCACTTTGAGACACCTTTGTTACCAATGTTTCTCTTTGGATCACCCTTTAATCAATGTTTTCACTTTGGAAATTTACTTTTTATTGAGTGAATTTTATTTTGGACTACCCTATAACCAATATTTTCACTTTGCAATGTGTAATCTTACCTTTATTTCACTTTTGACCATCCGACTCTTTTTTCAAGCATATAGTAAAATAAACTAGTTTCTACTCGCTAATGAACTCCCATAACTGTACTTAGAGTACTGTTGCTTTAACATAAGGTACAAGTTGATGCAAATGGATAAAATAGTTGAGGATGGTCCAAAATGAACAAAGATAAAACTATTCGGTCTAAAGTGAAAATGTTGATTAAAGGATGATCTAGAGTGAACTACTGGTAATAAAAGGTGGGAAATTTACTCTTTATTCAATGAAATGAATGGTTATTGTTTAAACAGTCCTTGGAATATTGGGCGGCTCGCATAGTCGCATGGCTGCATCCCAGCGGGGGCCTGTCTCCCGGCCCACATAGTGTGACCGTGTGACGGCAACACTGCGGCCGATCGGAAGGCCGTTACGTTGCAGCGATCGAGCCAGCCGTTTTGCAAACTGATGGATCGCGGATTCACGGGATCAGCAATTCAGCGTAGTCCACGAAGGAAAAAGTACACCAAAGGTCCCTCAACTTGTCATCAGGATAAAAAACGTCCTCGAACCGCAAAACCAGATATGCGAGGTCCCTTAACTATACAAAACCGGTCACAATAGGTCCCTCGGCGGTTTTGATCTTGGTTTTACCCTACGTGACTGCTGAGTCAGCGCGGGACCCACGTGGACCCCACATGTCAGCCTCCTCTTTCTTTCCCCTCTCCTCTCTCTCACTCGCCCTCCTCGTCGTGCTCAGCTCCTACCACCGCCGCTCCGGCCACCCGGCGCTCCGCCTCTTTGTCTGGGCGGCCTCCACGCTCTTCCTCCTGCTCGTCTCCTACGCCGTCTCCATCGCCGCCAAGTGGGGCGCCGCGCGCGTCCCGCTCTTCCTCGCCTGGACTGTCTTCCTCCAGATGCTACGGAACACCATTGACACCGCCCGCTCGTCCTCGTCCACGATCGGCTATGGCAACGGCAGTAGCAAGTTCAGGCCCTCCGTTGAGAAGCTGGCGGCTCGTCGGGATGCTCAGCAATAGAGGTCGTCGTCTCCAACTGCATACATCCCCCTTTCCACGGACAGACTCACTAGCTACCACGACATCGACAACGTACGGGAGTCGTACTATATCTCCAATCAAATCCTCGTCCGATGCTCCACACACCATCATCGACGCCCCCTCGGGCACCGCCGCTTGCCGGCGCAACCACCTCCTACTTCTTCCCAAAGCCTACTAGTCCCGCTCTACAAGCGCGCCTGCAAGAAACACCACTACATCTTCGGCTACTGCCCGCCGGCCAAGGGCATCGCGGCTTAATACTGCGTGGAGGCGCAGAGTTGCCATCATCGCCGCTTGCTCTCGTGCGGACCGGCCGGGTTGCAGTGGTTGGGGAGGCGGGAGAGGATGGCAACGAAGAAGACCAGCTAGCCAAGTTAATTGGATGCCGAATGCCCCACCGCAAGCCAATTCGAGCTTGTAGCTAGCGTGCACCCTGGCTATGGCGGGTCGTGGAACGCTGCCACCACCAGCGCCCAGCTCCGTCCGGCTCGTCATCGGTGATGCAGGCCCCCTAGCCCCTCCAGTCGTCCAGCGGCTCACCGTCACGACCGCAAGAATCAAGAAAAAGGAAGTGGAAAAAAAATGTAGAAAGAGAGGTGAAGAGGGAAGAGAGGTTTCTCGCTGAAATATGGGGCCATCACATTTTTATTTATTTATTTTAACTGAAATGCCACGTAGGATAAACGCACCATTCAAACCGTTTGGGGAAGTAAATTGAATTGGTCTTTTTTTGGGTTCAGGGACGCTAATCAAACTGGGGCTATAATTAGGGGATGAAGAGTGTGAACTTATTCCACCGTAATATATACTGAGCTTTTCAAGGGCGCTGATGGGCCAAAGCCTGATAAGAGCCCATTTGTTTTCTATTGTAACCAGTCCACCCCAAGCCCAGAAAGTAATTAGCCTAGGCCGAGTTAAAATCGACAAATGGGCGTGGGCTTTTATCCAGGCCACAGCCGCCGTTGAGTTGAATAACTTGGAAAAGGTTCACTTTAGGTACCTCATATATATGTTGACTTCCAATCACATCTCTTAACCGTAAAATCGAGTATAGATCGTCTCCCAACTTCTACAACCAGTGTAAATCGAGTCTGTCAGTGGTTTTTATAGCGGTTTTGATTGACGAGATGCTCTATACACGGTTTTGCAGTTGTGGGATCCGATTGCAACTCGACCTATACTTTAGGGACCTAACATTAACTTTTCTGAACAGAATTTGAAAGAGCATGCAGTTGAGCATGAAAATAAGCAAGTATTTCCCCATGGGCTATCTTAACCTAAAAAATGGGCCTTAATTAAGAGAATGTTCTTAATTTTCTGAGACAATACAATCCATTTTTGCCCCCAAATTATGCCCAGCTCACGGTGGTAGTCGTAAAAGAAACTTACTATACGTGCGAGACTATTTCTTGCGTACAGCTACGGCATTCTCATCTACCTATTGTATACGTGTACACAGAATTGCGTGGTTTGTGTATATATACAAGTATCCGCACAATTAATAATGTTTGCAGCCACATGCAGCAACAACCCAATAAACTAACTAAAGAGTAACATGCTCTCAATATCCTGGCCGGATAAACCTATTTCGGCTGCGACATAAAACTATTCCTCATCACTAGTACTTTGAGATTCCTAACAAAGCCTGCCCATTATATATCTCCAAGAGATCATGCACTAACCTAAAAAAAGAAAAATAGAGGATCATGGCGTACTAGGTATATCCATTATTAGTCTATTATATCACACATCACATATTCATAATTTCCAATCATGATTACCAAGATAATTAATTAAGCTACAGACAAATTAAAAGGACGTACTTACCTACCGTGATACAATATTGGGATGCACGCAATGGCACGATATATCGATCGTACGTACGTACCCATATATCGGGCTATACGGTGTGAACGTTCGTACTGAAGAATTGATCATTTCTTCGTTTCGTTCCCTTGCAGCAAAAGCCACTTGATAAGCTAGATAGTTCGTCAGTTAGCCCATCACGTGTGCTAGCTAGCTGTCATGGGCCTTGTTTATTCGTGAAAAGAAAATTTTTGGGTGTCACATCGAACGTTTGACTGGATATCAGAAAGGTTCTTGGACATAAATGACAAAACTAATTCATAACTCGCCTGGAAACCACGAGACGAAATTTATTAAGTCTAATTAATACGTCATTAGCACATATGGGTTACTGTAGCACTTATGACTAATTATGAACTAATTAGTCTTAAAAGATTCGTCTCGCGATTCAATACAAACCGTGTAATTAGTTTTTCATTTATCTAAATTTAATGTTCATACATGTGTCAAAGATTCGATGTGACGTTTTTTTGGGAAAAAAATGTTAGGAACACTAAACAATGCCTTGATAGCAGACTAACGTACCACGCACTTACGCAAACCAACAATTAAACTCTCTTGGGATTGTAGGGCTCGTTGCAGAGATCAAACTGGCAAATCGGTCGTGGAAACAAAGCGACCGATGAATATATATATGCAGCAAGTGTATATATATGTGCTTAATTATTGCGTGTATGATTATTGCATGTATCGCGCGGGAGTATGGACTACGGATTCGGATCCGGAGTTGCAGACAAAGATAAACTCATAAACATATGCATGGCTCGCGATCTGATCGGGAATGGAATAATGCACTTGATATTTTTCTCCGGTCGATTAATTTAATTACTTCCTTTCTCTTTTAGAATATAAGATATTTTGGTTTTTGCTAAATCAAAATTTTAAATTTGAGCAAGTTTAGAAAAAAGTATATAGCAATATTTTCAACACAAAACAAATATATTTATAATCAAATACATATTTAATGAAGAATTTAACGATATTAATTTAATTAGTGGTGTACGTGTATGTTGTTATTTTTCCTATAAATTTAAAGGAAATTTGACTTACTAAAACAAAACCAAAAGACAAACGGAAGGAGTAGATCGATGGATATATATATGCATGACCGACCAGCGAATTAATTTGATCCTACATTATAATTAAGACTACATGAAGGCTAGCTGTTTATTTAGTAATTAAGTTCATATCAACATGCCATGTGTGCCCCTACAGCTATCGATTGGCATGAGCGCACCTCAACCAGTTCAGTCGACACTCGACCGACCATATATCATCAACATACTATAATAGAGTAGTACTCAATATCTTGTACAGAGAGCCAGGAAATTCGCAACGTGTCTTATGTTTTCTCGACACATTTGACGAAATATCTGCTCTACGCAAATGGGCATGGTCGAGAGCATCCCTGCCATAATTAATGATTTATTGACAACGAAATGGATATATGATGTATATATAATTAATTTGACAGTTACAGAGATTTACAGTAGTACAAGTGTTATCCATGTGAGTACGTATCACTGATGATCGAACCTTGAAATCAATGGATTTCAACCAGATTTTCTTCAACCATAGAAATGTCGTAGTAATCGGATAGAGCAATTCTACGGTCTTTGAGGAGGTATCATGAGGTACCAAAATTTTACAAAATTTTAGTGTAAAATTCGGTACCTCATAGTACCTAGGTATCAAGAGGTACCAAATTTACAATAGAAAAAATGGTACCTCATGGTACCTTCTCAAGGATCGTAAAATTGCTCAATCGGATATATGCACTAGATATTTCGTGAGGATTTGTATGGTGACCGTGCGCTTCTCTGTTCCATTAGGGCATATATTAATTTGGCAAAATTTATTACAGATCCAGAGATCATTGATTCCAGTTTTGGGCTACTTAGTAGCTACTGTAGAAGACAGCGTAAAATCATACTATTTATGTTGTACCATACTCAAAATAATTTTGTTGTTTGCTACTCCACACTACACCATGCTCCTGCGGTAAAAAATTACATCACACCATGCAATTTTATTATATTTAATTTTAAATACATGTATACAACTGCCTATTCCCTTAATTATCTGCACCTTCTTTCTCCCCTTATTTCTTTTCCAAACCACCTCTCGCCAAGGAGCCCAAATCTGAAGGGTATTTTTATTAAAAAAAGAAAATATTACAGATGCATGCTCACCATGTGCACACTAATTAACCCCTATAATTACACATACACACACTACTGTCTTTATGAGTATATCCGAAAGACTAGACCAGCATATCTTAAGATTGATAAAGTTATCACGGATGTCTCGCTAGTGCACGACTAATACATTACCTACCCCATTAAACGAATAATTACTCGTAAACGCAAGCACTCGTACCAAGTCTAGTATGTACTTGAACCTGGATATATGGGTAGGTTATAGCACAAGAAATCCATTGAATTGAGCTACGCTTCCTACGTAAATCCAAAGAGTAAAATTGGAATACTAGTTTGAACCAAATAAAATGTACTTGACCCCAGGTCGAATTAATTATAAACTTTGCTTTACCAAATTGGTCTTGTAATATATAAGTCCATCGGATAAAGTCTCCGTTACACGCTAGACAAATGTTGCCAACACACTTTCCTCCGACTTTTTATCGTAGCGAATGGCCGTGGTACGCATAGCTTCGCGAACGATCGATCGTTTGGCTGCACGCATTCGGCTTGCCAATGAAGGATCGGAGACAACTTCCTCCGATCTAGAGGCGCTTTGTCATTTGTCAACACAAGACAAAACAACGCGTACGTTGCTACGTCGATCGCATATAAGCACCATGGACTATATAAGATAATCGATCGATCGATGGATCTGCCCTTTGGAGAATGCGTGTTCCAACGTAAAAAAAAACGAAACGAAACGTATATACGGTGCCTGAACGATGGAGACTTCTCCTGTAGATTGTCCGGGTTTTCCTGCCGATTATTCTTGTACTTCTTGCTCGCTCGTGCACGCATAGAACGTGGGGATCGAGTAGTGTTCTCGCAAGCAAGCAAGCTTAAGTCTCGGTGTCTTTTTATGCAACTTGACCCGCGAAATAGAGCTACCGGCCGGCTGGCCACAGCTGCCAGCTGCTAATTGCATATATAATACTCCTCGTTTCTAAATATTTAACACTGGTAATTTTTTTAGCACATGTTTGACCGTTCGTCTTATTCAGAAACTTTTGTGAAATATGTAAAACTATATGTATACATAAAAATATATTTAACAATGAATCAAATGATATGAAAATAATTAATAATTACTTAAAATTTTTGAATAAGACGAATAGTCAAACATATTTAAAAAAGTCAATAACGTTAAATATTTAGAAACGGAAGGAGTATATGCATAATTAATATGGTCATTTTGTATATATATTTCATGGAACCTACTGGCTGGCTTTTGGCCACTTGGCATGTGATTCTCTCTTTCGAGAGGTTTTACACTCATGCAGCTGCTTAATTAGCATGTTTGGCGTGACGATTTTGATGCACTAATGTCAAATGTCAAACATGCATGCACCGTACATATGTGAATGCATGTATGCCGGACGTACCGGTCTGAAGGGTGTCATGAAAATTGGTCTTTATTATTTCCTCTGTTCCATTTTGATAAGTTATTTTAGTTTTATCGTAAGTTAATTTTTTGATTTTGATCGAGTTTATAGAAAAAAAAGGCTAATATTTACAATAACAAATAAATGCACTGACAAGATATATTTGGGGAAGATTTGATGAAACTAATTTAATGTCATAAATTTTTATGCATTTTTCTATAAACTCAATTAATGTTGAAGAAAATTGGCTTTGATGAAACTAAAATAACTACAATATGAAAAACGGAGGCAGTAGCAAAGTGTGGAACCTCCCAATGTGGAACCAAAATTAATGTTCTATTCTTTTGTGATTCTCTTTAGGTTTATTTTGTTTGTCTTAGACTCGTTAGTTTTGTTTAATATAGAATAGTAGTTTAAAAGGATCCAGCAAACTTATGTACGGTACGTTTTTTTTTCTTTAATTTGTACATATTTTTGTGTCCCGTTAGCTATAACTATTTTTGGGTTTTATTATATATAATTCATTGTTTTAGTCTTTGTTAAGATCCACAAGGCCAAAAAAAAAAAAAGGAATTCATCATGATGACAAAGTTTTAGTCAACTTAGCAAATTTTGTCCGAACTAATAGCCTCAATAATTGACCACAAATTAAAATAACCCAGAATATTACTAGCTGATCAGTCCGCGTGTAAGCCCGTCCTGGCCATCATCACGACGACCTGCCCAGAGACACAACGGCAGGTAGTACAAAAAGCAGAATTAATGTTAGTTAAACATTAATTATAACGGACTAGTAGGTAGCTAGTTTAGCTAGAGTGGTAATCACAATAACACTTTGTATAATGGCACGCATGTGAATCGCCAATCGTGTTACACATGCGCTATATGTGGAGTAGTTACCGACGCCTAATATTTATCGGGCCATCTTGCATGCATGCTAGCTTGTGGCCGGCTAGCTTGTTGCTACCGGCATATATTTTCCACATCTGTCTACCAAATACCAATCAAAATTTTTGTCGTTCAACGTACGCCGTTGGAATGAAGCTAAACAATGGCTTAATCAGGTTCTAGCTAATTAAGCTAGTTTCGTGTGTTTATATATACTTCATATATACCATCAAACTTAGCTAGCTAGTACTAGTCTACAATTGTACTAACCATGATCGAGATCTGAAAAGGATTATTGAACATACAAGCCATCAACTTAATTAAATAATTAGTAAATGGATTTTAAAATTGTCATTTGCACAAGAAATTGTTTGTCGCCCAAATAGACTTTCTACAAGCGAAATAAAGTGAATGCAATGTATTTCATAAAATCATCTTTTGCCAAGCAAAATTATATTTATTCTATTCTAGAAAATTTTATCTAGGTTCTATACAGTGCGATGTAAGATTTTTTTTCCAGAACTGTATTTTATTGGGCAAATTGTAAAATCTGCAAACACGCCAAAAGCCAAAAATGGTAGTATTTGAATTTCAAAAGTTGTCAAATAAATTTATTTTTTTTTGAAAATTCCTGGTTCTACATTACTTAGATAATTAATTTTTGTATAGGATATAAGAGCAACAAAGATTAGTAAAATGAAAATTTAATAATCCTTGTTGCCCTTATAGCCTGATATGCCTGCGTATATGATGACGCTCTCTCTCGTGGTCCGATCTTCTAGTGAGGCGATAACTTTCGCTTTGATCGAGTGTGACGTTTTGCGACGTGGATATCAACCAGAACAAGTCCAGGACGCCGTGCAATGGCAACACCACAAATGATGTCGTACCAACCGTGGCGTGTGGTTAATGATCCCTGCAATACAAACGAGAGAACACTGCAAGAACAAGATAAGATGCAATCTAAATATTATAAATATGTGATTAAGCACAAAGAAATAGTTGTAATTGAAGTGGTAGATCTAATCACCCGGCAAATCAACACACCAAATATTGGGAGCTCTGAATCTATAGTCACCGACTAATCAAGCGAGGACTAGAGACAAGGTGAATGGCACTTGACAAAATTCAACTAAACAAAACCTAATTATTCTAGGGTGTACATAGACATTTATAGAGGAAAATAGATCTATAGTTAAGTGTTAATTCGTGGAGGTGGAGGGAGACACTTCCGAGATGGATCTAGTCTATTTCAAGGCCCAAGGCCCAAGTTCAGTTTCAGCAACAACACTGTCTTGTTTTGACGATTCCTGTTGACTCGAGATGAATTTGGATATGAGACTAGATGTGTTTGAAAGGTGACGAGATAAGTTTTCCATCAAGTCCAAGATCACCCAAATTAGAGTTGGCATGAAGGCGCTAGGGTCCGTTTGAAGTCAGTGCTGTCTCCGGAGGTCACATCAGTATGTAAATGTGTGACAATTAGTACGGATGTCTTATATAATTATTTTTGTTGCAAAATCAAACTTTTGGTCATATTTCAATTAATTGGATGGTCCCGTTGAAAATGAACATAATAGGCTGATCCTATATATTGTCATCGACACTTGTCGAATTCATTGATTAATCTGTAATTAAGCTAGGTAACGATTAACGCACATCTCATGGCTTGCAATTGGTTGACAACGAATTTAAGTGTGTACATTCGGATGAGGCCGACCTACAACTAAGAATATAATTAGATTAGTGCCTTCTAGATATAAAGATTAACAAATGGAACTATATATATGTTTGAATCCAGTGGACATATATGAAAGTATGAAACGGCCTAGTCGTCGTAGCTAGCTTTGGTCCCTAATTTTCCATGCGTGTCTCTAGCTATGTATGAGATGAGCTAGCTGGCACGTACGTGGCACGCATCATATTAATTCCATAGGCCCATATAGATTAATGTCAGGTTGATCTATCTTTTTCATCTCAAATTACGTGACTAACGGAAATTATACTTACATGACTGATTTAATTTTCTAATATATGTACATTCGGCCATGTAGGCACGCCGTCCTACATATTATTTAACGAAATTAATGGATTTGTATCGCATCATGCCAAGTTTGCAGCGCATGTAAAATAAAAAGTTTTGCCTACATGCATGTACGCATACGTAAAATACATAATAACTTCGTTTTCTAGTATATAATGTCGTTGACTTTTTCTCACACGTTTGATCATTCATTTTATTTAAAATATTTACATAATTATAATTTATTTTGTTGTGAGTAGAATTTTAATTAGGATGCGCAGAAGACAATTAATTTTAAATAATAAGATATGTAAAATGAGATGAGGAACATACAATGCATGAAACTACATCCTTTTCTATAAGACTAATGTCCACTAAACACCGAAAGCTTAACATGAAAACATAGTATTTATTAGCACTCCTAAAATCTACATGCAAGCATCTAAATCAACCCATTAAACACATAAAGCTTAACATGCAACTATACAGTAATTATATCTACAACTTATTTCATTCTAAAACTAAGCATACACATGCTAAATCATTATTCTCAAATCATTTTCATAGTATTTCAATCCAAATCATTTCATCATTTCTCCAATATCTAGCTAACATATATCACGCAGCAAAGCGTTGGACATCATGTCATCTAGTTATATACTCCCTCCGTATTTTAATGTATGACGCCGCTGACTTTTTGACCAACGTTGACCATTCGTCTTATTCAAAAAAGTTATGTAATTATCATTTATTTTATTGTCACTTGATTTATCATCAAATATTCTTTAAGTACGGCATAAATATTTTTGTATTTGCATAAAAATTTTGAATAAGACGAATGGTCAAACGTTGTTTAAAAAGTCAACGGCGTCATACATTAAAATACGGAGGTAGTAATACTGTTCTGGTACTCCGTTCACAATTAATTGAACAGGCTATTTTGGTGTATGTATTAACAACTTAATTAATTAACGAATCTTTGTTTGCCCTTATAGGCTGATGATATTCGCGCGTATGTAAATGTGTGACAGGTCTATCTATCAATCTGAGCTAAACATATGTATCTAATATCGAAATATTTTTTTGGTACAGATTTCAATTAATTGGGTCCCGTTGAAAATGAATAGGCTCTACCTAGCTAGTGTCATCGACGCATGTCGAATTCATTGATTAATCGCTAAGCTAACGAATTAAGAACACATATATCTCAGGCTTTGGTTGAGGTTGACAACGTGTTTAAGTGTACATATATACGGATGTACCGACCTACTACAACAAGAGAATTTAGTAGTACCTGGATAGATATACAGAATAACAAATGGAATTATATGTATGATGAATCTACTAGCAGACATGAAACTGTCTAGCTAGTAGCTGATCGTACTTTCCATGTCTCTATATATGACTGAGGAGCTGGCACGTACGTGGCACGCATTATATTAATCCCATATATAGGTCCATATGTATAGATTATTGTCAGGTATATTAATTCCATATATATATGGATCCATATAGATTATTGGCAGGTTGATCTCTATCTTTTTCATTGCAAATCGATCACATAACTAATCAACGATAAGCGTATCTTATTTTACTGGATCGCTTAGATAGAGGCACGCACCACCCTCAACGAATTAAGTATGTATTAAATGAGTCATACCGAGTTTGCGGTGCATGTAAAAATAAATAAATTTAAAGTCTACATATACAACATATATATTCAATAATTAATTGTTAATAGAGTATGTTTGCGCTAGTTATTATCTTTGTAATCTATTATATACTAAAAGTCCATTAAACTTCCTACAAACGCTCTCAAGCCGCCATGTGGCATCCTACAAACGCTCATAAGCTGCCATGTGGCGCTCTAATAAATTATGGAAACTATAAGAAAAACCAAAAATATCTGACCGTCGATTTTTATTTAAAACGGTGGACCCAGTGATTTTAACCATCAGATCAAAATAAAATCTATCCTCACCCTTCTCTCCTGGGCCCACACGTGCACTTTCCCTCTGTACGTACGCATCCTCCCCTCATTTTCTCTTTTTTTTTCTTTTTTCTAATTAAGGTAGTTATTACGAGATACACACCATAACGTATTATTGTAAATGGTTATATCTCTTCTTGCATGGAGCAACAAGGTGGCTGTGCAACCTGCAAGCAGTAATTTTTTTTATGGACGATATATACTTTATGATATAAGCTTGAATGGTTGTATTTTTTATTTAAATTAATCAACAAGCTAAGTCCTATATTCACTATATTTACTATGTTTTTATATAGAAATAGACATGTGATGGGTATCTAATGGGTAAAAAAAAATTAGCCGTTTGAGATATAACTATGGGATATGAGTTCCTCTGTTACATGCATGGTTGGTGGCGGATCGTCACATAGTATAAATGATTGTATATAAACAATAGATAGCTAAATGATTATATTTTTTAATATATTCACTTTTAGTTTGATCCATTTAGGCCTTTCTTGATATCTGATAAATATATTATTAGGCATAAACCCATATCCTTTCCGTGACAACTAAACAGCAATGAAACGTTGTATAAAAATTGATAACCTATATCTCTGGGTCGGGCCCACAGGAACCCACCAGGCGGCGGGGCCCACTTCCCCACGAGAGGAGTATGTACTACCGACCATGCACGTGCCCCCGGGTGGGGCCTGGGATCCTACCGACCGGGCCCACCACCCCTTGGCTCCTTGTGGCCACAACGTACTAACGTAATCCCCTCTTTCCGGAGACGGTTTTCGCAGAGTCCAAGAGTAATAACGAATTATTCTTTTTTTAAATATAAAGGAGTGGCGAATTAATCACAACTTTAATATAGTAGTAGTAGGCGCGAGACGAGATTGTGGCGGTGCCCCCCGCCACGTAAGCCGGGGGGGACAGACAGGTCAGCGCAACGTCGCTGACGCAACCGGGCCCGCACCCCGGTGGGCCCCGTCGCCTTTTCACTGTGCCGTCCCGTCACCGGAATCCATGCAATGCACAGCAGCAATGATTGGTAGCGCGGGGCCCCACCGGGCAGGCTCGGCAGAAGCAGGTGCGTTCCGGGGGCGGCGAGGCCCGGGGGAGGCACAGGCCACGCGATGCGCGCGGTTAAGCGTCGCCGTCTTCTGCTTCGTCTTCTTGTGCTCCATACAACTGTACTACCGCGGCGACGAATGGTGATGAATCATCCATCACGTAGTACGCTAGCTAAGCTGCTGCTTGTGTGTGTGTGGCTATGTGCACCAGCACGGCGACGAATCGCTGTTTTGGTAGGGTCGGTGAGGAGGATCAGTGAGGACGCTAGCTAGCTGCTGAATTATTACGAGACATGCATTATGTTAGGTGTGTTACGATGATCGGGTCACATGCGTGCACCGGGACATTGGTCCGGTTCCTTACGACCAGGACCTGTGCCTGTCCTGCCATAATAGATGGTACACAAGTGCTAATCAAATAACAGTGCCAGTGTGTGGTCGATCCACAGAATGCTCTGCAGAGAAGAGACGTCGTCGTGAAGACGATCGATCGAGCTATGAAACGTACCAACACATGGACTTGTCACTTGTGTTGTGTGGCTAGGGCTACCTACACTGTGCACCATTAATACCCGATCATGCAGTAATTAATTACTACTGCTACAGTAGTAAACTCTATTGTCGATAGTATATCTGAGCCATGAATTTATATATATGCATCGGATATCCACATGCAGAGACGACGAAACCAAAGCAAACTAGAGTAATTAACGAGATCAGCACCACAAGCAGGCAGCCAACAAAATGTGGATCGATCGTGAGCGTGAATTGCCACGCCGGCATGCAGCGGGGGATAGCGGCGGGCACGTGCAACCGGGAGGTCCGGAAGGTTAGTTGCACCTAATCAATCGACCGGTGAGAGTGTCTAGCCTACGTGTACAAGAGCTAAATGCTGAGTGCTATACAAAGATAGTACTCCAGTACACATATATCTTAGCCTACCTATAGTAAATGTACTGGTATATACTCTCCCTCCACCTAAAAATATAAGGAACTTAGGTTGGAAGCTAATCCAGATTTATAGTACTAGGATGTGTCACATCGAACCAAAATTTGTTATATTTTAGAACAGAGGGAATAATGGATATAGTTAGGTCATCCAAAAATACGTACGTACAAGGCTAGTACCAAGACCGGCCATTCACGGCTACTTGCCTATTTTGAGGACTTGAGGTTGTAGTATCTTTCCCACAGCTTGGATACTAAGCATGTAAAGAGATATATCAAATATGGGTCCACATATATTATTGTCAGGTTGATCTATCTTTTTCGTTGCAAATCGATCACATAACTAATCAACGATAAGCGTATCTTTATTTACTTGATCGCTTAGATAGAGGCACGCACCGTCCTCCACATCAACGAATTAAGCAGGAGTATGTCTTAAATGAGTCATGCCGAGTTTGTGGTGCATGCAAAAATAAATAAATTTAAAGTCTACATATACAACATATATATCCAATAATTAATTGTTAATAGAGTATGTTTGCGCTAGTTATTATCTTTGTAATTAAATTAAAATGAAAATAGAAGTCAAGGGGGAGGTAGACCGGAGACCATGTGTTCCATGCGGAAAGCATAGCTAAAGGACATTGGGATTGGGAAACTATTCTAATCCCTCGAGGGGATGTTCCCTCGTTTGCTTAAAAACCATTTAAACGGTTATGAAAAATTCTGGAAAAATTTGACAACATTCATACAACACATATATACAACTCCACAAAATCTTAACTCCAAACTCAACTCACACGTCGAGATATAAAAAAGACAAATTCAGCGTATGAATAGTAGCGTACTGTTTATATCTAAATTTGTCTTTTTTGTTTCTCGATGTGTAGATCGAATTTGAACATGAATTTTGGTGGACTAGTAGGTATCATTATACTCTATATTGTTAATTTTTTTTAGAATTTTTCACAACTATTTGCATCGAATTTGGAAGAAAAAGGTATACGAGGGGATATCCCCTCGAGGGATTAGAATCCACTCCCCACTGGGATTTCCTATCCAAATTGAAAGCTAGCTAGCGCGTAAGTGTGATCACGTCTCACCAGGAACACGAAGAAAAGAAGGGGGCAAAAAAATCTGTGATCTTTGCGTGGATCACGCCTATGCTAGGTATAGCAAAGCGACCGATACGGTACGTGCCAAACGGGTCCATCTCCATGCACGAAAATACTCCTATATATCGAAGCCGGTCGCCACAAAATCAAGACCAAGAGTAGCTTAGCTAGGCATGTGTATGTACCTTATCACCCCTCTGTCTCGGTCCATCGCTTTTAGTTAATTTGGTCATTATTCCCATGGTTCTATTTTGTGCGTGCGTGATACGATCGACGCCCAATTTTATCGTCTCAAAAGAATCGAAAACGTACGTTGGTGCCGGATTTGATTTTGCTGCGTGCCATCACACACACAAATTCCTGTGGACGATCGACGATCGATCGCCCCTGCATATATACGTGCACACGAATCAAAATCTGTGGTCGTCGGGGCAGAAGCTTCCAACGAGATCTTTCCGAAACACCACACGGCTTTTACTCCTATACTGTACAAAGGGACAAACGAAACGAATCCCTGCGCGCCGCGCGTGGCCATCCGCTCCGTCCGCGCGCGGCGTCCGTGCCCCCCGCAACCGCGCGAGACTCTGGGTCGGGCCCACAGGAACCCACCAGGCGGCGGGGCCCACTTCCCCACGAGAGGAGTATGTACTACCGACCATGCACGTGCCCCCGGGTGGGGCCTGGGATCCTACCGACCGGGCCCACCACCCCTTGGCTCCTTGTGGCCACAACGTACTAACGTAATCCCCTCTTTCCGGAGACGGTTTTCGCAGAGTCCAAGAGTAATAACGAATTATTCTTTTTTTAAATATAAAGGAGTGGCGAATTAATCACAACTTTAATATAGTAGTAGTAGGCGCGAGACGAGATTGTGGCGGTGCCCCCCGCCACGTAAGCCGGGGGGGACAGACAGGTCAGCGCAACGTCGCTGACGCAACCGGGCCCGCACCCCGGTGGGCCCCGTCGCCTTTTCACTGTGCCGTCCCGTCACCGGAATCCATGCAATGCACAGCAGCAATGATTGGTAGCGCGGGGCCCCACCGGGCAGGCTCGGCTGAAGCAGGTGCGTTCCGGGGGCGGCGAGGCCCGGGGGAGGCACAGGCCACGCGATGCGCGCGGTTAAGCGTCGCCGTCTTCTGCTTCGTCTTCTTGTGCTCCATACAACTGTACTACCGCGGCGACGAATGGTGATGAATCATCCATCACGTAGTACGCTAAGCTAAGCTGCTGCTTGTGTGTGTGTGGCTATGTGCACCAGCACGGCGACGAATCGCTGTTTTGGTAGGGTCGGTGAGGAGGATCAGTGAGGACGCTAGCTTCTAGCTGCTGCATTATTACGAGACATGCATTATGTTAGGTGTGTTACGATCGAGTCACATGCGTGCACCGGGACATTGGTCCGGTTCCTTACGACCAGGACCTGTGCCTGTCCTGCCATAATAGATGGTACACAAGTGCTAATCAAATAACAGTGCCAGTGTGTGGTCGATCCACAGAATGCTCTGCAGAGAAGAGACGTCGTCGTGAAGACGATCGATCGAGCTATGAAACGTACCAACACATGGACTTGTCACTTGTGTTGTGTGGCTAGGGCTACCTACACTGTGCACCATTAATACCCGATCATGCAGTAATTAATTACTACTGCTACAGTAGTAAACTCTATTGTCGATAGTATATCTGAGCCATGAATTTATATATATGCATCGGATATCCACATGCAGAGACGACGAAACCAAAGCAAACTAGAGTAATTAACGAGATCCAAAATGTGGATCGATCGTGAGCGTGAATTGCCACGCCGGCATGCAGCGGGGGATAGCGGCGGGCACGTGCAACCGGGAGGTCCGGAAGGTTAGTTGCACCTAATCAATCGACCGGTGAGAGTGTCTAGCCTACGTGTACAAGAGCTAAATGCTGAGTGCTATACAAAGATAGTACTCCAGTACACATATATCTTAGCCTACCTATAGTAAATGTACTGGTATATACTCCCTCCACCTAAAAATATAAGGAACTTGGGTTGAATGCTAGTCCAGATTTATAGTACTAGGATGTGTCACATCGAACCAAAATTTGTTATATTTTAGAACAGAGGGAATAATGGATATAGTTAGGAACGTACAAGGCTAGTACCAAGACCGGCCATTCACGGCTACTTGCCTATTTTGAGGACTTGAGGTTGTAGTATCTTTCCCACAGCTTGGATACTAAGCATGTAAAGAGATATATCAAGCATGCGTATGTAGTAGAGACTCCCTCCATTTTATATAATAAGTCATTTGACTTTTTTCCTAGTCAAACTTCTTAAAGTTTGAACAAGTTTATAGAAAAAATACATTTATATTTTCAACATAAAAAAATATATATCAAAATATATTCAATGTTATGTTTAATGAAACTAATTTCATATTTTAGATGTTGTTTTTTTATTAAACAAAGTTTGACTAGAAAAATAGTCAAACGACTTATACCATGAAACAGGAGTAGAAGTAGCTTTTTGGCTATATATCTAGATATATCATATTGTCCATATATACAGCTAAATGTTGTTATATTTTGAAATATTAAAAGTTAGTTTTGATGAAACTAATTTGGTGTTGTAAATGTTGCTAAATTTTTTTTATAAACTTGATTAACTTAAAGAAGTTTGACTTAAAAAAGATCAAAACGACTTATAATATTAAATGGATGGAGTACACAAAAGACCTTTTGATGTTCACCATATTTGCAAGAGAGAGAGAGTTAATTATTTGTCAGATAAGGAGGCAACATTTATTTTAGAAATGCAAATATGAAAGAAATGATAAAAAAAAAGAGTGCATAAATGTTCAAAATGAAGTATATTGAGGAAACAATATACAAGGCTAAAATAACTTTAGTTTTGAACCAACAGGTGTACAGTGCTAAATCTACTAACTGCCAAGCTCTCATTGTATGGATAGTCAATGGAGAGAGAAGGCGGTCCAATCATGAGCATACATAAGCTTGAAGCCAAAAAAAAATTTGTATGACCATGTATATGGTGGGAAATAGGTAAGTAGCTAGCTAGGGCGATGGGCAGGGCCAAGCAAACCTAAGGCAGCTAGGACTTGAGTATTAGGATTGGCATCATAATCATGTTTAGATCCACTTAAATCACCATGAAAAGTTTGGAGAAAATTAACCAAATAACCGGTTAGTAAGTCCAAGTGTATCTCCAGGCTTCATGATTTTTTTGGCTCCGCAGTTGAAGATGGCGGTGAAGGAGAGTTGCTCGATGGCAAGCATGCACGTTGGAAGGTTAGCTGAACCTAGCCGATCGATAGCACCTGCTTGGATGCATATGTGACTTATGTGCCTACCACATAAATGTTGAATGCCTTCTATCAGCGCTAATTTTAGCTAGCTATAAGTCAAGTCATTTTTATGCAGAAGAATTAGCCTAAATGACTATTTTATTTATTTATACTACGTTGAATGATGATTTACTTATTTGTGAGAGCGACAACATTTATTGCCAGGTGCAAACAAGGAAAAAAAGAATGGTTAGATCGAAGTTCCTAGACGGATTTTATGAAAGAGCTAAAAGACTAAAACTAATTATATTTAGAATGGCTCTTTCGTTGGCGATAGGGGTGAAGGAGGGCTAATGAGATGGCAAGCACGTGTGTTGGAAGTTTAGTTGCACCTAACCGATCGAAAGCACGAGCTTAGATGAGTGCGTGGCATATGTGTCTACCACATGAATGCCGAATGCTCCCTACTTCCACTAATTTTATCTAGATATAAACTATCTCATATTTGTACACAAGAATCACCCTAAATGACTTTATTGTTTCTTATTTATAATACATTGAAGGATGATTTATTTATTTGTGAGAGGGACAATATTTATTGGCATGAGCAAATAGGGAAGAAAATAATCCCAGGCTGGAAGTTCTTAAACATATTTTGTGAAAGAGCTTGTCAATGCTACAGATAAGGTATATCTCATATACTTGTATTTGTAACCGTCAAGAATACCGCGTACCCAGTTTTATACAGAAGGATATATCCAAGTAAGGTCTTATCTGCATGTATCGTACTTAGAGTTAGAGACTCCGAGTGCTACTGATGAGGACATCCTCCAATATTACCAGCTGGCAAAGACGCAAAAGTCGAGCGGCGACCGTGTGAGCCTCTGAATAATCCCACCTTACTTAGCTTGGGAGAAGAAAGCCACCTTAAAAGGGAGAGCCACCCTTCCCCTATCGGACTTATCTTTTAGGGAGATTGGGCCTTTCCTTGAGTGGGTGTGCCTATGAACTGTTGGGGTCCGGGCAACCTTAAGTTATTGGGCCTCGGCCAACCCTACCTGGGCCAGATTGTTATCATTTGGTATCAGAGCTAGACCCTTGTTTAAGGGGGTGGGAATGATGAGGACATCCTCCACTATTACCCACTGGCAAAGACGCAAAAGTCGGGCGGCGACCGTGTGAACCTCTGAATAATCCCACCTTGCTTAGCTTGGGAGGAGGAAGCTATCTTAAAAGGGAGAGCCACTCTTCCCCTATCGAACTAGTCTTTTAGTAAGGTTGAGCCTTTCCCCGAGTGGGTGTGACTATGAACTGTTGGGGTCCGGGAAACCTTAAGTTATTGGGCCTCGACCAACCCCACCTGGGCCGGGTCATCCGCCTGTATAAATACAAAGCCCCTAGTAGGGGAGGGTGTCGAATCATAATCCATAAACATAAGCCACATCAAGATCTATTAAGGAGGAAGCCTACAGCTAGTTACCGCTTCCAAGTCATTGGGTTGTTCTCGTCGAGATTAGTTTGGTAGGCTAGAATAACTAGCTTGTTCCTGTTTATAATCGGTGTGATTCGTCCCAGAGCTATACATATAAACTCGATTAGGGCTATTACACATCTCGGGGGCCCTGAACCACTATAAAAGTCCATGTCGCATGTCCTCTTATTTTTAATCTCGCGTGTACCTTAGTATCAAACATATTCTACATTCTTAAAATACCATTGTCGGGTCTAACCCTTCGATAGAGATGAAAAACAAAATTGAGTTATATTTAGGATGGCTCTATCATTGATGATGGGGGTGAAAGAGGGTTTGCGATGGCAAGCATGCGCGCTGGAAGGTTAGCTGCACCTAACCGATCAATAGCATGTGCTTGGATGCGTACGTGGCTTATGTTTCTACCACATGAATGCCGAACGCTCCCTACCTCCACTAATTTTAGCGAGCTATAAGTCATTTAATTTTTGTGCAAAAGAATTAGTCTAAATGACTTTGTTGTTTATTTGTCGACGTTTGATGTCGCAATTCTGGTATTTGCATAGTATGGGGATCGTCGGTGCTAGGATATATGCGAGACTGAGGTAAAAGAGGGGAGACAAGGATTTTTATACAGGTTCGGGCCCCTGAGTTGTCAGGTAATAACCCTACATCCTGTTGGCCAAAGCCGGTATTGCTCTTATTCACCATAATCACACCAGTACAATATGTGGGTAGCCTATCTAACTGTTGTCGACATGTCGGTCTGAAGGTCTGACTCGTAGTCGACAACAGGGTAGCCTTCCTCCTCGAATCCGTGCCCGGCAAGATTAGAGATAGCGCTTTCGTCTCTCCTGATTGTATCCGGAGACACCGTAGGAGACTAGCCGTACCTATCCCTGAAGTCGATATCCGGCGGCGTGTCTTGGCGTATGTTGGCTTGTATGTGTCCCGTGTATTGTGTTGGGTGTTGATTGAGGTCGTTGATTGTCTGTGTTGATCGCCCCATGGTGGGTGTTCCCCTGTCCTCCTAGGGGGGTTTGTATTTATACCCATAGGTGTCCCCTTGTCCAAGTAGAACTAGGGGAACTAATATTGATACAATCCGAGTAGTCCTTGTCGTTCCCATGTAGAACTCTAGTTGTCTTTCCTTATCGGAACTCCTCCTATATCCGAAGGTTGTTTCCGCATAGGACATGGTATGTGGTGGGTCCTGCCGAGATTTAGTCAACTACTATTAGGTATGTGGTATCCATAACCATGACAATATTTATAATGCATTGAAGGATATTTTATTTATTTGGGAGAGGGACAATATTTATTGGCAGGTGCAAACAAAGGAAGAAAAGAATCCCTAGATTGAAGTTCCTAGACAGATTTTAGAAAGAGCTAAAAAGACTAAAACAAGTTATATCTAAAAATAGAATGGCTTTGGGTTGGCGATGGGAGAGGAGGAGGGCTACCGCGATAGTAACATGCGCGTTGGAAGGTTAGCTGCACCTAACCGATCGAAAGCACGTGCTTAGATAAGTGCGTTGCTTATGTATCTATCACATGAATGCCGAATGCCCTAGTTCCACTAATTTTAGCTAGATATAAGTCATTTCATATTTGTGCACAGAATTACAGAAAAATGCATAAATGACTTTATTTTTTTTCTTATCTATATATACTACATTGAGAAGAATGATTTATTTATTTGTGATATGGACAACATTTATTGGCAAGTGCAAATAGGGAAGAAAGAATCCCTAGATTGAAATTCCCACGAATTTGTGGAAGAGCTAAATGGCTAAAAACAAATCCTATTTCTACTATTATAAAAATTGAAGATGTTTTTGCTGGTATTTTGGTACGTCATCCATATTTGAGTCGGGTTTAAGTTCGTTCGCTTTTGTAAATACAGACCGTGTTGTAGTAGCATATTAAGTTGTTTGCTTTTGGAAATACAAAAGGAGTCATATAATAAACCTCTTTAAAATAACTCATATGCTAAATTGATATGAAAGTCGGACTCCTAATTGTAGCTCATAATTTTCTAAAAAATATCGAAGCGAATTCCTACAGTGAATTTCACCCTAACTAAACCGGTATAACAATAATAATAGATTAAATAATATTCATCCGTTGCAACGCACGGGTTTATTCTAGTTAATATATATATATATTATATATATAATAATATATATATATATATATATATATATATATATATATATGTAAGAATCGAATGAATTATATACAAGACGTATAGTGGAGGTTTATATGATTAAATGATTAGTTTTTACCTTTTAAAAATATTGTCCAAATTAATACTCCCTCCGTTCCACAATATAAGGGATTTTCAGTTTTTGCTTGCAATGTTTGACCACTCGTCTTATTCAATTTTTTTTTGCAAATATAAAAATCGAAAAGTTGTGCTTAAAGTACTGTAGATAATAAAGTAAGTCATAAATAAAATAATTAATAATTTTAAAATTTTTTGAATAAGACAAGTGGTCAAACGTCGCAAGAAAAACTCAAAATCCCTTGTATTATGGGACGGAGGGAGTACCAATTAGGCAAGTAGTTTTAGATATCCTTTCAGCTTGTATACTACGTGTATATGTAAAGATAGCGTGTATTTCTTCTTCTTTTTTTAACTTGTTACCTAGGCATATATAATTCGATCTCCCTTTTGATAATCTCAAAGGGCAAATAACGAGTTCTATGCACCGACTAATACTTTGAAGCAAATATAATAAAGCATCAAATGGTAATATCTAGAGCGTCATATTCGTTTATACAATGAGGTGGAGGTGGAAGAAAGAGTTAAATATTTTATGCCATATTCGTAGCTTCGTCGGTGCTAGCTTCTCTCTCATTTTCGTAACTTAATAATACTAATCTCGGCAACTAAGAACTAATAGCATGAACACAATAATTATGGGATGAGATAAACAAAATGGGGCTCGAAAAATTCTTAGCCGCCCGCTTCTAACTCACGGGCCACAGCATCACATCGCTGAAGCATTCACGGCTACGCGATGCCACCAATGGACAACGGTGACCTTTGGGCCGCATGACCAATGGCTTGCTTGCTTGGAGGTCCGACGTGGCAGAGCTCCCCAGCTGGACAGCAAGCTAGCCAAGCAAGCAAGCCAAAGCGATGATGATGGGGCCTCATAAAAGCTCATAATAATAATCGTCAAACGGATTAGGATAATTAGTCGATCGCTGTCCCTCCCCGTCTCGTCATCGGAGCAAAAACAAAACGAGTAATTGAGTCGTAGATCCCTTCCCTCCACAAGCCATGGACGTCGGCCCCACCGACCAATAATAATCAAACAAAAAAACGTCGGATCGCCTGTGCTCAAGAGCAAGTTCAATAGTATAGCCAACTGTTGGCTCCAAATCATCTATAGCCAATCTAATAGCCCATTCATATAATAGTTATCTATAAAAATATACTACATCATTAATACCCGGTCCTACCTCTCATACACTCATAACGTATTGGAGTCCGTGTTGCAGCCGGCTACAAATCTGTAGCCCGCTTTCTTCTCTCTCTTCTCTTTTCTTCTCGATATGTGGTTATAGCTGGCTTATAGCCTGCTATTGTATCTGCTCTAAGGTGGTGTTTGGTTGGAGGGACTATTTTAGTCCCTAGGGATTTATACTTTTGTGAGAGGGACTAAATTTAGTCCATAGTTTCCAAACACCCCCTAACTCAACAACAACCAGTAGCAGCACAGCAGCAAGCAAAAGCAGCAACTAAAGCGAGCTTAAGTGAACAGTTATTAGTAGTGGTCCAATTAATCTTCCAAAACCTGTTCGTTCGGCCTATCATTTCGCCGTACCGTACGCGTGCTGCGTGCGTACTATACTCTCTCCCAGCCGATCCATTCTTATCCTGAATTCCTGATGGTGATCGATTGATCGATCGATCCCGGTGATTATCCGCAGCCAACGTACGCCATTTCGTTTGTTATTATTAACGCCAAATTACGGAGCACTTGATTAACCGTGCGTACGGACAATTACGACACTAGCGGTTTTGGAGAAACTGTGGGCAGATGAATTATTATTGCTCTTTGTATTATAACTTGTTTTAAATTTTTTTCTAATCAAACTTATTTAATTTTATTAAATTTATAAATTGTACATTAGCATTTTCAATACAAAATAAATGTATTATTAAAATATATTTAATGTAGAGTAAGATCTAATAAAATTAATTTGATATTTTACATATTGTCATTTTCTGTACAAATTTGATCAAAACTTGAAACAAATTAACTAGTAGCAGAAAAGCCAAACGTCCAAAAGATTTGGATTTACCTTTTCAATTTATAGACACTTGGATCCGAAAATTAGTTTGCAAATCCAAATCTTTTGGGCGTTTGGCCACATCTGGACAGATCTTTTAAATTTGAAAATAAGTTTTTAGTACAGGCTGATTTTTAAAATGATAATGAAAAGGGTTATAAAGAATTTAAAAAAACCGTGGGTAGACTGTTTCCGTTCCGTTGGGGGGGACACAACGGAATCTGGCTGGGGCCAAGCGGATATACCCCCGGTCCGTCGGCGGGGGCCACGCGCCTCCACGTCGGCATCGGTATGGACCTGGACGGTTGCAAGGCTGGTTCGCTCGCGCGTCTACCGGCCGGTGACGTCATCTAGCCCGGTGCCCGTCTCCTCCGCTTCGGAAGACGAGCGTGCCAAGCGACCGACGCGACGCTGTGTAAACGCCACACGCAAACGCAAGGACGCAACTCGCCAACATGGGGCGCGATACCCTCTCGCGACGTTCGTTGATGCTGTCTCCACGCAAGCTTAGGCAAAGGAGTAGTACTACATTTGTTAGTGTTTTCTTTTCAATTTTGTGTGGATAAGTACATGTAATGTGGATAGTATAATTGGATTTGGGGTACCATTATATTGCGTGGCTGCGTCGTAGTAGGAGCTGTTGAGTGTATGTCAAGTCGAGAAACAGGAAAAGGGGAAAAAGAAGAGAGTGGGTATTTGTTGTTGATTATTCAGAGTCTCGCTTGGAATCACTCGCTGTGTTGCGCTAAAACGGACAAACAAATATTTTGATCGTCCCCGCACCACACTAATTCCTCGTGAGCAATTATAATATATACTCCACAAACAACAAACTTCACTGAAGCATTGGAAGCACAAATACATACTACCTCGTTTTTTAAATATATGACAACGTTAATTTTTTTTAACAAATATTTGACCATTCATCTATTAAAAAACGGAGGTAGTAATATGGTAGTACGGTTTGTGGTCGTTAGTTCTCGCCGGGGTTCTAAAATTTAAATTCATGTACCCACCATAAGAATTGAGTGGGTTTAAATTCAGGTACCCATGATAAAAATATAGTGAGATTAAAGATTTATCACGTCGTTAGCTGGACCTTATCGAGGTGAGATGTTTCCCGCAAGTGGCGGATCCAGAAAATCGATTCGTTGGTGCCATAAAGTGTCTATCGGTGTTATAATATGCTAATTATATTTAAATCATGGTATTATAACATATGGATAAGCGGTTTCGTTATAGGTTTTGCCGAAAGTCGTTGGTGTCGCCTGACACCGGTCATTCTACTGTAGATCCGCCACTGTTTCCCGCTAGCTGCTCTCTCTTTTTTTTAATAATACGGTACAAACGCAGACATGCATAACACGTGCATACTCACTCTTACGAACACACACATGCACATCCTACTCAATGAGCATCTCCGGAAGACTGAACCGATATATCTCACCTATCACTAAAAGAACAATTAGTTATAGTTACGAGCATCTGTGTAAACTGGTTTCAATATAAGAAACCTAACTAGCTAGTTAAGCTACGTTCACTGGAAGGATCTTCATCCATCTCATTTTGGATTTAGGAGACACACTCAGGATGTGTATTTCCATTCTTACACTACGGCCTTGTTTATTTCCAAACTTTTTCTTTAAATTTTTAACTTTTCCATCACATCAAAACTTTTCTACACACATAAACTTCCAACTTTTCCATCATATCGTTCCAATTTCAACCAAACTTCCAATTTTAGCGTGAACTAAACACACCCGTAACGTATATAAAAAAAGTAAACGGTGTCGTATATTAAAAGATGGAGGGAGTTATATATGGTAGTAGTACGGTTTGTGGTGGGGGTTTTAAAATTTAAATTCATTTACCCTAAGGATTTAGTGGGTTTAAATACAGCTACCTACGATAAGAGTGAGATTAAATATTTACTGCGCTGTTAGCAGGATCTTACCAAGGTCAGATGCTTCCTGCTTATCTCCATCTCTCTTTTCTTTTTAAGAATATGGTACAAACGCAAACGCTCACAATACATGCACACTCATTTTCAGAAGACTAGACCGATATATCACCCATGTCTAAAAGAATATTTAGCTATAACTACGAGCATCCGTGTCAAGTCTACGACTAAAACCTGTGTGGACTGGTCTCACCACGAGGAATATAACCAGTGGAGCTACGCGCACGGAAGGATCTTCATCTCTTTCATTTTTTCATTAAGGAGACGCACACCAGGATGCATGTATTTCGATTCTTACACGTAATGTATATAAAAAAGCCATTCATCAAGGGAGAAATGTCCACTATGGGAGAAATGTCCAATATTCTTACACGTAATGTATATATAAAAAAAAAGCCAGTCATCAGGGGAGAAATGTCCAATATTTGCGTGTGGGTGCAACCAAGCGGGTAGCCATAGCATTTCCAATATTTTCCTACTGCTATTCTTCTATCCGGTTAACGAGTTCTTTTGCGTGTGCGTTTACTCGTCGCCCTCCCCTCTCCCCTCATCGGTTGCATCCTACGGAAACACAACCTCCTGAGAGATCGACCAGCCAAGCCTTTCTTTGAGGAAGAGGTTCGTATGATGTTTTCTCACTCTAGACTTCTTTCATACTTCTCAGTTATTTATCAGAACAAGACTGTGTAGTGTGACTTTCAATCTTAAAACATTTTTCCGAATGAACATACCCTAAGCTACCTGGTGCTAATTGATGGATTATTGCAGGATGCGTCTCAAAGAAAGATAAGGTTCACATCAACACATTCACCAAAAGATTTATTCGACAAGATTGAGAATGTTGTGACGGAGATGGGATTCCAAGTCCAGAGGGGTAATAGCAAGGTAGATATCCCAAGGCCTTTTTCTCATCACATCATCATATTGTCAGGGAAGAAACAACAGCTCCAGTAAACCAAAAGCCTAAAATCATGTTTCTCTTTGCAGCTAAAGGTCATGAAAAATGGCAAGGGTTCAAAGAACCTCAGGAATCCATCATCATTCTTGGTCTGTACTGAGGTAAAATGCCACAGCACACTCCTTTCTTGTGCAATGTACATTCACGAAGGATTGCATATCAGCTGGTACTTACATCATCACTCTTGATCTTCAGGTAGTCGAGCTCGGGCCATCCTTATATGTTGTCGAATTGAAGAAATCCCATGGAGATCCTATATTGTATAGACAGGTACCATACCAATGAACAGCCTTACTTTCTATCACCGGCAACTTCAGTATTCTATCATTTCAGTGATTCAGTGATATGTGTGGTATGGCATCATCTCAGTAGTTTGTTTCCTGAAATAATTCTGCAGCTATGTGAGAGGCTATCAGATGAGCTAGGAGTGTGCAAGACAGAGCAGATTCAGAGGACGGAATCGCTGGAGGATGATCTAGAGAGCTTCGACAGCGGATCTTCTCTGCCTGGTTTTTGAAGAATTGCCGCCCTGGATCATTTTGGTTAGAGTTAGAGGAACATGCTCTGTTCTTCATACAAGCGTAGGTTAGGATGTTGTATAGTGTACAAAGCGAGTGGTGCAAGTTAGCCACCGATGTTTAATATAAGGATTGCTCTCTTCTTGCCCGTCTGTTGGCCCAATTCTTTCCCATAATGAAATGAAATCATCAGAAATGGACGCTTGCAAAAATCAGGAAAACCTGATCACAATTTAGGGAAATGGAGCCCTATCTTATAACAACGTAAATCCAAATGCATCTCGCATTAAAAAACTGAAGAAAATAACGGAATGCCTCCACAAACAATGGTGAAATGTTCAAAGTTTCAGACTTCAGACTTCAGACTGATAATTGATAGATTGTACAGACGGATGAAATTAACAGGTATATAGCATACTAACTTTCAGCTCCAGAGTCTCAACAAACTGCATGAATGAATATCCAGAGAGTTTCAGATGCTCAAATTTTCAGGGCTGATAATTTCTCCAACCAGTAGATCAATACGTTGTTCACTGGTAAATGCAAAAAATGGTGTGCTAAAAAGTGCAAAACCAAGCAGTGATTTAAGATGAATATACTGGGTATCAATGATCATCTAACATGTGAGAACATCACAACAAGAATTACGATCTAGATCATACATCCGGGTCACTGATCATTTGGCCAAGCAAACACCTCACAACAACACTATTTCAGGGTTCATAATTTTTCCAATACATTGTTCACCAGCAGATCAATACATTGTTCACTGGTAAATGGTAGTATAACAGGTAACATCATACAATTCAAAATGGCACGCACAAAGGTGCAAACCAAGCAGTCTACTTCTCAGATGAATATACTGGGTATCATGATCATCTAACATGTCAGATGATCAACCCATTAACAAGTCGCCAAGAAACCGATCAGAATCATGAGCATACATCAGGATCATATCACTGATCATTTGGCCAAGCAAACACGAAAACTCCACGTCGCGCCCCACTCCGCGCCCGCACCCGTGTCCACGCGCCGCCCCCCCTTCGCTGACGTCAGCCCTGGATATTATTGCGCAATAAATTGATTAAGGACTTTTCTTTATTAGTAAAACACAGTTTATCTTCTAAAATTCATAAGTCATTCATCTGAGCTCCGTTTAAGTCCATTCAAAGTCTCAGTAAATCAAGGAAAAATGCAAAGAATCCATTAAAAATGGTTTTGTTCCTGTTTCAAGTAGTCTTATAGCATGTTTTGCTTGTGTGCTTGTGTTTGTCGCGTAGATTTCGGCCGTTTCGTCGATCCGCGTTTCCGAAGACGTTGCTGAGGTCTCATCAGTGCGAGAGCAGGCAAGTCAGCAATATGTTTTGATCATATTGTACCCAATTTACAATATCCCGCATTTCTATTAAATGTTGCATTCTTTACAATGTCATGTGGGATGGATCCTATTACCCAGCCATATATTGTTATCTGCTATGCATTGATAACTTGGGTATCAAAATGATAGATGTTGGTTTAGAAAATGCTTAGCCATGCTCGGTTCAACTAGTACACAAATGGGGATTACATTATTACATAGACTTGACTATGAGCATAGCTTTGGATTGATGCCACCACAATGGTGTTAGTTAATTAAAATACACTGAATGGTGGGTTATGGGTGCGATGGTTTTGCTGGGCGCACCCATGGCAGTTAAGGACCGGTTCACGGGAAACCCTGGGAGACTTACCGTGCTTTCCACAAGCGGAGTGGGTAACTGTTGATCTGAAGTATAGCTCGACCCTTTCCTAGGCACCGGTGGCGAGGGTGGGCGTGATGGAGTTGGGTCGGCCGGGGTGTCCGGTGTTCCAGCTGCCGGATTCACCCCGGCGCAAGAGGGGACCGCCCACTGCCTTTGAGGGATGGGGGTGAAACCTTAGCGTGGTGTGGATGTTAGGGGAGGGTTATGTGGAGGGTCTTGTCACGATTTCCCCCTTTGCAGTATCATGGTGATACTTCGGGGCATGGCGACATGTGGGAATCGTGTCTTGTGGGTACAGTTGTACACCTCTGGCCAGAGTAAAACTATTCGAATAGTCGTGCCCGCTGTTAGGGCCGATCAACCAGATTCACCGTGATTAGTCTCACCCCTAGTTTAGCTTAATGAACTGGTGTAGTTCAGGTGGTTGGTTGGGCCTGTTGCAACGTGGTGTAGCGTGGACAGTGTTTGATTATATTGATTAATTACGACAACTGTTTTACTGCTTTCAACTACTGCCTTGAAATGCCTGCTTTATGCAAAAGAACCCTTAGCTCCTTTGGTTATATCCTGCATCATACCTCCTCTTCGTATAAACTTGCTGAGTACAGTGGGTAGTACTCAGTCTTGCTCTCTTTCCCCACACCAGAGCTGAAGATCTTTCTAGTTGGAGCTGTCTTGTTGAAGTTGGATTTGTCGCTGCCGTCAAAATGCCTGTGGAGTGGAGTCGCCCCGCTGCTGAAGTCAAGCTCCGGTTTAGCTCGTTTTTATCTTTTCCGCTGCATTTGTAATCTTTTCTATTTTTGTAAGACGTGGATCTGTATGTCAACAATTGTCGTTTGTGTACCCTGGCTAGTCCTGGACAGGGATTTAATGCACATTCAGCTTAGAAATTCTGGTTCGTGAATTTCTGGGCGTGACAGAAACCTAACTAGCTAGTTAAGCTACGTTCACTGAAAGGATCTTCATCCATCTCATTTGGATTTAGGAGACACACTCAGGATGTGTATTTCCATTCTTACACTATGGCCTAGTTTATTTCCAAACTTTTTTCTTTAAATTTCTAACTTTTTCATCACATCAAAACTTTTCTACACACATAAACTTCTAACTTTCCATCATATCGTCCAATTTCAACCAAACTTCCAATTTTAGCGTGAACTAAACACACCCGTAACGTATATAAAAAAGGCAGTTATCAGGGGAGAAATATCCAATATTTTTGCGTGTGCGTGAGACCAATGGGTAGCCATAGCATTTTCAAACACCCCTCCCCCGTGGTTTTCTCCTACTGCTATTCTTTTATCCGGTTAACGAGTTTTTTTTGCGTGTGCGTTTACTCGTCGCCCTCCTCCCCTCGTCGGTTGCATCCTACGGAAACACAACCTCCTGAGAGACCAGCCAAGCCAAAAGACGAACGAAGGAAGGAAGGAAGCAGAGCAACGCAAGCAACAATAGCAGCAGAGAGGCGACGAGCGGCAGGGAGCTACTATAAGTACCCACCCCTTCTCCCTCCCTCCCTCCCCGTTCATTCCTCTCCCCCCTGAACCCGGCCAACTCCGGCGAGAGAGACATAGATAGAGCGAGAGGAGAGGTAGTTTTTGTTGCGGATTGTAGATTTATTGTAGGAGGAGGGAGAGGTCAGTTTCGTTTTCTTGGCCGGGGGGTTTGTTTGTTGGTTGGCTCCGGCTCCGCTCGTGAATGGTGAACGGCGAGGCGGAGGCGGAGTGCACGCGGGCGTCTTTGCTGGGGAGGTATGAGATCGGGCGCACGCTCGGGAGGGCAACTTCGGCAAGGTCAAGTACGCGCGCCACCTCGCCACCGGCGCCCACTTCGCCATCAAGATCCTCGACCGCAACAAGATCCTCTCCCTCCGCTTCGACGACCAGGTAATCTTTCGTTTCTCCCTCTAATCCCATCCCGTCCGCATCCGCGTCCGTGTCAGCTCGCCGGGAATCGCCCGCGCTCATCGTCTGTGTTGTTTTTGGGATGTTCAGATAAGGAGGGAGATTGGGACGCTCAAGCTGCTCAAGCACCCCAACGTCGTCCGCCTGCACGAGGTAACGTCTCCACTACTCTCCGATCATCACCACCCTCTGGCTTTTTTTCTGCCTCTTTTTCTCGATTTTCTTTCCTGGATTTTGTTTCATTCTGGACGAGTTCATCGTCAGGTTCTCAACTCCCCCACGAGTCCTGACAATTTTTTTCATGAGAACCTGACACTTGGCCGGTTACCTACAGTAGCTGCTTACTTACAAGGCAAAGAAACATTTCGATTCTAGTTGTAGTTTAGTTTAACCACCAGGATAAGGATCAATCCTCACAAACTCTTTCTTGATCTCCTCGCCTCTTTTGAGAAGCAAACTAATTACGCAATGCAAAAACATCACCGCCCCTCACGGCACGGCACCTCACCGCCGGCCGCCGCCGGTCAAACTTCGATGATCATCACGGACAGTCCACGCGCGTTCTCCGTGTGATTCAGCCTCTCGCGTGTTTATACGCAACGAATGAATCCATCACCGGTCAATCTGGAACACGAATTTTCTTCTGATTAAAAATTTTCAGGGAGCGACAAGAATTTCGTCAGAGCTTTTCCCTTCTCCTCATACATGACCTCACGTTCTCTCTCCCACCCCCCAAAATCAGCACCGTGTCGAATGAAAGGCGCCTGATACGTCCACGTCACCGGGATTCCGCGAACCGACGGCTCCGATGGAATCCCCCCGTATCCTCACAGGAGCAGGGGGCCCACCCTGGCGTTTGCTCACATTCCTTGCCTGCCTCTTGGGCTACCCGTCGAGGCATGTGGTGGTGGGGCCGGTAGGCCGGCCCCTCGGCCCTGCTGGAGCTGGCCCACGGTGTCAGCGTCACGGGCTGTCTCTGTCCGGTGCTTTTAGCCCAGAGTGCAACGTCCCCGTAAGGCCGGGCGCGCCGCACCACCACCACCCAAGTCACCCACCGTGTGGGCCCAGCAGACCTGGCACCGCGCGGGGCCCGCACACGTGTGCCCGGTGACGGGGCCCACCGTGCCATCCTTCCCTGTGGGCCCACAAGAACAGTTAGAGGAGGTAGGGGAGAGGGGGTGCGGGGGGGGGGGGGGGGGG
>CM020187.1:7473983-7489057 GCA_009805545.1 Oryza longistaminata | reverse complement strand
GGGGGAAGACGCATGATGAATGGAGATGATGGGGAGATGAACAGTGTGGTGATAGAAATTTGAGAGGAGCAAGCAATCAAAGCATCGAACTGCTCTCACCTAACGATGGCAGTTCTTGTCATATGGTTGCATTACCAGAACGGCGATGCTCGTACCCATAATGTGACATCTAAGTACACAGTACATAATCTGATTTGTTGGTGATAACAATTATGGTAATAATGCTTTTTCTTGAGTCATATGATGCAAGCAGCAAGGACTGAGAATTGGCAAAAGTAGAGGTTGTCATGGTGCACAGATATCTGTTGTTGTCGTAGTAAACGAGTTGTGTTAGCAAGGGAACAAAAAAGACGTTTTGCCGTTGCTCTTTAGTTGAACATGCAGTTCTTCAGGGAGGTCCATTTGGGTTTCTTGAGAACAGTTCTGATCTGCGTAATTTGCCCAGATGAAGAACCAGTGAGTGATCATGGAATTGATATGTTGTTTTTCTTTTTTCAGGTGGCTGCTAGCAAAACTAAGATTTACATGGTGCTTGAATATGTCAATGGAGGCGAGCTCTTTGACAAGATTGTAAGATATGCAAGCCTTGTTGGTGCTGTTGCTTTTTCGTGTAAAAATTGCTCGTATCTTGTTAATACTGATATTTTTTTTCCATTGCTAATTTTTGAAGGCCGTAAAAGGAAAACTCTCTGAACATGAAGGAAGGAGACTTTTCCAGCAGTTAATCGATGGTGTGAGCTATTGCCATGATAAAGGTGTCTACCACAGAGACCTTAAGGTACCCGACATAAATATTTTCAGCTTTTTACATGATAGATGCCTGAGTTACATTCTAATACGCAATTGTAATCAGATTTATTTTCTTGCTCATACTCATCGCAATCAAACTAAACTAGAGAATTATATGATTCTCCTGTGACAGAATTTTCTTCTTTATTCTACTCTTACAGCCCGAAAATGTTCTTGTGGATCGAAGAGGCAATATCAAGATCTCTGACTTTGGCCTAAGTGCTTTGCCTCAACATCTTGGGGTATGATAATGATTTGATTGAATTTTGTTCTATATAAATCACCTGTTGTGCAATTTGCTGAATCATTTGCACTCCCACTTTCAGAATGATGGATTGCTGCACACAACATGTGGCAGCCCCAATTATATTGCTCCTGAGGTAATAACTGATAACTGAAAATAATCTGAAACTAGTAACATCTTTCATTTCTCCTGCAGATGCTAATTCTGTAGCGAATCCATGCAGGTTTTGCAGAACCGAGGTTACGATGGCTCCTTGTCAGATATCTGGTCTTGTGGAGTAATTCTCTATGTAATGCTCGTCGGATACCTTCCCTTTGATGACCGAAATCTTGTTGTCCTGTACCAGAAGGTTGGTTGCAAGATAAAGCATCTTTACAACTTTGCTAACAAATTTCAAATTTCAGACTGTCCTGATAGTGCGAAATTGTCATGTATCTTTAGATTTTCAAGGGGGACACTCAAATCCCAAAGTGGCTCTCACCTAGTGCACGGGACCTTCTTCGAAGGATTCTTGAACCAAACCCGATGAAGAGGATCAACATAGCAGGGATCAAAGAGCATGAGTGGTTTCAGAAGGATTACACTCCTGTTGTTCCATACGACGACGATGATGACAATTATCTTGACTCAGTTCTCCCAATCAAAGAGGTAGAAATTATTAGAAAACTAACGAGTACTTGTTTCTCAGTATTTGTTGATGCTGAATTTCTGATTGGTAATTTCTGTTTCTTGAAGCAAATTGATGAAACAAAGCAGGAAAAGCCTACTCATATCAATGCTTTTCAGTTGATTGGAATGGCTTCTGCCCTTGATCTTTCAGGTTTCTTTGAGGAAGAGGTTCGTATGATGTTTTCTCACTCTAGACTTCTTTCATACTTCTCAGTTATTTATCAGAACAAGACTGTGTAGTGACTTTCAATCTTAAAACATTTTTCCGAATGAACATACCCTAAGCTACCTGGTGCTAATTGATGGATTATTGCAGGATGCGTCTCAAAGAAAGATAAGGTTCACATCAACACATTCACCAAAAGATTTATTCGACAAGATTGAGAATGTTGTGACGGAGATGGGATTCCAAGTCCAGAGGGGTAATAGCAAGGTAGATATCCCAATGCCTTTTTCTCATCACATCATCATATTGTCAGGGAAGAAACAACAGCTCCAGTAAACCAAAAGCCTAAAATCATGTTTCTCTTTGCAGCTAAAGGTCATGAAAAATGGCAAGGGTTCAAAGAACCTCAGGAATCCATCATCATTCTTGGTCTGTACTGAGGTAAAATGCCACAGCACACTCCTTTCTTGTGCAATGTACATTCACGAAGGATTGCATATCAGCTGGTACTTACATCATCACTCTTGATCTTCAGGTAGTCGAGCTCGGGCCATCCTTATATGTTGTCGAATTGAAGAAATCCCATGGAGATCCTATATTGTATAGACAGGTACCATACCAATGAACAGCCTTACTTTCTATCACCGGCAACTTCAGTATTCTATCATTTCAGTGATTCAGTGATATGTGTGGTATGGCATCATCTCAGTAGTTTGTTTCCTGAAATAATTCTGCAGCTATGTGAGAGGCTATCAGATGAGCTAGGAGTGTGCAAGACAGAGCAGATTCAGAGGTCGGAATCGCTTGAGGATGATCTAGAGAGCTTCGACAGCGGATCTTCTCTGCCTGGTTTTTGAAGAATTGCCGCCCTGGATCATTTTGGTTAGAGTTAGAGGAACATGCTCTGTTCTTCATACAAGCGTAGGTTAGGATGTTGTATAGTGTACAAAGCGAGTGGTGCAAGTTAGCCACCGATGTTTAATATAAGGATTGCTCTCTTCTTGCCCGTCTGTTGGCCCAATTCTTTCCCATAATGAAATGAAATCATCAGAAATGGACGCTTGCAAAAATCAGGAAAACCTGATCACAATTTAGGGAAATGGAGCCCTATCTTATAACAACGTAAATCCAAATGCATCTCGCATTAAAAAACTGAAGAAAATAACGGAATGCCTCCACAAACAATGGTGAAATGTTCGAAGTTTAGGACTTCAGACTGATAATTGACAGATTGTACAGACGGATGAAATCAACAGGTATATAGCATGCTAACTTTCGGCTCCAGAGTCTGAACAAACTGCATGAATGAACATCCAGACAGTTTCAGATACTCCAATTTTCAGGGCTCATAATTTCTCCAGCTACGTCGTGCACTGGTAAATGCAAAAAATGGTGTGCTCAAAAGTGCAAACCAAGCAGGGATTCAGATTAATATACTGGATATCATTGATCATCTAACATATGAGAACATCACAACAAGAATTACGAATCTAGATCATACATCCGGGTCACCGATCATTTGGCCAAGCAAACACCTCACAACAACACTATTTCAGGGTTCATAATTTTTCCAATACATTGTTCACCAGCAGATCAATACATTGTTCACTGGTAAATGGTAGTATAACAGGTAACATCATACAATTCAAAATGGCACGCACAAAGGTGCAAACCAAGCAGTCTACTTCTCAGATGAATGTACTGGGTATCATGATCATCTAACATGCCAGATGATTAACCCATTAACAAGTCGCCAAGAAACTGATCAGAATCATGAGCATACATCAGGATCATATCACTGATCATTTGGCCAAGCAAACACGAAAAATCGATGAGGTATACTTCCAAGCAAGCAACTCACAACAACACATTTTCGGCTTGACGATGTACTTACATGTCGTCGTCCGGAAACAGCTGCAGTGGCCGCCGCCGCGGCTGCGGCGGCGGTGGCGGTGGAGGCGACGAGCTGCTGGCCTCGGCAGCCATTGCCATCTCTGCGACGTCGCCCACGCCGATGGTGTCTGCGGCCGGGGATGACGGCGGAGCGTTGAGGTCCAGGCCCATGGCCATGGCCACCAGGTTGCCTTCCGATGGCAGGTTCTCGGACGGCGGCGCCATCGCCAGCGCCATGGCCACTGTCGACGCGTCGCTTTCCGGCGGCGCCACGTTCTCGGACGGCGGTAAGGCGCCCATGTTCGTCGCGGTGCTGCTGCTCTCCGGCGCCATGCCCTCCGGCGGCGCGGCGCCTGCAGCATCGGGAGGGCTCCGGCTCGTCGCGCCATGGTTTGCGGACGGCACCTCCGCGTCGACGCCCAGGGCCACGGCGAGGGCGCGGTACGCGCCGTGCCTTCTGGCCTTGGCCTCCAGAACAGGCGCTCCGCCGTCGCGCGCGCCGCGGCGGCCGCCTTCCTCAGGACGGCCAGCGAGATCCGCGAGGCCAAGAGCATGATCCTCGTGCGCGTATGTCGAGGGGGCGTCGCTGACGACGCCGCCGGTGGTGGTGGCCGCCAGCGGCGGCGCGGCACCGGCGGCATGTACGAGAAGCGCCAGCGTGCGCGGCCGCGACGCAGGCGGCGCAGACGAAGGTGTCGTCGTCGGACTGGAGGCAGTAGTGGTGCGCGACGGCCTGTTGCAGAGGCGGCAGGTGGCGACGGGGACCGGCGGCGCGAGGATGGGGTCGCCGTCGTCGAAGTGGGCGGCGGCTCCGGGCCGAGGAGGAGGAAGCAGCAGCAGCAGTAGAAGGAGCGGTACTCGAGCAGGAGGCACGACGAGCAGAGGCGGCAGTGGACGCCGTCGAGGCGGCGGAGTGGTGGAGCGGCCAGGTGCCGGCGCGGAGGCGCAGCCGTCGCCGTCGCAGCCGACGATGGGCTCCGACTCCATTTGTAGCGCCGTGCTGTTTTCCTATTAGGTATTAGGGTTTTAGGTTAGACACCAGATTTTTTTCCCCACACGGTTCAGAAATCAGCAAAATCCCCAATCTACAATAATCCCCTTCTGCAATTTTCTTCTTCATGTAGAAATAGAAATTTATGGGGGCATTAAGAAAAGGAATGTGAGATTGGGACTTACTAGATTAGCAAAGACATCCAACAACACCAGCAATGCGGACGACGGCGAGGCAACAAGATCTTAGATGATTGTTCTTAGATCTAGATTTAGAGCAAGAACGATGGGGGCGAAGATATTGCAAGCTCTCGAAGAGGGTGAGTGACACCTACTATAGGAAAAATACGGATGCTTGTGACGCCATGGCGGGGGGCGGTGAGGTTCCTCCGGTGGTATGACTCGTGTTTGTGGCCGGTGCTAGTGGGTGATTATGTAGGAGGCGATTGACTTATTGACAACGAAGACAATAATGACTAGATAAAGGTGTGTATAGTTTTGGAATATAATAACAGAAATTGTAAGTATTATAAATGGCGTGAGCCGCGTGATCATATTGTCTAAAAAGCTAGGACTAGAGTTACAATGAAACATGATAACTCATAAGAGTATCTGATTAAACAATCCAATAATAAAAGAGGTAGAATGTCTTGAATATAATCCATCAAAATTAGCTTGTGGAATTGTGAAATACATAGACCTAACATTACCATGTGACAGTGATGACGTTTTGTAGCCATAGTGAGAGGTGATAAGATAGATGAGTTTGGTGGGGAGCAATTAATAATAATGTTTTTAATTGTGTAGTTGACTTGTGTTGGCACCGAATCGCATCACCGCACATTGACGTGTCGCCGCAGGAAGTGGAAGATGCCGTTGAATAAACACTCGAGAAGGACCCCGTCAGGGTGAACGCCCGTCGGTTTGTCCTAGCCTTGGTAGGCCAGCTAGAATGCCCTCTAACACCGTAGATATATAAGTAGGCATCATCCACGTATTATTGAAACTCCATGGGGTATACCAAGGGTAATACCATGAAGAAGGAGAAGTATGTTGCTGGAGATCCATCCTCGCTCATCTCCCATTTCACTTGGTAGGTGAACTCGATTTCCATGGTCGCTTATCATCTTTTGGAATCTCCGACATGTCATATTACCATCCCCCACCCCGCGCGAGCATTGATGTCTTCAATGAGGTCTTCTTTTGGCATTAGGGTTCTTCTCCTATTACAATTCAGTGGTATGTATAGGAAAAGGTTGCTCATCTCCTTTCATAGCTGCAAACTCCAATCGTCCACTACTAGAGAAATGATCTTTCTTGGTGTGCGAAAACCACAATAGTCCAGTTCGAGTAGGAACCGGGACTAAAGGATATCTTTAGTCCAGATTTAAAAGCTCAGGGCTACTTTTTATCCTTAGTCCCGGTAACATCAACTAGGACTAAAGACCATTTTTAGTCCCGGTTCAGTAGCCGTCAGGCCTGTCAGGCCCCCGAACAACACCAACCGGGGCTAAATATCTCTCTCACACGTCTTAAGGCATCACTCACTCACTCCTCTCTCTCCCTTATCTCCTCAGCACGAGCGCCACCCGCGCGCACGCCTTTTCTCCTCATCCCCTCTTCTCCTCCTTCACTCCTCCTCCTCGATTCCTCCTCCCCTTCCCTCTCCCTCTACGTCGACAGGCGGTGGCGGCGGAGGCGGCGGGCAACGGCAGCGCCCGACACGGCTATCGTGGAGGGAGGCGGCAAGCAGCGGGCAGCTGTAGGCGGCGCTCGGCGCAGCTGTGCGCAGAGGGCGGCGACGTTTCCATCGATCTTGAGCGAAATAAAGGGATGTAAATTTGTGATGATTTTGTGATATAAATTTGTGAACGATTTTTAAATGTTTTTGTGAATTTGTGGATGATTTTGTGATGTTTTGTGAATGTGGATGATTTTGTTGTTGAATTTGTGGATGATTTTGTGAATGTGGATGATTTTGTTGTTAAGTTCGATTTGAAATCAATATGGAAGCAGCAACAAACAATGAAACAAAAGAAAAAAAATATTCAGTCTCGATTGGTAACACCAACCGGGACTAAACATGGTAGCGCCATTCTTAGTCCCGATTGGTAACACCAACCGGATTGGGTGTCCCGGTTTGCAAGTCTCGGGTTGCAAACCGGGACTATTGTGGGTTTCCCCAGCAGTGGTCCTTTATCATTGGTCGATTCAACTTGCCTTTTGAATATGTTGCAATTTAGTCGCATGAGAATCTGAATTGTGCCACTTACAATATGCTCGCCACTTTAGCTCCTCTGGTGGCAGTATGATATGGTCTTGCGACAAATCAATTTGCTTATGTTTTAACAAATATAGTCAAAGATCTTATCGCATTTGGCCACATCAAATGTGATTTTTGTTTCCTCGTGCCGAGCTTTAGGACCAACCGGCTCAAGGATATGACAAATGAATGGTTTAGATTAGATGTCCAAGCCCATTCAGTTGTATGCATATCAACTGAATAGAGTTGGAGATAGGTAGCAAGAAGGAGGGGGATGCTGAATATAGAGGATAGGGGTAATAGATTGATTTTGTGACTGATTGGTTATTTCAACTGGCCTTGGCCCCTGATATTTATAGGAGGGGGTGGTCTTACATCTGCAGGTTTCTTTTCCATGTCCTAATAGGTTTTGGAAAGCTTTACAATTAAGGAAACCCCGAGATCAAAGAAAGAAAGAAAGAAACACAATTGGATTCGAACTCTGTGCTGTGTTGTGCGTATGACCGTAGTTCATTGTCCGGTCTGATTGGCCACACAATGGCGGTTAGACCGGCCTTCGCGAGAAAACCTCGGTATTTTCCAAATTTGACTTGAACTTGCTATAAATCTAAACTAGTGCCAAATTTTAGTATCAACAACTTGTTGAAATATCTACCCCTCCGTCCGAATATATATCAACCTAGGTAGTATTGGATTAGAGCTTAGCTATATTTAATTTAATACTAGCTAGGTTTGCTATATTTTGTGGTGGAGGGAATATGATAAAAGATATGCTAAAAGATGGATTTTCTAAATTATTGTAGCATTGAAAATGGAGAATATAGTGAACACCATTCACTGTAGAGATGAGTTTTCATCTCTTTTAACACGTCCTCCAAGTTTTACATGTTATCTAAATAGCCATAAAATTTCTTTATAAGATAGACTAATACGTGATATATCACTTCGCAAATACAGAAGAATTAAATTTAATTTATAGAAGTTAAAACAGAAGGACCATGTATGGTTGTGAATACGCACACACACCATTCACAATCGAAATTTGTTTTTTCAAGTTGTGTAGATCAAATTGAAAATATGTTGTGCTTTGATTTTTTTTTTCTAAAAAAAAGGCATATGTAGAAGCATACGTACTGAAAAATTTCGTAATTCTTCACGAGAAAATTCGATTCATAGCACATATAATTACCCGGTAAAGAAATAGAACAAAAAGTTTCTTCTTTCAGCCAGAAACACAAGCCATCGGTTTTTCTTCGTTTTGTAAGACACTTCCATCGCATTTTGAGCCAATAATACCGTTAGATGAGAGTAGAGAAATTTATCCTAATATGAGATTGGGACTTACTAGATTAGGCAAAGACATCCAACAACACCAGCAATGGCGGACGACGGCGAGGCAACTAGATCTTAGATGATTGTTCTTAGATCTAGATCTAGAGCAAGAATGATGGGGGCGAAGATATTGCAAGCTCTCGAAGAGGAGTGAGTGACACCTACTATAGGAAAAATACGGATGCTCGTGACGCCATGGCGGGGGGCGGTGAGGTTCCTCCGGTGGTATGACTCGTGTTTGTGGCCGGTGCTGGTGGGTGATTATGTAGGAGGCGATTGGACTTATTGACAACGAAGACAATAATGACTAGATAAAGGTGTGTATAGTTTTGGAATATAATAACAGAAATTGTAAGTATTATAAATGGCGTGAGCCACGTGATCATATTGTCTGAAAAGCTAGGACTAGAGTTACAATGAAACATGATAACTCATAAGAGTATCTGATTAAACAATCCAATAATAAAAGAGGTAGAATGTCTTGAATATAATCCATCAAAATTAGCTTGCGGAATTGTGAAATACATAGACCTAACATTACCATGTGACAGTGATGACGTTTTGTAGCCATAGTGAGAGGTGATAAGATAGATGAGTTTGGTGGGGAGCAATTAATAATAATGTTTTTAATTGTGTAGTTGACTTGTGTTGGCACCGAATCGCATCACCGCACATTGACGTGTCGCCGCAGGAAGTGGAAGATGCCGTTGAATAAACACTCGAGAAGGACCCCGTCAGGGTGAACGCCCGTCGGTTTGTCCTAGCCTTGGTAGGCCAGCTAGAATGCCCTCTAACACCGTAGATATATAAGTAGGCATCATCCACGTATTATTGAAACTCCATGGGGTATACCAAGGGTAATACCATGAAGAAGGAGAAGTATGTTGCTGGAGATCCATCCTCGCTCATCTCCCATTTCACTTGGTAGGTGAACTCGATTTCCATGGTCGCTTATCATCTTTTGGAATCTCCGACATGTCATATTACCATCCCCCACCCCGCGCGAGCATTGATGTCTTCAATGAGGTCTTCTTTTTGGCATTAGGGTTCTTCTCCTATTACAATTCAGTGGTATGTATAGGAAAAGGTTGCTCATCTCCTTTCATAGCTGCAAACTCCAATCGTCCACTACTAGAGAAATGATCTTTCTTGGGTGGTGCGAAAACCACAATAGTCCCAGTTCGAGTAGGAACCGGGACTAAAGGATATCTTTAGTCCAGATTTAAAAGCTCAGGGCTACTTTTTTATCCTTAGTCCCGGTAACATCAACTAGGACTAAAGACCATTTTTAGCCCCGGTTCAGTAGCCGTCAGGCCATGTCAGGCCCCCGAACAACACCAACCGGGGCTAAATATCTCTCTCACACGTCTTAGGCATCACTCACTCACTCTCTCTCTCTCTCCCGTATCTCCTCAGCACGAGCGCCACCCGCGCGCACGCCTTTTACTCCTCATCCCCTCTTCTCCTCCTTCACTCCTCCTCCTCCGATTCCCTCCTCCCCTTCCCCTCTCCCTCTACGTCGACAGGCGGTGGTGGCCGGGAGGCGGCGGGCAACGGCAGCGCCCGACACGGCTATCGTGGAGGGAGGCGGCAAGCAGCGGGCAGCTGTAGGCGGCGCTCGGCGCAGCTGTCGCAGAGGGCGGCGACATTTCCATCGATCTTACGTGAAATAAAGAGATGTAAATTTGTGATGATTTTGTGATATAACTTTGTGATTGGTGTGTTTATTTGCCGGGTCGATTAGATCTACCACTTCAATCGCAACTATTTCTTTGTGCTTAATCACCTATTCGCAATATTTAGATTGCATCTTATCTTGTTCTTGCAGTGTTCTCTCGTTTGCATTGCAGGGATCATCAACCGCGCGTCACGGTTGGTACGACATCGTTTGTGGTGTAGCGATTGCACGGCGTCCTGGACTTGTTCTGGTTGGTAGCCACGTCGCAAACGTCGCACTCGATCAAAGCGAGAGTTATCCCCTCACCAGAAGATCGGGCCACGAGAGAGAGCGTCATCAAATAGGCAAATTTGCAATGGCATTGATCCAATTAACCCCTAAAATAAAATGGGAGAGGATTCTAATACCTCAAGGAGATGTCCCATCGTGTATTTTTTTAAAAAAAATCAATGTAAATAATTGCAAAAAAATTTAAAAGAAAATAGGTAATGTATAGTATAATAACGCCTACAACTTCGCCAAAGATCATATTCAAATTTGATCTACACATTAAGAAATGAAAAACACAAGATATGAATGGGTGTTGGATTTGTCTTTTTTATTTCTCAATATGTGGCTTATGTTTTGTGGGGTAGTATAGGTATATTGTAGGAATGTTATCAATTTTTTTTGCGAATTTTTAACAGCTATTTATATGGTGTTTGAATAAATCGGGGACGTCCTCTCGAGAGTTTAAGACTGCGGTCGAGAGTGATGATTCGAAACCATCTCTCCGACAATATTATTAGTTTTATCTAAAACGACAAGTGCTATCAACCTAGAGTAAGAAAGTACTTGAAAACAATCTAATCACAGAGGCGTAGCTAGCTAGGTGGCACCGTGGGCCATGGATCACCTAAAAAATTGATTGACATTAATACTATAGTATATGTTCTACTTAATATAATAAAAATTGTATAGTGAACCACCCTTTTAATTGACCTATTATATATAGATGGACCACATTTACTCTAAATCCTAGCTAAGCCACTGTCTAATCACTACACTCGATCTCGCCCCGTGCCATTCACCACCGTAGGATTATCTCGAACGGGTAACGAAAGCAACATGTCTGTCATTAGTTGCAGCTCTCCAGCTCCACACAAACTCGTGGCCTTTGGCCACTGCTTTGCTCTTTTGACACAACACACTCACTAGTTTCAGAAACTGTGCCTCCATGTTGGCTTTTCTGGCCTGCTAAAATTTGCAAAGTGCAGCCATTTCTGTCTTCATGCCGGTTTCAGAGAGGGCAACAACAACGCCATCATCGTCATATTACTCGTTGGAGTTGGATCCACTGTTGAGTGATCTCGCAGAGAAGAAGCTTAGCCTGAGGAGAAGCTTGGCTTGGCTGGATGCAGAGCTCAAGGATGCCAGGATCAAGCTTGCTTCCAAGGAACAGTTGCTTGCTCAGGAATCAGAAAACAGGAAGGTATGTTCCACTCTCCTAATCATGACTTCTCGATGTTCTGTGAAAAAACAATTGCACTGAATTGATGAAATATTAGAAGTTTGCCGAATCGAAGGCGAGAAGCATGGAGGAGGAGGTGAAGAAGCTGCATAAATGTTTACAGGACAAGGATGAGCAGCTGCGAACATCAATATGTAGCACTGAACAGGTGATCATCACCCCCTTATACTACACTTACTGTCAATCTTCCAGTGTGATGTGTTCAGGTAACTGTTATGTTTTGGTGTAATATTTTTTTTTGACCTAGTAGTTTCATCAACTGCAAATCAAATGGGAAAATTTCCTGTCAGCAGTATTTGTCTTCCTACAAATTGGATATTCTTAGATCACAGATTTCTGTGGCACAAGCCACTGCAGAAGCCAGTGCAGAATCAGCCATGTTGGCACGGTTGCAGTGCTTGTCCCTGTCAGGAGGGCATGAGAAGATCAATTCTTTGGGTGAATGCGAGCTTCGAGTGAAGAAGGTAGAGGAGCAGCTAGATCTTGTTCAGAAGTTCCTTGAAGCGAAAGAGCTCTCGCAGGTCGTTATACGCTTACAAGTTACAAATTAATTACTTCCTTGATCCACAAAATACATTCATTTAGTATGTTTTTATATTGAAATTTTAAATTATGCTTTTATTCAATTTAAATTTGTTGGTAATATATAGTTGGAGAAGAATCAAATGACAACGGTTCATGAGCTGAAGAAGAAGGTACTGAAACTTGAATGCACCCTCAAAGTATCAAGAGCTCAGCTGCGAAAACTACATAAGGTACTATGCTTACCACTTGCAATATTCAGGGAATGGTTTTCACCTTCAGAGAATTACTGATCAACATGCGTGCAATCACATTTTTTTTTCATTTCCTGAAAATTAACCATCTATCTTCTCTCTGCTAATCTAGTCATATATGTAGTTGGAATATCTTGCAATCATACATGTGTTATTCTTCCTTATGTAGATGGGAGAGCGAAGAGATAAACCTCTCAAAAAACTACAAAGCCGATTGCCGCTGAAGCAGCAGACCGCCGGCGACAAGCAGAAGTTGTGGGAGAGCTCAGGATTCAGGATCATAGCATCCATGTCAATATTGGCCCTGGCTATGATGTCGAAGCGATGAACTGAACAAGTTATGATTGACGTCGTGGTGTATCAGTTGTCTATTGCAGACGCAAATGTTCCTTGTATTAGTGTCAGGGTTATGAGCTAGCTAGTTGATGGTATATGAATGATAAATCTGTGTAGCATCATTACCAGTTCTCCCGTACCAAATTTGACGAAATTCAGTGTACTGTCGTAGACTTCAGCGTGGTGGAAACTTAAACCAATGCACTAAATGAACTTGGGGGAGAGGATCGTGGCCAGCGGCGGCTAAGGTGCGCCATTTTCATTTCTGAATCGGCCATTTATTGTGCTGATGCTGATGATGAGATTGGGTTTGAATTTGATGGACCGAGAGCCTCCAGGTTTGGCTGATAAAGATGTAGAAAAATAAACATGATAAAAAATTAAATTTTAGAATTGGACTTGTCTATTTCTATTTTTAGCAGTTTAAAAATTAAGGCTACTATTTTTTTAAAAAAAAAAGAGACTAGAAAATTTTGAAACTAAGTTAAAAATTTATTTGTTTTTCTATGGCTAAACAAACAGCGAGGGTACAAATCTTGGAATAACCGCACGGCCGATTGGTTGTGCCTTTGCAATTTATTTCTCCTTTTGAACTGTAAAAACTGAATGACAAAAAAATACGGCAAGAATTCTATAGAAATGGTCCCTATTTATCCATTTCGTTTGTAAAAATGGAGTAAAGAAAACGCCTATTATTGTCGTATGATACTCTGCTCCTTCTCCCTCTCTTCTTTCGCTCGACCTACTGACGTTTGTCGTAGTGAGGCGCTAGAGGGCGTTGGAGAAACAGGACAGGGAGATCAGCTCAGAAGCGCCATCTCTACTAAACTCCCTGTCCCTAAACAGCATCTCTACTAAAAACAGGACAGCTCACCCCATCTCTACTAAACTCCTTCCTATTTTTGTCTCCTAGACGTGCTGACACTAGTGACGGAGCTATTCTCAACTGTGAGTGTCAAAATACATTAAGTACGTCAATGTGGGGCCTATATAACTTTTCATTGTTTCATGTGTTTTTTCACTGTTTTTCACATGCTGAAGGTGTGTTTGCAAAAAAATATGTGGGGTCATAGTTTTTACAAGGCCCGGTCACTGGTTGACACACGGTGATAAAATGTAAACAATAGATAATAATGCATGCCTTTAAGTGAAAATATTAAATAGAAAGTGGTTTGATATCGAACTTTAAGTAAAAGTAAGCATCCTAACGGAATTTATGTAATCTTTGTAGTAAAATAGACAGTCGGTCCTTAAACTTTAATCGAGGTATCAAATAGGTTCATAATCTTATAAAATCCACATTTACATTCTTAATTTTGGTTAAATGTATCACTTAAAGTCCAACTTATAAAATCCACATTTACATTCTTAATTTTGGTTAAATGTATCACCTAAAGTCCAAAGTGCATATGATACAGCTCGAGTGCTAACATTGTGTCCACGGTTATGAGAATTTGTGCACTTAGCCCCCGTCGCTGTAGCATTTATCCAAAACAGACTCCTACCACCTCAACATCAACAAATATGTATTTCTCAGCATCTACGAAATTTATAGTTCAAGTAATGCACTTAAATTTTGGGTAGTGGTAGGAGTTAACTTGAGGGCATACTATAGCACGAGTAGCCTAAATACAAAATTCTTGCCACGTTAAAACCCAAGACTACGTTACCTGCACTTTAAAACTTAGATGATACTAGCATATTGCCCGTGCGTTGTAGAGGGATTTTAATTTTAAAAAAATATCATATCATTAAGATGTTATTACGATCTCTTAATTGTTGTACATATTTGTTAATAATATCTTGATCTTTTTAGTTTTACACTGTTTTTTCCTTTCCACACCAAATAGAAAGTTGGTGAGATTAGTCGACATGTGATCCTCCAGCTTCACATATTATTTTTCCTCCTTAAAAAAGTTGAGAGTTGGTAGTGGGGTGACGACAGAACCACCACCACCAGCCCTTTTATAAGGAATAAAGATATTAAACTAAGATTAAAATTCTAGACGCACAAAGTTGATAGATCTATGCGATAACTCGGTATAGGTTCCATAGTAGTATAATTAACTTTTGTTTTTTTTTTAAGGTCTTCCTAGGACAAATTGAGAGGATTCGTTTCCCAGAAATAGTGAAACGGAACAATTTTGGCAAAAGAGCACCACAACTCCACAAGTGTTTTCGGATTCCTCTCGCTCGGTGTCAGTGACGGCGGCGAGTAGAGCATCGTGTCTTTGGACCAGACCAGTTAAACTAATCTCTTTCGCACGGAAAACGGAGCGATCTATTAGCGCGTGATTAATTAAGTATTTGCTAATTTTTTTTTTCAAAAATAGATTAATTTGATTTTTTAAGCAACTTTCGTATAGAAACTTTTTTAAAAAATACACCATTTAATAGTTTGAAAAGCGTGCGCGCGGAAAACGAGATA